>CM045772.1:47763043-48963043 GCA_025200525.1 Camellia lanceoleosa
TGGCTTAAACAGAGTTTTGAACACAAAGCCCAAACTCGAATTTGAACACCAAATTGAAGGTGAACACTTTTGAACACGGATTTTGAACACACACTTCGTTGAAGAGTGAACACCACAACCTTACAGATAAGTTTTTTTGAACCTTTTCTGACACGGCCCAAACATTCGGATTTTACAGACATCTGGCCGACTCAAGTTGAAGGTGAACACACCTGACACCTGCCCGACTGAGTTTTGAACACTGCAGCCAAACTCGGATATTTACGGAACATATCTGCGGCCCAAATTGAAGGTGAACAACACAGACACACAGCAGCAGTTTTGAACACACAGCCCAAACTGGGATTTTAAGACACCACGGCCCTAAATTGAGAGGTGGCAAGCGACACACTGCTTGTGAGTTTTTACGAACACGGCCCAACACAGCCCACACTGACAGAGTTTTGAACACACAGCCCAAACATTAATTTTCTGAACATATAGCTCAAGTTGAAGGTGAACACACAGCACACCTTGTGAGTTTTTGAAGACACCGCTTGGCTTCACATTAATTTTGAAACCGGCCAAACGGTAATTTGACTCCTGACTCAAGTTGAAGGTGAACACACAGCACACACTGACAGAGTTTTGAACACACAGCCCAAACTCGAATTTTCTGAACACACAGACCAAATTGAAGGTGAACACACAGCACCTGTGTGAGTTTTTGAACACATTAGCCCAACTTCGGATTTTGAACACACTGACCCAAGTTGAAGGTGAACACATAGCCACCTTGCTTGTGAGTTTTGAACACACAGCCCAAACATTAATTTTCTGAACACACAACTCAAGTTGAAGGTGAACACACAGCACACACTGACAGAGTTTTGAACACACAGCCCAAACATTAATTTTATGAACACACAGCTCAAGTTGAAGGTGAACACAAGGCACACAGCAGCGAGTTTTGAACACCTGACCCAAACTTCGGATTTTACAGACACACAGCCCAAATTGAGGTGAACACGTGAACCTACATTAAACTCGAATTTTCTGAACACACAGCCCAAATTGAAGGTGAACACACAGCACACACTGATAGAGTTTTGAACACACAGCCCAAATTGAAGGTGAACACGCAGCACACATTGACAGAGTTGAACATTTCGCCCTTATTTTTTTACTTTGACCTATTTACTTGCACACTTTATTCATTTCATTTGCGCTAACTCATTCATTTTATCTTGACACATGTATTCAATCTGAATCACGAGTTGGTTCTCGCCTTGTCTTGGGGATCTGGCTCCACCACTGCTAGAGGTTGGTATCTTTGAGCTCTGGTGTCAGGATTTGAATTGATTTGGCAGGGTTCGGGGCCTTCTACGTTGGGTTATCGCATTGTCCTGCCAGGAGGACACTGTTGGCAGCTTTGGTGGAGAGATGGTGGGATACCACCAACTCCTTTCATTTTTCCGCCACTGGGGATTTGACTATGACCCCGCTGGATTTTGCTGTATTGACTGGCCTGGACATAGGAGGTTGGCCCATTCCTTACGACGAGGATATGGGCGAATGGGAGGCCGTTTGGATACATTTGTTGGGGGCCCGCCCGCCTGTGGACAGAGCTTTAGGGAGAGTCCGATACACCTGGTTCTCTTCCCATTTTCGGAGGGTGGAGATAGAGCCCGTGACTCCTGAGGAGGTAGAGCAGTATGCCCGTGGTTTTCTTATGTTCCTCTTTGGGACTACTCTGCTCGCCGATAGAGGGAACACGGTTGGGCTATATCTGTTGAGTGCTCTGGTGGACCTATCACAGGTCGGACGGTACGACTGGGGTGGCGCCGGCCTGGCTACCCTTTACTGCTACATGAGCACGACCTCCCGCGGGCAGGGAGACTTACTTGGCGGTTATTGGAGAGCCTGGGAGGTACTTTCTGTCCTCTTGATTTACATTTCTGCTCCTCATTACTTGTACATTACACACACAACGCACTTTACACTCTGTATTTTGCCCTAAGCACTTTGTATTTACATTACGCCTTTACTTTCTTGATTATGGGTCTCACGTATATTTCCGTGTTAGCCCCAGAGTTGGTGGTGGCGGGCCCTCGTGACCGTACTCACTTTGGTGATGAGGGCCCTGACCGAGACCTCGAGACTCTCTTTTATCTCTGACAGTATTTTGACCTTGTCACGACGGAGGTATTTGAACTCTCGATCCTTGTTTCATCTTTGATTTGCCCCGTATATTCCCGATTTCTGATTGGTTTATGCACTGGTTATCTGCAGATTACATGGCAGCCTTGGGCACCCTTGGGTGATGGTCTCCGATTTTAGTATGCCGGAGGATCGGGCACCTCCCAGTACAGGATCCTGCTCGAAGGACCGATTGGTAGAGCATGGTTTCTGGGGGAATGCTTTTTGCATCAGGTATGGGGGTACACTTCTCAGGACCCTCCCGCAGCACCCCCTGCCAGTATGCAGACTGCTGATAGGCTCTCTTCCCAAGATGTTGTTAGTGCTATGCTGGGCACTGATGCTTTGCTACATCTTGAGGAGGGGGACTATGCCACTTATCGCCACGTATATCTGATGCCTCCCTTGACGGGAGCGCGTACTCCGTCACTGAGGCCTGCTGGTGTACCATCTTCGAGTTAGGCTCGTGCTACAGATATCCCCTCCTCGGCCGGTACATACATCGAGGTGGGCGCATTCATTCCCGATTCCTCCGACTCTTCATCATCACAGGTGGCGGACATGCCGACCGAGTTGACGAGTTGGCGATTTGGGAGTTCCTTACAGTCTCATTTGGAGCCTCACTTCACGACCATAGATATATGAGAGATCTGATTCACCGGTATGCTTTGACTTTGATTTATCAATCGGATACTTGGACATTCATTCCTTTTCTGATAGTTTTGCATCTGTATCTGCAGCCTCCTGTTGAGTACGTGGATGAGATGCTTGGAGTGATGGCCGCATTTGAGGGCATGATCCTGCGGAGGGAGGCACAGCTGGCCATTATGGGTGTGCAGGTACTGTTCATCTTTCTTACATTTATCATATTTATGATGACATGCTTTGGTTTAGACATTCTTTTGCATTGATAAATTTGTTTGTGTAGAACATATCCGACACACAACCCACTCCTCTTGTACTTGCATCGATTTTCATATTTGGTGATGTATTGAACTCTTCACTTTGGATGCCTCTGTGTATGCTCACTAGTGGGCAGACCACGAAACCTTCTCGAGTCGATCGTCTGGACCTTTGATTGGGCCATCTGGCCCTTTCGAGGAACTAGGCCATCCAGGCCTTTTTCAGAGCCGGGCCATCCAGGCCTTCTGAGGAGCTCGAGAGGTCCTCTCGCTCATGGGAGCACATATTCTAAATGAAGCTTGGATGAGGATGAGGATGAGGAGATGAGGCCGCAGACCGTTAGTCGGAGACATCCGTGAGGAGGATTCGGTCTTGGTTCGGGAGTGGAGGCGAGTGAGGGGATCTGAGGATGACAGCTCAGGCTCGGATAGTGATGGTGGTGCTGAAGGTTATCTCGTAGAAGAGGATGAGGAGGGCCTCATTCCGCTCCACGAGGATATTGATCTTTGTTGTTTCCTGCTTTATTTTCATTTTTGCTAGTAGTTTGTAGCACTTTGCATATTGTTAGGCAGTTTTATTTTCTGTAAAACTTGTACCTTTATTTGTAAAAGGAAATATGATGGGGTGAAACAGCTTTTGAAAAAGTGTTGTATTTTTATGCTCTCAGCAATCGCATCGCATCATTTCGCACAAAAATGGGATTGAATGGAAATGTGCACTTTGTATTTACCGGGTCAGGTAATGAACCGATGCGACAAATCAGACAACTCGACTCACTAAGAAATAACAGAATCTTAGCAAGTTTACAACTCGATAAGCAAAATACAACAATGTTAACGACTCGATAAACAAGACTTAACAAAATTACGTAAACAAAGAGTAACAACTCAAAACACAAAATACGACAGCTCGACAAAACTTACAACTCGATAAACAAAACGACAACTCGATAAGCAAAAATTACAACTTGATAAACAAAACAAAGCGTACTTCGGATGATCTGGGCAGCGGAATGCATCCGAAACAGAGGGAAATGGAGGTCTTCGATACATCCGATGCTTGGAAATGCCTGGAACTTTCCTCTGGAGGGCAAAACAGGACCAAAGGCATACATTGGAACATGGCTGGCCACCTTTTGGAGCCGGCCGACTAGTTTTTTGTGTTTGGGGAAAGAAATGTGGCCGGCCAGCTAGAAAAGGTGGCCGGCCGGCCACTTATTCCAGCAGCCATCAAATTTTGACACGTGTCTCCTGAATAGTGTCCCATCCTCTATAAAAGCTCCAACCTTGGGACTCATTCATCTCATCAACACTTTGCAAAAAAATAGAGGCATTTCTCACGAGAAAATCTCATATCTTGGGTCTCTTCTCTAGATGGCTCGGAAAAGTTAAACTTCGGGGTTTCGACTTGAATGCACTATTCACTTATTTGGGTCGGACTCCTTTGCACCTTCTTTTCCTCCATGCATGGCGAAATTTTGGAACCCAGAACGCATGTCTTGACGGAGGGCAAGAGGTATGTCCACTTTTGAAGATTTTCACGTTTTGATGGAGTCGAGCGTTCAAGAGATCTTTCCTCGGTCTGGCACGCCCAAGCTTTAGGGCGGATGTGTGGACTCACCGTGTATGACGCTCGATCTCTCCCCTCTAATGGGGATTTGGATATCCTTGGTTTGATTAATCGTTTTTCGATTAAGGTGACATGGCGACCATCATTGGCAAGGTTTCCGACAACAGCCCTACTTGTGCATGCTATCTCATTTTCTGTTTGTCTCAGGCTCCGGAGGAGCTAGCGTCCGTTTGATTGAAGTCGCTCAAGGCTTGAAGGAAGGAAAAAGCCGTATTGCTATGGCATTGGCCAAAACACTGATGGGCTTGGATGCTTTCTATCGCCGGGAGACGACTAGATTTGCAAGGAGTCCACTATTGCTGCAGGTAATGCTTCCCACCCAAGCTCACATATGTATTTGCTCACGTCGCTCGGCCCTCAGGCTCAGTTTTCTCACAAAACCCTCATCTTACTTTTCTCTCATCGTACATCTCTCTATTCTTTATTCTCTCATTTTTTTCATCCCTCCCCAGATATGGTTGATGGATAAATTGCAAGTTGTGGACTCTTGCCCTGCTTACTCAGCCCGCGGCTATTTCTTTCGACAACGCCTAGTCGACGCCCTGGATGAGGGATGGTGGTTTGAATGGATGTGCAATTTGTCGGCTGATCGCATTGCTTGGCGCTGTCCTTGGCTTAATCTTCCAGCAATGAGCTATAGCATGTTCTGGGACACTGGGATCCGGTTAATTGGCCTGACCCATTGTGTATTTTATTCCTATTCCGTATCTGTGCGGTTGGTCATAATCGGACTTGCCTTCGGAGGATTGAGTACCGGTCGCTTCCCGGTCGGTGCACACCTTGCCCGACATACTACGACTGGAGGACTAGAGGCTCCCTGCCCGCCCTATTTTCGGTTGCACTTTATCGGCGAGTCTTTGGGATTGGCTCAATGAGGAGGCACAGATTGGGCCTAGTTTGGCATCAGAGGCTTCGACTAGCTCTGGGAGGGGGCGCAGGGACACCTGACTTTACTATACCCCAGATTTATTGCTTTATTAGTACTTTCAAGTTTTCATTATGAGCGTAATAAAAAGCAACTTCAATTGTATGCAAGAGCAGGGGAACTCTGTTTTGAAATCAATGAAATTGAAGGTTGTGGTACTGAAAATTTTCCGCTTTGGTCCAAAAATGGTCTTAGTTGTGAAAAGATTAATTTGAACAAAGTCAACTTTCATTAAAACTTTTCAAAACTATTTTCGATATGGGTCAGAACTGGACACGCCTGAGATCTGTCACTGAGATGCACAACCCCGGATGCTAGCAACTGGAAAGTTGCCCCTAGTTTGAATGGTACGGCAGCACTGTATGGCAACGGAAAGTTGCCCCTAGTCTGAATAGCACTGTACCGGAGATCACGATGAATGCTGATGGACAAAGATGACTGAGATGATCAATATGGACAAAGTTGATCGGGGAAAAGGTTGTGGCTGAACTTCAGAATGAAGCTGCCTCCGTATCCCAAGGATGGGAATCAAGCCTTACGTAGTTCAGGCTCAGGTTTGCTCGGGTATTTTTACTCTCCTTTTGCGCTCTAACTTTTGCCAAGGTCGCCCTTTGCAGGTTTTCAACCTTGCGAGCTCAGTTTTTATAATTTCAAATTTTTTTGTGCTCTGAGTTTTGCCTAGGTCGCCATTTCGGGTTTTCGGCCTAGCGAGCCTCTCATGGGTAATATTTCTTCAACTTGTCCATGTTGATCGGTTGGGAAAACTCTAAGCCATCTAGATCCATCAGAACCACAGCTCCACCTGACCAAATTGACTTGATGATGTAGGGACCAGTCCAATTGGAGTGCGAACTTGCTGGGTCGTGGATGGGAGCTCGGTTCTCCTTGAGTCCCAAATCTCCTTCTTTCAAATTCTTGGACTTAACCTTCTTGTTAAAAGCCCGGGCAATTCTACGTTGATAGCCTTGAATGTGGTACAGCGCTTTCAGTCTTCTTTCATAGAAAAGCATGAGTTCCTCGGACCGCTTGTTGCCGTCTGCCTCGGCTATTTGACACTCGGCCAATACTGTAATGACGGAACCTCAATCTCAATAGGTAGAAGCGGCCTCCATCCCATAAACCATTGAATACGAGTCGTCGAGAGAAGTTACGATTGAAGTCCAGTAGCCCCACAGAGCAAACGGCAGATTATCTAGCCAGTCCCGGTAGGTTTCCACCATCTTCTGCAGTATGTGCTTGATATTCTTGTTGGTGGCCTCAACCGCTCCATTGGTCTGCGGTCGATAGGTAGACGACTTATGAAAAGCCACATTGTATTTCTCCAACAAATCAATCACCTCCTTCTTGAAGTGGGAACCATTGTCTGAAATTATTTCGTTTGGGACTCCGTAGCGATAGATGATGTTGTTTCTGATAAATTTTGCGACGTGTGAAGCCTTCAACACCGCATAAGATTGGGCCTCAACCCACTTTGTGAAATAATCTATCGCTACCAAGATGAACTCATGCCCATTCGACCCCTTCGGCGTAACAGCTCCGATTACATCAATTCCCCAGACTGAAAATGGCCATGGCGAAGTCATGTTGTACAGCTTTGACGGCGGAATGTTCATGCGATTTGCATGAATCTGACATTTGTGGCATCGCCGGACGAAACCAATACAATCCTCCTCCATGGTGGACCAGTAATAACCCTGTTTGAGGATCTTCCGTGCCAACATTACCCCATTCATGTGCGCACCACATTCTCCCCCGTGGATGGCTTCCATCAGACGCTTTGACTCTTCGGCATCAACGCACAGTTTATGCATTCCCAAATGACCCCTTTTATACAGTTTACCCCCGCAGATGATGAACTGAACTGCCATTCTCCTGATTGCCCTTTTGTCTTTGGCATTTACCCCTAGCGGGTATGCTTCTTTCTCCAAGAAGTTCCAGATGTCGTAATACCAGGGGTTTTCGTCCTGAACTTCATCTATAGCGGCAATCGACTCGTAGGCAGGTGCAAATTTCTGGTCGATGATGACTGGACGCATCCGGACTCCACACGGGATGTCTATCATAGAAGATAGAGTTGCTAAAGAATCTGCGAACCTGTTGTTCTCTCTTACTAGATGAGTAAAACTTAGCTTCTCAAACTGAGGAATCAGCAAATCCAAGGTTTGGTGATACATCATCATCTTTTCCTCTTTTACTTTCTAGTCTCCTTTAGCTTGAGACACAACAAGGTTCGAGTCCCTAATGACGTCCAACCGTCTTGCCCCTAGTTCTAGGGCCGCTTCTAGACTAGCAATGCACGCCTCGTATTTTGCTTCATCGTTTGAGACTTTGAATCGGAGTTTGAAGGCTAGAGGGATGCGGGAATTGTCGGGTGCTATTAGCAACACTCCTATACCATACTCGTATTGATTTGACGCTCCGTCAAAGTACATCGTCTAAGTTTCATCGTCGATGTATAAAATGGCTTCATCTGGGAATAAATACTCGACTGCTTCACCCCCTTCCACTGGATGGTCGGCTAAGAACTCTGCCACTGCCCTTCCTTTGACCGACCTGCGCGCGACATACTTCAAATCAAATTCGGAGAGCAACAGCAACCAACGAGCTAGCCTACCTGTAAGTGCTGGTTTCTCGAAAAGATATTTGATGGGATCGAGACGCGAAACCAACATTACGGAGTGAGCTAACAGGTAGTGCCGCAGCTTCCTGGTAGCCCATATCAAAGCTAAGCAAGCCTTTTCCAGTGGAGTGTAGCGGGTTTCGTACTCTAGCATCTTCTTGCTGAGATAGTAGATGGCTTTCTCCACCTTGTCTTCTGATTCTTGTGCAAGCATGTAGCCCATTGTAGTTTCAGTTACTGACAGATACAAAATCAACGGTTTCCCTGGTTCTGGCGGTGACAAAACGGGCAGGTTCTGTAGATATTCTTTAATCTGTTCAAACGCAGCTTGACATCGGCCGTCCCATTGGAACTTCTTTCCTTTCTTGAGGAGGCCAAAAAGTGGTTCACAAGTCAACGTTAATTTTGAGATAAACCATCTTATGAATTGCACTTTACCCAGAAAGCCTCGCACCTCCTTTTCAGTCCTTGGTGGTGGCATTTCTAGGATGGCCTTGATTTTGGAAGGGTCGACCTCGATGCCCCTTTGTGTAATCAGAAACCCCAGCATTTTTCCCGCTGTAACACCGAATGTACATTTCTGAGGGTTTAGCCGCAACCAAAATTCCCTGATTCTTTGGAAAAACTTATGCAAGGCGGTGTAGTGGCCCTCTCTTTCCTTGGAATTGACAATCATGTCGTCCACATACACCTCAAACTCTTTGTGGATCATATCATGTAGTATTGTGGTTGCGGCCCGTTGATAAGTAGCTCCAGCATTCTTCAACCCAAACGGCATGACTCTATAGCAATATGTCCCCCACGGGGTGGTGAATGCAGTCTTTTCCCTGTTTTCTGGTGCCATTACTATCTGGTTGTAGCCTGAAAAGCCATCCATAAATGAAAGCAATGCGTGTCCTGCTGTGAAATCCACCAACTCATCAATATACGGTAAGGGAAAGTCGTCCTTCGGACTAGCTCTGTTCAAATCCCTGAAGTCCACGCATACTCGGATCTTGCCATCCTTCTTCGGCACCGGAACAATGTTGGCCAACCAAGTCGGATATTCAGACACCAACAGGAAGCCTGCGTCGATTTGCTTGGTGACCTCTTCCTTAATTTTGAGAGCCCAGTCCGGGCAGATCCTCCTGAGTTTCTGCTTGATAGGTCGGGCCTCGGGGTCAAGGGGGATCTGATGCTGTACAATCTCAGGATTGATTCCAGGCATGTCTTCGTAAGACCACGCGAAAACATCTTTGAAATCTTTTAATAAAGTGACTAAGCGCTCGCGTTCCTCCGAAGACAACGTGGACCCGATCTGGACCAGCCGCGGGTCCTCCTCAGTACCAATGTTCACGGTAATGATTTCATCCACTAGGGGTTTAACAAATCTTTCCTGCTCTTGCTCAATTAATCGTTGCAAAATCGGAGGAACTTCGTCCTCGTCGTTTTCAAAATTTTGAAAGTCGGAATTAATGCAATAAATTAAGGGCACAGAAAAGTACTCGGAAACCACATTCACCTCATTCTCATTAAGTTCATCCAAATCGTCCGATTCATTTACAACAGACTCAAATGAAAAGGAAAAAGACGACCTAGACAGGACTGTGGCATCTGGGTTAACATCCCCAGGAGTACCAGACTCAGACTCAGTCGAGCTGGAATCTGATTCCGACTCACAAGACTCGGTGGAATCAAATTCCGGCTCACTACCTGATCCGGTGCTGCTGGACAAAAATCCCTCCTCGTATTGCCAAATGAGAGAGGGTGCGATAGATGCATCCAAGATAGTTGCTGGTTGGCTCGCAGCCGTTTCATCCCCAATCATGGAAACCGCGAAGTTATCCCCCAAGCACTTATGGTCGATCGGAGGATCAGAGAGTAGACATGCCAGCGCTACCCCCGTTTCAAATTCTGTGCCCTCAGGATCCACTGCCTTACACTGCTCAACCTCAGCTGATGGGTCTGTCTGCTCTGTGGCAACGTCATCCCCGGATAGTTGCAGGTCGAAGAAGATCTCGAAGCCTGGCACGCGCTTCTTCTCCGCGTTTATCCACGGCTCTGGGAAGCCGCAAAATGGAAAATCCTCCCCCTCCCGGACAAAGCGTCCGTTCAGGGTACCCTGAATGGGCCTATGCATTAATTCAAAAGGCTTCCCAGCCTGCTTTGCTCTGGCTCTGCCGGCCATTTCCTTTCCTTTCCTCACCCAGTCCTCTTTGGTGGGCAGATAACCCAATCCAAAGGTATGCGGGTTGTGTGGCACTTCGGCCAATGCTGCGACTCCTTTCCTGCCGCTCCTTCCTAATCCCATCCTGGGGATGTGTTGTTGCTTGTTCATGAGGTAAACGGATTGAGCACTGACGTACACACCTTCATTCACAACCATAATATTCTGCACCACCCGGGCCTCAGCCAAAGTGAACCCCGATAAGAACACATCCTCCGTGCCATGCTCGATCTCTAGAACTGGTGTAGACACTTCCGGTGGCGGATGGATGGATGAATTTCCGAAGACAATAGCCACTCCCTTCCCGTGAGGGTACTTCAATATCTGGTGTAAAGTGGAAGAGATTGCTTTTACCTGGTGCAACCACGGCCGCCCCAAGAGCAAGTTGAAGGTTGCGGGGACGTCTAAGACATGAAATTCGATGTTGTGTTGTCCTGGACCAACCTGGGTCTGAATCTTGACAGTCCCCATCACTTCTCTGCTAGTATTATCGTATGCTCTGATCACCTGAGTGGTTGGTATGAAGTCCGCGGGCTTCAACCCGATTGCATATGCTGTTCTGGCTGGGCAGACATTGATGGCAGACCCGGTATCAACAAGTACCACCGGTATCCACTTGTCTCTACATTCCACGGAAACATAGAGGGGTTTGTTATGATTTATGCCCTCAGGCGGTAGTTCTTTGTCTGAAAAGGTTAATGCCGGGGAACCTCCTCCCGGAAAACCAAACCCAACCACCGCTCCGTGTAGTATCTATAGAGAGTTTGGCCTTGTCCATAGCAAATAAGACAGCCTGCCTGTGTACTCGGGACGCCATAAGCAGTCCCCAGATGGAGATGTCTGCTTGTATCTTCTTCAATTGCTTGAGCACAGCTTCTTCTTCAATCTGTTTCTCTTTCTGTTTCTCAGCTTCTTTGTCTTTCCCTAATGCCTCAGGTTGGTCTAAGTGCTGGGGCTTGAAATATCGCCTACTTCTTGTCATATGAGCGATCTCGTCAATATACTAGGTATCATCTGGTTGGTTACTTCCCCAATCCTCATCTGTGTGGGCAATACATAAGTCATCGTCTTCCCACCACATTAAAATCGGCAATGAGACACTGTCCGACTCGGTATGATCGCATTTCAAGACCTTCAGCCTCATGCCCGACATTTCTGTTCTCGCACACAACACTCTTGAAGCCCACATGGGCCTTAGCTTTTCTGATTCTTTCAGAATCCTCAAATCTCTGTTGTTCTAACTGTGTCAGTACAGCTGGTGGTTCAATACTCCCCGCATTTACAATCCCCAAGTTTTGAGCGAAATTCTTAGTGCCGGCGCTCTCCGACGGTAAATTCTGACTCTCGGCCCTTCTGGCCACCACTGATACTCTTGCCCCTGCCGGGCCCTATTCTGGTTGAAATTCTACAATGTCTGGTTGGTCATCTAACCATCCGGTAACTTCTGCCGACTCCTCCTATTCAAACCAGTTGATTGCGGCATCTCCTGATTTTTTATCACTGAAGAACTGGAGGTTGGCAAAGTCCTCTCCCACAGCTGTTAGATCATCTGTTCCCCTTTCAAATCTGTCACCCTGAATCACACATAATTCTGCTTTTCCTGGCAGCCCTACACTCAACTCAGACTGGCCCACTGACTAGATGTATTCACTTGGATCATAGGCTCTTTCAGCAAGATTCCCAGACTTTTCGATCTCAGACTCAGCAACTCCCTTTTCCTCTGAAATCTGCCCTGTCCCATCTTTGGTGGTCACCACCACTGGCTCAGATTGGGTTGTGGAGATGTCTATCATGCACAAGTCAGTGCAGACTGGAAGGATCACCTCCGGCTTAGGTAGGTGGGATGGGGTGATATAGATACTAGGATCGTAAGACACGACCCCAGTTTGGATGAAGTTGATTCTGTTGGGAGGAGGGGCTTGGTTATGTGGTGGGAGAGGATTTGTCATGACGTTGGGTTTTTCGGGAGGCACGATCACCTGCTTGTCAATAAGATCCTGGATCTCATGACGCAATCTGAAACAACGGTCAGTGTCATGACCGTGCTGTTGGTGATACGCGCAGTATTTTGCTGGATCATGAAAGGGAGGGAGTGGATTTGGCAGTGGCCTCGGCTCTAGGGGTGTCAGATGCTTCTTCCTGATTAATACCCCTAGAGCTTTGGACAGGGGCATATATAGGGGGGTGAAGGTTCTTTGGCCTCTGGGTTGATATTTGGTGTTTTGGGTATTACTTCCAGATGTGCCAGAGAAAGGCGTGGCTGTCGTGGGTCTTGGGGGAGGGGGAGTGGTGGTGACCATGCTCACCTTTGAAGCTCGTGCAGTTGCAGCGCCACTCGGGCCTGCGTTGTTGTTACGGTTGAAAGTCCTTCTGGGTTGCTCCTTATCCTGGTCGACCAGACCTTGTTTCATGGCATCCTCGATCGGTACCCCCATCTCGTGTAAATCTGAGAAGGTGGGAAAGAGAAGTACGATCATCTTCTGCATTAATTTCGGTTGGAGATTGCGCACAATCATCCTGATTTGATCTTTGTCTGTAGGCCTCAAGGTCATCATCGATGCCTTTGCCCTCCAACGAGTTACGAAGTCTGAGAAAGTCTCCTTGGGTTCCTGTCTCGTTGTTTCGAGATCACGGGTTGTAATCTCGATCTGTGTATTGTACGAGTACTGTGTAACAAAGGCCTCAGCCATTTCGTCCCAGCTTCTTTTTCCTCATCTTCTAACTTCGCGTACCAGATGGCTGCCACACCCGACAAAGTTCGGCCAAACAGGGAAAGCTTTTATGGTCGGGTTAGGCCCATTGGCCGCAAGATGTCTAAGAATAGCCGAAGATGGACCATGGGATCTCCGGACCCGTCGAAGCGGTCAATTTGTGGCATCTTGAATCTATTTGGCAATGTTACGGCTACATCGGTGTACCCATCTTCGATGTCCGGAATGGCTTTTACCCCTTGTGATTTCTTGAAAAGCTTCTCAAGCTTGCTCAGTTTTAGGGCTGTATGGTCGATTTCGAACTCAAAGGGAGAGTCCGGGTGGTTGGGTGTATGAGTCTTGGACAGTTAAGGTGGAAGCGGGGGTGGAGCTAGCCCCGTTGGAAGGTTTGTGTCCTCTTGGATATTCTGGACATTTGGCACGGTGTTCTGGGTGTTTGGCAGAGCATTCTGAACAGTAGGAGCCTGCTCGGGTAATAGGGGCCCTGGTGGAGGAGGAACCTGATGAGAAGCAGATGCCGCATTCTGCTGTTGCAGTCTAGTGATGAGCTTGGCCTACTGGGCCATGACTGTGGCCTGGTGCTTAGAAAATTCCACTTGGCGGATGGCATCCTCCTGCATCTGTCTCATGCTCTCTTGCATTTGACGCATCATTTCCTCTATCCCGGCCATATTCTGTTGGTCCAGCTGACTGACCGGTAAATGTATCTCTATGGCGGAAATAGAAATCTCAACCTGACTGTTTGCTGCTAAAGTAGCCCGCTGTCCTGGTAATCCCTGCTCTGACACACTGCGCCTCCGTGGCCTTCTTCTAACAACTGGAGGTAGGGAGTGGAACACCGGATGTCCGTCAACCAGATCCTCAGATCGATTGAGTCGGCGACCTTGTGTCCAAAGTGCTTGGGGAATATCTACTGGTTCGGAAGCAATTGTGCTAAAACCCTGCTCCTAGCAAAAGATAAATAAAGCGAAAAAGGAAATAAATAACCAGATAAACGGACAGCATAACAGCTTAAATTAAATACACAACACACGGTCGGGTATACAACACACGGCTGGTAGGCTGAATACACACTGTCCTCAAATACTTATCAATATCCCTGAATCACTGTCCCCAAAACTGAATCGGATACTTGCAGATAACTGATTCTCAAATACTGATTGATGCCCGCAGGCCTGATGCCCAAACTCATAAACCGATACATGCATTCCTGTAGAGACGCACTCTAAAGCACATAACAGATAAGTGAGAGCCAAAACACCCCTATGTTGGGGTAGGGTTTCCCTGTCCTATTTTGTCAGGAGCTAGGGTTTCACTACGCACACAACGGCTTCAAACAACCTATAAATGGGTAAGCAACCTGTCCTAGTTTGAAATGGTCACTATGGATCCGAATATGCACTAGGTCGAATGGTCGAAAAGGGTGCCCCGGTGAAACCGGGGTTTGTGTTCCCATACTGGCAGAGCCCGTAACCGGTCAGCCTTATGGACATCCCTTGACAAGACAAGCCTCTGGCAAACCGCTCAGGAATAGCAGATGGCAAACACGGTGTCCTAGGCGCACCAATGCAAATGCAATGCAAAGAGACACACAAGTGTAGTCAAAACCAGATATCATGAGTTCGAGTCAAGTTCTCTAACTCCCCAGCGGAGTCGCCAGAAACTGTAGACGTCCCCGAACGCCCCGGGAGGGTTAAGTCCCGTTCCGTTCATATTGGGGGTCACTACAGTTCAAGGACTCAAATGTCATGGTTCTTAATCTTGAACCAAAGAGTCCAAATCCGACAAATCGATTTTGAAAACAGATTTTTTGAAAAGATGTGCCAAACATGGATTGCTTTGCCAGATACAGAGTCGCCACCTAAATGTTTTTTAATGGGAAATTTAGGAAACCCTAACTCGGTGCCAAAGGCCACGTGTCCATCATCACCAAAGTTGCCTCGGCTCGGGAACTTGGGTACGATTGGGGAAGGTCACCTCGTGAGCACCCCCGCTCGCCCAGTCAAAGACCGGCCTCTGCTAACCATGATATCTGATTTTGAAAACATTGTGCGTTCTTATTCCGGTTATTAGCCTAGGTTACTATGTGATGCGCACAGCATACAAGTATAGACCGGGTCGCCTGAATTGGGACAAAACATTTCATGTTTATTTTTGAAAGATGGTTTGCTACCCGCAGGTAGGCTTAAAATGCAGATTTTGCCACCATCGGGTGGGTTTAAAACACTTAATGAATTGTTCCAATCCAAATAACCCAACCTCCACCCACAGGCATTCAAGGCAGTTATATCACATAAGCAGCTAGCCTCATGGTAAGCATGCTATTCATGGCAACACTCACACGCATGCAAGGGTGCTAAAGCATAAAAACTCACCGAGTACCTCAGAAGCCCCCGAACGCATCCCGGAAGGAGTGAGTCCCCCTGCTCGTTCGATATTGGGTCACTACAGTTCAAAGGAGTCAAATGTCACGGTTCTTAATCTTGAACCAAAGAGTCCAAATCTGGCATATCGTTTTGAAAACAGATTTTTTGAAAGAAGTGCCAAACATGGACTGCTTCGCCAGATACAGAGTCGCCACCTAAATGTTTTTTAATGGGAAATTTAGGAAACCCTGACTCGGTGCCAAAGGCCACGTGTCCGTCATCACCAAAGTTGCCTCGGCTCGGGGACTTGGGTACGATTGGGGAAGGTCGCCGTGGCGCCCTTCGCCCGGTCGAAGACCGGCCTCTACTAACCATGATATCTGATTTTGAAAACTTTGTGAGTTCTTATTCCGGTTATTAGCCTAGGTTACTATGTGATGCGCACATCATACAAGTATAGATTGAGTCGCCTGAATTGGAACTAAACATTTCATGTTTGTTTGTTTGAAAATGGTTTGATGGTGCTACCCGCAGGTAGGATAAGACGTGGATTTGCCACCCTCAGGTGGGCTTAGAAAACATGATTTTGCCACTATCTAGTGGGCTTAAAACAAGCATTCAATGATTTGTTCCACTTCAAGTAACTCAACCTCCACCCACAGGCATTCAAGACAGTTATATCACATAAGCATTTAGCCTCATGGTAAGCATGCTATCATGGAAACACTCACACGTATGCAAGGATGCTAAAGCATAAAACTTACCGAGTACTCCAAGCCAAAACAGAAGCTTATTAGAAATCATGCATGATCCTAAATATACTTTAATGCCTAATGTGACACATGCAAAGATGCAAACTATAGCAGGCTCGGCTGTTCTAAACATGACATATGGAATGCTACAACTAACACGTATTCAATTTGGAATCGAAATACAAATGCAGTTTGTATGATGCGCCGAGCCCGGTGCATGCAAAACGGATGAATGATGCAAACGTGCTGTCATACTGTATGCTAATTGAAATATGTCCTATATCTAACCATCGTAAGCGGGTAAATAAAAGGGAAGAAAGACGTGGGGTTGGAAGACATACATCACACTCACCCACACTTATTACAATTATGCCCTCGCGCAGAGGGTCCGAATAAAATAATAATACAGTCCGAAATAAAAGAATAATGCAGTCCGAAATGAAAGAATAATACAGTCCGAATATTACAGAAATCCTAATTAATTAACAAATTAACTAAGAAAATCAGAATCGGCATGCAAGCGGTGGCCGCCTTGACTCGCCGGATAATGATATGATGCATGTTTGGGCTGCTTTGCGCGGAAATCCACTGGGATGCCCCGATTAGTCTCTGTTTACACCTTTTCTTGAAATGCGTGCCAGACTCCGAAAAGTTGCTGATTCTTCATTTTTGATGCAACAGAGAGCAGGAAAGGGGCATAGAAATGTATTTCACAAATATATGCATGCCTCGATCCTCGTATCACCAATCACGCATATCGATGCATGATGGCTGAGGAGCCAAATTGCACAACTCAATATAGGATGAATGCACATGAATGCTACAACAAAACCTAACTCCATCACGGGTAATCCGGAGTGTCGGTGACTTGGGAATTGAGACCCGTTCCATCACTCGGAGTACGGAACGTGCCTCGTTTCCCGTGCCCGGGCTAACTCCTATCCCGAACACGATGCAATATGCATGATATGCATGAAATGTAGCTAATATGCAATCCTAACATACATAATGCTATGAAAATGAGATGCCTCGAAATGCGTGCACGCGGGTACGCAAACCGAGGCGATGATCCTAAGGCATGAAATGGCACACGTAATGCAATTGGACTTACACTAACATGAGTGAGCCTCAGCCGCACTCACATAAGAGGCCGTCGGATAAAAATGAAGTGCCTTGAAATGCGTGCACACGGGCACGCAAACTGAGGCAATGACATAAAGGCAGAAACGGCCTGAAATATGATATACAGTGAGACTAAAATGAGATGTCTCGAAATGCGAGAAAATGGCATACGGAATGCAACAGGACTAAAATGAGATATGCGATGCAATATGGGCTTACACCAACATGAGAGAGCCTCAGCCACACTCACACAGGAGGCCGGGAGAAGAAAACGAAGTGCCTCGAAATGCGTGCACACAGGCACGCAAACCGAGGCAATGGCATACGGAATGCAATGATACTAAAATGACATAAACAATGCAAAATGGACTTATACTAACATGAGTGAGCCTCAGCCACACTCACATAAGAGGTCGTCGGATAAAAAGAGATGCCTCGAAATGCGTGCACGTGGGCACGCAAACCGAGGCAATGGCCCTAAGGCATAAAATGGCACACGCAATGCAATTGGACTTACACTAACATGAGTGAGCCTCAGCCGCACTCACATAAGAGGCCGTCGGATAAAAATGAAGTGCCTCGAAATGCGTGCACACGGGCACGCAAATCGAGGCAATGACATAAAGGCATGAAATGGCCTGAAATATGATATGTAAACATGCAAATGGAATTTTGGCACTGAAATGTGGGGGAAAACAGCCCCGAAATGAGGCAAAAGTACACCCGATGCATGAAATGGCCCCGAAACATGAATTTAGGCACTCGAAATGGCCTATAGCTATACCAAACATGCACAATATAGACATGGAATGAAAATACAGTAGCAAGGAAGCCCCAAGAAAAGCATTGTTTAGTCATAAAAAGGGCTAAACATCAAGCACACATAGGATTAGGTAAGTATGCAAAAATGGCTCCGCAAGAGGGGTATTGAAGCAAGTGATATATGAAATGCCCAAATGGAAAAGTACCCTTCTACAACACTGATGAGGGACTAAAAATATGAACATTTACAGTAGATGACATCCCCCAAATCAGTATGAAAACATGCTAAAAATGTCATGCAAGAACTAGGATACATAAGGCTATAACATGAGGTACCCCAAACGTTCATCAAACCGGAAAAGACCCTTAATGGAATATGTCAAGAAGATCAAAATATGACTCTTTCCAGCTCTGATGATGGCTGAAAACAGAAACTAGATAAACTTAAAAAAGCATGCAAAAATGGGGGTCAAAGAGGGGTATAATGACAAGTATAACATGGAGACCCCAAAAAAGGTTCATCCCTTTGACAATGTTGTAGAGGGACACAAAATAAGCTTACTCACAGTTCATGACATGCTCCAAAACAGACTACATGTAGGCCAAACAAATCATGCAAACTTACGGTAAATAGGAGAGATTGTGAAGAAAGTACAAGATAGGGGGCCCAAACAGGGTTGAGCCCTTATTCAATGTTGAAGAGGGGCTCAAAATAGGACCACTTACAGTTTACATTATGCTCGAAAACAGATCACTCATAGGCTAGAAATTTCATGCAAAATAAAGGCATACAAGATGGCATTGAAGCAAGTATCAAATGGAGGGCTCAAACAGGGTTGAGCCCTTAAACAAACATGAAGATAAGCTCAAAAGAGTGACCCTTTCAGTTAGGGTTGGAGCCTAAAACAATGAGCAAATAGGCTTAAGAAATGAAGCAAGAATGAGCTCAAAAGAGGGTGAAGTGGACTTACCTTTGAAGATCAAGACTTTGGTTGCTTCTTGGACCAAATTTGTTGCCTCTTAGCTGCTGGAAAGCCTCTCCTTGCTTCTGGAATGGAGTAGTAGTGGTGGTGCTTGGTAGTGATGAAGAAATGTGGTTGGAACTTAGGGATTTTGAGAGAAAATGAGAGAGAAATGGAGGGAGATGGATGCAAAAGCCTTAGGGAAATTTGTGTAACCCTAAAACATGAGTTGGAGGATGGTTATAAAGGTAAGGAAAGGGGAGCAAAGGTGGAGGGAAATGACACCAAGTTTCCCTCCTAAAGGCTTTCCCCGGATCAGATATTTTTTTGGAAAAATAGCAGATGGTCAGATAGCACAGATTCCAAGGAGCATGGCCGGCCAGCACTTTGTCAGCAGTGGTGTCGGCTACCCCCTATGGCCGGCCGGCTAGGGGTCAAAATGGAAAGTGAGAATTTCTGGCTGGCCACCAAAGGTTGGTGTCCTCCCATATGTGTACAACAAGACCCTATGGTTGGAAATTGGCAACTCTGAAACAAGAGAGACAACAAGCCACTTTTAGGAGAGGTTCAAAAGTGAAAAAAAGAATTACTGGCCGGCCATGTGTTTTTAGGGTCCTCCCATGTATGTACAACACAAATATGTGGTTTTGGCTCGAAGAAAATGGCCCTAGGGTGTTCAACATTAGCCCGGAAGTGAGAAAAACGGGCGCCGGGGGGCGCCGGAAGAGCATAACTGATTGCTGAGACAATTGCTGGCCTCCCACCCTCCAGTGATCTTCTTGGTGATAAAACAGAGGTACCTGCCAAAAATGAACAAAAACCGATGCAAAACGAATGCTCGGGGGCCAAAACACGCAGTTCGAGGTCCCGAAAACCGACCGTTAAGCACCGAAAGTGGTGTTTGGCCACGAAGTGGGTATCTAAGACCCCAGTGTCCTCGAAGGAGTAAATGAGATGCATACCAAAACCGGAGGCATCGGAGATGGTTGGGTGGTCCCAACCGAGGCACACGGCCCGACGGGTTCAAACCGGAACCGGGCTCTGAAATGGGCAAAATGGCCTACGGCCACGAAATGTAGCCCACGGCCACTGAGAGATGGTCTACGGGACCTCTCCCTCCCCTCAGGAAAGAAAACAGAGAAAACCGAGTCCGGTTCGCAAACCGAGGCAAAGCACAGAAGAGGGTTCGGAAGTCCAGAGGTAGGGCGCACGGCCGCGACTCTGAGACTTCTAAATGAGCACAATATGCAACATCACCGAGCGCTCAATCGGTGACGTCTGAGTCTTAAGGTCGGTCAAAAATGGGGTGTCTACAACTCCAAGCCAAAACAGAAGCTCATTAGAAATCCATGCATGATCCTAGGTATACAGAAATGCCTAATGCAACACATGCAAAAATGAAAACTATAGCAGGCTCGGCTATTCTAAACATGGCATATGGAATGCTACAGCTAACATGTATTCAACTTTGGAATTGAAATACAAATGCAGTTAGTATGATGCGCCGAGCCCGGTGCATGCAAAATAGATGAATGAATGCAAACATGCTATCATACTGTATGCTAATTGAAATATGCCCTAGTCTAACCATCATAAGCTGGTAAATAAAAGGGAAGAAAGACGTGGGGTTGGAAGACATACATCACACTCACCCACACTTATTACAATTTTGCCCTCGCACAGAGGGTCCGAATAAATATACAGTCCCGAATAAAAGAATAGTACAGTCCAAATAATACAGTCCAAATAATGTACAAATTCCTAATTAATTAACAAATTAACTAAGAAAGTCAGAATCGCATGCAAGCCGTGGACGCTTTGAATCCGCTCCGGGTGATGAATGATGCATGTTCGGGTTGCCTTTGTGCGGAAATCCATGACGATGCCCCAATTAGCCTCTGTTTGCACCTGTTCTTGAGATGTGTGCCAAGCTCCAAAAAGTTGCTGATTCTTCATTTTGCTGCAACAGAGAGCAGGAAAAGGGCATGGCAATGTATTTTCACAAATGTATGCATGTCTCGATCCTCGTGCCACCAATCACGCATATCGATGCATGATGGCCGAGGAGTCGAATTGCACAACTCAATATGAAATGAATGCATATGAAAATACAACAAAACCTAACTCCATCATGGATAATCCAGAGTGTCGGTGACTGGGGAATTGAGACACGTTCCGTCACTCGGAGTACGGAACGTACCTCGTTTCCCGTGCCCGGGCTAACTCCTATCCCGTACATGATGCAATATGCATGATATGCATGAAATGCAACTAAGATACAACCTAACATGCGAAAGGCTACGAAATGGCATACACAATGTGCTAATATACAACCTAGCATACACAATGTTATGGAATGAAATGGAATACACAATGCAATAATGGGCTTACACCAACATGAGAGAGCCTCAGCCATACTCACATAGGAGGCCATCAGATGAAAACAAGACAACTCGAAATGCGTGCACGCGTGCACGCAAACCGAGGACCGACCCTCAGGCGCCGAAATGCCACTCTAATGAGCATGGAAAAGACATGGAATATGGTATGCAAACATGAAAAAAATAGTAGCAAAAAGAGGGGCAAAACAGCCCTGAAACAAGGCGAAATGACACCCGATGCATGGAATCACTCCCGAAATGCAAAACTAGGTACATGAAATGGCTCACAGCTATACAAAGCATGCATAATTAGGACATGAAGTTTAAAATCAGAAGCAAGGAAGCCCCGAGAAAATCATTTTTACAGTTCAAAGCATGGCCAAACAGTAAGCACAAGTGGGACTAAATTAGCGTAAAAAAAATGGCTCCGCAAGGGAGGCAATGAAGCAAGTGGTAGATGCAAAGCCCAAAAAGAAAAAGACCCTTCTACAACACTGAAGAGGGACCAAAAATATGACTACTTACAGTTTATGGAATCCCCCAAAACAGTATACAAACACACTCAAAATGTCATGCAAGATGAGGCTCAAAGGAGGCTATAACACAAAGTATACAAAATATTCATCAAAAAGCCAAAGACCCTTAATGAAACATGACAAGGGGGTCAAAATATGGCCACTTTAATTTCTGATAAAGGTCCAAAAACAGAAGTTAAATAAGCTAATAAATCATGCAAAAATGGGGACCAAAGAGGGGTACAAGGGCAAGTGATACATGGAGATCCCCAACAGTGTTGAGCCCTTCTTCAATGTTTAACAAGGTCTCAAAATAATCCTATCTACAGTTTATGACATGCTCCAAAACAGATCACACATTGGCTAAAAATATCATGCAAAATAATGGCATTCAAGAGGATAATGAAGCAAGTGCCAAAAAGAAGCTTCAAACTGCAATGAACCCTTAATGAAACATGGAATATAGTTCAAAAAAATGACATTTTCAGTTTTGGTCGGAGCTCAAAACAACAAGAAAATAGGGATAAGCAATGGTACAAAATAAGGCCAAAAAAGAGGGGAAATGAACTTACCCTTGAAGACTACTCCTTGGCTGCCTTTTGAACTTAGAAATGGTGCCTCCAAGCCTCTGAGAAGAGCTCCAAGCTGCTGGAAATGGAGTGGTGGTGGTGGTGCTAGGTGGTGACATGAAAAAGGGGTAGAACTTGGGAATTTTTTGAAGGAAATAAGAGAGATGGAGGGAGATATGCATGCAAGAGCTCAAAGCAATTTTTTGTAACCCTCAAACCAGGTTTTTGCAGCTGGTTATCTAGACAAATGAGAGGGATAAAAGTAGGGAAAAAGGGGAGGGAAATTGCATCAAGTTTCCCTCCAAAAAAGTTCCCTCTGGATACAGGTTTTGGAGGGAAAAACAATGCACAGCTGTAATGTACTCACCCTGAGGAAGCTGGCCGGCTAGTTTTCTGAGTTGCAGGTGGCCAGTCGGCCACCCCCCATGGCTGGCCGGCCAAGGGGCCAAATGGTCAAGTTGAATTTCTGGCCGACCATCACAAAAAGGTGTCCTCCCAGGCACCCTTGACATAACCCTGTGGTTCAAAACTGGAGAAAGTGAAATAGGAGAGAGAACAAGCCATTTTTCAAAGGGGTTCAAAAGGGTCAGGTGGAATTACTGGCCGGCCACCAACTTTTTGTGTCCTTCCATGTGTATACAACACAAATATGGGGGTTAGGGTTGAAAAAAGTGACCCTAGGGTGGTCAACATTGGCTTGGAAGTGAGAAAAACGGGCGTCGGAGGGCGATGATGGAATATAACTGGTTGCTAAAACAATTGCTGGCCTCCCACCCTTCTACAGCCTTCCTGGTGATGAAACAGAGGTACCTGTAAAAAATGAACGAAAACCGATGCAAAACAAAGGTTCCGGTAAACGCCAATTCGAGGTCCCTAAATCGCTGTCAGCACGGAGTGGTGTTCAACCACGAAGTTGGTCTCTCGGACCACAGTGTCCCTTAAAAAGGAGAAAATAAGATGCATGCCAGAAACTAGCGCAAACGGAGGTAGTTAGGCGGTCCCGAACCGAGGCACACGGCCTGACGGCTTCGAAAACCGGGAACCGGGCTCCGAAATGGGCAAAATGGCCTATGGCCACGAAATGTAGCTCACGGCCACTAAGAGATGATCTACTAGACCTCTCCCTCCCCTCAGGGAAAAGAAATAGAGAAAACCGAGTCTGGTTCGCAAACCGAGGCAAGGCACAGAAAAGCCCAGAAGTCCGGAGACAGGGCTGACGGCCGAGACTCTGAAACTTCTGAACGAGCACAATATGCAACATCACCGAGCGCTCAATCGGTGATGTCTGAGTCTTAAGGTCGGTCAAAAATGGGGTGTCTACACGATGCTTAGAACATAAAATACAACACTTTTTGAACAAATGCTGTTTCATTCCATCATGCTTCATTTGTTACAACATTTTACAACAAGGTTACAAGTTTTACAGAAAATAAAATTTCCTAAGAATGTACAATGTGCTACAACTACTAGTAAAAAATGCAAATAAAGCAGGAACATCTGCATCAGTGCTCTCAAGTGCAAGAATAAGAGGCCCTCTTCGTCCTCTTCGGCTGAGAAGTCCTTGCACCATCTTCACCAGCACCACCATCTGAATCGAGTCGCCGTCCTGAACCCTCCTCGGATCACCTCGCCTCGAGAATCGAACTCGAGTCCTCCTCTGCACAGATGTCTCTCGACCGAGGATGCAGATTCTCCTCCCATCGACTCCTCTATGACAGTGCTCATACTGTCTCGTCTCATGAGATGAGTCCCTCTCCTAGCTCCTCGAGAAGGCCTAGATGGCCCAAAATTGTGGCCCAATATGTAGCGGAGGCATCCAAAAGAAAGAGCGCAATTTGAATACATCAAGTATGTATATCGATGCAGATGCAAGAAAACTACATAGAGTGGGTGTATGCAGATACAGTACATGAATATGGTGTGTGTCAGATGTGCTCTACACATACAGTCAAATCAATGCAGTGAAATGTTCAAGATCAGCACGTCATCTGAAGTATGATGAATGCAAGAAAACTAAAGAGTATCGGGATACCGACGATGGACAACAGCGTCTCTCTCCGCAGGACCATGCCCTCGAGTGAGGCCACCAACCCGAGCAACCCCTCAGTATAGTCGCTGGGAGGCTGTAGATGCAAGTGCAAGTCATCAGTAAATGAATGAATGTCCAAGTATCTGAGTGATAAATCAAAGCTATAAAGCATACCAGTGGCGAGTTAGGGTCTCTGACGTATGGATGACCAGGCATAGGAGGCTCTATCGGAATCGGGTAGGAAGTCCCGTATCGTTAGCCTGTCAACTCAATCGGAATATCTGGCCATCCAGGGTGATGATAAGTTGGGGGAATTGGGGGGACCAGTCTAGCTCCACCTCTCGATGTGCCAACCCTACTAGTAGAAGGGGCACCTGCAGCCCGAGCTTGACTCGATGATGGCATGCCAGCAGACCTCCTCGTGGGAGTATGGACACCTGTCAATGGTGGCATCAAGTATGTATGACGGTAGGTCGCGTACTCCCCGTCCTCAAAATGTAGCAATACGTCGGTACCCAACATGGCGCTAGTGACATCCTGATGAGTGAGCCTATCAGTAGATCGCATATCGTCCAGAGGTGCTGAGGGAACACTCTGCTCGGGGAAGCCCATAGTCTGGCGCAGGAAGCGGTCCCCCAGGAACCAGGCCCTACCAACGGGCCCCTCAAATAGGATCTCAGACGAGAAGCGACCCATCCTCCAAAGAATCAAATCGGATGTCTCCACCCAAAGGCGCCTAGGGCTGCCATGTGATCTGTTGATAACCAATGCATAAGCCGATTAGAAATCGTAAGTGAGCAAGATAAATCAAAGATGAAAACATGGAGAACTGAGAGTTCTGAATTACCTCTGTCGGCCGCACTGTGTCGAAAAACTGCCGCAGGTAGGGGAGAGTCTCCCGAGCTCTCGGCCGGTACTGGCCCTCAAATACGAGCGAGTAGGGGATCATGAGAGGCACCTCCACCTCAAGCTCCGGGGCTAGCGTCGGGAAGTACGCGAAAACCCATAGCTGTCGAAAACAGGGCAATAGCCATCAGAATACAGAATGCTGAGTGCAGAATGTGAATACAGAATATACAGAGAATGCAGAATGCTGAGAGCAGAGTGCAAAGTACAGAATGTAAAGTGTGCCGTGTGTGCAATGTACAGATAATGAAAAGTAGAAATGTAAATCAAGAGGGCAGAAAGTACCTCCCAGGCTCTCCAATAGCCGCCAACTATGTTCCCCCGTCCGCGGGAGGTTGCGCTCATGTAGCAATAGAGGGTAGCCAAGCCAGCGCCACCCCAGTCATACTGGTTGACCCGCGATAGGTCCACCAGAGCACTCAGCAGATAAAGTCCAACGGTGTTCCCCCTATCGGAGAACAGAGTGGTCCCAAAGAGGAACATCAAAAACCCTCGAGTGTACTGCGCTATCTCCTCGGGAGTCTCGGTCTCTATCCTCTTGAAATGTATGGAAAACCAGGTATACCGGACTCTGCCTGAGGATCTGTCAACCGGTGGGCAAGCTCCAAATAGATAGATCTAGGCGGCCTTCCACTCGCCCATATCCTTATCATAAGGGATTGCCCAGCCTCCCACGTCAAGGCCTGTCAGCACAGCAAAGTCGAACGGGGTCATAGTCATGTCCCCGGTAGCTGAGAAATGGAAGGAGTTGGTGGTGTCCCACCATCTCTCTACAAGGGCGCCCATCAATGTCCTACTAGCAGGATAGCGAGATATCCCCGTGCAGAAGGGTCCGACCCCTGCCTGGTCAACCCAATCACGAATGGCCTCCGGGAGCTCTGTGTAGCACTGCCTCGCAACGATGGAGCCATATCCTCATGTAAAACGGGAAGACACCTGCATTCAAAATGAACACATGTATTCAGTTTCAGAATGAAATGAATAAGCTGCGTGCGAATGAAAGGTATGAGCTGTGTGCAAACCAAATCAGATACAATGCTGTAAGCTGTGTGTTCAACATGAAGTATATGAGCTGTGTGTTCAGAATGGAAGTGTATGAGTTGCGTGCAAATACAAGTGTGTGCTGTGTGTTCACCTCAAATGTGGGCTGTATGATCACCTCAACGGTTTGGGCTGCGTGTTCAACTTTCAACAATTGTGAGCTGTGTGTTCATCTAAAAGAATGGGCTGTGTGTTCAGATTTCGAAATCAGTGTGGGCTGTGTGTTCATCTAAAAGAATGAGATGTGTGTTCGGATTTCAAAATCAGTGGGCTGTGTGTTCATCTCAAAGTTCGAGCTGTATGTTCAACATCAAGTATTTGAGCTGTGTGTTTAGATTTCAAAATCAGTGGGCTGTGTGTTCATCTCAAAGTTTGAGCTGTGTGTTCAATGTCAAGTATTTGAGCGGTGTGTTCAGATTTCAAAATCAGTGGGCTGTGTGTTTATCTCAAAGTTCAAGCTATGCGTTCAACGTTAAGTATTTGAGCTGTGTGTTCAGATTTCAAAATCAATGAGCTGTGTGTTTAGATTTCAAAATCAGTGGGCTGTGTGTTCATCTCAAAGTTCGAGCTGTGTGCTCAACGTCAAATGTTTGAGCTGTGTGTTCAGATTTCAAAATCAGTGGGCTGTGTGTTTATCTCAAAGTTCGAGCTGTGTGTTCAACGTCAAGTATTTGAGCTATGTGTTCAAATTTCAAAATCAGTGGGCTGTGTGTTCATCTCAAAAGTTCGAGCTGTGTGTTCAACATCAAGTATTTGGGCTGCGTGTTCAGACTTCAGAAATAGTGGGCTGTATGTTCACCTTAACGGTTTGGGGCTGTATGTTCATAAATTCAAAGTTTGGGCTGCGTGTTCAACTTTCAACAAGTGTGTGCTGCGTGTTCACAATCAATACGTGGGCTGCGTATTCAACTCTCAACAAGTGTGTACTGTGTGTTCACAATCAATATATGGGCTGCGGGTTCAGAAATTCAAAGTAATTGAGCTATGTGTTCAAGATGCAAACGGAATACTGTGTTATAAACTAAGTATTCAGAATAAGCTGTGTGCTTGAATGAGCAGAAGTATGATGTGTGAGTGTGTTTAGAACGAGCAGATAAGCATGCATAGCGAAAGCATGAAATGCCCGGAAAATGCAGAATATATTGAAGTACATACCTCCCGTGCCTGATAGGAGAGGTGGGACTTCGACTCCCACAAGAGCAGATCCACAGGTGCTCAATCATCAAAATCGGTAAAATGATAGAAAACTGCCCGTGGGAGGATGTGCGTCGGAGGGTCATACCTCTCGGGAATAAATGGCCGAATCCTCAGAGGCAAAGACATAATGTCTGGATCACCTCCGGCACCTGGAGGACCTTCGCCATGGGGGAAATGACCTGCCATTTCGAGAAATCTGCAAAAATGAGCGAAATGAGCCAAAATTGGAAAAAGTCAACAAAAGTCAACCATCATGTATTATCTGAATTGGAATAATGCATTGACTGTGAGTTTTAAGCCCACTAGATAGTGGCAAATCACCATGTTAAAACACACAGTTGTAGACGTCCCCGAAAACATGGCTTAGAAAACATGGTGATTTGCCACTATCTAGTGGGCTTAAAACTCACAGTCAATGCATTATTCCAATTCAGATAATCAAACCTTCACCCATAGGCATTCAGGTAGTCATATCACATAAGCAATTAGCCTCATGGTAAGCATGCTATCATGGCAGTCACCCACACACATGCAAGGATGCTAAAGCATAAGCACTTACCGAGTACTCTAAGCCAAAACAGAAGCTATGTTAGAAATCCATGCATGATCCTAACTATGCTGAAATGCCTAATGCAACACATGCATGAATGCAACTACAATAGGCTCGGCTATTCTAAAGATGGCATGTGAAATGCTACAACTAACAAGTATTCAACTCGGAATGGAAATACAATGCAGTTAGTATGATGCGTCGAGCCCGGTGCGTGCAAGATAGATGAATGGATGCAAACATGCGAGCATATAGATGCTAATTGAAACATGCCCTAAACTAACCATCATAAGCTGGTAAATAAAAGGAAGAAAGACGTGGGGTTGAAAGACATACACCACACACACGCACACTTATTACAATTGTGCCCTCGCTCGGAGGGTCCGAATAAATAATTACAGTCCAAATAAATAATTAAGTATTACAAAACCTTAATTAATTAACAAATTAACTAGGAAAGCAAAATAAACTAATATACAAATCCATGGACCACCTCAGCTCTGTTCCGAATGATGGAAGATGCATGCATGCTCGTGTCGCCTCGTCGGGAAATTCCTCGCGATGCCCCAATTTGCCTCTGTTTGCAATTGATCCTGGAATGCTGTGCAAGGCTTTAGAAAGTTGCTGATTTCTGGTTTGCTGTAACAGAGAGCAAGAAAGGGACATGGCAAAGTATTTTCACATATGTATGCACACCTCGATCCTCGTGCCACCAATCACGCATCTCGATACATGATGGCCGAGGAGTCGAATTGCACGACTCGATGTGAAATGAATGCACATATAAACACAACAAGGCCTAGACTCCATCATGGTTAATCCGGAGTGTCGGCGACCAGGAATTGAAACACGTTTCGTCACTTTGAGTACGAAACATCCCTCATTTCCCGTGCTTGGGCTAACTCCTATCCCAAACACAATGCAAATGAGATTGCATACAAAATGCGACTAATATGCAACCTAGCATACACAATGCTATAGACTGAAATGGCATGCACAATGCACATGAGCTATATGGCATACACAATGCTCTAACATGCAACCTAGCATACACAATGCTATGGACTAAAATGGTATACACAATGCACAATGGACTTACACCAATATGAGTGGACCTCAGCCAAACTAGTGAAGTGCGTTACACTAGAGGTACACAAAGCAATGCACCAGTGGCAAAACCAACCCCAAATAGACCCTAGGCAGGTCTGAAACAGTGGGGGAATGGCCTAAAATGATGGCTCGGAATGCAAAGAAATGGAGCTCATTCAATGGTCCGAAAAGAAGGCATTCATGCACAACTCCCAAGCACACTTAAAGAGGAGAAAACATGAGGATATGGCATTCACATAAGCTCTAAAATATGATGCAAAATGACCCCAAAGTATGGAAACACCTCATTATAAGAATGCAATGGACCTCGAAACTCAAGGCTAAGCATGGATATTGAACTACAAGCATGCAAAACAAGCATCATTCGACCATGAGACCCAAAAATAGAGCTAGGGAAGTCCAAAATATGCACAAAATCAGTTCAAGGCATATTCAAAATGTGCTAGAATCAATGGTCAACAAAGCATGCAAAGAAAGCTAGTGAACCATGAGTTGTACTACAACTATATGAAGCATATGAGAGCTCACCAAACCAGCCAAAAATAGAAGTATGTCATGCCAAAATATGCCCAAAAACCCACTGAAACTCAGTCAATGCATGCGAGAATGATGGGCTCCTTTGGAGGGCCATGCAAGGGTTTGTTCTACACATAAGATAGACATGCAAAATGGCAAAACCACCTCTGGACAGAGGTTATGAGGGCCCTAAAACTCATCAAAAATGGCCTGAAATAAAGCTAGGAAGCATGCAAGTAAAAGCCCATTGGAAAGGCCTTGAATAGGATTGCTCTACACATGCATCATAGACATTCAAAATGACCAAAAAGGCTCTGGATAGAGCTAGTGCAGGTCATAAAAATTACAAATAATGGCCTAAAACAAGGCTTCAAAACATGCAAATAGGGGCTCCTTTGGAAGGCCAAAAGGGCCAACAAACAAGACAAGGAGAGAGGGGGTCACCACCCTCTGATTTTGGCTCTCAAAATAGTATGCTAGCCACTGAAAATCCACTGGATTTTAGTGGCTAGAAGGCCAAACAAAGCATGATACAAAGGCCTAGATGCAAGGCTCAAAACAAGATGCAAACAAGCATACAAGGGGGTAAATGACCTCTAACAGAAAAATGTCCTTAAACAATCTTCAACAGGGGCTCAAAATAAGACACTTTTCAGTTTATTCGAAAGCTCAAAAATGCTTGCAAATAAGGCTAAGATATGAAGCAAAATAAGCCTTAACAGAGGGATGGAGCATACAAGGGGGTAAATGACCTCTAACATAAAAATGTCCTTAAACAAACTTCAAGAGGGGCTCAAAATAAGACACTTTTCAGTTCATGTCAAAGCTCGAAAATGCTTTGATAATAGAGACTTACCCTTGTAAAGAAGACCTCCAGCAACTTCCGGACCAAGATGATGAGCCTTCAACCTCTGCAAATTAGTTCCAAGGTGCTTGGATGGATGGTGGAGGTGTTGTGCTCGGTGGTGTAGTGTAATGGATGCAAGAACAATGGAGTTTAGAACTTGAAGAAGAGAGTTATGGAGGGAAATATGTGTATGCCTCAGCCAAAAAGTTCTAACCCTTGCAAATGGAGAGGAGACCCTCTCTTATAGAAGACAAAGGGCCAAGGCTTCTCTAAGAAGCTTCAACAAAGGGTCAAAGCTTCTAAAAGAAGCTTAACCAAAAGGGTCAAGCTTCTCCTAGAAGCTAAGCAAAGAGACCAAAGCTTCCTTAAGAAGACAAACAAAGGGGTTAAATCCCGGAGGATGGGTCAAATGTTTCCCAGCTGGCACAGCTATGTTGCACTTAGGAAGGGCAAAAAACAGGTCGCTGGCCGACCAGTTCAAGTGGTCGGCCAACCAGGGTTCAAAAAGGTCAAGAAGAAAAGCTGGTCGGCTTATCTAGAAAGGTGGCCTCCCAAGTGAATGCAATACAGTGGTGGTATGGGAGACCAGAAAATGTGACCCAGGAGAGAGGAAAACCAGCTTTCTAGCAAGGTTCAAAAGGGTCAGGAAGAAAATCTGGTCAGCCTACCCATATTGGTGGCCTCCCAGATGAATGCAACACAATGGTGGTATGGTAGACCCGAAATTGTGGCTCAAAAGTGAGGGAGACCACCTACCTGCCAAGAAAAATCGGCTGACCGGGGAAAGGTGGTCTCCAAGAAGAAAAGGTGGTCTCCCACCCTGCTACCACCTTCCTAACAATGAAAATAGGGTCCATGCCAAAAATGAACCCACACCGATGCAAAACGAAGGTTCGGAGGCCAAAACGCGCAGCCGGGGGCCTCGAAAATTGACTGTTAAGCACCGGAGGTGGCGTACAACCATGAAGGTGGGCTCCCGGGCCACAGTGTCCCTCTAAGGAGAGGAAACAAGGTGTGTACCAAATATCGGAGCAAACAGAGGTAGTTAAGTGGTCCCGAACCGAGGCACACGGCCGACGGCTCCGAAAACCGAAAATTGGTCTCCAAACGGAAAAAATGGCCTACGACCACGAAACATAGCCTACGGCCACTGAGAGATGGTCTACGAGACCTCTCCCTCCCTTCAGGAAGAGAAAACAGAGAAAATAGGACCTGGTTCGCAAACCGAGGCAAAGCACAAAAGAGTCCCGAAGTTTGGAGGCAAGGCCCTCTGCCGAGACCCCGCAACCTCAGAACGAGCACGATATGCATCATCACCGAGTGCTCAGCCGGTGACGTCTGAGTCTTAAGGTCAGTCAAAAATGGGTTTCTCATTTGCCCTCTTGACGTAACTAAGTCGTAATTGACGGGATTGAATGTCAAAGCCCAGAGATGACCCATTTTTGACAAGGCCAAAGACTTAGACAAACATGCGAGATAAACAAAGAGATGTACCCGCAGGCGGGGGCAAAATGCAAAACGATATACACCAAGCTGGACGTAACTCATGATCATGCAAAGCAGCAAGCTGTAATGAGGCAAATACTCACAATAAATGCAACAGTTTTAAGCAAGAATGCAAAGCAGCAACTACATTTCATGCAGTAAGAACATGGAGAATTATTCAATTCTCGCCACGTCTCACACGGAGAAGATACAATACTTGCGTGATTCGTCTGGTCGCACCAGCTTCAAATGAACCGTACATACAATATCGTGCCTGCAAAAGAGAGAAGTTTAACAAGCACAACATAGTTAGCAACATATGTTCAATGCTATATCAAATGCAGACAAACTTGGTGCCGATGGAAAAGTGCATCGCAATGCGAGGAGAAATGTGCGTGACAACGCAAGTTAAGCGTGGAGGCATGACAATACCAATGAAACGTGCACAACAATGCGAGTGGCATGCATAACAATGCAAGATAAGTGCGACTTTACAAGAATGTTTAAAACAAAACATCGAGCAAAGAAATGCAAGCTTCGACGAGGACAACTCAATCGCGACCTTCGGTTTACCTCCCGGAAGGGTTGCAATGTATTCAAAAAGGATATAACTCACTCTCGGCGAGTGACGATGAAACACGCATCGAAAATTGGAGTTGCAGTTCCTGCGGTGGGATTTTGGGTCGGAAAGTGCACTTTCCTTGTACTTTCTTGAGTGCCAAGGACTCTGATCACCACCAAAATTTGCAGGGAGCTCAAAGAAGCATTGGAGACCACCTTGGGAACACCATCGACCAGGTTTGGAGGCCACCGACCAGGTTGGGTGAAGAGGGTGGTTGGCCTACCAGAAAAGGTGATCGGCAGACCACCTAGCCAAAAATAGGGGCATTTTGGTACTTTCAGGTTCGGATCTTTAAATGTGTTTGGCCAAAACACTTTTCCTCACAACTTTAGGTCCGAAATCATCTTCTGCTCCTTGCTAGACCATTTTCTCCGTCAAATCTGTGCTTTATACGCGTTTTCCAATGCCCCAGGCAAAGTTGTTTCGCGAAAACTTTCAGTTCTCTTCATTTTGAACCGATTAGATTTTGATTTCGGTGCTTCTTTCTCCATTTTCACCACTTGGGGTAAGTTTGTCTCAATATTTGGAACATTTTCTCGAGAGTTGACTTTTGTTGATTTTTTCATTTCCCGAGGGTTGACTTTTGTTGACTTTTGCCAATTTTGGCTCATTTCGCTCATTTTTGCAGATTTCTCGAAATGGCAGGTCATTTCTCCCATGGTAGAGGTCCTCCAGGTGCTGGGGGTGAGCCAGACATTATGTCGTTGCCTCCGAGGATTCGGCCATTTATTCCCGAGAGGTATGACCCTCCGACGCACATCCTCTCTCGGGTAGTTTTCTCTCATTTTACCGATTTTGATGATCGAGCACCTGTGGATCTGCTATTGCGGGAGCCGGAGTCCCACCTCTCCTATCAGGCACGGGAGGTATGTACCTCAATATATTCTGCATTTTTCGTGCATTTCATGCTTTCGCTATGCATGCTTATCTGCTCATTCTGAACACACTCACACACCATACTTCTGCTCATTCTAGCACACAGCTTGCTCTGAATACTTAGTTTATAACACAGTATTCCGTTTGCATCTTGAACACATAGCTCAATCACTTTGAATTTTTGAACCCGCAGCCCATATATTGATTGTGAATACACAGTACACGCTTGTTGAGAGTTGAATACGTAGCCCATGTATTGATTGTGAACACGCAACACACTTGTTGAAAGTTGAATACGCAGCTCAAACTTTGAATTTCTGAACACGCAGCCCCAAACCGTTGAGGTGAACATACAGCCTACTATTTCTGAAGTCTGAACACGCAGCCCAAATACTTGATGTTGAACACACAGCTCGAACTTTTGAGATGAACACATAGCCCACTGATTTTGAAATTTGAACACACAGCTCAAATACTTGACGTTGAACACACAGCTCGAACTTTGAGATAAACACATAGCCCACTGATTTTGAAATCTGAACACACAGCTCAAGCATTTGACGTTGAGCACATAGCTCGAACTTTGAGATGAACACACAGCCCACTGATTTTGAAATCTGAACACACAGCCCACTGATTTTGAAATCTGAACACATAGCTCAAATACTTGACGTTGAACACATAGCTCGAGCTTTGAGATAAACACACAGCCCGCTGATTTTGAAATTTGAACATACAGCTCAAATACTTGACGTTGAACTCACAGCTCGAACTTTGAGATGAACACACGTACCGATTTTGAAATCAACACACAAATTTCAAATACTTGACGTTGAACATACAGCTCGAACTTTGAGATGAACACACAGCCCACTGATTTTGAAATCCGAACACACATCTCATTCTTTTAGATGAACACACAGCCTACACTGATTTTGAAATTTGAACACACAGCCCATTCTTTTAGATGAACACACAGCCCACACTTGTATTTGCACGCAGCTCATACACTTCCATTATGAACACACAGCTCATATACTTCATGTTGAACATACAGCTCACAGCATTGTATTTGATTTGGTTTGCACATAGCTCATACCTTTCATTCGCACGTAGCTTATTCATTTCATTCTGAAACTGAATACATGTGTTGATTATGAATGCAGGTGTCTTCCCGTGTTACATGAGGACATGGCTTCATCGTTGCGAGGGAGTGGTACGCAGAGCTCCCGGAGGCCGTTCGTGATAGGGTTGACCAGGCAGGGTTCGGACCCTTCTGCACGGGGATATCTCGCTATCCTGCTAGCAGGACATTGATGGGCGCCCTTGTAGAGAGATGGTGGGCCACCACCAACTCCTTCCATTTCTCAGCTACCGGGGACATGACTATGACCCCATTTGACTTTGCTGTGCTAACAGGCCTTGACGTGGGAAGCTGGGTGATCCCTTATGATGAGGATATGGGCGAGTGAAAGGCCGCCTGGATCTATCTATTGGGAGCTCACCCACCGGTTGGCAGATCCTCAGGCAGAGTCCGGTATACTGGGTCTTCCACGCATTTCAGGAGGATAGAGCCTGAGACTCTTGAGGAGATAACGCAGTACACTCGAGGGTTTTTGATGTTCCTCTTCGGGACCACTCTGTTCTTCGATAGGGGTAACACCGTTGGACTTTATTTGCTAAGTGCTCTGGTGGACCTATTGCGAGTCACCAAGAGGATCGGTGGCGCTTTGGCTACCCTCTATTGCTACATGAGCGACCTCCGCGACGGGGAACATAGTCGGCGGCTATTGAGAGCCCGGAGGTACTTTCGCCTCTTGATTTACATTTCGCTTTCATTATCTCAGACATTGCACACGCACACTTTACATTCTCAGACTTTGTACTCGCTCTCAAGATTCTCAGATTCTCTATATATTCTCAGATTCACATTCTCGCACTCAAGATTCTCAGATTCGATGGCTATTGCCTTGTTTTCGACAGCTATGGGTTTTCGTGTACTTCCTGATGCTAGCCCCGGAGCTTGAGGTGGAGGTGCCTCTCATGATCCCCTACTCGCTCGTATTTGAGGGCCAGTATTGGTCGAGAGCTCGGGAGACTCTCCCCTACCTGCGGCAGTTTTTCGACGCAGTGCGGCCGACAGAGGTAATTCAGAACTCTTAGTTCTCCATGTTTTCATCTTTGATTCATCTTGCACATTTTTGATTTATAATCAGCTTATGCATTGGTGATCCGCAGATCACATGGCAGCCCTGGGCGCCTTTTGGTGGAGATATCCGATTTCAGTTTGCTGGAGGATGGGCTGCTTCTCGATACGGGATCCTATTTGAGGGACTCGTTGATAGGGCCTAGTTCCTGGGGGACCGCTTCCTACGCCAGACTATGGGCTTCCCCAAGCAGAGTGTTCCCTTAGCACCTCTGGACAATATGCGATCCACTGATAGGCTCACTCCTTAGGATGTCACTAGTGCCATGTTGGGTACTGACGTATTGCTACATTTGGAGGACGGGGAGTACGCGACCTACCGTCATACATACTTGATGCCTCCATTAATAGGTGTCCGTACTCCCACAAGGAGGTCTGCTGGCATGCCATTATCGAGTCGAGCTTGGGCTACAGGTGCCCCTTCTACTAGTAGGGCCGGCACATCGAGAGGTGGAGCTGGACCGGTCCCCCCGATTCCCCCAACTTATCATCACCCTGGATGGCCAGATATTCCGACTGAGTTGACAGGATGGCGATACGGGACTTCCTACCCGATTCCGATAGAGCCTCCTATGTCTGGTCATTCATACGTCAGAGACCCTGACTCGTCACCGGTATGCTTTACAGCTTTGATTTATCACTCAGATACTTGGACATTCATTCATTTACTGATGACTTGCACTTGCATCTACAGCCTCCCAGCGAGTATACTGAGGGGTTGCTCGGGTTGGTGGCCTCACTCGAGGGCATGGTCATACGGAGAGAGACGCAGTTGTCCATCGTCGGTGTCCCGATACTCTTTAGTTTTCTTGCATTCATCATACTTCAGATGACATGCTGATCTTGAACATTTCACTGCATTGATTTGACTGTATGTGTAGAGCACACCTGACACACACCACATTCATGTACTGTATCTGCATACACCCACTCTATGTAGTTTTCTTGCATCTGCATTTGATATACATACTTGCTGATGTATTCAAATTGCGCTCTTTCTTTTCAGATGCCTCCGCTACATAGTGGGCCACAGGCCGGGCCATCTAGGCCTTCTCGGGGAGCTGAGAGAGGGGACTCGTCTCGCAGACGAGGCAGGTGCAGAGCCATAGAGGAGTCCAGCTAGAAGGAGTCTGCGCATCCTTAGTCAGAGACATCTGTAGACAGAGGGGAGGACTCTAAGTCCGGTTCTGAGGACGGAGGTGATGTCGAGGTGCGTTCCGAGGATAGCAGCTCCGATTCGGATGGTGGTGCTGGTGGAGATGGTGCAGGGACTTCTCAGCCAAAGAGGATTAAGAGGGCCTCTTATTCTTGCACTTGAGAGCACTAATGTAGATGTTCCTGCTTTATTTACCTTTTTTACCAGTAGTTGTAGCACATTGTACATTCTTAGGCAGTTTTATTTTCTGTAAAACTTGTACCCTTGTTGTAAAATGTTGTAACAAAGGAAACATGATGGAATGAAACAACTTTTGTTCAAAAAGTGTTGTATTTTATGTTCTTAGCATCGCATCGCATCATTTTGCACAAAAATGAGATTGAATGAAAATTGAGCATCGAAAATATTGCCAAGTCAGGTAGTGAAACGACACGACAAACAAAACAACTCATCTTACTAAGAAACAACGAGGCCTTAGCAAGCTTACAACTCGATAAGCGAATCCTGGAAATGTTGATAAACAAAGAACAACAATTTCAACAGACAAAACTCGACAACTCGAATAAAACTTAACAACTCGATAAACTTAACAACTCGACTTGATAAGCAAAACTTAAGAACAACTCGATAAACAAAACTCAACAACAACTTGATAAACAAAACTCAACAACAACTCAATAAACAGACGTGTCTCGGACGATCGGAGTGACGGAACGCATCCGAAACAGAGGAAAACTTGCACCTTCAATACCCCTAATGCATGGAAATGCTAGAAACTTTCTTCTAGAAGCTAGGACAAGACCAAAGCCCTGTTTCTCTCCATGGCTGACCACCTCGGGAAGTTGGCCGACTAGTTTTTTCAATGGAGACCAAAGGGGTGGTCGGCCTACTAGAAAAGGTGGTCGGCCGACCACCTGGTTTGGCAACCACCAATTTTTCGACATGTGTCCCCCGAACAGTGCCTTATCCTCTTTAAAAGTCCCAGCCTCGTGGTTCATTCATTTCATCTTAGCTTTGCATTAAAATGGAAGCATTTCTTACCCAAAATCTCATAGCTTGGATTGCTTCTCTAAATGGCTCGGAAAAGTTGAACTTCCGGGGCTTCGACTTGAATGCACTATTCATGCTGGGCCGTACTCCGCTTCATCTTCCTTTCCTCCATGTTGCAGCAAGTTTTTGGAATCCGGTAACATACGTCTTTAGCTTTAGCGGGCAAGAGATGTGTCCTGCTTTTGAGGATTTCCAAGCTTTGATGGAGTCCGAGCGCAACGAGGAAATCTTTCCTCAACTCTGATTTGGCCACGTCCAAGCCTTAGGACAAATGTGCGGCCTCACTTTGTATGACGCTCGATCATTGATTCATGACGGGGTGCTGGACATCCCAAGCTTGGTTTGTCGGTTTTCTGATGCTGGTGACCGCGACGACCATCATTGGTAGGGCTATTGGCGACACGCGCTTTGCCTATGCTTGCCCCGGGATCTGATGGATTCAGTGTCCGGTTGATCGAGGTTGCCCAAGGTTTGAAGGGGGGCAAGAGCTGCATTGCCATGATATTGGCTGAGACATTGATGGGCTTAGACGCTTTTCATTTCCGGGAGACGACTAGGCTTGTGGGGAGCCCACTACTATTGCAGGTAATGTTTCCCACCCAATCTTACATATGTATTGCTCACATCACTCGGCCCTCAGGCTCGGTTTTTCTCACAAAACCCTTTTCTTACTTTTCTCTCATCGTACATCTCTCTGTTCTTTATTCTCTCATTTTTCATCCCTCCCCAGGTGTGGTTGATGGACAAGTTACAGATTGTGGAGTCTTGCCCAAAGATACTCAAACATGGGCTACTTTTTTCGACAACGCCTGGTCGATGCCATGGATGAAGGGTGGTGGTACAACTGGATGTGCAGTTTGCCGGCAATGAGTTACAACATGACCCGTCAACCTGGGATTCAATTGATTGGCATGACACACTGTGTCTTCTATTTTCCGCTCTTCGGCCAGCCGACATGACATGATCGACTGCCCGCCAGAGGGGATAGAGTACTCACGATTCCCACCGAGGTGCACAAATTTTGCCTGGTATGCCATAGCATGGAGGACTAGAGAGCTCCTGGCCCCCACTCCCACTTTCAGTTGCACTTTGTCTAATGAGTGCTTGGATTGGCTCAATGAAGAGGCACAAGAAGGGCCCATTTTGGCATCAGAGGCTTTGACCAGCTCTGGGAGGGGCACAGGAACACCTGACTTATCTATGCCCCAGATTTATTGCTTTATTAGTACTTTTAAGTTTTCTTTATGAATGTAACCAAACGCAACTTCAATTTGTATGCAAGAGCAGGAGAACTCTGTATTGAAATCAATGAAATTGAAGGTTGTGGGTACTGAAAATTTTTCGCTTTGGTCCAAAAATGGTCTAAGTTGTAAAAAGATTAATTTTGAACAAAGTCAACTTTTATTAAAACTTTTCAAAACCATTTTCGATATGGATCAGAACTGGACATGCCTGAAATCTATCACTGAGATGCATAACCTCGGATCCTAGCAATTGGAAAGTTGCCCTAGTCTCAATAAAGATCGGCGTTGCCAAAGAATGGAAAGTTTCTAGTCCGAAAAAGCAAGCACCGAGATCATAACCGAACTCTTGAATACTGAATAGACATAGATGGCCGAGATGATCAAATGGACAAAGTTTATGGCTGAACTTCAAGATGAAGTTGCCTACGTATCCCAAAGACGGGAATCAAGCCTTACGTAGTTTAGGCTTAGGTTCACTCGAGTATTTTCACTCTCCTTTTACGCCCTAACTTTTGCCAAGGCCGCCCTTTGCGGGTTTTCAACCGTGCGAGCTCAGTTTTTATCATTTCAAATTTTTTGTGCTCTAACTTTTGCCTAGGTCACCCTTTCGGGTTTTCGGCCTAGCAAGCCTCTCAGGGGTAATATTTCTTCAACTTGTCTATGTTGATCGGTTGGGAGAACTCTAGGCCATCTAGATCCATCAGAACCACAGCTCCACCTGACCAGATAGACTTAATGATGTAGGGACCAGTCCAATTGGGTCTAAACTTGCCCCTTGGGTCGTGGATGGGAGCTCGGTTGTCCTTGAGCACCAAATCTCCTTCCGTCAAATTCCGGGACATAACTTTCTTGTTGAAAGCCCTGGCAATTCTGCGTTGATAACCTTAAACATGGTACAGTGCTTTTAGTCTGCACTCGTCAAAGAGCATGAGTTCTTCAAATCTGCTCTGCTGCCAATCTACTTCGGCTATCTGACACTCAGCTAGTACTCGCAAAGACGGAACCTCAATTTCAATAGGTAGAACGGCCTCCATCCCATAAACTAATGAATACAGAGTCACCCTAGTAGACGTTCTAATTGAAGTCCGGTAGCCCTACAGAGCAAACGACAGCTTATCTGGCCAATCCCGATAGGTCTCCACCATCTTCTGCAATATATGTTTGATATTCTTGTTGGCGGCCTCGACCGCTCCATTGGTCTGCGGCCGATAGGTGGATGACTTATGAAAAGCTACATTGTATTTTTCCAATAAATCAATCACTTCCTTCTTGAAGTGGGAACCGTTATCTGAAATGACCTCGTTTGGGACCCCATAACGACAGATGATGTTGTTCCTGATAAACTTCGCAACATGTGAAGCCTTCAACACCGCATAAGATTGGGCCTCAATCCACTTTGTGAAATAATCTATCGTGACTAGGATGAACTCATGCCCATTCGACCCTTTCGGAGTGACAACCCCGATCACATCGATTCCCCAAACTGAAAATGGCCATGACGAAGTCATATTGTACAGCTTCGACGGCGGGATGTTCATGCGATTTGCATGGATCTGACACTTGTGGCATCACCGAACAAAGCCGATACAATCCTCCTCCATGGTGGACCAATAATAACCTTGTCTGAGGATCTTCCGCGCTAGCATTATCCCGTTCATATGCGCACCGCATTCCCCTCCATGGATGGCCTTCATCAGGTGTTTTGATTCTTCAGCTTCAACGCACAGCTTATGCATTTCTAGATGACCTCTCTTATACAATTTACCTCCGCAGATGATGAACTGAACGGCCATTCTTCTGATTGCCCTTTTATCCTTGGCATTACCCTTAGTAGATATGCTTCTTTCTCTAAGAAATTCCAAATATCGTAATACCAGGGGTTCTTATCTTGAACCTCATCTATACCGGCAATTGACTCGTAAGTCGGCACAAATTTTTGGTCGATAATGACTGGACACATCCGGACTCCAAACGGGATGTCTATCATGGAAGATAGAGTTGCTAGTGAATCTGCAAACCTATTGTTCTCTCTTAACAGATGAGCAAAGTTTAACTTCTCAAACCGAGGAATTAACAAGTCCAAGGTCTGGTGATACATAATCATCTTTTCTTCTTTGACTTTCCAATCTCCTTTCGCTTGAGATACAACAAGGTTCGAGTCCCCGATTACGTCCAACCGTTTTGCCCCGAATTTTAGGGCTGCTTCTAGACCGGCAATGCATGCCTCATATTTTGCTTCGTTGTTCGAGACTTTGAACTGGAGTTTGAATGCTAGAGGATACGGAGTTGTCAAAAGCACGCAACACTCCCATCCCATACCCGTGCTGGTTTGACGCTCCGTCAAAGTACATCGTCCAAAACTCGTCGTCGATATGCAAAATGGCCTCATCTGGGAATAAGTACTCAACTGCTTCACCTCCTTCCACTGGATGATCGGCTAACAACTCTGCTACCGCTCTTCCCTTGACTAACTTGTGCATCACATATTTCAGATCAAATTCGGAAAGTAACAGCAGCCAACGAGCTAGCCTACCCACAAGCGCTGGTTTCTCAAATAGATATTTGATGGGATCTAATCTTGAAACCAACATTATGGAGTGAGCTAATAGGTAGTGCCGCAGCTTCCTGGTAGCCCATACCAAGGCTAAGCAAGTCTTTTCCAACAGTGTGTAGCGAGTCTCATACTCCAGCATCTTCTTGCTCAGGTAGTAGATGGCTCTCTCTACTTTGTCCTCTGATTCTTGCGCGAGCGTGCAGCCTATTGTAGTCTCAGTTACTGAAAGATACAAAATCAACGGTCTCCCCGGCTCTGGCGGTGACAACACCGGCAGGTTCTGTAAGTATTCCTTGATCTGTTTAAAAGCAGCTTGGCATCGGCCGTCCCATTGGAATTTCTTTCCTTTCTTCAGGAGGCCAAAAAGTGGTTCATAAGTCAAGGTTAACTTTGAGATTAACCGTCTTATGAATTGCACTTTACCCAGAAAGCCTCGCACCTCCTTTTCAGTTCTTGGTGGTGACATTTCTAAGATGGCCTTGATTTTGGAAGGGTCGACTTCGATACCACTCAGGTAATCGAAACCCCAAAGATTTTCCCCATCAGAACATCGAACGTACACTTCCGAGGATTCAGCCGCAATCGAAATTCTCTGATCCTTTGGAAGAACTTTTGCAAGGCGGTGTAGTGGCCCTCTCTTTCTTTGGACTTGACAATCATGTCGTCCATGTACACCTTAACCTCTTTGTGGATTATGTCGTGCAATATTGTGGTCGCGGCCCGTTGATATGTAGCCCTAGCATTCTTCAACCCAAATGGCATCACCCTGTAGCAATATGTCCCCCACGGGGTAGTGAAAGCAGTTTTTTCCCGGTCTTCAGGTGCCATCACTATCTGATTGTAGCCTGAGAAACCATCCATGAACGAAAGCAAAGCATGCCCCGCTGTGAAGTCTACTAACTCATCGATATGCGGCAAGGGGAAGTTGTCCTTTAGACTAGCTCTGTTCAAGTCCCTGAAATCCACGCATACCCAGATCCTGCCATCCTCCTTCAGCACCGGAACAATGTTGGCCAACCAAGTCGGGTATTTGGCTACTAGCAGGAAACCTGCGTCAATTTGCTTGGTGACCTCTTCTTTAATCTTGAGGGCCTAGTCTGGGCGGATCCTTCTGAGTTTCTGTGTAACGGGTCGGGCCTCGGGGTCAAGGGGGATCCGGTGCCGTACAATCTCAGGATCGATTACAGGCATGTCTTCGTAGGACCACGCGAAAACATCTTTGAAATCTTTTAATAAAGCACCTAAGCGCTCGCGTTCCTCCGAAGACAACGTGAACCCGATCTGGACCAACCACGGGTCCTCCTCAGTACCAATATTCATGGTAGTGATTTCATCCATTAAGGGTTTAACAAATCTTTCTTGCTCTTGTTCAATTAAGCGTTGGAAAACCGAAGGAATTTCTTCCTCATCGTTTTCATCAAAGTTTTGAAAGTCTGAGTTAATGCAATAAATCAAGGGCACAGAAAAGTACTCAGAAACCACAGCCATATCATTCTCATTAAGCACATCCAAATTGTCCGATTTTTCGGTTACAACAGACTCAAAAGAGAAAGAAAAAGATGACCTGGACAGGACTATGGTATCCGGGCTATCACCCCCTGGAATACCGGACTCAGACTCAGTTGAGCTAGAACCTGATTCTGACTCAACAGATTCGGAGGAATCAGATTCCGGCTCACTACCTGACCCGGGTGCTGCTTGACAAAAATCCCTCCTCGTACTACCAAATGAGAGAGAGTGCGATAGATGCATCTAAGATGTTTGCTGGTAGGCTCGCAACCGTTTCACTACTGATCACGCATACCAAGAAGTTATCCCCCAAGCACTTCTGTTCGATCGGAGGATCTGAGAGTAGACATGCCAGCGCTACCCCCATTTCACTTTCGGCATCCTCAAACTCCACTTTCTTGCTTTCCAAATTTCGGCTAATGGGTCCATCCGCTTCGCAACGCTATCCCGGATAATTGTAGGTCAAAGAAAATCTCAAACCACGCACACGCTTCTCCGCTGTCAGCCACGGCTCTAGGCAGCCACAAAATGGAAAGTCCTCCCCCTCCCAAACGAAGCGTTCGTTTAGGGTACCCTGAATGGGTCTATGCATCAGCTCAAAAGGCTTCCCCGCCTGCTTCGCTTTGGCTCTCCCAGCCATCTCCTTACCTTTCCTTATCCAATCCTCTTTGGTGGGCATATAACCCAAGCCAAAGATATGTGGGTTGTGTGGCACTTCGGCCAACGCTGCAATGCCATTCCGGCCGCTCTTTCCCAATCCCATTCTGGGGATGTGTTGAAGCTTGTTCATGAGGTATACTGATTGTGCACTAACATACACCCCCTCATTAACAGCTAAGATGTTCTGCACGACCCGGGCCTCAGCTAGGGTAAAACCTAATATGAACACATCCTCAATACCGTGCTCAATTTCCAAAACTGGCGTAGATACTTCTGGCGATGGATGGATCGACGAATTTCCAAAACGATGGGGTATTTCACCATCTGATGTAAGGTGGACGAAACTGCCTTTACTTGGTGCAACCACGACCGCCTCAAAAGTAGATTGAAGGTCACAGGAACCTCTAAGACGTGAAAGTCTACCTCGTGCTGTCCCGGCCCAACCTTGGTCTGAATTTTCACTGTCCCAATTACTTCTCTGCTTGTGTTATCATATGCCCGAATCACTTGAGCTGTCAACATAAAGTCCGCAGTCTTTAAATCGATTGCATATGCAGTCCTTGCTGGGTACACATTGATGGCAGACCCTGTGTCGACAAGCACCATGGGTATCCATTTGTTTCTGCACTCCACAGAAATGTAGAGTGGCTTGTTATGGTTCGCACCCTCAGGTGGCAGTTCTTTGTCGGAGAAAGTCAACATTAGGGTAGCCCCTCCCGGAAAAACTAAGCCCACCAGCTGTTCGGGTGTGGTGTCTATTGAGAGCTTGGCCTTGTCCATGGCCGATAAGACAGCTTGTCAATGCACTCACGATGCCATAAGATCCCTCGATGGAGATGTCACAGATCTTTTTTCAACCGCTTCAAGATGTCTCTTCTTTGAGCTACTTCTCTTCGCTTTCCACCTCCTTATTTTTCCCAGATGCCTGGTCGATCTAGATGTGGGGCTTGAAATACCGCCCGCTTCTAGTCATATGATCGACTTCACGATGTACCGTATCGCCCGTCAAGTTGCTCCCCCAATCCTCATCTGTATGGGCAAGACATAGATCATCGTCTTTCCACCACATTCCATTAGTAGCCGGCGCATATCCGTCTGCTCCTGATAATTGTATGCGCAGATTTTTCGGCCCACATGCTCGCAAAGATTCTCCATCCTCGCACACAAGACTTTAGTCCCTCGGGGATTTGGCTTTTCCGATTCTCTCGTAATCCTCAAACTTTCTGTTCCAATCAAGCTAAGACAGTCTGACTAGCTGTTCAATACCTCCCGCATTCACAATGCCCAAGTCCTGAGCAAAATTCTTAGCACCAGCCTCCGTGATATACTTCTTTTCGACCTTCCGCCACAATCGATGTTCTTGCTGCCAGCCCTGCTAACCGAAGTTTTGTCGACAACATCTAGTAGGTCATCAAGCCACCCGGTGACCCCCACTGACTCCTCAAAATCTGACCAGTTGACTACCATGCCCTCTGGATCTTGTTCATTGAAAAATTGGAGGTTAGCAAAGTCCCCTTCCACAGCTGCCAAGTCATCTATCCTCTGACCAGATTCATCCCCCTGTATCACACAAAACTCTGCCCCTACCGGCAATTCCACATTTGGCCCAACCTGGCCTACTGATAGAATGTAGTCACTCGGACTGTACACTTCCTCAGCAAAACTCCCAGATTTTGACCCAACAATCCCGTTCTCCCCTGAAATCTCCCCTGTTCTGTCTTCGACAGTCACCACCATTGGTTCAGGTTGGGTTCTGGAGATGTCCAACATGCACAAGTCAGTGCAGTCAGGAAGGAGCACCTCCGGCTTGGGTAGGTGAGAAGGAGTGGTATAGATGCTAGGATCATAAGACACGACCCCAGTCTGGATAAAGTTGATACGTTTGGAGGGTGGAGCTTGGTTGTGCGGTGGGAGAGGGTTTGTTGTGACGTTGGGTTTTTCTGGAGGCACAATCACCTGCTTGTCAACAAAATCCTAAATCTCGTGACGCAATCTAAAACATTGGTCAGTGTCGTGACCATGTTGTTGGTGATATGCGCAGTATTTTGCTGGGTTATGAGAGGGAGGGAGTGGATTTGGCAATGGCCTCGGCTCCAGGGGCTTTAAGTGCCTTTTCCTGATTAATACCCCCAGAGCCTTGGACATGGGCAAATATAAAGGCGTGAAGGTCCTTTGGCCTCGAGGTTGGTATTTGATGGTTTGTGTGTTGCTTCCGGATGCGCCGGAGAAAGGTGTAGCTGCCATGGGTCTTGGAGGGGGAATGGTGGTGACCATGCTTACTTTCGAAGCTCTAGCATTTGCGGCATTGCTGGTGCTTGTATTGTTGTTGCGGTTGAAAGTTCTTCTGGGTTGCTCTCTGTCTTGGTCAATCAGACCTTGTTTCATAGCATCCTCAATTTGTACCCCCATCTCGTGCAAATCTGAAAAGGTAGGGAAGGAGAGCACGATCATTTTCTGCATCAGTTTGGGTTGGAGATTGCGCACAATCATCCGAATTTGATCTTTGTCGGTGGGCCTCAGGGTCATCATTGAGGCCTTGGCCCTCCACCGGGCTACAAAATCCGAAAAGCTCTTCTTAGGCTCCTGCCTTGTTGTCTCAAGATCACGGGTTGTAATCTCGATTTGAGTGTTATAGGAGTACTGTGCAATGAAAGCCTTGGCCATCTCATCCCAGTTCCGCTTAACATCGTCTTCTAATTTTGCGTACCAGATAGCGGCCACACCCAACAAGGTCCGGCCGAAAAATGAAAGCTTCTGCAGTCTGGTGAGGCCCATCGGCCGTAGTATATCTGAGAACAACCGGAGATGCACCATGGGATCCCCAGATCCGTCAAAGTAGTCGATTTGTGGCATTTTGAACCTATCTAGCAGCGTCACAGCCACGTCAATATACCCGTCCTCAATGTCTGGAATGGACTTTACCCCTTGGGATTTCTTGAACAACTTCTCAAGCTTGCTCAACTTTAACGCTATATGGTCCACCTCGAACTCAAAGGGAGAGTCCGGTTGATTGACAAGCGTAGGTGCCTTGGATAGTTGAGGCAGAATCGGGGGTGGAGCCGGCCCTGTCGGGATATCCCTATCTCCTTGGACATTTGGTACCTTCCCGGGCGCTGGAACTCCTGGCGAGGGAGGAGCTTGGTGTGAAGCAGATGCCTCGGCTTGTTGTTGTAGCCTGGCAATTAGCTTTGCCTGATGGGCCATGATCTCGGCCTGTTGTTTGGCGAATTCATCTCGACGAATACCGCCCCGTCAGATGGCTCTCATGGTCTCCTCGTGATCTCGACGATCATTTCCTCAATTCTCGTTGTTCTGCCATATCGCCTGGTCTATCTCGACCACCGTAGGTCTATCTCTATGGCAACAATTGAGACCTCACCGATCATCCTTGATGGGGTAAACCATCGCCCGCAACCTTTGCTCGGATACACTGCGTCTTCTCGACCTCCGTCTAATAACCGGGGGTAAGGAATGATACACTGGTTGTCCGTCGACCAGATCCTCAGATAGATTGAGTCGGCGACCTCTTGTCCAGAGTGCTTGGGGAATATTTGCTTGGTTTGAAGCAATTGTGCTAAACTACCTTGCAAAAAGATAAATAAAGCAATAATATGGAAATAAACAACCAGACAAACGGACAGCATAACGGCTTAAAATAAACACACAACACACAGTTGGGCATCACAACACACAGTTGATAAGCTAAAATACACTATTCTCAAGTACTGATCATTGTTCCCAAATCACTGTCCCCGAAGCTGAATCCGATACCTGTAGATAACTGATTCCCAAAATACCGAACTGGTGCCCGCAGGCCTTGATACCCAAACTTGTAAACTGATACATGCATTCCTATAGAGACGCACTCTAAAGCACATAACAAACAAGTGAGAGCCAAAAACACCCCTATGTTGGGGTAAGGTTTCCCTGTCCTATTTTGTTAGGAACTAGGGTTTCACTACGCACGCAACGGTTTCAAACAACCTATAATCGGGTAAGCAAGCTGTCCTAGCTTGGAATTGTCACTACGGATTCCGACTATGCACTAGGTCGAATGGTCAAAAAGGGTGCCCCGGTAAAAACCAAGGTTTGTGTTCCCGTCGTGGTAGAGCCCGTAACCGGTCAGCCTTATGGCACGTTTCGCAAAGCGACCCTCCGGCAAACCGTTCAGGAATAGCATACGGCAAACACGGTGTCCTAGGTGCACCAATGCAAATGCAATGCAAAGAAACACATAAGTGTAGTCAAAACCAAATATCATGAGTTCGAGTCAAGTTCTCTAAGTCCCCAGCAGAGTCGCCAGAAACTGTAGACGTCCCTGAACATCCCGGGAGGGAATCCCGTTTTGTTCATTTGGGCTCACTACAGTTCAAGACTCAATGTCACAGTCCTGTATCTAATCTCGCAGAGTGCAATGCAAGACCGATGAATCATCAAAGAGTCCAAATCCGGCAAATCATTTTTGAAAACAATTTTTTTTTTGAAAGAAGTGCCAAACATGGACTGCTTTGCCAGATACAGAGTCGCCACCTAAATATTTATTTTGGGGGAATTTAGGAAACCCTGACTCGTGCCTAAGGCTACGTGTCCGTCATCACCAAAGTTGCCTCGGCTCGGGAACTTGGGTACGATTGGGAAAGGTCACTTCGTGAGCACCCCCACTCGCCTGATCAAAGATCGGCCTCTACTAACCATGATATCGAGTTTTGAAAACATTATGTACTCTTATTCCGGTTGTTAGCCTAGATTTACTACGTGATGCACACAGCATACAAATATAGACCGGATTATCTGAGTTGGAACAAAACATCTCATGTTTGTTTTTGAAAGTAGTTTGCTACTCGCAAGTAGGCTAAAATGTGGATTTGCCACCCTCAGGTGGGCTTAGAAAACATGGTGATTTGCCACTATCTAGTGGGCTTAAAACTCACAGTCAATGCATTATTCCAATTCAGATAATTCAACCTTGACCCACAGGCATTCAGGCAGGTTTATCAGATAAGCACGCAGCCTCATGGTAAGCATACTATCATGGCAGTCACCCACACACATGCAAGGATGCTAAAGCATAAGCACTTACCGAGTACTCCAAGCCAAAATAGAAGCTATGTTAGAAATCCATGCATGATCCTAGCTATGCTGAAATGCCTAATGCAACACATGCAGGAATGCAACTACAATAGGCTCGGCTATGCTAAAGATGGCATGTGAAATGCTACAACTAACAAGTATTCAACTCGGAATGGAAATACAATGCAATTAGTATGATGCGCCGAGCCCGGTGCGTGTAAGATAGATGAATGGATGCAAACATGCGAGCATATAGATGCTAATTGAAACATGCCCTAAACTAAGCATCATAAGTTGGTAAATAAAATGGAGAAAGACGTGGGGTCGGAAGACATACATCACACACACGCACACTTATTACAATTGTGCCCTCGCTCGGAGGGTCCGAATAAATAATACAGTCCGAATAAATAATTACAGTCCGAATAAATAATTAAGTATTACAAAACCCTAATTAATTAACAAATTAACTAGGAAAGCAAAATAAACTAATATGCAAATCCATGGACCGCCTTAGCTCTGTTCCGAATGATGAAAGATGCATGCATGCTCGCGTTGCCTCGTCGGGAAATTCCTCACGATGCCCCAATTTGCCTCTGTTTGCAATTGATCTTGGAATGTTGTGCAAGGCTTTAGAAAGTTGCTGATTTCTGGTTTGCTGCAATAGAGAGCAAGAAAGAGGCATGGCAAAGTATTTTCACATATGTATGCACACCTCGATCCTCGTGCCACCAATCACGCATCTCGATACATGATGGTCGAGGAGTCGAATTGCACGACTCGATGTGACATGAATGCACATATAAACACAACAAGGCCTAGACTCCATCATGGTTAATCCGGAGTGTCGGCGACCAGGAATTGAAACACGTTTCGTCACTTTGAGTACGAAACGTCCCTCGTTTCCCGTGCTTGGGCTAACTCCTATCCCAAACACAATGAAAATGAGATGGCATACACAATGCAACTAATATGCAACCTAGCATACGCAATGCTATGGACTGAAATGGCATGCACAATGCACATAAGCTATATGGCATACACAATGCTCTAACATGCAACCTAGCAGACGCAACGCTATGGACTAAAATGGTATACACAATGCACAATGGACTTACACCAATATGAGTGGACCTTAGCCACACTCACATCAGTGGCCATATGATGAAAACGGGACAACCGAAATACATGCAAGCAGGCACGAATGCAATGGACCGATCCTAAGGCACAACATGCAACTCTAACAAGGCATGGCAAGGAATGAAATATGGCATAGGATGGCACATGATACTGCTCTGAAATGGCATAAAAGATGGTCCCAAAACATGCAAGTATGTCACACAATGCAAGCTAGATGGCCTGAATACCGAAACTAGTGAAGTGCGTTACACTAGAGGTACACAAAGCAATGCACCAGTGGCAAAACCAACCCCAAACAGACCCTAGGCAGGTCTGAAACAGTGGGGGAATGGCCTAAAATGATGGCTCGGAATGCAAAGAAATGGAGCTCATTCAATGGTCCGAAAACAAGGCATTCATGCACAGCTCTCAAGCACACTTAAAGAGGAGAAAACATGAGGATATGGCATTCACATAAGCTCTGAAATATGATGCAAAATGACCCCAAAGCATGGAAACACCTCAGTATATGCATGCAATGGACCTCGAAACTCAAGGCTAAGCATGGATATTGAACTACAAGCATGCAAAACAAGCATCATTCGACCATGAGACCCAAAAATAGAGCTAGGGCAGTCCAAAATATGCACAAAATCAGTTCAAGGCATAGTCAAAATGTGCTAGAATCAAGGGTCAACAAAGCATGCAAAGAAAGCTAGTGAACCATGAGTTGTACTACAACTACATGAAGCATATGAAAGCTCACCAAACCAGCCAAAAACAGAAGTATGCAATACCAAAATATGCCCAAAACCCACCAAACTCACCAATGCATGCAAGAATGATGGGCTCCTTTGGAGGGCCATGCAAGGAGTTGCTCTACAGATATAAGATAGACATGTAAAATGGCAAAACCACCTCTGGACAGAGGTTATGAGGGCCCTAAAACTCATCAAAAATGGCCTGAAATGAAGCTAGGAACCATGCAAGTAAAAGCCCCTTGGAAAGGCCTTGAATAGGATTGCATCATAGACATTCAAAATGACCAAAAGGGCTCTGCAAAGAGCTAATGCAGGTCATAAAACTCACAAATAATGGCCTGAAACAAGGCTTCAAAACATGCAAATAAGGGCTCCTTTGGAAGCCAAAAGGGCCAACAAACCAGACAAGGAGAGAGGGGGTCACCCCCCTCTGATTTTGGCTCTCAAAATAGTATGCTAGCCACTGAAAATCCACTGGATTTCAGTGGCTAGAAGGCCAAACAAAGCATGATACAAAGGCCTAGGTGCAAGGCTCAAAACAAGATGCAAACAAGCATACAAGGGGGTAAATGACCTCTAACAGAAAAATAACCTTAAACAAACTTCAAGAGGAGCTCAAAATAAGACACTTTTCAGTTCATGTCAAAGCTCGAAATGCATGCAAAAAAGGCTAAGATATGAAGCAAAATAAGCCTTAAAAGAGGGATGGAGCATACAAGGGGGTTAAATGACCTCTAACAGAAAAATGTCCTTAAAAAAACTTTAAGAAGGGCTCAAAATAAGACACTTTTCAGTTCATGTCAAAGCTCGAAAATGCTTGCAAATAAGGCTAAACAATGAAGTAAAACAATGTCAAAATGGGGAAAATAGACTTACCCTTGTAGAGAAGACCTCCAGCAACTTCTGGACCAAGATGATGAGCCTTCAACCTCTACAAATCAGTTCCAAGGTGCTTGGATGGATGGTGGAGGTGTTGTGCTAGGAGGTGTAGTGTAATGGATGCAAGAACAATGGAGTTTAGAGCTTGAAGAAGAGAGTTATGGAGGGAAATGTGTGTATGCCTCAGCCAAAAAGTTCTAACCCTTGCAAATGGAGAGGAGAACCTCTCTTATAGAAGACAAAGGGCCAAGGCTTCTCTAAGAAGCTTCAACAAAGGGTCAAAGCTTCTAAAAAAAGCTTAACCAAAAGGGTGAAATTTCTTGAGGAAGCTAGACCAAAGGGGTCAAGCTTCCTCAAGAAGCTTGACAAAAGGGTCAAGCTTCTCCTAGAAGCTAAGCAAAGGGACCAAAGCTTCCTTAAGAAGACAAACAAAGGGGTTAAATCCCGGAGGATGGGTCAAATGCTTCCCAGCTGGCACAGCTTTGTTGCACTCAAGAAGGGCAAAAAGCAGATGGCTGGCCGACCAATTCACGTGGTCAGCCGAACAATTGCCCTAGTCGGATGACCAGGGTTCAAAAAGGTCAAGAAGAAAAGCTGGTCGGCCTACCCAGAAATGTGGCCTCCCAGGTGAATGCAATACAATGGTGGTATGGGAGACTAGAAAATGTGACCCAGAAGAGAGGAAAACCAGCTTTCTAGCAAAGTTCAAAAGGGTCAAGAAGAAAAGCTGGTCGTCCTACCCATATTGGTGGCCTCCCAGATGAATGCAACACAATGGTGGTATGGGAGACCCGAAATTGTGGCTCAAAAGTGAGGGAGACCATCTACCTGCCAAGAAAAATCGGCTGACCGAGGAAAGGTGGTCTCCAAGAAGAAAAGGAAGTCTCCCACCCTACTACCACCTTCCTAACAATGAAAATAGGGTCCATGCCAAAAATGAACTCACACCGATGCAAAACGAAGGTTCGGGGGCCAAAACACACAGCCAGGGGCCCCGAAAACTGACTGTTAAGCACCGAAGGTGGTCTCCCGGGTCACAGTGTCCCTCTAGGGAGAGGGAACAAGGTGTGTGCCAAAAACTGAAGCAAACGGAGAAAGTTAAGTGGTCCCGAACTGAGTCGCACGACCGACGGCTTCGAAAACTAGAAACTGGTCTCCAAAGGGGAAAAATGGCCTACGACCACGAAACGTATCCTACGGCCCCTGAGAGATGGTCTACGAGACCTCTCCCTCCCTTTAGGAAGAGAAAACAGAGGAAACAGGACCTGATTCGCAAACCGAGGCAAAGCACAAAAGAGTCCTAAAGTCCGGAGGCAAGGCCCTCAGCCGAGACCCCGTGACCTCAGAATGAGCACAATATGCATCATCACCGAGTGCTCAACCGGTGACGTCTGAGTCTTAAGGTTGGTCAAAAAATGGGGTGTCTACAACAGTCATATTCAATGACAATCACTTCTCAGATTTACCATTTTATTTACTCTTTCCAAATAGTACAATACATGTGATCCAAAATATGATTTTCAAAATGAAACAAATGCTCTTAAAACATAATACAAGAATTTTCAAAGTCTTTTTCCAAAACATACAGTTTAAATCCTCAAAATCCATTGCATGTTCCATGATATGCATGATTTATAAACAGGCCAGTTTGCCTAGTCAATATGCAATTTCTATAACAAGCATAGCTATCATCCACCGATAGCCCAAAACAAATATCTAAATAAATTTCATTAAAGATATACTTTTCCAAAATCTCAAATGAGAGTGATAATACATATCAAACTCCACCATCATCATTAATCATCATTTCAATTTCACATTTCTCAACATTTAATCCATTTCCTCTTTACAATCTCAACATTTACATTTTAGGACATAATCCATTTCCTCTTTAAAAATCCATTTCGATGCAAGAAATAGCTCATTTCAACATATATCAAATCCCATTTCATAATCACAACCTTTTTCAAGAAAATATTTGAAAACCCCTCGTGTACATTTTGATTTAATGGTCTAACAATTTCCCAAAAGATCAACATTTTAGGGTTTCTCTAAATTAGGGCTTTTTACATTTAAAAGCTCATATACATTCTTTGTAAATGGAAAAATAAACTTTTGTAGCTAAACCATAGCTCAACAATCCCATTTGGAACAAACCCTAACTTACAAACAAATTATCAAAAATCAATCCAAGAACAATGGGATCTATATATTTAAAATACACCACAAATATACTACCGAACTCATATTGAGTTTAAGAAATAGACCCTACCTCTTGAAGCAAGAAGGAAACAAGTTGAAAAAATCATTGGCGACGAAACAATGATCCGTTGAGATTAAATGGAAGCCCTCGTTGTGCTCTACATTTTCGTATAAGGAAGTAGGAGTTAAAGATATATGGAAATAGATGAAATGAAGCCTAAAAAGCTTGAGAAAACAAAAATAGTGGAAGGAGAGAGAGAAGGGAGTGAAAAGTGAAGTGGTTTGATCCAAAAAGTGACTTTTAAAGATCTGATTATGCGTTGTACGCTCGAGAGTCGAAAGTTGCGCTCGAGCGCACAATGTTCACAACACAGATTCGTAAATTTCAAACAAGTGTAACTCTCTCGTCCGGACTTCGTTTAGGGTCGTTCTCGTGTCCAAATTGAAGCCCCATAAGTAAGCTTTCCAATGGTTCTAGCCTCATATCAAATTCAAAGTGTAGAGAGAGAACATGATAAAAAAGGGAAGACTACTCAGTAACAACTATTCAAATTTGGAGTTTTTGATTCAATCTCACCCAACCACTGCGGTAACACCTCAACCAAGGCTCAAATATCGACCAAAAAGGTTCAAAATCAAGATAATCAAAGAGTCAAATATAATTTCATTATAACAGGAAATACAGAGTGCTACGAACTTCAAGAAGGGTCGGTCATTTTTGAAGATGCAGAACATGGGATCCTTCAGTAGCTTTGGTCAGAGTAGTGGATCTATTCCAAAGTGCCCCGATTGTGGAAGAAAGCATAAAGGCATATGTTACTGTGTATCAGGTGCTTGTTTTTGGTGTGGCAAGACTGGCCACATGGTTAGAGATTGTCCGCTGAGATCCGACAATGTTAACCGTCATGCAGCAAGTTCGGCTGGGTCTGCTTCTATAGCAAGAACAAATGCAAGAGCTAATTCCAGGGGAAACATAGGAAATGAGACGCTAAGACAGGGGAGAGTATTCACACTAGTACCCGGGGATGTGCAGAACACCGAGTCGGCGTTGTCATGTATGATTTGCATTTGTAACCAAAATGCATATGTCTTGATAGATTTTGGTTCTACATACTCATTTGTGTCACATGCCTTTTCTCGAAAATTGACTAGACCTTTAGAACTGATGAATTATTTACTGTATGTATGTACACCATCTGGAGGTTCTATGGCATGTACTTATGTTTATCCGGCATGTGAAATGATAATTGGTGATGTGACATTGTATGTTGACTTATTGTCTTTGAGAATGGATCATTTTGACTGCATATTGGGTATAGATTAGTTGACGAAGTATTATGCTACTATTGATTATGTGAATAAATCTATTGTGTTTCGACCTTCGGAGTTACTTGAATTTGTGTTTGCTAGGAATGGAGTAGTTCCTCCATTGTATCTGATTTCTGTTATGAAAGCCAATAAATTGTTACAAAAAGAGTGTCGAGGTTACCTATGTTGTGTTTTGATTATGAATGTTGATAATGCTAATGTTGAGAATATCCCTGTAGTTAACGAGTTTCCTGATGTATTCCCAAATGATTTGCTTGGAGACTTAATCAATAGGGAAATTGAGTTAACTATTGATGTTGTACCTGGGACACAACCGATTTCTAAGACCCCTTACCGAATGTCAACCTTTGAATTGAAAGAATTAAAAGTTCAACTCCAAGACTTGCTAGACAAGAAATTTATTCGACTGAGCACTTCACCTTGGGGTGCTCCAATGTTGTTTGTTAAAAAGAAAGATAGGTCATTGAGGTTATGCATAGATTATCGGGAATTGAATCAAGTGACTATCAAAAATAAATACTCATTGTCGTGAATCGATGATTTGTTTGACTAACTCCAGTGAGCCCAAGTCTTTTCAAAAATTGACCTTAGATCCAAATACCACCAATTGAAAGTTAAAGCCGAAGACATAGAGAAAACTGTATTCCGGACTAGATATGGGCACTATGAGTTTCTTGTGATGCCGTTTGGGGTAACTAATGCACCTGCAACTTTTATGGACGTAATGAATAGGGTGTTCAAACAATTTCTTGATGAGTTTGTTGTTGTGTTTATTGATGATATTTTGATTTACTTCAAAAGCAGGGAAGAACATGAAAATCATCTAAGAGCTGCTTTACAGACTTTAAGAGAAAATAAGTTGTATGCAAAACTGTCCAAATGTGAATTCTGGCTTAATAGTGTAGCATTTCTGGGGCATGTAATCAACAAGGATGGTATCTCTGTTGACCCACAAAAAATTGAAGCTATTGTGGACTGGCCAAGACCAACCAATGGTTCGAAGTTTTCTAGGGCTTGCAGGCTATTATCGTAGATTTGTGAAAGACTTCTCCAAACTTGCCATGCCATTGACATAGTTGACATAGAAAAATGTGCCGTTTGATTGGAACAATCAAAGGGAGTCTACTTTTCAAGAGTTAAACACTAGGTTAGTAACTTCACCAATTTTGACTTTGTCTAATGGTACTGGAGGGTTTCAAATTTACAGTGACGCTTCCTATAAAGGTTTGGGATGTGTACTAATGCAAAATGGTAAGGTGATTGCTTATGCCTCTTGTCAACTTCGACCACATGGGAAGAATTATCCAACCCATGACCTTGAACTCGCAGCCGTGATTTTTACTTTGGAAATCTGGCGTCACTATTTGTATGGCATAACTTGTGAAGTGTATACCAATCACAAAAGTTTAAAATATTTCTTTACTCAGAGGGAATTGAACATGAGACAGAAGAGGTGGCTCGAGTTAATTAAAGATTATGACTTACAAATTTTGTATCGTCCAGGGAAAGCCAATACCGTTGCAGATGCCTTGAGCCAAAAATCTATTGGGAATTTATCATGTTTACTCACTAGTTAGAAGGATTTGATATGCGACCTAGAAAAAAAATGAAATTAAAATTGTGAAACGTAAACAAGGTGGGATCTTAGCCGCCATTTCTGCTCAACCTGTAATCATTGAAGAGATTAAAGAGAAACAACGTGAAGATGAGTTCTTGAAGAAAATTTTTGATGAGATTGATTCAAAACCAAAACCATCATTTTTATTGAAAAACAATGTATTGACATTTTAAAGCCGACTTTGTGTGTCGGATTGTCTGGATTTGAGAAAATGCGTCGTGACTGAGGCTCACAGTTCGAAATTTGCTATGCATACAGGGAATACAAAGATGTAACCATGATTTAAAACAAAATTTCTGGTGGCCAGGAATGAAGAAAAGCATTGCGGATTTTGTGGCTAAGTGCTTACATTGCGAACAAGTAAAAGTTGAACATCAGCGACCCGCTAGGTTACTTTAGTCACTTCCAATACCGGAATGGAAATGGGAGCATATTTCTACAGACTTCATTATGGGATTGCCCCACTTTTCTCAAGGTATGGACTCTATTTGGGTAATTGTTGACCGTGTGACTAAATCCACACATTTCTTACCTGTCAAAAGTTTTTATAATGCGGATAAATTGACTAATATGTATGTGAATGAAATTGTGAGATTGCATGGTGTGCTAGTGTCTATTGTGTCTGATAGGGATCCTAAGTTCACCTCAAGATTTTAGAAGAGCCTACAGCAAGCTTTGGGAACTGAGTTAAGACTGAACAGTGTATATCACCCACAAATAGATAGCTAATCAGAAAGAATGATACAGACTTTAGAAGATATGCTTAGAATGTGTGCCCTAGATTTCCAAGGCAATTGGGAGACCTACTTACCATTGGTCGAGTTTGTGTATAACAACATCTACCATTTGAGTATCGGTATGGCTCCTTATGAAGCCTTGTACGGGAGAAAATGTCGTTCTCTGATCTGTTGGGCTGAGCTAGGTCACAAACCTTTGTTAAGACCGGAACTTGTGCAAGAGAGGACGGAAAATGTGAAATTGATTCAACAAAGATTGAAAACTATACAAAGCCGCCAAAAGTGCTATGCGGATTTCCGAAGAAGAGATCGAGAATATGAGGTCGGGGTTCATGTGTTCATCAAAGTGACTCCTATGAAATGGCAAACACGGTTTGGAGTGAAAGGGAAATTGGCGCTGAGATATGTTGGGCCATATGAGATTCTTGAGAAAATTAACCCGTGGATGTATCGGGTAGCTTTACCTACGATCATGGAATATATGCATAATGTTTTTCATGTTTCGATGCTTCGGGAATATTTACGAGATCCATTCCATGTGATTGAGCCAACCCATGTGCTTCTGAAGGATGATAATACGTACGGAGAGAGGCCAATTCAGATTGTGAATTGCAGAATAAAACGATTGAGGAACAAAGAAATACCGTTGGTCAAAGTTGATTGGCAAAACCATGGAGGGACCTATGCAACTTGGGAGACGGAGGAAGATATGATGAGAAGATACCTTGATTTGTTTCCTTTGGACCCGATGTTCTTCCAAAATGAAGGTAATTCGAGTTTGGAGGACCAAACTCTTGAAGGGGGGAAGATTGTAACAATCCCAACCCATGGTTAGCTGATAAACATGATTACTTATGCTTAATGAGTAATTAAGATGAAATTCTGAATTAAATGCATGTGTATGGCATTAATTATGTTATATTTGTCTGATGTAGGAATATCTGTTTGTATTTTTGTTTTGTTCTGTGAATTGAAGGCCTTATCGGCATCCAATCATGAAATTGACCTGATATTTGTGTTATTTGGAATTTTTGAAAAATTATGGTAGGTTTAATTGAAATTCAATTCGGAACAAAATAATTAGAATAAATTAATGACCATTGCTTAGACTAATTCAAGTTTAATTAGCCAACTCTAGCCAGGCCTATATAAGGCCACCCCCATCACCTCTTATACACTTTACACTCTCATTCACTCATACTCTTCAGCTCAAACATATATATATATATATATGTATATAGAGAGAGAGAGAGAGAATTGAGATCAAGAGCTTGAAAGGAGTGAATTGCTAATAGAAGTGAAGTTGGAGATTTAAGCTTTTACACTTGTGAACCCAAGATTCTTAGGTAAGAATTCAACCTTTTAACTTTGACATTAAGTCACTTAGCATATGAATCCAAAGAATTGAGTTATGTAATGCAAGAATCAAACTTAGATAGATGAATATAGGGGTGTATCATGCATGCATGTATATATCATAGCATTTTGAATTTGATTCCAAAGAATTCCCACATACATGTGCTTATCCCACCTTTGTTTGGAGAATTCATCTTGTGTTGTATTATTTTATACCAATTGATCATGTCTTGGAAGCCTTGAAGCCAAACCATCTCATGCATGTTATGTTTTGAAAGATTTGAGTTTGTTTTGAGCAATTAATGTGCTTTTGGGCCTTGATTTCATGAAATGATCTTCAATTCTCGATGATTTACACGTTTACAAGTGTTTTCTCAAGTTTTCGACCCAAAAGACCATAATTTGCAGCTTTGAATTTGAGTTTAGACTTGGAAGAGCAATCTGGAAATTCCAGATTGTGTCTCTCCACTCAAGTGATAGAACTTGTGCTCGAGCGACCACTCTGTGTTTTTGTAACGACCCAGAATTTCTCCTTCTGCTCGAGCGGAGGAGTTAACGCTCGAGCGGACTTGTGCGGCTCCCAGCATTTTTGCAGGCTGCCGAGGTTCTGAGGGTTGTAGATTCCCGCTCGAGCGTAAAAGTGGCCGCTCGAGCGGACGTATTTGTTTGTCTGAGCGCTCGAGTGCAAGGTGGGGCGCTCGAGCGGGTCGCCTGGTTGAGCCTGAATTTTTGAGGCACGTAGGTTCGCCTGAGGCATTTTTATTAATGTATTTGGAACCTCCTTATTTTATTTTGGGGTATTGATTGTAATGGTATATGAGGGTAGAGTGAGATTTGATCAAAAACTTTAATTTGGGTAAGTTGTCTACGAGCAGCCGTCACTCTTTTGCCACTTTCTTTGTCTACACTTTGAATTTGGATGTGAGGTTAGAACCATTGGAAAGATTATTTCCGGGGCTTCAATTTGGACACAAGAACGACCTAAAACGGAGTTCGGATGGAAGAGTTATACTTGTGCGAAGTTTTGTAATCTGTGCTGGGAACAGGTCCGCTCGAGCGGGAATAGGAACGCTCGAGCGGAAATAGCAGGATCAGCAGCTTAAAAACGGGTTTTTGAGATCATTTCTTCCATTTTTCTTTTTCCCTCTTCTTCCCTCTTGCATAGGCCCGAAACCCTAGCCCCAAAACCTTTGATTTCCTCCACTTTTAGCAACAATCCACCATGGTTCTTGCATCAAGGATGGAGAACAAGAGAAGATTAACATTTTCAACCGATTGGAACTTGGAATTGCGAAGGATTCTCATCAATTTTCGTTCTTTTGCTTGATTCTTGAGGTAGGGATCTTAGTTCTCCTTCAATGCTTCCTTTATCAATAGATTTGTGATATTTAGGAGTATATAAATGCAAAACCTCTATTTTGAGCATATAGAGTTATTTTGTAGACATTTAGGGATTTCAGGTTTGGAGAGTTTGGGGCTTTCTTATTGGGTTTTGATTATAAATTATGATCCTAGGATGTTAATCAAGGGGTTAATTGAAAGAAAAAGTAATGGGTGAAGAAGTTTAAAGTTTCTTGAAATTTCTCAATTTGTCTAGAAACCCTAGATTGATTTATGACGATAATTAATGATTTTGCCCAAATTGATAATAGAATCATGGAATTGGTGGGTTAAATTATACATGTACAAGGTTAATTGGATTTTTGATATGTTTTGAAATAATGTTAAAAGTTTGCGAATGAACTTTGTTATAAGCATTATGAATCAAGCTAAGATGAGAAAGGAAATTAAGGGAATTAATGTGTGACATCATATGTATGTAGGACACGCTTCGGGAGGAATAAATGCTCTACCAGGACACTGTTAGTAATAGTACTATAAATGTACATCAATTACTGTTAATAATGATTATTATTATTAATATTCCGGTTTCCCATGGCAATTATGTTAACATGTTTGTATTTGAGAATTGGAGTAAATATAGAAGGACTTGGCATCCCTTCATATGACTCTGAAACTATTCTGTATTCCGTCTATGATTAACGGTATCGGTAATGTGCTATAATCTATAGAGTAATGTGTTTAAAAGACATTATTAACATTCTGTTATCCGTAGATTAAGTCTAATGATTCATGGTGAACAAATGGAATAATGATGCTTATGTATCCCGAACTATTCAGTTTTATCAAGGATGGTTAAGACTGGTATGAGGTAATTATTTTGTCCCCACAAATAGCATTGTGATGGCACGTGTACAATTTGTAAGATACGTTATACGTATTGCTAATGATTATCATTAGTATTCTGTTACACGTAAACTACCTGCATTAACTCATGTAAATGATTGGAATAATCTATGTGCCTCTGAATGACTATAAGACCAGTCTGTTCTGATGATATCTGTGGTTATTCGGTTATGATGTTCGTTTCGTTTATATTATGACATAATGAGACTTATTGATTTATGTTATGGAACAAAGTGCTGTACGGAACTAAGTGCTACACTTTGGTGGGAGCCACCTCTAGAATCCGTACGAGCCACCTCTTGAGTCCATACATATGTTATTTTGGGACCGATAGGCCGTTCCGATATTTCTAGGCTTATGGTCGTTCTGTATCTACTAGGCCTATGGCCGTTTTGTACATTACTGGGCTTAAAGCCAATTTGTGAAGATATGAAAGGTATAACTTGTGAATTATGAAATTATGAGGCCAAGAGCCAACTTGTGAACTATGAAATTATGGAAACATCGAAAGAGGTTGTGAAGTTATGTACGCTATATGTGACACCTTGTGAAATTATGGAAGGTATCAAAAGAATTGTGAACTATGAACCTATATGGCCAAGGGTCATTTGTGAGCTATGAAGCTATGAGGCCAAGGGCCAATATGTGAAATATAAATTTATGAACTTGTGAACTTGTGAACTTGTGAATCCAAAGGACCGAGGTCCAATATGGTAAATTGTGAATCTATGAAACTCAATGGCCTTTTGTAAATGTGTGAACTCCTCAGGCCAAGGGCCAAATTGTGGAATTGTGAATTGACAAAGTTGTCCTACAAAGTTTCAGAAACAGACTAATCACATGGTTACGGCATGATTTATATACTATTATTCACTGAGTTCGCTCATTTTGTATTTTGTCTGTCTATTCTGTAGGTAATCAACCGGGAGTTCAGGCCTAGCCTGTAAGGCTCGTCTTTCTCTTGTCAGCCTTGATACGTCCAGGTACCACCTGAAGCCGTGCATTTTGTAAAGTATTGTTAGGTTATTGATTTATGCTTTGGTTGTCTTTCCTTAATATTTTCGTTATACGCCCAATTGTGGGTCTAAGTATGAATGTATAAGTGTGTAATCGAAGTTCGGGTGTATGTTTCTATATATATTGTGTACCTAATGCATTGATGTGTGCGGTCCTGGCACGGTAGTGGTAGCTTAATGGATGATGTTTTACGTTATTTTATATTGATAATACTTCCGCTCAGGCCCCATATGTTATATATAACAGGTTAAGGGTCCGTTTCTGAATAGGTCATGCCAAAAACTTCTAGGGGCGAGTTTTGGGGTGTGACAGTTTTGCACCTCCGTTCGAGTGACCAAAAGTTGGCTTGAGCGTAAATTGCACGCTCCCAGAAGTTCACATGTTTTGTAGACCATTCGAGCGACAAGAGTTGCACTCGAGCGAAGACCTCAGTCACACGCTTGAGTGACTGTCGAGCGAAGAAATCACATAACCAGTACTTTTGCAGAGTTTACAGACCGCTCGAGTGAAGGAAGTTACGCTCGAGTGACCACTCACATTTTTGAACCTTTGCTTGAGCGAAGAAAGCTACACTCGAGCGAGGACCCTATTTTCAGCATGTTTGGCTAAGTGTTGAACAACATGTTTTGGCATCCTCATTGCATCCTAGGCATTCCTAGGCCAAGATTAAGACATAATAATGAGGATAAAACTTAGAAACACACTAAGAACGAAATGTGACAAGTTAAGTTATATCCGGGTGTGTGTTTCAAGGTTGTATCTGTTAAGTTTGTGTAGGTCACGCGCCGTAAGCTATTTGATTTGATTTGCCTGCTTTGTTTGTTAGCTCTGAAGCCATCTATGAGTAATAACTTTGTAGAGTTATGTTTAACTTTAATTATTTTTTGATGATATGAAATGATCAGTTTTCTGAATTGCTATTTTAAGAATCATGAATGAATGTCCATCTCTCTGAAATGTATTTGTGCCATCCTTAGTTCACGTGGCCTTCGCCAAGGGGTAACAATACCGCGGCCAATATGCACGTGGCCCTAGCCTAAGGATAACAATACTATGGCTCATATCTATGTGGCCCTTGCCCGGGGATAACAATACCGAGGCTTATGTTCATGTGGCCCTCGCCTGGGAGTAACAATACCATGGGTACTTGTGCACAAGATGCGGACCTATATGATCGTCGGTACTGACTATGCAAATTTGATACGATATGATAGCTAAATGGATGTACCATATATAACTGCTATGATTTCTGGTTAAGTATGCGAATATGAAGTTGTTTATGATTTGAAATATGCTATGGGACATCATTCATTAAATTCTTTATTCTGTTGTTATTCACTGAGCTTCTCTCACTCTATTTATATTATGTATGTAGGTGACTAGGCACTTGACCAGGCTCAAAGTTGATGACCTGGAGTTTTGGTTTGTCAACCACCATTTTGTGCCTCCCGAGAAGGTTCTAGATTAAGTTAAGTCTTGTGGCCATGTTTTGTGATCATTTAGGACCTTGTTTTCTTTTGATACATGAACAAGCATTGGTTTATCTGTATAATGGGCTAAGTTCCTTTTTTGCTTTATCTGTAATTAATGTGATGTAAGACTATTATTTGTATGACATCATGGTTCTGTATATAAGTTTTCAAATTTATGTCCCATATATGCCTACACAACTCAATGGACTATATATGTTTTTATATATTTGCTTCCACAGACTTTTATTATGTCATGATCGCTTCAGATGCCTTCGGTATTTCAAGGATTACTGGCTGGTTACGACGCTAAACCTATAGGGGCTGGTTTGGGTCGTGACACCCCCACTCCATCCCCATCAATAGATCGGATTCCATATTAATTTGATAAATTACAGCATAGTTTTTGATCAAAATTTTTTTAATCTATAATTTCAACTCAATTTGATCACATAAGTCCTCAATAACTATATAACTTATCCTAAAAATTAAAATTTAGCAAATGATTAATAATTACAAATCAATTTTAACATATTATCAACAATTTTAATTAAATTTGAAAAATAATTTATAGTTGTAAGACAATAGGTCAAAATTATATATATATATATAGAAGCCCTACATTGCATAAAAAATAAAATGAGTCGATGGCTAACAAGGAAAAAAATATAAGCTTTGGCTAGGGGTGTAAATTGGGGCAAGCATGGCCCACTTGAGCCCAGGTTTGGGCCGGCCCATGTCTGGCCACCTGGGCTCCAGCCAAAATTCAGGTTGAGCTGGGCTGACCCAGAGGCTTAGAAAATTAGACCCAAGCCCAAGCCTAGGGGATATTCTGGCCTTGAGCTCGCCGGTGGACTTGAGTTGGGCCTGGGTAGGCCTGAACATTTTTTCTTAAATTTTTTTTGCCAAAATTTTATTCTTTTCCATTAAAAATAACACTGGGTCTTGGGTAGGTCGGCCGGGCTGGGCCTCGAGCTGAGCTTTGAGTGGGTTGATGGGTCGGGCTTTAAAATGACGACCCAAGGTCCCAGGCTGGGCTCAGGCTTAACTGTGTCGCCAGCCCCTCATGAGCGGAGTTTCGGCCGTTCACGAGTCATGAGCCACCCACTGTCAAGGGCCATTTTTACACCCTTAGCTTTGGCCAATGTGCATGCTTAATTGGTAAATATGTGTTAGTTAATTAGTTTTTACACAATAAATAATTTAAATGCGGCCACAAAATAATAAAACTATCCTCTAAGTTTACACCATATGAGATCAACCAATTAAAATAAAAAAAAATAAAAAAAAAAAACCAAAACCAAAACCAAAACCTTATATATTCTACTTTGTGGGTGTTGATTTTTAATCTCAAAACCAAACAAATCTCCTTGTCCAGATCTAGGGAACTCAGCTGGAGAGCACACAGAAAAATAGATTAAGCCAGCCATCACCTGGGTACAAGAAGACAAGAAATACCACGGTGGCCCATCCACCCGAGGGCATTTTGACGATCAAGTTAGTAACTTATTTCACAAGATATTAACTCAAATCAAGAGCTCACAAAATAAATCACATACCTTAGACCCACAGGGATGCTTTACTTTTGTAATGATTAAGTGTTACTTCATGGGACAATATCCTTTACAAGGATATCAATTATCCAAGACTCCTCCTATTTGGATTAAGATCAACCGTCTCAAGAGTCCAACCTTACCCAAATAGAGAGTCTGTTATTATCTATGACTTTAGTTCCTCATTTGAACATCTCAGATTCAGATGTGGTTTGACCACACCTCGGCCAATCAAATCACCCATGTAGCACTTTGGCTAACCATCTAGGCCACGTGGACAACTCAAAATTATGTCCATACATACTTCATTTCCTTTTTATGAGTCATCCCAAATACTTGCTAATCCCCCAAAATGAAGAAGGAGGATTCTTTATAGTCCAAAATCTAAATTGAAGGGGGTTGTTTAGGCTTGTTGGGCCCATCACGGGTCCCGTTTCAATAATCTAAACCGTTTAAGTCGAGCACTTCATGTATTTCTTCTATAAAAAAAATTAGGTTGATTTGATAAATGTAACTTGTTCAATTTATCATTTTTGTCTTAAAAAAATTATATGATTCAATTTTAAAAAATACAATTGTTGTTCATTTTTGGGCACTTGGGTCAAAAATCCAATTTTGAATTTTATTTTGCCAAAAAATCCGAGTGCTAAATTAGTTTGTTGATAAGGACAAGTTGAAGTAAAACGACCAAAATAGTTATATATAGATTGCATATTGTAGACACCCCATTTTTGACCGACCTTAAGAGTTAGACGTCATCGATTAAGTGCTCGGTGATTGCGCATGTTGTGCTCGTTTCGAGGTTTTGGAGTTCTTGGCTGAGAGCCTCGCCTCTGGACCTCGGGACCCTTTGTACATTGACTCGGTCCATAGACCAAGTCTTGTTTTCTCTTCCCAGAGAAAGGGAGAGGTCTTGTAGACCATCTCTCAGTGGTCGTAGGCTACTTCTCGTGGTCGTAGGCCACTGTTCCCATTTGGAGACTAGTTTCTGATTTTCGGAGCCGTCGGCCGTGCGCCTCGGCTCGGGACCGCTTAACATTCTCCGTTTGGCAGGGTTTTTGGAACACACCTTGTTTCCTCTATCTAGAGGGACACTGTGGTCTGGGAGACTACTTTTGTGGTCGTACGCCACTTTTAATGCTCTGCAGTTGGTTTTCGGGGCTCCCAGCCGCGCTTCTTGCCTCCCGAACCCTCGTCTTGCATCCGTTTTGGTTTGTCTTGGGTACAAACCTTACTTTCCTTGTTTGGGAAGTGGTACAAGGGTGGGAGACCAGCTTTTATCCTTGGAAACCACTTTTCTCCCCACCAGCCAGTTTTCTGATTGGTCTTTGGGCCACATTTTCTGGTTTTCCACCCCACCATTGGCTTGCTTTCAGTGTGGAGACCACCAATTCCCCCTGCCGACCACTTTTTTACCTGGGAGACCACTTTGGGTGGTTGGCCAACCACTAAAAGTAGCAAGCCAACCACCTTTTCTAGTTGGCAGCTTTCCCTCTGTTTTGTTAGGCTGAATGGATGCTAGCTGTACCAGCTGGAGGGCACAGACTGTATCCTCCATACATGTGTATGGAGGGATTGCATCCAAGTTTTAGCTTCTTGAGGAAGCTTTAACTTTGTTCCTCTATAAGAGAGGCTCTCCCTCTCCATTCCAGAGGTTCTAAATTTTGCCTAAGGCACAAGTGTATATCTCCCTCTATATCTCTATATTTGGTGCCTAAAGTGTGTGTTGTTCTTCACCATTACACCCCCAACTCTTAACTATACACCCCACCATTGAACTGAGGTTCTTGGAGGACCTTTTTAGAGGTTGAAAAGCTAGTTTTTGGCTGAGAAACTTGCTGGTTTTGATGAGCTTCAAAGGTAACCTCTTTTCTCCCTTTTAAGCTTTGTTTTGGTTTCCCTCTTGGTCCCATTTGCATGCTAATTTGGGCTTAGCTTCCAACTGAAAAAATTCTTATTTTAAGATTCTTGTGATGTTTGTTTAAGGGCTCTTGGGTGTTGAGGGTCTTCTACCCTCTTGCATGCCTTGTTTAGCCTTGTTTTGTGCCATGCCTTAGGGCCTTTGAGCTAATCCTTGCTTGGCCTTTTAGCCACTGAAATCCAGTGGATTTTTAGTGGTTGGCATGTGGCTTTGAGGTCCTAAATCACAGAGGGGTGACCCTCTCTCTTTTTGTCTTGTTTACTTGCATTTTTGGCCTATCAAAGGAGCATACATTTTCATACTTTCAAGGCTTGGTTCAGGCACTTTTTGGTGACTTTTAGGGCCTGCCTAGACTTTTTCCATGGTTGGTTTGGTCACCCTTGGCATGCTTCTCATATGTGTAGTGTATTCCCATTTATGGCTCATCAAGGTGGCATGTCAATCTAGCATGTTTTAGCTCCATTTCAGTGGGTTTTTGGTCATCATTTGACATGTCATGGCTCCATTTTTGGCTGGTTTGGTAACCTCTCACATGCTCCATATGCTTGTAGTGTAAATCTTGTTTACTAGCTTGGTTCGCATGATGTTTTGGCTCTTTATTCTGGCACATTTTGGCTTTGCTCCAACATGATTTTGTTCATATTTTGGGCTGCCTTAGCTCTATTTTGAGGCCTTTCGGTTGAATGATGCTTGCCATGCATGCTTGTTGTGTAATAACCTTGACTAGCTTTCAGTTTTGAGGTCTCTTGCATGCTTAACTTAAGATATTTGCATGTTTTGGCATCATTGGGAATGTTATTTCAGAGCATTTAGGGCTGCTATACTTCCATATTTTCCACTCTTTAAGTGCTCTTTAGAGTTATGCTTTTATGCCCTATTTGTGAGCCATTGCATGAGCCCCATTTTTGTGCCTTTCAAAGCCATCATCCCAACTCATTTTGCTACTATTTTGACCTGCATAGGGTCTATTTGGGGTTGGTTCGGTCATTTGAGCATCACCTTGCATGCCTCTGGTGTAATATGCTTCACTAGCTTTCGATACTTGAGCCTTCAACATGCATTGCGTGAGTTGTTTGCATGATTCGAAGTCATTTTGTATGCCATTTCAGTACTGGAACACATGCCATTGTACTCCATGTTTCATCTTTTCAATGCTCTTGGAGAGTTATATTTTGTGCCTTAGGCTTGGGCCATTGCATTATACATGTTTGTGTGTATTTTGGTACCTTGATTTCATCATCAATGGCCTTTGATTTGGACATAGCTGAGGCCTATTCATTTCGCTTTAAGTCCATTGTGCATTGGGTATGTCATGTAGTTTGTAGCGTTGAGCATGCCATGTTGTTACATGATTGATCATTGCACTTGTGCATGCCATCTTCATTACATTATGTATGTTGGTTACCACGTGCATTGTGTATGTTAGTGTCATGAGCGTTGTGCATGCCATATAGTTCATAGCATCGTGTATGATAGTTTGCATATTTGCATGATCATCCCTTGCATGCTTGCAAGTCTAAGTTGTGTTACATTAAGTTGCATGATTGAGTCGCATTGTGCATGCCATGTTTGTTGCATTGTGTTTGGAATAGGCGTTAGTCCAAATATGGGAAACGAGGAACGTTTCATACTCGAAGTGATGAAACGTACCTCGATTCTCGGTCGCTGACACTCTGTAGACACCCCATTTTTGACCGTCCTCAAGACTTGGACGTCACCGTTTGAACACTCGGTGATTATCCATGTTTGTGTTCGTTTGGAGTTTTCGGAGGTCTCGGCTACGCGCCCTGCCTCAGGATCCCCGAACTCGACCGTTTTGTGTTTGGTTTTGCACTAAACACTTGTGTTTTGCCTTGGAAGGGCAGGGAATGGCTTATTAGCCATCGCCACACCCCACCGGCCCTCTCATATCATCACCGGCCGCACATGTGTACCACCGGTAGTGTTTCCTTAAAAACAATGGCCGGTCGGCACTATATTTAGCCGACCGGTACTTTATTGTGCCGGTGACCCCTTTTGGTGGCCGGCGTGCACCCTTTGCACCCCTGAGGCATGGTGCATGCAGCTGTGCCAGCTGGAATACACCATCACTCATCCCCGTGTATGAAAGTGACCTCTTTGCACCTTTGAACCCCCAAACCTTCTAGAAGATTGACCCCTTTGGCCAAGCTTCTTGGAGAAGCTTGGCCAGCTGTCTTAGCTTCCCCAAGAAGCCAAGACCCCTTTGCACCCTTTCCCCTTTTAGTTAGTTTCTTGGAGAAGCCTTGAGCCTTGTTTTTTGCCTATATAAGCACCATCTCTCCCTTTGTTGGAAGTTAGCCATTTTCATCAAAAAAAACCAGAGCTTGTGTATCTATGTATCTGCCATATATCTCCTCTCTCTAGATTTCCTCTCTCTCTCCTCTTGTGTGTGTGTTTTTAGGCCTAAAAGTGTGGTTTTACCTTACTTTTGCACTAATACACACACCATTACACCTTAGCTCGAGATTGGGAGGCTTGGAGGGTTGTTTGCTGAGGTTGTGGACTGCTTTTGATCAGAAGAAGAGGGTTGGATCATCTGTTCTTGAGGTGTTCTTCAAGGGTGAGCACTTTGCTTTAGTTTCCCCATTTTTGCAACAAGTTTTTACCTGTTTTACTTACTGTTTTTAGCTTTGTGTATAACATAAAAAAGTCTTATATTTTCTTGCTTTTGAACTTTCATTAAGGTCACTTTGTGGTTTGAGTGCAAACTCACCCTCTTAGGCCTTATTTTGGCCTCTTTGGTGCCTTTTCTTGAGGCCTTATTTGCCTTGTTGTTTTGGGTCCTCTCATCACTAAAAACTAGTGGGTTTTTAGTAGTGAGGAAGGTGGTTTGAAGTCTTGTATAGGGGAGGGACACCCCTCTCCCCTTTGTCCCTCTTTTGCCTTTGTTTTTGGCTTAAAGGGCAACATGCATGCTTGCTTGTTTTTGGCGCTATTTCAGAGCTTTTTTTGGGTGTTTTAAATCATATTTTGTCTCTGTCTAATGGTGTTTTTTTGGTCCTATGCATGCACCTTATACTTGCTTTGCATTCCCCTATTTGGCATAGAAATGCATCTTGTGTTTAGGCCATGTTTCTTGCATGTATTAGCATAACTCCATGAAGTTATTAGCATCATTTTGCCATGTTTAAGGGCTGTGAGCCACTGATTTTGCCATGTTTGGCATGCTTGGTATAGTGGCTTTGCATTTTGGCTTGTAAGCCTTGGTTGTGTAGATCACTAGCATGCTTAACTTAGTTTTTTTTTTCTCATGATTTGGCATCATTGTAGGCTATATTTCAGTCCCTAAATCATGCTCATATGCTTGCATTGGTCATCACTTTCATGCTTTGGAAGGTTGTTCTTTTGTGCCTTGAAATAGGCCTTGTGCATGTTTGTGTATTTGAGGTATTTTGGGGCTATCATATCAGAGGGTTTGGGTGTATTTTTGCATGCTAGAATTCTGTTTTTATTTGCCTAATATATGCCATGAGTGGTCATTTTAGTAGGTAGTGGAATGCTCCACTTTGTGCCTTAGCTTTAGGCCTTTATGGTTGCATGTTGGCTTGGACATTTGCCCACCTTTTGGGCCACTTTTGGCCACTGTTTTGGGGTGGATTGAGGTCTGCCCCATCATGGTTTAAGTCCACCATTGCACATTTGTCTAATGCTTGTTGCATGTTTGATTAATATGGTCTTGCCACATGCTAATCCTATTGCCTAAATTGTCCATGTTTGCATTGCATTTGCACCTTGCATGTTGCATTACATTTGGCATGTTTGCATTTTAGTATTAGGTTGCATTGTGGAGCCATGCTTGCATAACATGCATTGCATTACTTGGTTTGGGGTGTCAAACCAAGTGTGAGGGTCGAGAGGAGTTCATACCACAAGTGATGCAACTTGTCCCAACTCTCGGTCATCGAGGCCCTTGACCAATACATGATAGAGCCTTGGTCTTCATTTGTGTGTTGCATGCATTTCCATTAAAGTGCCAACTTGGCCTTTTAGGCCATCATGTACCAAGATGCATCATTGATGGCCCGAGGGTCGAGGGCTATGCTCTCTTGAGTCTAACACATGATAGGGAGCATAGCCATGCTTACATTTGCTCAAAACTCCATGTCATGCACTGCCTGTCTGCTGTTGCTGTCAAAACTGTCTTCTGTAGGAATTTTTTGCCGACTGGCAGTATAGAGTGCTGACCAGCCATCAGTGCATGGACGATAACTCCATGGACAGCCGGTAGACATTTTAGATGGCCGGTGGGCATCTCCTCCAGCCGATGGTGTGCAATAACATACAAGGAAGGTATTTTGGAACTTTGGCAGTTTTTGGAGAGGCAGGGCAGTAAAAACAGAGGCAACAGTGGCATGACGCGGGTCTTTCGGGCAAGTTGGATCGAGCATGCATCATTCGCGCATCTCGAGGCAGGGCTGAGGCCCCTTTCTTCTTATAGTGGATTTAATTTGATAATTAGAAATTTTGTAATAATTTATTTAGTTATTGTTTGGACTGTAATATTTATTTGGTCCCTCCGAGCGAGGGCGAATTTGTAATAAGGGTGGGTGTGTGTGTATGCATCCCAACCCCCACTTCTTTCTTCCCTTTTATTTACCTGCTTACGATGGTAGATTAGGGCATGTTTAAATTAGCATACAGTATGATAGCATGCGTGCATCCATACATTTGTTTTACATGCACCGGGCTCGGTACATCACGCTAACTGCATTGTATTTCAATTTTCAAATTGAATACTTGTTACTTGTAGCATTTCACATGCCATGCTTAGGATAGTCGAGCTTGTCTAGATTACACCCTTGCTTGTGTTGCATTAGCCACTTAACATGAACTAGGACCATGCATATGATTACTAACTAGTTTCTGTTTTGGCTTGGAGTACTAGGTGAGTTTTTTCGCGTTAGCATATCGCATGCGTGTGAATGTTGCATTGACAGTATGCTGACCATGTGGCTAAGTGCTTATATGAGATAAACTGTTTGAATGCCTGTGGGTGAAGGTTGGATTGTTTGAGTTGGAAAAACTCGTTGAAATCCGTGTTTTAGCCTACTTGCGAGTAGCAAATTCCGAAGCGTTTTTCAAAATAAACGGATATGCAATGCTTGTTTCCAAATTAGGCAATCTAGTCTATACTTGTTTGTTGTGCGCATAACATAGTAATTCTAGGCTAAAAACCGGAATAAGAACACATAACGTTTTCAAAATCGGATATCATGGTTAGTAGAGGCCGGTCTTCGGACCGGGCGAAAGGTGGTGCTCATAGCTGACCTTCCCCGATCGTACCCAAGCTCCCGAGCCAAGACAACTTTGGTGATGATGGACACGTGGCCTTCGGCACCGAGTCAGGGTTTCCTAAATTTCCCATTTTAAAAAATATTTAGGTGGCGACTCTGTATCTGGCAAAGTAATCCATGCTTGGCACTTCTATTCAAAATCTGTTTTTCTCAAAACAATTTGCCAGAGTTGGACTCTTTGGTTCAGATTAAGAACCGCGACAAACAAAAAAGGGGAGTCCGAACTGTAGCCGAGGTCCCTCGCGGGCTTGTTACAGTTTTTGGCGACTCTGCTGGGGATTTTTGAGAGATTGACTCGAACTCATGATATCCTGTTTTGATTCCATTTATGTGTCTCTTTGCATTGCACGTGCATTGGTGCGCCTAGGACACCGTGTTGGCCATCTGCTATTCCTGAGCGGTTTGCTGGAGGCTTGTCTTGTCAAGGCATGACCATAAGGCTGACCGGTTGCGGGCTCTGCCAGTATGGGAACACAAACCCCGGTTTTACCGGGGCACCCTTTTTGAGCATTCGACCTAGTGCATATCGAAATCCATAGTGACCATTCCAAACTAGGACAGGTTACTTACCCGATATAGGTTGTTTGAAACCACTGCGTGCATTGTGAAACCCTAGCTCCTGACAAAATAGGACAGGGAAACCCTACCCCAATATAGGGGTGTATTGGCTCTCTTTTACATGCTATGTGCTTTTAGAGTGTATCTCTACAGGAATGCGCATATCAGTTTGCAAGTTTTGGTATCCGGCCTGAGGGCACCAGTAACAGTATTTTGGGGAATCAGTTATCTGTGGGTACCAGATTCAGACATGGGGGCAATGATTCAGAAACAGTGATCAGTATTTGAGGAACAGTGTATCCAGTTCACTAGCAGTGTGTCATGATATACAACCGCGTGTTGTATGTTTATTTTATGCCGTTATGCTGTCTAATCGTCTGTTTATTTATACGCTTTACTTATCTTTTTACTAGGTAGTTGAACACAATTGCTTCTGACCCGGTAGATATTCCCCAAGCACCCTGGATTAGAGGTCGTCGACTCCATCGATCTGAGGATCTGGTAGACGGACAACCAGTGTACTACTCACTACCCCCGGTTACTAGACGGAGGTCGGCCAGAAGGACATCGATCTGGATGATCGATTCGAGGGCCTTATCTACCCCACCTGTGTTCAGTAGGGATCAGGATTCCGTGTCACCAACAGAGAGAGAATATATACCATTAACTCAACCACAGCAGAATAGTATGGCTAGTTTGGAGGAGATGGTGCGCCACCTCCAAGAGAGCATGAAAACAATGCAGCAGGATGCCGTCCGTCAAGCGGAATTCGCTAGGCAACAGGCCACAGTTGTGAAGGAACAGGCAGAGACAATTGCGGACTAGAGCAAAGAACCGGACATCTGCCAGCATCAAGCTCCTCCCCACCAGAGTTCCAAACCTCGGGAGACCAATGTTCGAATGATACTGAAGCGCCAGGACCACCCCACCTCCAATCCTACCTAAAATCCAACCTCGGCTATCAAAACACCCACCAACCTCTGGGACTCTCCTTTGAGTTCAAGATCGATCCCACCGCACTAAAGTTGAGCAAGCTTGAAAAGTTGTTCAAGAGATCCCAAGGGTCAAGACTATCCCGACATTGAAGATGGATATACCGACGTAGCCGTGATGCCGCCCAGCATTCAAAATGCCTCATATTGATCGATTTGTGGTCCGGGACCCCATGGTGCACTTAAGATCGTTTCGGATGTCCTAAGGCCAATGGGCCTCGGAAGCCGAAGTTGTCTTTATTTGGCGGACACTGTCGGTGTGGCGGCCATATGGTATGCCAAGCCAGAAGATGACGTTAAGAGGAATTGGGACGAAATGGTCGAGGCCTTCATTACGCGAGACTCATACAATACCGATTGAGATTACGACCCGTGATCTCGAGACGACTAGGCAAGAGCCTAAGGAGAGTTTTTCAGAGTTCGTAACCAGATGGAGAGCCAAGGCTTCGATGATGACCTTGAGGCCTACGGACAAAGACCAGATTCGGATGATTGTGCGCAATCTTCAGCCGAAGTTGATGCAAAAGATGATAGTACTCCCCTTTCCTACTTTTTCTGACCTACATGAAATGGGGGTGCAGATTGAAGATGCCTTGAAGCAAGGCTTGATTGATAACTATCGGGAGCAACCCCGAAGGACCTTCAACCGCAACACTAATGCAGGCCCGAGTGGCACTACTACTACGCGAGCCTCCAAAGTAAGCATGGTCACCGCCAACCCCCCACCAAGAGCCACGGCAGTTACGCCATTCTCCAGTGTGTCCTGAAGCAACCCGCAAACAGCTAAATACCCACCCAAGAACACCAGAACCTTCGCCCCACTTTACATGCCCCTGTCCAAGGCTTTGGGGGTGCTAATCAAAAAAGGGCACTTGAAGCCCCTAGAGCCGCGGCCCCTACCAGAAAAACTTCCCCCTACCCATAACCCAACTAAGTATTGTGCATTTCACCAATAGCACGGTCATGATACCGATCTGTGCTTCTGGTTGCATCATGAAATTCAAGATCTCATCGATAACGGGGTGATTTTGCCTCCCGAGAAGCCCAATGTTACTACAAATCCCCTCCCCACACATAACCAAGTTCCACCACCCAAAAGACTCAATTTCATCCATACTGGGGCCGTGTCCTACAAGCCTAGTATCTATATCACACCTACCCACCTGCCTAAACCGGAGGTGTTTCTTCCCGATTGCACCGACTTGTGCATGATGGATATCTCTATGACCCAACCTGAGCCAGCAGTGGTGACCACCGAGAACAGGAAAGAGGAGGTCCCAAAGGAAAAACAGGTGGTTGAGCTAGAGTCCGCGGAATCGGGGAATTATGTTGAGAAGACATATAGTCCGGATGACTACATTTCATCAATAGGCCAAGATGGGCCCGGAGTAGAATTGCCAACAGAGGGAGAGTTGTGTGTGATTCATGGAGATAGTTTGGGACAGGGAACAGATGGTGTAATAGCTGTGGGGGAGGACCTTGCCAATCTCCAGTTTTACAGTGACCAAGACCCAGAGGATGTGGCAGTCGCATGGTTCGATTATGAGAATTCAGCAGAAGTTACTGGGTGGTTGGACGATCAACCCGATGTAGTAGGAGAATTTCAGGTAGAGCAGGGCCCAGTAGGGGCGAGAATATCAGTAACGGCCGGGAGGGTCGAAGAATAAAGTACATCACCGAAGGGCGCCGGTGTCAAGAATTTTCCCGAGATTGAAATATTTTGAGTACTTGGATTATTGAACAGTCAGTCATGTCGGAACAAGCAAGTTTTGAAGATTCCGAGAGAATCAGGAAGGCGAAGGCCCATGTGGGAGTTGAAACTGCTGTGTGCATAGGAACCGAGAATGTTGTGGACATGTGGATGGAAGGTGCTGCGAGCGCAAAAATAGTCATACCAGAGCCGGACAGGTGTCTGTCAACTACCGATGGCATGTGGTGGGAAGATGAGGACTTATGTCTTGCCCACATAGATGAAGATTGGGGGAATAACCAACCTGATGACACCTGGTACCTTGGAGAGGTCGACCACATGACGCGGAGTGGGCGGTATTTCAAACCCCCACACTTAGATCAACGTAGGCCTCGGGAAGGATAGAAGTGAGAAGCAAAAGGAGAAGCAGCTTGAGGAGGAAGTTGTACTCAAATAGCTAAAAAAGATACAAGCAGACATCTCCATCTGGGGACTGCTCATGGCCTCACGAGTACATAGGCAGGCTGTCCTGACAGCTATGGATAAGGCCAAACTCTCTATAGAGACTACACCAGAGCAACTGGTTGGGCTGGTCTTTTCGGGAGGAGGTTCCCCGGCATTAACCTTTTCGCATTAAAGAACTTCCGCCGAGGCATAAATCACATTAAACCCTCTACATCTCCGTGGAATGTAGAGATAAGTGGATCTGGGTGGTACTTGTCGATCTGGTCCGCCATCAACGTCTGCTTGACAAGGACGGCGTACGCAATTGGTTTGAAAACTGCTGATTTCGTACCAACAGCCCAGGTCATCCGGGCGTATGACAATACAAGTAGGGAAGTAATGGGAACAGTAAAAGTTCAGACAAAGATTGGGCCGGGACAACACGAGATTGATTTCCATTTCCTAGAAGTTCCCGCAACTTTTAATTTGCTTTTAGGGCGGCCATGGCTGCATCAGGTGAAGGCAGTGTCATCTACTTTGCATCAAATGGTGAAATACCCCTACGGGAAGGGAGTAGCCATTGTCTTTGGGAATTCATCAATCCACCCACCACCAGAGGTATCCACGCCTGTTCTAGAAATCGAGCATGGCATGGAGGATGTGTTCATATCAGGTTTTACCTTGGCCGAGGCTCAGGTCGTACAGAATATCATGGCTGCTAACGAAGGGATATATGTCAGTGCTCAAGCAGTGTATCTCATGACCAAGCTCCAATACATCCCCGGGATGGGATTAGAAAGAGCGGCCGTAAGGGCATTGCAGCATCGGCCGAAGTGCAGCACAACCCTCATACCTTCGGCTTGGGTTATCTGCCCACCAAGGAAGATTGGGTAAGAAAAGGAAAAGAGATGGCTGGAAGAGCCAAAGCAAAACAGATGGGAAAACCCTTTGAATTGATGCATCGGCCCATCCGAGGTACCCTGAACGGACGCTTCGTCCGGGAGGGGGAGGATTTTCCATTCTGTGGTTTTCCGGAGCCATGGCTGAACGCAGAGAAGAAGCGCGTGTCAGGGTTTGAAATTTTCTTTGACCTCTGATTAGCTGGGATGATGTTCTTTGGAGAGCGAGATAGACCCAATGATTGAAAGTGAGCATAGCAAAGAATTGGAGCCTGCGGACACAGAGTTTGAAATGGGGGTAGCACTGGCATGTCTACTTTCAGATCCTTCGATCGACCAGTTGTGCTTGGGGGATGACTCCTCGGTGTCCATGATCGGAGATGAAACGGCTGCGGGCCTACTTGCAAACATTTTGGATGCATCCATCGCACCCTCTCTCGTCTGGCAGTACCAAGAGGGATTTCTGAGCAGCACCGGGTCAGGTAGTGAGCCGGAATCTGATTCCACCGAGTCTTGTGAGTCGGAATCAGGTTCCAGCTCGTCTGAGTCTGAGTCTGGTATTCCTGGGGGTGATAACCCGGATGCCACAGTCCTGTCCAGGTCGTCTTTTTCGTTCTCTTTTGAGTCTGTTGTAACAGAAGAATTGGACGGTTTGGAAGTACATAATGAGAATGAGGTGAATGTGGTTTCCGAGTACTTTTCTGTGCCTTTGATTTATTGATTAAATCAGGACTTTCAAAATTTTGATGAAAGCAGCGAGGGAAATTCCTCCGGTTTTGCAACGACTAATTGAACAAGAGCGAGAGAGGTTTGTTAAACCCTTAATTGATGAAATCACTATCGTGAACATTAGTCTTGAGAAGGACCCGCGTGGTCGGATCGGGTCCACGTTGTCTTCGAGGAACGTGAAGCGCTTGGTCGCTTTATTAAAAGATTTCAAAGATGTTTTCGCGTGGTCCTCTGAAGACATGCCCGAATCGATCCTGAGATTGTACTGACCGGATCCTCTTGACCCGAGGCCCGACCGTCAAACGAAACTCAAGAATCCATGATTGGGCCATTAAGATCAAGGAAGAGGTCACCAAGCAGATTGACGCAAGCTTCCTGCTGGTATCCGAATACCCGACTTGGTTGGCCAACATTGTTCCAGTGCCGAAGAAGGATGGCAGAATCTGGGTATATGTGGATTTCAAGGATTTGAACAGAGCCAGTCCGAAGGATGACTTTCCCTTACCGCATATCGACGAGTTGGTAGATTTCACAGCGGGGCACGCTTTGCTTTCGTTTATGGATGGCTTCTCAGGTTATAATCAGATAGTAATGGCACCCGAAGACCGGGAAAAGACTGCTTTTACCACCCCGTAGGGTACATATTGCTACAGAGTGATGCCATTTGGGTTGAAGAATGCTAGGGCTACATATCAACGGGCTGCAACCACAATATTACATGACATGATCCATAAAGAGGTCGAGGTGTACGTGGACGACATGATTGTCAAGTCCAAAGAAAGAGAGGGCCACTACACCGCCTTGCAAAAGTTCTTTCAAAGGATCAGAGAATTTAATTTCTGGTGAATCCTCAGAAGTGTACGTTTGGTGTTACAGCGGGAAAAATGCTGGGATTTCTGATTACACAAAGGGGCATCGAAGTCAACCCTTCCAAAATCAAGGCCATCTTAGAAATGCCACCACCAATGACTGAAAATGAGGTGCGAGGCTTTCTGGGTAAAGTGCAATTCATAAGGCGGTTTATCTCAAAACTAACCTTAACTTGTGAACCACTTTTTGGTCTTCTGAAGAAAGGCAAGAGGTTCTAATGGGATGGCCGATGCCAAGCTGCATTTGAACAGATTAAAGAATATCTACAGAATCCGCCCGTGTTGTCACCACCAAAGCCGGGGAAACCGTTGATATTGTATTTGTCAGTAACCGAGACTACAATGGGCTGCATGCTCGCACAAGAGTCGGAAGATAAAGTGGAAAGGGCCATCTACTATCTGAGCAAGAAGATGCTGGATTACGAGACCGCCACACTCATTTGGAGAAGGCTTGTTTGGCCTTGGTATGGGCTACCGTGAAGTCCGCGGCACTACCTGTTAGCTCACTCTGTAATGTTGGTTTCACGACTCGATCCCATCAAATATCTTTTCGAGAAACCAGCACTTACGGGTAGGCTAGCTCGTTGGCTGCTGTTGCTCTCCGAATTTGATCTCAAGTATGTGACGCGCAAGTCGGTAAAAGGGAGAGCGGTAGCAGAGTTCTTTGCTGACCACCCGGTTGAAGGGGATGAAGCGGTTGAGTACCTATTCCCAAATGAAGCTATTCTGCACATCGAAGATGAAACATGGACGATGTACTTTGACGGAGCGTCAAATCAGTACGGGTATGGGATAGGGGTGTTGCTGATAGCGCCTGACGATTCCCGTATCCCTTTAGCATTCAAGCTTCAGTTCAAAGTCTCGAACAATGAGGCAGAGTATGAGGCATGTATTGCCGGTCTACAAGCGGCCCTAGAACTAGGGGCAAGGCGATTGGACGTCGTTGGGGACTCGAACCTTGTTGTGTCTCAGGCGAAAGGAGACTGGAAAGTCAAGGAGGAAAAGATGATAATTTACCACCAGACCTTGGATTTGTTAATTCCTCGGTTTGAGAAGTTAAATTTCACTCACCTAGTAAGAGAGAACAATAGGTTTGCAGATTCGTTAGCAACTCTATCTTCCTTGATAGACATCCCATCTGAGTCCGGATCGTCAATCATTATTGACGAAATTTGCACACCTACGAGTCAATCTCTGCCATAGATGAAGTGCCGGACAACAACCCTTGGTATTACGACATATGGAACTTCTTGGAGAAGGAAGCGTATCCACCAGGGGCAAATGCCAAGGACAAAAGGGCGATCAGAAGAAAGGCTGTTCAGTTTATCATCTGCAGGGGTAAATTGTACAAAAGAGGTCATCTGGGAATGCACAAGCTGTGTGTAGAAGCTGAAGAGTCGAAGCGCCTGATGGACGCCATCCACGGAGGAGAATGTGGGGCATATATGAACGGGGTAATGCTAGCACGGAAGATCCTCAGACAGGGTTATTACTGGTCTACCATGGAGGAAGATTGTATCGGCTTTGTTCAGCGATGCCACAAATGCCAGATCCATGCAAATCGCATGAACATCCCGTCGTCAAAGCTATACAACATGACGTCGCCATGGCCATTTTCAGTTTGGGGAATTGATGTGATTAGTACATTAAGAAGTCGAATGGGCATGAGTTTATCTTGGTAGCAATAGATTACTTTACGAAGTGGGTCGAGGCCCAATCTTATGCGGTGCTGAAGGCTTCGCATGTCACAAAGTTTATCAGAAACAACATTATCTGCCGTTATGGAGTCCCGAACACGATCATTTCAGACAATGGTTCCCACTTCAAGAAGGAGGTGATTAATTTGTTGGAGAAATACAATGTGGCTTTTCATAAGTCGTCCACATATCGGCCGCAGACCAACGGAGCAGTTGAGGCCGCCAACAAGAACATCAAACACATATTGCAGAAGATGGTGGAAACCTATCGGGACTGGCCAGATAAGTTGTCGTTTGCTCTGTGGGGCTACCGAACTTCAATTAGAACTTCTACCGGGGCGACTCCGTATTCCTTGGTTTATGGGATGGAGGCCGTTCTACCTATAGAGATTGAGGTTCCGTCTTTACGAGTATTGGCTGAGTGTCAAATAGCCGAGATTAGCGATGAGCGGTCGAGGAACTCATGCTCTTCGATGAGAGTAGATTAAAAGCATTATACCATGTCCAAGGATATCAACGCAGAATTGCCCGGGCTTTTAACAAGAAGGTTAAGTCCAGGAATTTGAAGGAAGGAGATTTGGTACTCAAAGACAACCGAGCTCCCATCCATGATCCAAGGGGCAAGTTCAGACCCAATCGGACCGGTCCCTATATCATCAAGTCTATCTGGTCAGGTGGAGCTGTGGTTCTGATGGACCTAGATGGCCTAGAGTTCTCCCAACCAATCAACATGGATAAGTTGAAGAAATATTACCCCTGAGAGGCTCGCTAGGCCGAAAACCCGAAAGGGCGACCTAGGCAAAATTTAGAGCACAAAAAAATTAGAAAATATAAAAACTGAGCTTGCAAGGTTGAAAACCCGCAAAGGGCGGCCTTGGCAAAAGTTAGAGCGCAAAAGGAGAGTGAAAATACTCGAGTGAACCCAAACCTGAACTACGTAAGGCTTGATTCCCATCTTTGGGATACGTGGCTTCATCCGGTTCACCATAAAACTTTTCCCCGATCAACTTTGTCCATTTGATCATCTCGGTCATCTTTGTCCATCGGCGTTTATCGCAATCTCGATGCTGAGGCCATTCAGACTAGGGGCAACTTTCCGTTCTTTGTCTGATGCTTGTGGTACCGTTTCAAACAAGGGCAACTTTCCGGTTGCTAGGATCCCGGTTATGATCTCGATTGGCGGAGAGGCGTGTCGATTACGATCCATACCGAAAATAGTTTTGAAAAGTTTTAATAAAGGTGATTTTGTTCAAATAAATCTTTTTACAACTAAGACCATTTCTGGACCAAAACGGAAAATTTTCAGTACCACAACCTTCAATTTCATTGATTTCAATACAGAGTTCTCTTGCTCTTACATACGATTGGAGTTGCTTTTTATTACACTCACAAAGAAAACTTGAAAGTACTAATAAAGCAATAAATTCGGGGCATGGTCAAGTCAAATGTCCCTGCGCCCCCTCCCAGAGCTGGTCGAAGCCTCTGAAGCCAAAGTGGGCCCTTCCTGTGCCTCTTCATTAAGCCAATCCAAGCACTCATTAGACAAAGTGCAACTGAAAGTGGGAGCGGGGGCCAGGAGTTCTCTCGTCCTCCATGTTGTGGCATATTGGGCCAGCTGTGCACCTCGAATCGGGAATGTAGCCGGGTACTCTATCCCTTCCGGCGGGCAAGTCTGATCATGACCGAATCGCGATGATCTGTAATGGAAAGTAGAAGACACAGTGAGTCAAGCCAATCAATTGGATCCCGGGTTGACGGGTCATGCTGTAGCTCATTACCAGGAGATTGAGCCAAGGGCACCGCCAAGCAATACGGTCTGCGGACAAACTGCATATCCATTCGAACCACCAACCCTCATCAAGGGCGTCAACTAGGCGCTGCCTGAAGAAGTAACCGCGAGCTGAGTAAGCTGGGCAAGAGTCCATAACCTGCAGTTTATTCATCAACCATACCTGGGGAGGGATGAAAAATGAGAGAATAAAGAATAGAGAGATGTACGATGAGAGGGAAAAGAAAAAGAAAATATGCGATTTCAAAAAATAGGACCTACCTGAGGCAATGCAATGTGCTTAAACTCCTAATAAAAAGAAAAGTAAAGCAGGAGAATAACAGGGAAGCAGGGTACCGGAATGGATACCAGTAACCTCCCCTCGCAGTCATTGTACCTTTCGCACCCTTGTTCGGGTTAATTGTATGGTTTGGCACCTTCATCACTCAAGGCAATACAAGAAAATGCACTGTCCGAATGCAAGTGGACCTTCGAGTTGACCTCAGGCCCTGACTTTTGTGAGCGATGCTCGGTACATGCGAAGGACGCTCCTTCCCGTATCCTTTTATATCTTGTGAATTCCATAAATCATTTCAATCATCTTTGCGTTGCGACGTTGCATTTCAGCATCATGTTTTGCCAGGTTCAATTTCAAATTCCTTTATATACACATTGCGTGCATGCGTGCATTGCTTTACTTCCATGTGTTCAAGTTCCTTTTATATACACATTGTGTGCATGCGTGCATTGCTTTACTTACATGTGTTCAAGTTCCTTTTATATACACATTGCGTGCATGCGTGCATTGCTTTACTTACATGTGTTCAAGTTCCTTTTATATGCACATTGCGTGCATGCGTGCATTGCTTTACTTACATGTGTTCAAGTTCCTTTATATACACATTGCATGCATGCGTGCATTACTTTACTTACATGTGTTCAAGTTCCTTTATATACACATTGCGTGCATGCGTGCATTGCTTTACTTACATGTATTCAAGCTCCATTTATATACACATTGCGTACATGCGTGCATTGCTTTACTTACATGTGTTCAAGTTCCATTTATATACACATTGTGTACATGCGTGCATTGCTTTACTTACATGTGTTCAAGTTCCTTTATATACACATTGCGTGCATGCGTACATTGCTTTACTTACATGTGTTCAAGTTCCTTTTATATACACATTGCGTGCATGTGTGCATTGCTTTACTCACATGTGTTAAGTTCTCTTTCCACACACATTGCTTGCATACGTGCATAGCTTTACTCACATGTGTTCAGTCCCGCTATTTTTTCTATACGATACGCGTCACGTTGTCACGCGACTTTCGATTGCTTTGTCACGCATGTTGCTAACGATATTGTCCTGTTAAGTTTGTTCTCTTTACGGCCGCGATATTGTATGTCTGCTCATTTGAGGGCGCCGGACGAACCGCCGCAGTATTGTATCCTCCGAGTGAGATGTATTGAGAATTGCATAATTCTCTTACATCCTTTCTCGTGTAGTGTAGCTTGGTGTATGCTAGCTTAAAACTGTTGCATGTGTGCTTCATTACAGCTTTCTTTGCATGATCATAAGTTATGCTCGACTTCTTGCATTTTCGGTTGCATTTTGCCCCTGCCTTCGGGCGCATACCTTGTTTATCTTGCATGTTTGTCCAAGTCTTCGGCCTTGTCAAAAATGGTGTCTCGGGCTTTGACATTCACTCCGTCATTATTATGACTTTCGAGTTCTCAAGAGGGCAACTATAGACACCCCATTTTGACCGTCCTCAAGACTTGGGCCACCGCTTGAACACTCGGTGATTATCCATGTTTGTGTTCGTTTGGAGTTCGAGGTCTCGCCTGGCATACGCCTCGGGATCTCCGAACTCGACCGTTTTGTGCGGTTTTGCACTAAACACTTGTGTTTTTTCCTTGGAAGGGCGAGAATGGCTTATTAGCCATCCCCACACCCCACCCTCTCCTATCATCACCGCGCACATGTGTACCACCCAAGGTGTTTTCTTAAAACAATGGCCGGTCGGCACTATATTTAGCCGGCACTTTATTGTGCCGTGAATTTTTGGTGGTGGGCCACCCTTTGCACCCCCGGCATGGTCTCGAGGCGTGCATGCACAAGCATTGAATACACCATCACTCACCATCAAATGGAGTGACCTTTTTAATTTGCACCTTTGAACCCCCAAACCTTCTAGAAGGTTGACCCCTTTGGCCAAGCTTCTTGGAGAAGCTTGGCCAGCTGTCTTAGCTTCCCCAAGAAGCCAAGACCCCTTTGCACCCTTTGCCCCTTTTAGTTAGCTTCTTTGAGAAGCCTTGAGCCTTGTTTTTTGCCTATATAAGCACCATCTCTCTCCCTTTGTTGGAGGTTAGCCATTTTCATTAAAAAAAAAACCAGAGCTTGTGTATCTATGTATCTGCCATATATCTCCTCTCTCTAGATTTCCTCTCTCTCTCTCCTCTTGTTTGTGTGTTTTTAGGCTTAAAAGTGTGGTTTTACCTTACTTTTGCACTAATACACACACCATTACACCTTAGCTCGAGATTGGGAGGCTTGGAGGGTTGTTTGCTGAGGTTGTGGACTGTTTTGATCGAGAAGAAATTTGGATCATCTGTTCTTGAGGTGTTCTTCAAGGGTGAGCACTTTGCTTTAGTTTCCCCATTTTTACAACAAGTTTTTACCTATTTTTCTTACTGTTTTTAGCTTTGTGTATAACATAAAAAAGTCTTATATTTTCTTGCTTTTGAACTTTCATTAAGGCCACTTTGTGGTTTGAGTGCAAACTCACCCTCTTAGGCCTTATTTTGGCCTCTTTGGTGCCTTTTCTTGAGGCCTTATTTGCCTTGTTGTTTTGGGTCCTCTCATCACTGAAAACTAGTGAGTTTTTAGTAGTGAGGAAGGTGGTTTGAAGTCTTGTATAGGGGAGGGACACCCCTCTCCCCTTTGTCCTTCTTTTGCCTTTGTTTTTGGCTTAAAGGGCAACATGCATGCTTGCTATTTTTTGGCGCCATTTCAGAGGCTTTTTTGGGTGTTTTGAATCATATTTTGTCTCTGTCTAATGGTGTTTTGTTGGTCCTATGCATGCACCTTATACTTGCTTTGCATTCCCCTATTTGGCATAGAAATGCATCTTGTGTTTAGGCCATGTTTCTTACATGTATTAGCATAACTCCATGAAGTTATTAGCATCATTTTGCCATGTTTAAGGGCTGTGAGCCACTGATTTTGCCATGCTTGGCATGCTTGGTATAGTGGCTTTGCATTTTGGCTTGTAAGCCTTGGTTGTGTAGATCACTAGCATGCTTAACTTAGTTTTTTTTTTCTCATGATTTGGCATCATTGTAGGCTATATTTCAGTCCCTAAATCATGCTCATATGCTTGCATTGGTCATCACTTTCATGCTTTGGAAGGTTGTTCTTTTGTGCCTTGAAATAGGCCTTGTGCATGTTTGTGTATTTGAGGTATTTTGGGGCTATCATATCAGAGGGTTTGGGTGTATTTTTGCATGCTAGAATTCTGTTTTTATTTTCCTAATATATGCCATGAGTGGTCATTTTAGTAGGTAGTGGAATGCTCCACTTTGTGCCTTAGCTTTAGGCCTTTATGGTTGCATGTTGGCTTGGACATTTGCCCACCTTTTGGGCCACTTTTGGCCACTGTTTTGGGGTGGATTGAGGTCTGCCCCATCATGGTTTAAGTCCACCATTGCACATTTGTCTAATGCTTGTTGCATGTTTGATTAATATGGTCTTGCCACATGCTAATCCTATTGCCTAAATTGTCCATGTTTGCATTGCATTTGCACCTTGCATGTTGCATTACATTTGGCATGTTTGCATTTTAGTATTAGGTTGCATTGTGGAGCCATGCTTGCATAACATGCATTGCATTACTTGGTTTGGGGTGTCAAACCAAGTGTGAGGGTCGAGAGGAGTTCATACCACAAGTGATGCAACTTGTCCTAACTCTCGGTCATCGAGGCCCTTGACCAATACATGATAGAGCCTTGGTCTTCATTTGTGTGTTGCATGCATTTCCATTAAAATGCCAACTTGGCCTTTTAGGCCATCATGCACCAAGATGCATCATTGATGGCCCGAGGGTCGAGGGCTATGCTCTCTTGAGTCTAACACATGATAGGGAGCATAGCCATGCTTACATTTGCTCAAAACTCCATGTCATGCACTGCCTGTCTGCTGTTGCTGTCAAAACTGTCTTCTGCAAGAATTTTCTACCGACCGGCAGTATAGAGTGCCGACCGGCCATCACTGCATGGCCGATAACCCCATGGACAGCCGGTAGATATTTTAGATGGCCGGTGGGCATCTCCTCCAGCCGATGGTGTGCAACAACATACAAGGAAGGTATTTTGGGACTTTGGCAGTTTTTGGAGAGGCAGGGCAGTAAAAACAGAGGCAACAGTGGCATGACGCGGGTCTTCCTTGCAAGTTGGATCGAGCATGCATCATTCGCGCATCCCGAGGCAGGGCTGAGGCCCCTTTCTTCTTATATTGGATTTAATTTGATAATTAGAAATTTTTTAATAATTTATTTATTTATTGTTTGGACTGTAATATTTATTTGGTCCCTCCGAGCGAGGGCGAATTTGTAATAAGGGTGGGTGTGTGTGTGTATGCATCCCAACCCCCACTTCTTTCTTCCCTTTTATTTACCTGCTTACGATGGTAGATTAGGGCATATTTAAATTAGCATACAGTATGATAGCATGCATGCATCCATACATTTGTTTTACATGCACCGGGCTCGGTGCATCACGCTAACTGCATTTTATTTCAATTTCCAAATTGAATACTTGTTACTTGTAGCATTTCACATGCCATGCTTAGGATAGCCGAGCCTGTCTAGATTACACACTTGCTTGTGTTGCATTAGCCACTTAACATGAACTAGGACCATGCATATGATTACTAACTAGTTTCTGTTTTGGCTTGGAGTACTAGGTGAGTTTTTTCGCTTTAGCATATCGCATGCGTGTGAACGTTGCCATGACAGTATGCTTACCATGTGGCTAAGTGCTTATATGAGATAAACTGTTTGAATGCCTGTGGGTGAAGGTTGGATTGTTTGAGTTGGAAAAACTCGTTGAAATCCGTGTTTTAGCCTACTTGCGAGTAGCAAATTCCGAAGCGTTTTTCAAAACAAACGGATAAGCAATGCTTGTTTCCAAATTAGGCAATCTAGTCTATACTTGTTTGTTGTGCGCATAACATAGTAATTCTAGGCTAAAAATCGGAATAAGAACACATAACGTTTTCAAAATCGGATATCATGGTTAGTAGAGGTCTTGAATTTGGACCGACGAAAGGTGCTCATAGCTGACCTTCCCCGATCGTACCCAAGCTCCCGAGCCAAGACAACTTTGGTGATGACGGACACGTGGCCTTCGGCATCGAGTCAGGGTTTCCTAAATTTCCCATTTTAAAAAATATTTAGGTGGCGACTCTGTATCTGGCAAAGCAGTCCATGTTTTGCACTTCTTTTCGAAATCTGTTTTTCTCAAAACAATTTGCCAGAGTTGGACTCTTTGGTTCAGATTAAGAACCGCGACAAACAAAAAGGGGAGTCCGAACTGTAGCCGAGGTCCCTCGCGGGCTTGTTACACACTCTTGACTATACATGACGGAGTTCTAGGCTTTAGGTGTTTTTATGTGCATTCATTCCATATTGAGTTGCGCAATTTGGCCCCTCAGCCATCATGCATCGAGATGCGTGATTGGTGGCCCAAGGGTCGAGACCTACACTCCCTTGAGCTTATGTAATGATAGGGAGGGTGGTCACGCATACATGTGTTGCAAATACTTGGCCATGCCCCTTTCTTGCCCTCTGTTGCAGAAAACCAGAAACCAGTAGCAAAAACTGGTCGGTCGACCAGATAAAGTGGCTGGCCGACCACTATTTCTGGTTTTCACCACAAAAAGTGGTCGGCAGGTGGTCTCCAAGGCCAATATCTGGTTGGCAACATCCCTACAGATTCCCAAGGTGGAGTTTCATCTCTCTGGAGCTTGGTGCAAGTTTCTGAGATCAATCGCAAACAGAGGAAAATCGGGGCGTCGTGAGGGACTTCTGAATAAGGCGACTCGAGCATGCATGCATCATTCGTCATCCAAAGCAAAGCTGAGGCAACCTACATCATATAGTTTATATGCTTATTTAATTGCTAACTTAGCTGATTTGTTAATTAGTTTGAGCTGTGTAATAATTAGCTGTAGCTTGTTATTCATTCTGTTATGTAATTACTAGTTTAATTAGATTAGCTTAGATTAGCTAGTTGGTTCTGTATTATTCATTCGGATCCTCCTCCGAGAGGGTAATGTTGTAAATAAGTGTGCGTGTGTATGATGTATGTCTTCCAACCCCTATTTCTTTCTCCCTTTTATTTATTAGCCTTCGATGGTTAGTTTTAGGGCACGTTTCAATTAGCATCCTTATACTCGCATGTTTGCATTCATTCATCTGTACTGCATGCATCGGGCTCGGCGCATCATACTAACTGCATTGTATTTCAATTCCAAGTTGAATACATGTATCAATTGTTACATTTCACATGTCATTTTAGAATAGTCGAGCCTATCTTAGTTGCATTCTTGCGTGTGTTGCATTAACCATCTTAACATGAACTAGGATCATGCATTGATTACTAACTAGTTTCTATTTTGGCTCGGAGTACTCGATGAGTGTTTATGCTTTAGCATCCTTGCATGTGTGTGAGTGACTGCCATGATAGCATGCTTGCCATGAGGCTAACTGCTTATATGATATAATTGCCTGAATGCCTGTGGGTGAAGGTTGGATTACTTGAATTGGAAAAATTCATTGATTGCGAGTTTTAAGCCCACCTAAGAGTGGCAAATCACCATGTTTTCTAACCCCACTTAAGGGTGGCAAAATCCGCATTTTAGCCTACTTGCGAGTAGCAAGCCGCTTTCAAAACCAAACATGAGATGTTTTGTTCCAACTTAGGCGATCCAGTCTATACTTGTATGCTGTGCGCATCACATAGTAATTCTAGGTTAATAACCAGAATAAGAGCACATGTGTTTTCAAAAATAAGATATCATGTTAGTAAAGGCCGATCTTTGATCGGGCGAGCGGGGGTGCTCATTGCATGACCTTCCCCTCTCGTACCCAAGTTCCCAAGCTGAAGCAACTTTGGTGATGACGGACACGTGGCCTTAGGCACGAGTCAGGGTTTCCTAAATTTTTCAAAAATAAAATATTTAGGCGGCGACTCTGTATCTAGCAAAGCAGTCCATGTTTGGCACTTCTTTCTAAAAATTAGTTTTTCAAAATGATTTGCCAGATTTGGACTCTTTGGTGATTTATCAATCTCGCATTGTGCTTTGCAAGATCAAATTAAGAACCGTGACATTGAGTTCGAACTGTAGTGAGCCCAATGAATAAAACGGGATTTTCTCGGGACGTTCGGGCGCGTCTACACATATCCATTTGTTTATTTCCAAATATGACTTTCTCTCTCTCTCTCTCTCTCTCTAAGTTTCATATCACAATGATTTTTCTCATCCTTCTCTACTGCCACCACTGGAGCAACCTCTTTGTTTTGTTCATTCTTTCTCCGATCTAAACCAGTTGTTGTTTGTGCGAAACCCTAACACAGCATCATCATCATCATCATCATACATGGTCCACTACCACCTTCTCATTCGGCTCCGGCTACGTTGAGTTCCAAGGCCACGACCGAGGCATCTTTGACCTGCTTTCGCGTCCAACTCCCGCTACGTTGCCACCGTCTCCAGTGATTCACGACCTCCCTCTAGCAGCGCTGCCCTCACTCCACCACCACGCTCTCTACATGGTCCAATGTATGTTTTTTTTTATATATATTTATTTATACATACATAAATATGTTTTTTTTTATCAATATGCATACATACATACATTTCTGTGTGTGTGTGTGTACTTGGATCATCTAAGATCTGAGTTTCACACCAACAAAATCAGTTTTTTCTTTTTCTTTTTCTTTTTTTAAAATTTTTTTTGATGATGTTGATGTTGATGTTGAACAAATACGGTTTTGTAGTTGCCCGGGTCAGAAAACTCGACCCATTTTATTTTCTATTGGGGCACGAGATTGTCCGAGTGTATCTATTTGTCTTTAGGTGGTTTGGACCTTTGCTATGTTCGGGCTGGCTTTAGAATAGTAGCCCAGGAGTTCTGCCTCAGATAGGTTATGCTCGCGACCACCTTGTTCACAACTACGATTGTTGAGGGGTAGTGGTTGCACCTGCGATGGGCCACGACTAGGCTGGGACGAAAACATGGGTTCCGATCTGTTGGCCCAAGAGAAGGTGTGTGGCCCGTGAAGGATTGTGTGGCCCCGCGGTGGTGGCTCGTGACACTGGTCGCCGCAATCGTTGTCTCTCTGCTTATACGCAATCTATTTTTTTATAAAAGGCGCCAAAAATTGAAAATATCTCATTTTTCAATTCATTTTCTTTTCTTTCTCTTCCTTTTTGCCATTTTTGGCCTTTTCAAGCTTTCAAACTTGGTTTTCATCTATTTTTACCCATTTTATACCCCTAGTTATATTGAAATGTAGAGCTTGGCCAGGGCTTTCATTTAATCTAAGTGGATTGTCATTTCATCGCCGGTGATTTTTGGGTTGTCTCTTCTTTACTTCAAAAGGTAAAGATTTCTTTGCTCCTTTTCAATACTTCATTATAGATATACATATGTGTAGACACCCCATTTTTGACCGACCTTAAGACTCAGACATCACCGATTGAGCGCTCGGTGATGTTGCATATTGTGCTCGTTCAGAAGTCTCAGAGTCGCGGCCGTGTGCCCTGCCTCCGTACTTCCGAACTCTCTTCTGTGCCTTGCCTCGGTTTGCGAACCAGACTCGGTTTTCTCTATTTTATTTCCTGAGGGAAGGGAGAGGTCCCGTAGACTATCTCTCAGTGGCCGTGGGCTATATTTTGTGGCCGTAGGCCATTTTGCCCATTTCGGAGCCCGGTTCCCGATTTTTGGAGCCGTTAGGCCGTGTGCCTCGGTTCGGGACCACCCAGTCATCTCCGATTCCTCCGGTTTTTGGCAGGTACCTCTGTTTTATCATAATGAGAGACACTGGGGTCTTAGATACCCACTTCGTGGCCGAATGCTACTTTCGGTGCTTAACAGCCTATTTTCGGGACCTCGAACTGCGTGTTTTGGCCCCCGAGCATTCGTCTTGCATCGGTTTTTGTTCATTTTTGGCAGGTAACTCTGTTTTATCATAAGGAAGATCACTGGAGGGTGGGAGGCCAGCAATTGTCTCAGCAACCAGTTATGCTCTTCCGGCGCCTCCCGGGGCCCGTTTTTCTCACTTCCGGGCTAATGTTGAACACCCTAAGGCCATTTTCTTCGAGCCAAAACCACATATTTGTGTTGTACACACATGGGAGGACTCTAAAAAAATAGAGCTCGGCCAGTAATTCAACTTTTCATTTTTGAACCTCTCCTAAAGGTGGCTTGTTGTCTCTCCTGTTTCAGAGTTGCCAGATTCCAACCACAAGGCCTTGTTGTACACACTTGGGAAGACACCAATCTTTGGTGGCTGGCCAGAAATTCTCAAATGACCATTTTGTCCCTAGCCGGCCGGCCAGGGGGGGTGGCCGGCCGGCCACCTCCAGTAAAAGTGCTTAGCCGGCCTGTTTCCTTGGGATGTGTGCATTCCAGCTGTGCTTTGATTTTTCCCCAAAAATATCTGATCCAGGGGACCCCTTTGGAGGGAAATAAGAGCTCATTTCCCTCCATTTGGCCATGGATTCCTCTCTTCCCCTCTTGCACATTTTAGTGTCCTCCCAACTCAAGAGAAGAAGCCACAAGTGTTGATTGGAGCATACATATACATACAACTCCATTTTCTTCAAGTTTTAGGGCCATTTCTTCACCATCTCCAAGCACCACCACTACTAATCCATTCTAGCAGCAAGAAGAGGCTTTCCAGCAGCTAAGAGGCAACAAATTTGGTCCAAGAAGCAACCAAAGTCTTGATCTTCAAGGGTAAGTACACTTCACCCTCTTTTGAGCTCATTTTTGCTTCATTTCTTAAGCTTATTTGTTCATTGTTTTGGGCTCCGACCAGAACTGAAACTAGGTCTATTTTGAGTTATTCTTCATGTTTTTTCAAGGGCTCAACCCTGTTTGAGCCCTCCATCTTGCACTTGTTTCAATACCCTCTTATATGCCATTCTTTTGCATTGAATATTTGGCCTATGTGTAGTCTGATTTGGAACATCTCATGAACTGATATTGTACTTATTTTGAGCCCCTATTCAACATTGAAGAAGGGCTCAACCTTTTTTTCATGCTCCATGTGCCACTTGCTTCAAATCCATGTTTTACCCTTGTTTTTGCATGCTTTATCTAGCCTACGAGTGATCTGTTTTCGAGCATAATGTAAACTATGAGTGGGCCTATTTTGAGCCCCTCTTCAACATTGAAGAAGGGATCAACCCTTTTTGGCCTCTCTATCATGCACTTGCTTCATAATCTCTCATATTTACCGTAAATTTGCATGATTTGTTTGACCTACATGTAGTCTGTTTTGGAGCATGTCATGAACTGTGAATAAGCTTATTTTGTGTCCCTCTACAACATTGTAGAAGGGATCAACCTTTTTGGGGGTCTCCATGTTATGCTTGTCTTTATACCCCTCTTTGACTCCCATTTTTGCATGCTTTTTAGGCCTATCTAGCTTCTGTTTTCGGCCATGAGCAGTACTTAAAATGTCCATATTTTGTCCTTCTTGTCATGTTTTGTTAAGGGTCCAAGATTTTTTGATGAATGTATGGCATACCTCATGTTCTAGCCTTTGTTGGCTTCATTCTTGCATGACATTTTTAGCAAATTTACACACTGATTTGAGGGTTGTCATAAACTGTAAATGTGCATATTTTTGGTCCCTCATCAGTGTTGTAGAAGGAAATTTTTCAGTTTGAGCATCGCATACATCACTTGTTTCAATACCCCTCTCTTGGCCCCGTTTTTGCATGCCATTGATGTCCTATCTATGCTCATTATTTCTCCATGTTTTATACTGTAAAAAATGCTGTTTTGGGGCTGCCTTGCTACTGTTTTGCATGTCATGTACCAATTATGCATGTTTAGTATGGTTGTAGGCCATTTCGGGCGCCTAATATCGCATTTCGGGAACGTTCCATACTTCGGGTGCATCTTTGCCATGTTTCGGGACTGTTTTCCCCCACATTTCAGTGCTGAAATTTCATTGGTATGTTTGCATATCATTTTCTACGTCATTTCATGCTTAAATACATCGCCTCGGTTTGCGTGCCCGTGTGCACGCATTTCGAGGCGCCTCATTTTCATCTCACGGCCTCTTATGTGAGTGTGGCTGAGGCTCACTCATGTTAGTGTAAGTCCATTTTGCATTCTGTATGTCATTTTAGTCTCATCGCATTGCGTATGCCATTGCCTCGGTTCGTGTGCCCGTGTGCACGCATTTCGAGGCATCTCCTTTTCATCTATCGGCCTCTTATGTGAGTGTGGCTGAGGCTCACTCATGTCAGTATAAGTCCATTTTGCATTGTGTATGCCATTTTAGTCTCATTGCATCGTGTATGCCATTGCCTCAGTTTGTGTGCCCGTGTGCACGCATTTCGAGGCACTTCACTTTTATCCGACGGCCTCTTATGTGAGTGTGGCTGAGGTCCACTCATGTTAGTGTAAGTCCAATTGCATTGCGTATGCCATTTTATGCCTTAGGATCATTTCTTCGGTTTATGCATCTGCAGCATTCGATTCAAACATCTCATTTTCATAGCATTGTGTATGTTAGGATTGTATCTTAGTTGTATTTCATACATATCATGCATATTGCATTGTGTTCGATAGGAGTTAGTCTGCACGGAAACGAGGTGCTTTCAGACCGGCGACGGAATGGGTCTCAATTCCCAAGTCACCAACACTCCGGATTATCCATGATGGAGTTAGGTTTTGTTGTAGTGTTCATATGCATTCATTCTATATTGAGTTGTGCAATTCGGCTCCTCGGCCATCATGCATCGAGATGCATGATTGGTGGTACGAGGATCGAGACATGCATACATTTGTGAAATACATTGCTATGCCCCTTTCCTGCTCTCTGTTGCAGCAAAATGAAGAATCAGCAACTTTCCGGAGTCTGGCACGCATTTCGAGAAACATTGCAAACAGAGGCTAATTTGGGCATCCCAATGGATTTCTGCGCAAAACAGCCCAAACATGCATCATTTCATTATCCGGAGCGGAGTCAAGGCAGTCCCTGGCTTGCATGCCAGTTTTACAATTTTTCTTCTTTAATTTGTTAATTAATTAGAAATTTGTATATTATTTGGACTGTATTATTCGGACTGTATTATTCTTTCATTCGGGACTGTATTATTTATTCGGACCCTCTGTGCGAGGGCATAATTGTAATAAGTGTGGGTGAGTGTGATGTATGTCTTCCAACCCCACGTCTTTCTTCTCTTTTATTTACCTGCTTACGATGGTTAGATATAGGGCATATTTCAATTAGCATACAGTATGACAGTACGTGTTAGTTGTAGCATTCCATATGCCATGTTTAGAATAGCCGAGCCTGCTATAGTTTGCATCTTTGCATGTGTTGCATTAGGCATTTCTGTATATTTAGGATCATGCATGACTTCTAACGAGCTTCTGTTTTGGCTTGGAGTACTCGGTGAGTTTTATGCTTTAGCATCCTTGCATGCGTGTGAGTGACTGCCATGAATAGCATGCTTACCATGAGGCTAAATGCTTATATGATATAACTGCCTTGATTGCCTGTGGGTGGAGGTTGTGTTATCTGAATTGGGACAATTCATCAAATGTTTGTTTTAAACCCACTAGATAGTGGCAAAATCATGTTTTCTAAGCCCACCTGAGGGTGGCAAATCCGCGTCTTAGCCTACCTGCGGGTAGCATCATCAAACCATTTTCAAACAAACAAGCATGAAATGTTTTGTTCCAATTCAGGCGATTCAGTCTATACTTGTTTGCTGCGAGCATCACATAGTAACCTAGGCTAATAACCGGAATAAGAACTCATAATGTTTTCAAAATCAGATATCATGGTTAGTAGAGGCCAGTCTTTGACCGGGCGAACGGGGGTGCTCACGAAGTGACCTTCCCCAATCGTACCCAAGTTCCCGAGCCGAGGCAACTTTGGTGATGACGGACACGTGGCCTTTGGCACCGAGTCAGGGTTTCCTAAATTTCCCATTTTAAAAAATTTAGGTGGCGACTCAGATCCGGGCGGCGCTATGTTTGGCACTTCTTTCAAAAAAATCTGTTTTCAAAACGATTTGCCGGATTTGGACTCTTCGGTTCAAGATTGAGAATCGTGACATTTGAGTCCTTCGAACTGTAGTGACCCAATATTGAACCAGAACCGGGGGGGAGGGGGACTCGCACTCCTTCTCCTTGGGATGCGTTCGGGGACGCTTACGCCGCGACTTCGGGGATTTAGAGAACTTGACTCGAATCGATGATATCTGGTTTTGACTACACTTGTGTGTTTTTGCATTGCATTTGCATTGGTGCGCCTAGGACACTTTGTGTTTGCCATATGCCATTCCCGAACGACGGTTTGGGAGGCTTGTCTTGTCAAGTCATGTCCGTAAGGGACGGCTCTGGCTCGACAAAGATGGGAACACAAACCCCGGTTTACCGGGCACCCTTGACCATTCGACCTAGTGCATATCGAAATCCGTAGTGACCATTCCAAACTAGGACAGGTTGCTTATCCGATATAGGTTGTTTGAAACCGCTGCGTGCGTAGTGAAACCCTAGCTCCTGACAAAATAGGACAAGGAAACCCTACCCCAACATAGGGGTGTTTTGGCTCTTACTTATCTGTTATGTGCTTGTTAGGGTGCGTCTCTACAGGGAACGCATGTATCAGTTTATGAGTTCAGGTATCAGGCCTGCGGGCATCAGTTTTTTTTTAGATAGGGCATCAGCCTGTTATTTGAGAATCAGTTGTCTGCGGATATCCGATTCAGTTTTGGGAAACAGTGATACAGGAACAGTGATCAATTATTGAGGACAGTGTATTTTTAGCTTATCAAACTGGGTGTTATATGCCCGACTGTGTGTTGTGTGTATTTAAATTAAGCTGTTATGCTGCCCGTTTTTCTGGTCATTTATTTCCTTTTTGCTTTATTATCTTTTTGCTAGGGCAGTTTTTAGCTCGATTGCTTCCGAACCACTAGATACTCCCCAAGCACTTTGGACACGGGGTCGCCGACTCAACCGATCCGAGGATCTCGTTGACAGACATCCAGTGTTCCACTCTCTACCCCCAGTTATCAGAAGAAGGCCGAGAAGGCGCAGCGTGTCGGAACAGGGATTACCGGGACAGAGGGCTGCTTTGACAGTAAACAATCTGGTTGAAATTTCTGTGTCTGCTGTAGAGGTATATTTACCGGTCATTCAAATGGAACAGCAGAATACATCAGGGATGGAGGCGATGATGCGCCAGATGCATGAGAGCATGAAACAGATGCAAGATGATGCCACCCGCCAAGCGGAATTTTCCAAACAACAAGTCATAGCCATGGCCCAAAAGAAGTTTGCTGACATTAGGTCAACAAAGAAATGCAAATCTCGCTTCACATCAGGTTCCTCCTCCACCAGCGGCTCCACTACCTGAGCAGGCATCTACTGGTCAAAATACCCTGCCAAATCCTCAGAATATCCTCCGAACACCGTAATACCTTACCCAATGTCCGAACACTCAAGAGGACAGTCTTCCAATCTGGCCGCTCGCCCCGCTTCGCCAAGAATCGCCCAAGAATCTTACACCCAACCACTCGGACACTCCATTTGAGTTCGAGGTAGATCATACAGCTCTGAAACTGAGTAAGCTGGAAAAGCTTTTCAAGAAATCGCAGGGGGTGAAGGCTATCCCAGACATCGAAGACGGTTACACTGACGTGGCCGTGACACTGCCAGACATATTTAAGATGCCATAGATTGACTGTTTTGATGGGTCCGGAGACCCCATGGTCCATCTTCGGCTATTTTTAGATATCCTGAGGCCAATGGGCCTAACCAGACTACAGAAACTCTCGCTGTTTGGCCGAACCCTGTCAGGAGTGGCCGCCAACTGGTATGCAAAGTTGGATAATGATGTCAAGAGGAATCGATGAGCCGGCCGAGGCCTTCGTTACAAGACTCATATAATACACAGATCGAGATTACAACACGTGATCTCGAAACAACGAGGCAGGAACCCAAGGAGTCTTTCTCTGATTTTGTAACTCGGTGGAGAGCAAAGGCATCGATGATGACCTTGAGGCCAACAGATAAAGATCAAATTCGGATGATTGTGCGCAATCTCTAACCGAGACTTATGCAGAAGATGATTGTAGTTCCCTTCCCCACCTTCGCAGATCTACATGATATGGGGGTGCAAATCGAGGATGCGATGAAGCAAGGTCTGATCGACCAGGACCGAGAGCAGCCCCGAAGGACATTCAACCGTAATAACACTGCAGGCCCGAGCGACGCTGTCAACACGAGGACTTCGGAGGTCGGTATGGTCACTACCACTCCCCCTTCCCAACCAAGGCCCGCAGCGGCCACACCCTTTTCCAGTACCTCCGGGAGTAGTAACCAAGCCCCGAGATACCAATCCAGAGGCCAAAGAACCTTCACCCCACTATACATGCCTTTGTCCAAGGCTCTCGGCGTTCTACTCGAAAAAGGGCATCTGAAACCCCTAGAACTGAGGCCACTACCGAATCCACTCCCCCCTTCCCACAACCCGGCCAAGTACTGTGCGTACCACCAGCAACATGGCCATGATACAGATCAATGTTTCCGGCTGCGTCACGAGATTCAAGACCTCGTTGACAAGAATATCATTCTGCCTCCTGAAAGACCCAACGTCACAACTAACCCACTCATCGCACATAACCAAGATCCACCACCCAAAAGAGTCAACCTCATCCAAACTGGGGTCGTTTCCTACGATCCTAGTATCTATATTACCGCCTCTCACCTACCCAAGCCGGAGGTGATCCTTCTTGATTGCACTGACTTATGCATGTTGGACACCTTCACAACCCAATTTGAGCCAGAGGTGGTGACCTCCGAAGACGGAATGGGGCAGGCTTCAGAGGAGAGCAGAATTGGTGAGTCTGAGATGGGACAGTCCGGGAATCTAGCTGGGAGAGCCTATGATCCGAGCGGATACATCGTACCAGTGGGCCGGTCTGAGCCGAGTGTGGGACTGCCGGAAAAGGTTGAACTGTGCATGATTCAGGGGGACAGACTTGAACAAGGGGCAGATGATCTGACAACGGTGGAAGAAGATTTTGCTAACCTCCAGTTCTTCAACGACCAAGAAACAGGGGATGCAACAATCAATTGGTTTGAATATGGGGAGTCGGCAGAGATCGCCGGATGGTTAGATGATCAGCCAGATGTTGTGGAAATTCAGCCAGAGCAAGGCCCGGCAGGGGCAGGGGTATCAATGATGGCCGGAAGGGCCGAGAGTCAGAATGAATTGCCGGAGAGCGCCGGTACAAAGAATTTCGCTCGGGATCAAGATATTGTGAAAACCGAACAACAAACCCTACTAACACAGGAGGAGCAAGAGAAGAGGTGGGATTCTGAGAGAATCCGGAAAGCCAAGAACCATGAAGAGGTTGAAAGTGCTGCGAGCACAAGAGCAGGACGTGCTGTGAGCATGTGGGATGAAAGTACCAAGAGTACGAACTTGCCGGAACCGAATAGGTGTTTGTTGAATGTCAGTGGGATGTGGTGGGAAGACGATGACTTATGTCTTGCCCACATAGACGCAGATTGGGCAGGTGCTCAACCAGATGATACTTGGCACCTCGATGAGGTGGACCACATGACCAGGAGCGGGCGGTACTTTAAGCCCCCACACCTCGACCAACCTGAAGTATCTGGGAAAGATAAAGAGGCCGAGAAACAGAGAGAGAAGCAAATTGAAGAAGAAGCTATACTGAGACAGTTAAAGAAAATACAGGCAGACATCTCCATCTGGGGACTGCTTATGGCTTCAAGGGTGCACAGACAAGTTGTCCTATCTACTATGGACAAGGCCAAACTTTCCATCGAAACTACGCCAGAGCAGCTGGTTGGGCTGGTTTTTCCGGGAGGAGGTTCCCCGGCATTAACCTTTTCGGACAAGGAATTGCCGCCTGAGGGCGTGAATCATAACAAACCTCTTTACATCTCTGTGGAGTGTAGAGATAAATGGATACCGGTGGTACTGGTTGACAAGATTCGCTATCAATGTTCCTTGATCGAGCGGCATATGCAATCGGGTTAAAGCCCGGACTTCATACCAACCACTCGGTGATCAAAGCTTATGATAATACCCGGTAGAAGTGATGGGGAATTTGTCAAGGTTCGGACCAGTTGGTCCAGGACAACACAACATTGAATTTCATGTCTTGGACATTCCCGCAACCTTCAACTTACTCTTGGGGCGGCCGTGGTTGCACCAAGTGAAAGCAGTCTCTTCCACTCTGCACCAGATGTTGAAATACCCTCACGGGAAGGGGGTTGCAATTGTTTTCAAAAATTTGTCCATCCATCCGCCGCCAGAAGTGTCTACGCCAGTTTTGGAGATCGAGCATGGTACGGAGGATGTGTTCTTATCAGGGTTCACTTTGGTAGAGGCCCGGGTAGTGCAGAATATTATGGCTGTGAATGAAGGTGTGTACGTCAGTGCTCAATCCGTCTACCTCATGAACAAGCTACAACATATCCCCGGGATGGGATTAGGAAGAAGCGGCAGGAAAGGAGTCGCTGCGTTGGCCGAAGTGCCACACAACCCGCATACCTTTGGACTGGGTTATCTGCCCACCAAAGAGGACTGGGTGAGGAAAGGAAAGGAAATGGCCCGCGAGCGAGGCGAAGCGGTGGGAAGCCTTTGACTTAATGCAGGCCCATCCAGTACCTGAGCGGACTCTTCGTCCGGGAGGAGGACTTTCCATTTTGCGACTTCCCGAGCCATGGTTAAGCGGAGAAGAAGCGTGCAGTGTTCGAAATCTTCTTCGACCTGCAACTATCCGGGGATGACGTTGCCACAGAGCAGACAGACCCAACAACTGAGGTTGAGCAGAATAAAGCAGTGGATCCTGAGGGCACAGAATTGGAAATGGGGGTAGCACTGGCATGTCTCCTCTCTGATCCTCCGATCGACCAAGAGTGCTTGGGGGATAACTTCGTGGTTTCCATGATTGGGGACAAAGCGACTGCGAGCCGACCAGTAGCTATCTTGGATGCATCAATCGCACCCTCTCTCACTTGGCAGTACAAGGAGGGATTTTTGTCCAGCAGCACTGGGTCAGGTAGTGAGCCGGAATCTGATTCTACTGAGTCCTGTGAGTCAGAATCAGGTTCTAGCTCGACTGAGTCTGAGTCTGGTACTCCTGGGGATGTTGACCCGGATGCCACAGTCCTGTCCAGGTCGTCTTTTTCCTATTCATTTGAGTCTGTTGTAACCAATGAATTGGACGATTTGGATGTACCTAATGAGAATGAATTATCTGTGGTTTCCGAGTACTTTTCTATGCCCCTAATTTATTGCATTAATTCAGACTTTCAAAATTTTGATCAAAACGACGAGGACGAAGTTCCTCCGGTTTTACAACGTTTAATTGAGCAAGTGCAAGAGAGATTTGTTAAACCATTAATGGATGAAATCATTACCGTGAACATTGGTACTGAGGAGGACCCGCGGCTGGTCCAGATCGGGTCCACGTTGTCTTCGGAGGAACGCGAAGCGGTCGCTTTATTAAAAGATTTCAAAGATGTTTTCGCGTGGTCCTCGAAGACATGCCGAATCGATCTGAGATTGTACAACATCGGATCCCCTTGACCCGAGGCCCGACATCAGCGAAACTCGAAGGATCCACCCGGATTGGGCTCTTAAGATTAAGGAAGAGGTCACCAAGCAAATCGACGCAGGCTTCCTGCTAGTATCTGAATATCGACTTGGTTGGCCAACATTGTTCCGGTCTTAAAGAAAGATGGCGGGATCCGGTGTGTGTAGACTTCAGGATTTGAGCGAGCTAGTCAGAAGGCGACTTTCCCTTACCGCACATCGATGAGTTGGTAGATTTCCGCGGGGCATGCATTGCTCTCATTCATGGACGGCTTCTCGGGATACAACCGGATAGTGATGGCGCGGAAGGCGAGAAAAAGCGCATTCACCACCCGTGGAACATATCACTAGGGTAATGCCGTTTGGGTTGAAGAACGCCGAGCAACTTATCAACGGACGCGACCACAATACTACATGATATGATCCATAAAGAGGTTGAGGTGTATGTGGACGACATGATTGTCAAGTCCAAAGAAAGAGGGCCACTACACCGCCTTACACAAGTTTTTCAAAGGATTGGGAATTCGGTTCTTGGCTAAACCCTCAGAAATGTACATTTGGTGTTACAGCGGGAAAAATGCTAGGGTTTCTGATTACACAAAGGGGCATCGAGGTCGACCCTTCCAAAATCAAGGCCATCTTAGAAATGCCACCACCAAGGACTGAAAAGGAGGTGCGAGGCTTTCTGGGTAAAGTGCAATTCATAAGACGGTTTATTTCAAAATTAACCTTGACTTGTGAACCACTTTTTGGCCTCCTGAAAAAAGGGAAGAAGTTCCAATGGGACGGCCGATGCTAAGCTGTATTTGAACAGATTAAAGAATATCTACAGAACCCGCCCGTTTTATCCCCACCAGAACCAGGGAAACCGTTGATTTTGTATCTGTTAGTAACTGAAACTACAATGGGCTGCATGCTTGCACAAGAATCAGAAGATAAGGTGGAAAAAGCCATCTATTATTTGAGCAAAAAGATGCTGGAGTATGAGACCCGATATACACCGCTGGAAAAGGCTTGCTTGGCTCTGGTATGGGCTACCAGGAAGCTGTGGCACTACCTGCTAGCTCACTCTGTAATGTTGGTTTCGCAACTTGATCCCATCAAATATCTCTTCGAGAAACCAGCGCTTACGGGTAGGCTAGCTCGTTGGTTGCTTTTGCTCTCCGAATTTGATCTCACGTACGTGACACGCAAGTCAGTGAAAGGAAGAGCAGTGGCAGAGTTCCTTGCCGACCACCCGGTTGAGGGGGATGAAGCAGTTGAATATTTGTTCCCGGATGAATCAATTTTTCATATCGACGATGAAACTTGGACGATGTACTTTGACGGAGCGTCAAATCAATATGGGTATGGGATAGGAGTGTTGCTGATAGCACCCGACAATTCCCATATCCCTCTAGCCTTCAAGCTCCAGTTCAAAGTCTCGAACAATGAAGCAGAATATGAGGCGTGTATCGCTGGTCTAGAAGCAGCCTTGGAACTAGGGGCAAGACGACTAGACGTTATTGGGGATTTGAACCTTGTTGTGTCTCAAGCTAAAGGAGACTGGAAAGTGAAAGAGGAAAAGATGATGATGTATTACCAAACCTTGGATTTGCTGATTCCTCGGTTTGAGAAGCTAAGTTTTACTCATCTACTAAGAGAGAACAACAGGTTCACAGATTCATTAGCAACTCTATCATCTATGATAGACATCCTGTGTGGAGTCCGAATGCGTCCAGTCATCATCGATCAGAAATTTGTACCTGCCTATGAGTCAATTGCAGCCATAGATGAAGTTCAGGACGAACACCCCTGGTATTACGACATCTGGAACTTCTTGGAGAAAGAAGCATACCCGCCAGGGGTAAATGCCAAAGACAAGAGGGCAATCAGAAGAATGGCAGTCCAGTTCATCATCTGCGAGGGTAAACTGTATAAACGGGGTCATTTGGGAATGCATAAACTGTGCGTTGATGCTGAAGAGTCAAAGCATCTGATGGAAGCTATCCACGGGGGTGAATGTGGTGCACACATGAATGGGGTAATGTTGGCACGGAAGATCCTTAGACAAGGTTATTACTGGTCCACCATGGAGGAGGATTGTATTGGCTTCGTCCGGCGATGTCACAAGTGTCAAATTCATGCAAATCGCATGAACATCCGCCGTCAAAGGCATACAACATGACTTCGCCATGGCCGTTTTCTGTCTGGGGAATTGATGTAATCGGAGCTGTTACGCCAAAGGGGTCGAATGGGCATGAGTTCATCTTAGTAGCGATAGATTATTTCACAAAGTGGGTTGAGGCCCAATCTTATGCGGTGTTGAATGCTTCGCATGTAGCAAAATTTATCAGAAACAACATTATCTGTCGCTACGGAGTCCCAAATGAAATCGTTTCAGACAATGGTTCCCACTTCAAGAAGGAGGTGATCGATTTGTTGGAGAAATACAATGTGGCTTTTCATAAGTCATCTACTTACCGGCCGCAAACCAACGGAGCAGTTGATGCCGCCAACAAGAACATCAAGCGCACACTACAGAAGATGGTGGAAATCTATCGGGACTGGCGGATAAGCCGTTAAGCTCTGTGGGGCTCTGGGACTTCAATCGAACTTCTAAGGCGACTCCGTACTCATTGGTTTATGGGATGGAAGCCGTTCTGCCTATTGAGACTGAGGTCCCATCATTACAGTATTGGCGAGTGCCGGATAGCCAAGCAGATTAGCGACAAAAGCAGTTGAGGAACTCATGCTTTTCGATGAAAGAAGGCTGAAAGCACTGTACCACATCCAAGGTTATCAACGCAGGATCGCCCGGGCTTTCAACAAGAAGGTTAAGTCCAGGAATTTGAAAGAAGGAGATTTGGTACTCAAAGACAACCGAGCCCCCATCCACGACCCAAGGGGCAAGTTCAGACCCAATTGGACTGGTCCCTACATTATCAAGTCAATCTGGTCTGGTGGAGCTGTGGTTCTGATGGATCTAGATGGCTTAGAGTTTTCTCAACCGATCAACATGGACAAGTTGAAGAAATATTACCCCTGAGAGGCTCGCTAGGCCGAAAACCCGAAAGGGCGACCTAGGCAAAATTCAGAGCATAGAAAATTTGAAATTATAAAAACTAAGCTTGCAAGGTTGAAAACCTGCAAAGGGCGGCCTTGGCAGAAGTTAGAGCGCAAAAGGAGAGTAAAAATACCCGAGCGAACCCAAGCCTGAACTACGTAAGGCTTGATTCCCATCTATGGGATACGTAGGCAGCTTCATCCCGAAGTTCAGCCCTAATCTTTTCCCCGATCAACTTTGTCCATTTGATCATCTCAGTCATCTCTATTCATCAGCATTTATCGTGATCTCCGGTACAGTGTTATTCAGACTAGGGGCAACTTTCCAGTTGCTAGGATCCGGGGTTGTGCATCTCAGTGACAGATCTCAGGCGTGTCCAGTTCTGATCCATATCAAAAATAGTTTTGAAATAGTTTTAATAAAAGTTGACTTGGTTCAAATTAATCTTTTCACAAGTAAGACCATTTTTGGACCAAAAACGGAGAATTTTCAGTACCACAACCTTCAATTTCATTGATTTCACAACAGAGTTCTCTTGCTCTTGCATACAATTGAAGTTGTTTTTTATTACACTCATAACGAAAACTTGAAAGTACTAATAAAGCAATAAATCTGGGGCATTGTCAAGTCAGGTGTCCCTGCGCCCCCTTCCAGAGCTGGTTGAAGCCTCTGATGCCAACTTAGGCCCAACCTGCGCTTCTTCATTAAGCCAATCCCAGCACTCGTCAGACAAAGTGCAACTAAAGGTAGGGGCAGGGGCCAGAAGCTCTCTAACTCTCCATGCTGCGGCCTGCCGAGCCAGCTGTGCGCCTCGAACTGGAAATGTAGCCGGATACTCTATCCCCTCTGGTGGGCAAGTCTGATCATGGCCGAACTGGCGCAGAATGCGGAATGGGAAATAGAATACACAGTGAGTCAAGCCGATCAGTCGAATCCCGACCTGCCGGGACATGCTGTAGCTCATTGCCGGGAGATTGAGCCAAGGACAACGCCACGCAATGCGATCTGCCGACAAATTGCACATCCATTCAAACCACCATCCCTCGTCAAGGGCATCGACTAGGCACTGTCGAAAGAAGTAGCCGTGGGCTGAGTAAGCAGGGCAAGAGTCCACAACTTGCAATTTATCCATCAACCATATCTGGGGAGGGATGAAAAATGAGAGAATAAAGAATAGAGAGATGTGCGATGAGAGAAAAGTAAGATTAGGGTTTTGTGAGAAAAACCAAGCCCGAGGGCCAAGTGATGTGAGCAAATACATATGTGAGCTTGGGTGGGAAACATTACCTGCAGCAGTAGTGGACTCCCTGCGAACCTGGTTGTCTCCCGGTAGTAGAAAGCATCCAAGCCCATCAGTGTCTCGGCCAGAGTCATGGCAATGCAACTCTTTCCCTCTTTCAAGCCTTGAGCAACTTCAATCAGACGGGCGCCGGACCCTCCGAAGCTTGAGGCAAACAGAAAATGAGATAACAGGCACAAATAGAGAGCATGCTGTCGGAAGCCTTGCCAATGATGGTCGCTACGGTCACCAGCATCGGAGAATCGGTAAATCAAGCTTGGGATATCCAACATTCCATTACCAATCAGGGATCGAGCATCATGCGCGTTGAGTCCGCACATCTGCCCTAAGGTCTGGGCATAACCAAAATTGAGTTGGGGCAAGATTTCCTCACCTCACTCGGATTCTATCAAGACTTGAAAATCCTCAAAAGTAGGACATACCTCTTGTCCGCCGAAGCTAAAGACATGCATCACCGGGTTCCAAAACCTTGCCGCGGCATAGAGGAAAGGAAGATGTAGCGGAGTCCGGCCGAGCGTGAATAGTGCATTTAAGCCGAAACCCCGGAAGTTCAGCTTTTTCGAGCCGTCTAGAGAAGAAATCCAAGATGTGAGATTTTCTGCGAGAAATGCCTCCATTTTTGTGAGAAACGGTGATGAAATGAATAAGTTCCAAGGCTGGGGCTTTTATAGGGGGGTAAAACACTATTCAAAGGACACGTGTCAAAATTCTAGGGGTTGCGGGAGAGGTGGCCGGCCGGCCATCTATTCTAGTAGGCCAGCCACCCTCTAGTTTCCAGATACAAAATGTGTTTGGCCACGCGTTGGTCCTGTTTTGCCCTCCGGAAGGAAGTTTGAGGCATTTCTAGGCATCAGGAACGTCGAAGGCCTCCATTTCTCTCAGTTTCGGGTGCGTTCCATCATCCAAATCGTCCGTCCGAAGTACGCTTTGTTGTATTTTTGCTTATCGAGTTGTTGTTTTGTTTATCGAGTTGTAAGTTTTGTCGAGCTGTCGCATTTTGTGTTTTGAGTTATTACTTTTTGTTTACTTTTTGTTTATGCGATTTTGTTGAGTCTTGTTTATTGAATCGTTAACATTGTTTTACTTTGCTTATCGAGTTGTAAACTTGCTAAGATTCTGTTATTTCTTAGTGAGTCGAGTTGTTTGATTTGTTGCGTCGGTTCATTACCTGACCCGGTAAATACACAAGGCACATTTTCATTCAATTCCATTTTATGCAAAATGATGCGTTGCGATGCTAAAAATTTCGAATACAAAGATCTTTTCAAAGGTTGTTTCATTCCATCATGTTTTACAACAAAGAAAGGTACAAGTTTTACAGAAACAAAACTGGCTAACAATATGCAAAGTACTACAAACTACTAGCAAAAAGTAAAATAAAGCAGGAAATAACATCAATATCCTCGAGAACGGGAATAAGGAGGCCCTCTCATCCTCTTCTGCGGGATAACCTATGCACCATCATCACCATCCAGATCAGAGCTATCATCCTCCGGATCCCCCTCAGCCTCGTCTCCACTCCCGGAACCAAGATCGGAGCCTCCCTCCCCAGCGGATGTCTCTGACTCACGGTCTGCGACCTCCTCCTCCTCTTCAATAATGGGTGCCCTGCGTCTGCGAGACGACCCTACTCCTCAAGCTCCTCGAAAAGGCCTAGATGGCCCAGCTCCCTGAGAAGGCCTGGATGGCCCAGCTCCTCGAAAAGGCCCAGATGGCCTAGTACCTTGAACAGGTCCAGTACCTCGATTTCTCTGAGAAGGCCCGGGTGGCCTGGCCTGCGATGGAGAGTACACGGGAGGCATCTGAAAATGAAAAGTTCAAATACATCAGTTCAAATATGAAAAGTAGATGCCAGCACAATATGTGAGTGGGGTGTGTGTCAGATGTGCTCTACACAGACTATCAATACAACAAGATGTTCAAAACCAGTATGTCATCAGAAATATGCTAAATACAAGGAAGATGGGTAATACCTGCACACCCATGATGGCCATCTGTGCCTCCCTCCGTAGGATCATGCCCTCGAATGTGGCCAGCATCTCGAGCAGCTCTTCTGTGTACTCAACTGGGGGCTGCAAATACAAATGCAAAACTATCAGTGAGGGAATGGGTGTCCAAGTAATCTGATTAATAAATCAAGGCTGCAAAACATACCGGAGGTGAATCAAGATCCCAGACATATCTGTGGTCAGGAAGAGGAGGCTCTAGCGGGACCTGGTAAGGAGTCCCGAACCGCCAACTCGTCAACTCGGTCGGCATGTCTGGCCACCCAGGATGATGATGAAGAGATGGAGGGATCGGAGGAATCGAGCTACCTCCCACCCTAGATGCACCAGCCCTACTAGAGGAGGGGATATCCGTAGCACGGGCACGACTCGAAGATGGCACACCAGTAGGCCTCAGTGGCGGAGTGCGCACTCCCGTCAAGGGGGGCATCAGATATATACGACGGTAGGTGGCGTAGTCCCCATCCATGAGATATAACAAAGCATCGGTGCCCTGCATGGCACTAATGACCTCCTGGGTAGATAATCTATCGGCAGTCCGCATAGTGGCTGGAGGTACAGCAGGGGGGTCCTGAGAATCGTATCCCCACACCTGACGCATGAAGCGTTCCCCCAGGAACTATGCCCTGCCAACTGGTCCTTCGAGCATGAACATATATTGGGAATTACTCGATCCTCCGGGATACTGATGTCGGAGACCATCACCAAAGACCGCCTAGGGCTGCCAAATAATCTGCGGATAACCAGTGCATAAATCAATCAGAAATCAGGAATATATAGGGCAGATCAAGGATGAAAATGAAAAGAACTGAGAGTTCTGAAATACCTTTGTCGTCGCCGCGATGTCGAAATCTTGTCGCAGGTAGAAGAGCGTCTCTCGAGGTCTCGATCGGTGCTCGCCCTCGAATACCAGTGAAAACGGAGTCATAAGGACTCCAGCCACCTCCATCTCCAAAGCTAATGTGGGAAAGTATACGTACACCCATAGCTGAGAAAAGTAGTGCGGAATGTGAATACAAAGTGCTAAAAGTAGAATACAGGGTGCAAAGTGCGCCGTGTGTGCAATGAACAAGTAATGAGGAGCAGAAATGTAAATCAAGAGGACGGAATGTACCTCCCAGGCTCTCCAATAGCCGCCAAGTAAGTCTCCCCATGAGAGCGCACTCATGTAACAATAGAGGTAGTAGCCAGCGCCACCCAGTCATATCGGTGACTGTGAAAGGTCCACTAGGGCACTCGAAGATACAACCTTGATGTTCCCCCTATCGGCAAGCAGTGGTGCCAAAGAGGAACATAAGGAAGCCACGAGCGTACTGCTCAGCTTCCTCGGGAGACTCAGGCTCCATCTCCGGCCTCCGAAAATGGGAAGAGAACCAGGTGTACCGGACTCTCCCGGAAGCTCTGTCTACAGGTGGGCGAGCCCCCAACAGATATATCCATGCGGCCTCCCACTCTCCCATATCCTCGTCGTAAGGTATGGGCCAAGCGCCTATGTCTAGGCCGGTGAGCACAGCGAAGTCTAGCGGGGTCATGGTCAGGTCCCCGGTGGCAGAAAAGTGAAAGGAACTGGTGGTGTCCCACCATCTCTCCACTAAAGCAGGTAACAATGTCCTGCTGGCAGGGCAACGTGCTAGTCCCACGCAGAATGCTCCGAACCCTGCTAGATCAACCAGATCCCGGACAGCCTCTAGAAGCTCAGCATAACAGTCTCTCGCGACGGTAGAGCCGTATCCTCGTACAGTACGAGAGCCAACCTGCATCCAGAATGAATACATGTGCTCAGTACACAATAAAATGCAAGCCAAATGAAATGAAGTAGCTGTGTGCAAACGAAATGAAGTAGCTGTGTGCAAATGAAATGAAGTAGCTGTGTGCAAATGAAATGAAGTAGCTGTGTACAAATGAAACAAATTAGTGGGCTGTGTGTTCACTCCGAATCTGGGCTGCGTGTTCAGTAAATCTGTGTTTTGGGCTGCGTGTTCAATCCTTAATCAGTGGGCTGTGTGTTCACTCCGAATCTGGGCTGCGTGTTCAGTAAATCAGGGTTTAGGGCTATGTGTTCTACTCTCAATCAGTGGGCTGTGTGTTCACCTTCAACTTGGACTGAGTGTTCAGAAAATCAGAGTTTGGGACTGTGCGTTCTACTCTTAATCGATTAAATTTGTGTGTTCACCTTCAACTTGACCGCGTGTTTAGAAAATCGGGTTTAGGGTCATGTGTTCTACTCTCAATCGATTTGTGTGTTCACCTTCAACTTGACCGCGTGTTCGTAAAATCGGGTTTAGGGTCAGTGTGTTCTACTCTCAATCAATTTGTGTGTTCACCTTCAACTTGGATTGAGTGTTCAGAAAATCAGAGTTTGGGACTGTGCGTTCTACTCTTAATCAGTGTGGGCTGTGTGTTCACTTCAACTTGGACTGTGTGTTCAGAAAATCAGAGTTTCAGGACTGCGTGTTCTACTCTCAATCAGTGGGCTGTGTGTTCGCCATTAACTTGGACTGCGTGTTCGGAAAATCAGAGTCTGGGACTGCGTGTTCTATTCTCAATTAGTGTGGGCTGTGTGTTCACTTCAACTTGGACTGCGTGTTCAGAAAATCAGAGTTTCGAGACTGCGTGTTCTACTCTTAATCAGTGGGCCGCGTGTTCACCATCAACTTGGACTGCGTGTTCAGAAAATCGGAGTTCGGGGCTGTGTGTTCTACTCGTAAATCAGTGTGTGCCGTGTGTTCACCTTCAAATTCGGGCTGTGTGTTCGACAAATCAGTGCTTGAGCCGTGTGTTCATTTCTTAACTAATGTGTACCGTGCGTTCACAATCAATCAATGAGCCTAGTGTTCAGCAGTTCAAGCGTTTAAGTCACATGTTCAGAATGCAAACAAAGTACTATGTCATAAGCTAAAATTATGTGTTCAAGCATGGCAAAGCTACAAAATGCACGAAAAATGCAGAAAATAAAGTAAAATACCTCTCGAGCATCGTGAGAGAGGTGTCTTTACCCGACTCTCAGAAGCAAGTCCCGGTGCGGTCATTAAACTCGATGAAAATGACGGCCCTCGAAGCACATGTACGGTAGGCGTATCTCCAGAATAAAAGGGCGGACTCTCGGGGGCAGTGTCATGATATTAAAATCGTCCCTGGCATCTGGAGGACCTCCACCGTGAGGAAAATCACCCGCCATTTCAAGAAATCTGCAAAAGGAGCAAAAATGAGCAAAATGAGCCAAAATTGGAAAAAGTCAACAAAAGTCAACTCCCGGGAAATGAAAAAGTCAACAAAAGTCAACTCCCGAGAAAATCTTCCAAATATTGAGACAAACTTACCTCAAGTGGTGAAAATGAGAAAAGAAGCCCCGAAACCAAAATTTAGTCGGCTCAAAGTGCTTAAAACTGAAAGATTTCGCGAAAACAACTTGCGTGGGAGGCTGAAAAGCGCGTATAAAGTGCAGATCTGAAAGAAAAAATGGTTTGGGGAGCAAGGGGAGAAGATTTCACGGCTGTGGGAGTGATTTCGGAATGAATGGGCAAGGATATATATAGAAATGAGGCAAAAGACCAAAATGCCCCTACTTTTGGACAGGTGGCCGGCCGGCCACCTTTTCTAGCTGGCCGGCCATCTGCTTTTTTGTCCCTGGCCGGTGGCCTCCCCTAGGGCAACCACCTGGCTGGTGGTGTTCCCCACCTTCCCCCTTAGCTCTCTGCAAATTTTGAGGAAGATCGGAGTTCCCGGGACCTGAAAAAGTTCAAGAAAAGTGCACTTTTTGGCACGAAATTGCTCCGCCGGAACTTCAGCTACAATTCCTGACATGTGTCTCATCATTACTCATCAAAATCAAGGTGTATCCTTTTTGAACATGTTGTAACCTCTCCGGGAGGTGAATCAGAGGCCGCGATCAAGTTGCCTACACCGGAATGCACGTTTTCTTACTCGTTGTTCCGCGACAAACGGGCACCCTGATTCATGCTCATTTTGCATTGTTATGCACATAACTTGCACTCTCATCAACATTTTGCATTGTCATGCATGATTTCTTGGTGTACCATGCCTCTGTGCTTGAGCATGCATTGTTACGCACGTCCCTTTCTCGCATTGCGATGCATTCACTCGCCGACACTGCGTGTGTTGAACTTTCAGAACTACAGGAACCACATCGAATATATGTTGTTAGCATATTGTTCTTGTTGAATTTCTCTCTTTTGCAGGCACGATATTGTATGTATGGTTCATTTGAGGTGCGACTGCACAAATCAGCAGTATCGTATCTTCTCCGTGTGAGGCAACGAGAATTGAATGATTCTCGCATTGCTAAGCTGAAAAAGTAGTTCTTTGCTTTGCATTCCTGCTTAAAACTGTTGCATCTATTTGCAAATACTTGCCTCATTACAGCTTGCTGCATTTGCATGATCATTTGGCTCTGTGCATGTCGCTTTGCATTTTGCCCTCCCTGCCTGTAGGCACATATCTCTGTTTATCTTGTATGTTTGTCTAAGTCTTCGGCCTTGTCAAAAATGGGTCGTCTCTAGGCTTTGACATTCACTCCCGTCACTTCTTGACTTCCGAGTTCTGTCAAAGAGGGGCAACTGTAGACACCCCATTTTTGACCGACCTTAAGACTCAAACGTCACCGATTGAGCGCTTGGTGATGTTGCATATTGTGCTCGTTCAGAAGTCTCAGAGTCACGGCCGTGTGCCCTGCCTCCGGACTTCCGAACTCTCTATGTGCCTTGCCTCGGTTTGCGAACCAGACTTGGTTTTCTCTGTTTTCTTTCCTGAGGGGAGGGAGAGGTCCCGTAGACTATCTCTCAGTGGCCGTGGGCTATATTTTGTGGCCGTAGGCCATTTTGCCCATTTCGGAGCCCGGTTCCCGATTTACGGAGCTGTTAGGCCGTGTGCCTCGGTTCGGGACCACCCAATCATCTCCGATTCCTCCGGTTTTTGGCAGGTACCTCTGTTTTATCATAATGAGGGACACTGGGGTCTTAGATACCCATTTCGTGGCCGAATGCCACTTCGATTATATGCTATTTTCGGGACCTCGAATCTAGTGTTTTGGCCCCCGAGCATTCGTCTTGCAACGGTTTTTGTTCATTTTTGGCAGGTACCTCTGTTTTATCATAAGGAAGATCACTGGAGGGTGGGAGGCCAGCAATTGTCTCAGCAACAAGTTATGCTCTTCCGGCGCCCCCCGGGGCCCGTTTTTCTCACTTCCGGGCTAATGTTGAACACTCTAGGGCCATTTTCTTTGAGCCAAAACCACATATTTGTGTTGTACACACATGGGAGGACCCTAAAAAATAGAGCTCGGCCAGTAATTCAACTTTTCATTTTTGAACCTCTCCTAAAGGTGGCTTGTTGTCTCTCCTGTTTCAGAGTTGCCAGATTCCAACCACAAGGCCTTGTTGTACACACTTGGGAGGACACCAATCTTTGGTGGCCAGCCAGAAATTCTCAAATGACCATTTTGCCCCTAGTCGGCCGGCCATGGGGGGTGGCCGGCCGGCCACCTCCAGTAAAAGTGCCTAGCCGGCCTGTTTCCTTGGGATGTGTGCATTCCAGCTGTGCTTTGATTTTTCCCCAAAAATATCTGATCCGGGGGACCCCTTTGGAGGGAAATAAGAGCTCATTTCCCTCCATTTGGCCAAGGATTCCTCTCTTCCCCTCTTGCACATTTTAGTGTCCTCCCAACTCAAGAGAAGAAGCCACAAGTGTTGATTAGAGCATACATATACATACAACTCCATTTTCTTCAAGTTTTAGGGCCATTTCTTCACCATCTCCAAGCACCACCACTACTGATCCATTCTAGCAGCAAGGAGAGGCTTTCCAGCAGCTAAGAGGCAACAAATTTGGTCCAAGAAGCAACCAAAGTCTTGATCTTCAAGGGTAAGTACACTTCACCCTCTTTTGAGCTCATTTTTGCTTCATTTCTTAAGCTTATTTTCTCATTGTTTTGGGCTCCGACCAGAACTGAAACTAGGTCTATTTTGAGTTATTCTTCATGTTTTTTCAAGGGCTCAACCCTGTTTGAGCCCTCCATCTTGCACTTGTTTCAATACCCTCTTATATGCCATTATTTTGCATTGAATATTTGGCCTATGTTTAGTCTGATTTGGAACATCTCATGAACTGATATTGTACTTATTTTGATCCTCTCTTCAACATTGAAGAAGGGCTCAACCTTGTTTTCATGCTCCATGTGCCACTTGCTTCAAATCCATGTTTTACCCTTGTTTTTGCATGCTTTATCTAGCCTATGAGTGATCTGTTTTTGAGCATAATGTAAACTGTGAGTGGGCCTATTTTGAGCCTCTCTTCAACATTGAAGAAGGTATCAACCCTTTTTGGCCTCTCTATCATGCACTTGCTTCATAATCTCTCATATTTACCGTAAATTTGCATGATTTGTTTGACCTACATGTAGTCTGTTTTGGAGCATGTCATGAACTGTGAATAAGCTTATTTTGTGTCCCTCTACAACATTGTAGAAGGGATCAACCTTTTTGGGGGTCTCCATGTTATGCTTGTCTTTATACCCCTCTTTGACTCCCATTTTTGCATGCTTTTTAGGCCTATCTAGCTTCTGTTTTCGGCCATGAGCAGTACTGAAAATGTCCATATTTTGGCCTTCTTGTCATTTTTTGTTAAGGGTCCAAGGTTTTTTGATGAATGTATGGCATACCTCATGTTCTAGCCTTTGTTGGCTTCATTCTTGCATGACATTTTTAGAAAATTTACACACTGATTTGAGGGTTGTCATAAACTGTAAATGTGCATATTTTTGGTCCCTCATCAGTGTTGTAGAAGGAAATTTTTCAGTTTGAGCATCGCATACATCACTTGTTTCAATACCCCTCTCTTGGCCCCCGTTTTTGCATGCCATTGTTGTCCTATCTATGCTCATTATTTCGCCATGTTTTATACTGTAAAAAATGCTGTTTTGGGGCTGCCTTGCTACTGTTTTGCATGTCATGTACCAATTATGCATGTTTAGTATGGTCAGAGGCCATTTTACGCCTAATATCGCATTTCGGGAACGTTCCATACTTCGGGTGCATCTTTGCCATGTTTCGGGACTGTTTTCCACCACATTTCAGTGCTGAAATTTCATTGGTATGTTTGCATATCATTTTCTACGTCATTTCATGCTTAAATACATGCCTCGGTTTGCGTGCCCGTGTGCACGCATTTCGAGATGCCTCATTTTCATCTCACGGCATCTTATGTGAGTGTGGCTGAGGCTCACTCATGTTAGTGTAAGTCCATTTTGCATTCTGTATGTCATTTTAGTCTCATCGCATTGCGTATGTCATTGCCTCGGTTCGCGTGTCCGTGTGCACGCATTTCGAGGCATCTCCTTTTCATCTATCGGCCTCTTATGTGAGTGTGGCTGAGGCTCACTCATGTCAGTATAAGTCCATTTTGCATTCTGTATGCCATTTTAGTCTCATTGCATCGTGTATGCCATTGCCTCAGTTTGCGTGCCCGTGTGCACGCATTTCGAGGCACTTCACTTTTATCCGACGGCCTCTTATGTGAGTGTGGCTGAGGTCCACTCATGTTAGTGTAAGTCCAATTGCATTGCGTATTCCATTTTATGCCTTAGGATCATTTCCTCGATTTGCGTGCCCGTGCGCACGCATTCCGAAACATCTCATTTTCATAGCATTGTGTATGTTAGGATTGTATCTTAGTTGCATTTCATACATATCATGCATATTGCATTCTGTTCGGGATAGGAGTTAGCCCGGGCACGGGAAACGAGGTGCGTTTCGTACTCCGAGCGACGGAACGGGTCTCAATTCCCAAGTCACCGACACTCCGGATTATCCATGATGGAGTTAGGTTTTGTTGTAGTGTTCATATGCATTCATTCTATATTGAGTTGTGCAATTCGACTCCTCGGCCATCATGCATCGAGATGCATGATTGGTGGTACGAGGATCGAGACATGCATACATTTGTGAAATACATTGCTATGCCCCTTTCCTGCTCTCTGTTGCAGCAAAATGAAGAATCAGCAACTTTCCGGAGTCTGGCACGCATTTCGAGAAACATTACAAACAGAGGCTAATTTGGGCATCCCAATAGATTTCTGCGCAAAACAGCCCAAACATGCATCATTTCATTATCCGGAGCGAAGTCAAGGCAGTCCCTGGCTTGCATGCCAGTTTTACAATTTTTCTTCTTTAATTTGTTAATTAATTAGGAATTTGTATATTATTTGGACTGTATTATTCGGACTGTATTATTCTTTCATTCGGGATTGTATTATTTATTCGGACCCTCTGTGCGAGGGCATAATTGTAATAAGTGTGGGTGAGTGTGATGTATGTCTTCTAACCTCACGTCTTTCTTCTCTTTTATTTACCTGCTTACGATGGTTAGATATAGGGCATATTTCAATTAGCATACAGTATGACAGTACGTTTGCATCATTCATCTATTTTGCACGCACCGGGCTCGGCACATCATACAAACTGCATTTGTATTTCAATCCCAAATTGAATACGTGTTAGTTGTAGCATTCCATATGCCATGTTTAGAATAGCCGAGCCTGCTATAGTTTGCATCTTTGCATGTGTTGCATTAGGCATTTCTGTATATTTAGGATCATGCATGACTTCTAACGAGCTTCTGTTTTGGCTTGGAGTACTCGGTGAGTTTTATGCTTTAGCATCCTTGCATGCGTGTGAGTGACTGCCATGAATAGCATGCTTACCATGAGGCTAAATGCTTATATGATATAACTGCCTTGATTGCCTGTGGGTGGAGGTTGAGTTATCTGAATTGGGACAATTCATCAAATGTTTGTTTTAAGCCCACTAGATAGTGGCAAAATCATGTTTTCTAAGCCCACCTGAGGGTGGCAAATCCGCGTCTTAGCCTACCTGCAGGTAGCATCATCAAACCATTTTCAAACAAACAAGCATGAAATGTTTTGTTCCAATTCAGGCGATTCAGTCTATACTTGTTTGCTGCGAGCATCACATAGTAACCTAGGCTAATAACCGGAATAAGAACTCATAATGTTTTCAAAATCAGATATCATGGTTAGTAGAGGCCGGTCTTTGACCGGGCGAGCGGGGGTGCTCACGAAGTGACCTTCCCCAATCGTACCCAAGTTCCCGAGCCGAGGCAACTTTGGTGATGACGGACACGTGGCCTTTGGCACCGAGTCAGGGTTTCCTAAATTTCTCATTTTAAAATATTTAGGTGGCAACTCTGTATCTGGCGAAGCAGTCCATGTTTGGCACTTCTTTCAAAAAAATCTGTTTTCAAAACAATTTGCCGGATTTGGACTCTTCGGTTCAAGATTGAGAACCGTGACATTTGAGTCCTTCGAACTGTAGTGACCCAATATCGAACTAGAACCGGGGGGGGGGGGACTCGCACTCCTTTTCCCCGGGATGCGTTCGGGGACGTCTACAATATGGTAGTTTTTATTACGTTTAAAAGCATGTTTTTGAGAAATTTTCCAAAAATCATATAAAGGGGTTTAGGGTTTTGAATTTCAGAAGTTAAGTTGTATGTTTTTCAGTCATTTTAGGTGATTTGGGAGATAGCTAAACGTTTTTATGTTGAGAGTGGAGAGAAATCCTAATTCATCATTGTGGGCATAATTAATCATAAAGGGGTAAAGATGTGGAATAACCGAGTTATGTGTTCAAGAATTGGACTAGTGGTTTAGTTGTTAAAATGAGAATTGATTGGGTTATTTGGTTAATTTTGCGTTGAGTTGGATTGTAGTTATGTTTTATGAATTGTGTTTGTTTAAGGAAAAGGGGTTTTGGCTAAGGGTTGGAAATGTTGAGAATTTGATATAACGTTTTAATTTTTGGAAATAAAATGACAAGTGTAACTCTTTTGTGAAATGAAATAAGAAATAGTTGTTTTGAAAAGGTAGAATTAGCTAGGGATTTATATTATAAGAGGCGTATTTCTATTTATCTGTTAGAGGTTTTGTCCATGGTCATTGGTAGGGGATGGCCTTGTTGTTGAATTGGTTATGTGTATGTATTACACTTGTACAGTATTTATGTAGTTTATCATGTTGTGCTATTATTGTAATGTTGTTTAGGGATCTGTTTCCTGCCGAGTAAGGCTGGTAAACCGTGGCTCCCTTCCGATTAGCACCCAATAAAGTGTGAATGGAGGTTCGTTTCTCTCTGGATGGGGCTGGTAAAGCATGGCGCATTGTAATAGGTTTCTCTTACTTCCGGTTTACTCCTAGTAAAGTGTGACCTTGGGGTCGTTCCCCTCCGGATGAGGCCAATAAAGTGTTATGTGGATTTGTATCATTTTCCATCCGTGCTGTATACTGATGAAAATGAAAATGAAAATGAAAATGGAAATGGAAATGGAAATGGAAGTATGTATTACTATAGACATCCTATTTTTGACTAGCCTTGAAACTTGGGCACTTCCTTTTAAGTTCCCGATGATGAAAATGAGAGGTGTTAATCATCGCAAGTTCCACGGCAAGAGTTCTAAAAGATCAAGCTTTAAACCCTCCAACGACCTGTTTTGGACTAAATGTTTTTCAACCAAAATGGAAACCTTTTTAAAAAATGAGTTTTAGTGGTTGAACTCCAAACATTACCACAATGTTTTGAGGCTCATATTTTTAAAGTCAAAACGTTATATTCTTTCAAACAAATGCAGAGAAGAATAAAGTAGAACTGAATAGGAAGGATGAAATCATCTATAATGCGTGTTTTTCCTTTCAATTCAAGCTAACCTGCTCTTGTTGATCTGATGATGTGCCCATTGACAGGCCGAACACCAAATGTTGACTGGTCGGACACCAAGAAGCTCAGCCAGCTAAATGTTTCGGGTATAGAGCATTTTCAGAAAATGTAAGCTTTTTTTTTTTTTTTTTTTTTTTGCTTACCTACCACAAATATCTCAAATAATTCTTACCATTTTCTTTAGAATATGTAGCTAGATTTTAACTAATGACATGAGCTCATAACAAGGGGACTGCAACTTATGCATATTCTAAAGAATCATCATTGCAATGCCTATATCTAAACTCCTAAGGATCTCAGTAAGATCATTATCAACTGCAGCAAGAGAGTCAAGGATTTGCTAAAGTTGGATATCTCAACTTCACGATGAAATTGATCTATTATATGACTAATTTGAAGTCACTTTGGTTATTTAAATTGTTCATCTAATACAATCAATTAAGAAAATTATCCATGAACAAAATCAACACTAGTGAAATATTTTTGCGACCGCTACAAGCCGTCACAAATAGTACAAATACAGTCGCAACAAACCTTTTGCGACAGCCCATGCGACAGCAAATGGGGGCCACGAATGTGGGGGTGACAAATACTTTTTGAGACCGCAAAACAACAGTCGCAAACTATTTGTGATCGCCTAACCTAATTATGGCGATTGATGTTTTGCCGTCGTAAAAAAGTAAAATCAAATGCCTATAATGTATTAGTGGCCATTTTGTTACTGTTGCCAAAAAAAAAAAAAAAAAAAAAGGAACGAAAGAAAGAAAAGAAATGCCTACAATGTTTTAATAACTTATATTCTTATATATATATATATTCAAATATTATATACAATAAAATTAAAGGGATATTTACAAAAAAAATTCATTATTTTCCATCTCTTTTCTTAAAAAAATTCTTGTTACAATAACAAAGAGTTCTTGAAAGAATCCTACAAAGGTTTTCCACTTCCTGCAATTACAAAAAATGTTTGACGTCACAATAGTTCTAATTCCAAGAATCCTTGCAAATACCCACCCTAATTCACATAAAAAACAAGTATATGGAAATAAGAAACATGGCATCATTTACAGTCGTGTTACAGAGTCTTGAAGACTATAGGTTGTCCTGAAAGAATTCTTGTCACAGTCTTGTTGCCACCACTGCTCCCACTGCCAAGAGAATATCAGAAACAAATCATCAACCTCTAATATTGAAGCTACAAGTTCGAGCAAAAAGAGGTGTGAATTTGATTATTGAACACTAGTAAGACAAAAACGAACACAATATCAAACTTTCTCAACGAGCATTGTTCCCAATACTAACAAACTAGTTAAAAATTTCATCATAATATGTAACATTCGAAACAATACTTTAATCCATCATGCATAGGTATTATATAAAACCAATTAAGCCAAATGTGCTTTACCTAAACTGGATTATAGATATCAGTGAGTCCGAAAGTTTGATAACATCAGATGGATTTAATAGTGAGACTGAATTTGCAATCACCTACAAGAAATACCAGAAACATAGTATTAGGTGAGTCATACCTTCACATCATTAAACATGTAACCAAAGAAAAAGGGACTAAGGAAGAACCTTATCATCTTGGTTATATAAACAATTTAAGATTAGTGCTCAATCATTAGCATGTAGCGCTTGCTTAAGGAAAACATGAATAGAATCCACACTTGAAGGCATCACGTGCTGAGAAATTTCTTTTTTCTCAAGGCTCTTAACCTCGTCATTCTCAAGTACATTTAAACTTGCAAGTTTCTCACCCATGGTTGGCTCATTTAAATTCTCGTCAATTTGGCTTCCATCCGTTGGCTCTCCATGAGTTGTATCTAGCAGTAAAACCAGTTTATTTGTTAAATGCTAAAATTTAGGTGTTGGTGCAGAAAATGCACATATTTTACTTTAATATTAAAAACAGACACTGTATACCATTAATTTCAAATATGTTCCATCACATGTCATTGACCAAATATCAAATTAGATTCCATTTGTGCACACATAATCATAAGAGAAATATTAAGTAGGACCATTCTATCTACTTTCAAGCATTATAATCAATAAATCGATATATAGAAGACAAACCTAGATCGAGAAACGAAATCAAAAAAAAATCATGAATAACCAAATATGCTATTGATGAAAAAAATATGAAATCAATTGATCAGCTACAGATCAACAAACCGTAGAGGTACGAAATATGTGCCTCATTTCATGTTTTAGCGGTTCTCTTTATCTCTGCAATAAATTTCTTTTCCTATATCAAAAAATAATTTATAATTAGATCAAACACCAAAAACTTGCAACAAAAACATTACCTATAAATTCTTTAACATACTTCCAATTGCAAGGTGGTGATTTCCCTCTCAAATGTTTGTTGGTTTCTTTATAGAATTGAAGAAATCCTCAATAAATACTGGTTTTCATTGTCAGTAGTTAAACGATACATGTGTAATAGATGTGTTAATATATCTATACAGGTCACTAATCCCCACAAGCAAAGCATTGTCATAGTTCCCAAAAAAACATTTGGGAAAAACAACAATAAGAAAGTGGTCAATTTAGGCTCTAGGTGCATGGGCATAACAAGAAAGTTTTTAAGTTTAATTCTTAATTCCTTCAACAACCAACCTACCCCACTTCTTAAAAATAAAAACAGAAGTAAAAAGTAAAAAACAGAAGTTGGTTGAAGTTGTAAACAACATTTGATGACTGCCCCTTTTCTCTTTTAAACTTATGTTCTCATTCTAATTTTTCCTCTATACTCTATGTTCTTCATCTCCACTTAATGGCCTCTTTCCAAACTGTTTTTCCTCTACCCAACTTTTTATTTTATTTTTTAATGCATCTAAAAAAAATTGACTAAAATATTAATGAAAAAAAAATCACTAAAAATAAAGAAAAATTCATATAAAAACAATTTTGAAAACCTCTTATTAGCTAGCATCCAAAAATTCCAGTAATAATTTCAAGCAATCAAACGCTTTTAAAACCAAGCCAATTCAAACAATTGCCCAGATTTACAAGCTTTCCTTAATCATCACTGTTCCTAGTTCATGAAACTACCTAACATAGTTGTGTTCAAGCAATTGAATCAACAATTTTGGATCAACACAACACAAATGAAATCACAGTTGAAACAGTAAGAGTAGATAGAGATTGTTCTAAGAGGTTCAAACACCTCTATTGTTTTCAAGAATGAATTAAATTCAACAAAATATTGAAATTCAACAGAATAATGAAGAGGATAGAACTATAGAATATTGAAATTATTAAACACAACCAATAGATATAATAGAGAGAGAAAGTTGGATTCATTCATAGAAATTAGGCTTACCGATTATGAATCAATTGAAATCTTCAACTTTTCATCAACAATCAATTAAAATCTTCAAATGAACAATAAAATTGAGATGGAGAGTCCAAAGAGAGAGTCGAGCGAGAGAGTGCAGAGTGAAGAGTGAGATTTTGAGAGAGAGAGAGAGAGAGAGAGAGAGAGAGAATTCATACCATTGGAGGTCGATCTTCAACAAAGAGAGCAAAATCAATTTGGGAAATAAGGGATAGATAGGACAAGTTTTACATGATTTGTTTTGTTTTGTTTTTGTTTTTTTTTTTTTTTTTGTTTTTTGTTTTTTTGTTTTTTTTTTTAAAGTTAAGAACATGATTTGGGGGTTTAAATAAAATGACATTTTGGTGTAAAAAGTGATTTTTTGCAACAGTCAAATAATCGGTCGCAAAAAAAATAAACACAAACAGTCTTATTTCTGGTAGTGCAAGTTCATCCAACATTGAGTATTGTCATACCATCAAACCATTTCTATCTATATGACATCTATATTTTTAAGAATAGTCTGTCCATTTATTATAATATATATATATGATTACTTATGGTTGATTAACCTAATTTTTGCATGTATGTTTTTCTCAACTCGTCACATGAAATGAATTGTTCAGATCATTAAGATGGGTACAAATTAATTCCATAATACGCCAATTTCACTTGTAAAGTTGAAATCTTCAACTTTAGTATACCTAAACTCGCAATGAGATTAAGTGCTCGTTTGGCATGTGCTAAAATAGCACCTAATATTTTACCACATTATCATATTTGGGTCAAAATTATCTTATTTAGGTCACATCATCTCTCTACCACATTACTTCAAACCTAACCCGTATTTCATGGTTTTTTTTTTTTTCTAAAATGTCAAAAAGTATACTAATCTAACAGATTCCAAACAACCCCTAATATTTTGAGTGTGAAAAAAGGAATTGAGTTAGAAAAGGATCACATATACTAATTTAAAATTTGATTGACAACTAACAAGTGGAATTATTTTGGATGTAGAACCAAATTCTTTCCCTTCTTCAAGAATAAGATCTTTTAGAACTTTCTAATAATGTGGCAAATAGGTAAAAATATCGAAAGTTGATAATTCTTCCTGGATTTCCCAACAAAGTGAAAATGATTACTCAATTGACTTCATAATAGAAAAATCCAACAATGAAGACTAATCAACTATCCACTAAACCTAACCCAATTGCATTTTGATAAAGACATAAAGAGAACATATAAGTGATCACTTACACAAAGGAAGAGAAAAAATACTTCTTGTGTAAACTAATTTATTTAGAACTAGAATTAGCAATCTATCTAATACAACTCTCAAACACAAAATTCATTTAAATTTGTATGGCAAGACATTTATTTTCTTTTATTTAACAATCATTGATCCAACATATAGCTCGAACTAACCAAAAAAAACAAAACATATAGCAAAGTTTATCACACTAGCAAGAATAAGGAGTTGGAACAACAATTAGAGGGTTTTTTTTATGGATAGTTAAACCAGCAGCTTCAATCATGTCCAAATCTTCCCCACTCGATCCATCTGGTAACGACAAGTCAAACTTGTGAACAACACTTGCAAGTGCAAGCTCACCAACATTCATGGCGAATAAAGTACCAGGGCAACCCCTTCGACCAGCACCAAAAGGAATAAACTCAAAGTCGTGTCCTTTGAAATCTATTGAACTATTCAAGAACCTCTCTGGCCGAAACTCCTCAGGATCTTCCCATAACAACGGGTCTCTTGCAATTGCCCAAGCATTGACAATCACTTGCATGCCAGCTACAATGTCATAGCCCATTACCTTGGCTTCTTGGATTGATTCTCGAGGAAACAACAATGGAATCGGAGGATGAATCCTTAGAGATTCTTTGATCACTGCTTTCAAATAGTGCATCTTTACTAAATCATCCTCTGTTATATTTAATTTGCCTTTGGCTACTTCTCTTACCTCATTTTGTAGTTTTTTCATGATTTGTGGGTGTTTTAAGAGCTCTGCCATTGTCCACTCCATCATTGTGAATATGGTATCAGTTCCAGCAGCAAACATGTCCTGAATTATTATTGTAGAAAGATCATAAGAAGTTTCAGCTTTACATGTTATTTGATTGCTAGGAATTGTAACTCTTTGACAATTCTAACTATTCATTCAAAATATTTACAAAAATAAGATGGATTGCTAATTATTTATTATCTTGTGTGTAATGTTCTAAAATCAGGACCATTAGCCAAATCGGAGAAAAGACTGGGTTAATGGGTTGCTGATTCAACCATTAGATCAATTGGAATCGAACCGTAACGGCATATTTATATCATAAATATAATAAATATTATTCATAAATAAAAAAATACTAGTCAAGATAGAGTCACTTGAATTATTTTTAAATTTCAAGATCTGTATAGTTACATAAAAGGTTGTGGGGGTGCAAGTGTTACTTGCATCCATCCATGTGTTAGTAATTTTTTTTCCCTCAACTCCTACCTACATGTAGTTCCCCTAATTTACTTTACCTCCTATAGTTCAAATATGGGCAAAAAATCATTTTATGATTTTCGACTAAAGTACGAAACTAACTCTATTAATAATAGTGCCAAAATTACCTAAATACCCTTATGTCATAAAATTTTCTATCTCAACCACATATTTAACATATTAAATCATAAATTAAACTAAACACCCTAATTTGTTACCATGAAATTAACTTAATCTAATTTTAAAATTTTCACCCAATTTCTTATTTAATAACATTTTTGAATTAAACATAAATATTATATATATATATATATATATGTAACAAATTAAATCATCAAATTACGTATTACATATATATATATAACAAATTAAATCATAAATTAAACTAAATACCTTAATTTATTAACATAAACTTAAATCATAAAAGTAACTTAATCTAATTTTAAAATTTTAGCCAAATTTATTATTTAATAACATTTTAAGCTAAACACATACATACATACATACATACATACATACATATATACATTTCTAACAAATTAAACCATAAATTAACTAAAATACTCTAATTTATTACCACAAAATTCAATCATAAAATTACTTTAATCTAATTTTAAATTTTAAATTTTTAACTCATTTTTTTATTTAATAACATTTTACAATAAACAGAAACAGACATATATATATATATATAACAAACTAAATCCTAAATTAAAGTAGACACCATAATTTATTACCAAAAAATTACCTTGTTTAATAAAATTTTAAAATAAACATACATACATATATATATATATAATTAAACCATATATTGATCTAAGTACCTTAATTTATTATCATAAAATTAAATCATAAAAGTACCTTATTCTAATTTTTAGTTTTTAACCTAATTTATTATTTAATAACGTTTTAAATTAAAGACGTACATATATGTGTGTGTGTGTATATCTAACAAAATAAATCAGAAATTAACTTAAATACTCTAATTTATTACCATAAATTAAATCATCAAATTACTTTAATCTAATTTTTTATTTTAAAATTATAACCTAATTTTTTTTAATTGCATTTTAAAATAAACACATACATATATATATAAAAAATTAAATCATAAATCAACCTAAATTATAACAATCCCAAAATTAAATTATCCTTTAATTTCATATTCGTATTATTTAATTACAAATACAAAAATAGAATTTATTTTATAATTTTGTATATGATGGGGTTAAAGATCAACTACTCGTGATTAAAAGAATTAAATTTAATTTCGTAATTTTGTGTGGTAAAATATGAATTAGTATAAAATGTAGGATTAGAGTGTAAATACCCAAAAGGGTAATGCCACCTAAGTAGTACATGGAGGCATCTTGTTCGACCCTTCTTATCATGAGAAGTTATTCGTTGGTTTTGAGGCACCATCACATGATACCCCAATGGTACTGTGATTGGTGGAGGGTATCTCAAATTTGTATTGGGCGATTGAAACATGAGAGGACATAGTAAATTATGATTGGTGTGAGGTATGACCACGTGGCGTCTAAGACCAACTAATAATTTTTCTCGTCACCCCATGTCTACCTCCTCTTCTAAGGAAAATTCTAAACGTACATAAAATTTAAATAAAAATTTTGATAAAAATGTTGTGGTAAGATATTATTGTAAATAAATCTATTTTCAATGGTACTTTTTATTTTTGAAATAAGAAATCTACGATAAATCATATCATTATGTATGAAAATTATATGTAAATTTTTTATTTTTATAACATTACTCCTGCTATACAGAGGAGCTTAATTACAATCAAATGAAAAAAAGAATAACAAAAGGAAGAAAAGGTCCAACAAGAATTTTTGTAAGGGATTCAAGTTTCGGGAGATATTTAGACAATAGAAACCGATACTAAGGTGAGTTTTATTATATATTGAATTATTTTTGCCTGTTTTATGTTAAATCATATTTTGTAAACTTGATTATCATGTCAAAGGTATTGTTTGTTATTTGAATATATTTATGTAAAAAAAAAAATTATCGATATAAATGTTTATTAAAATATAAATTTGATAACGATTTGATAAATGATCATTTGAGCAAATATTTTTATAAGTACTACCACAAAGGTCTCATGTTTTGGGGCTTAAATAGCTATTGCCCTCTGTTTGTTAGTTTGGTAATTGTATGAAGTGTTGTACAAAGTTACGTGTTACACTATTATCAAAGTCATTCTTAAAATTCGTACGAGTGATCATTTGAATCCATACTGCCGTGAATGTGGTTGTGTTCCGTATGGTACCGTATATATATGTTTTGTTTGAAATGTTTATTATGGTGATTTTATAACGTTTATACTCTCGGTATAATATTTATGACTTTACAATATGCTTATAAGTTGTTTATCAATTTTTAAGAAATAATTATTAAAGAGAGTGTGCATGGCTCATTTTGGAAATGGGGACATGCAGTACACTTTTATAATATTTATAAAAGTTGACCTATTTGATTAATGATCCTTTTGTTATAATTAAACAGGGACTCTGATATATATATATATATATATATTGGTATTTTATTTAATTAATTATTTCTACGCTCGTTTATTAATTAAATTATTATGTAATAGGCCTTAGGTAACCACGATTATTGGCCAATCATTATGCCTAAGCCTTGAGTATAGAGAGCGGATTGTGACATAAATACCTTAATTTATTATCATAAAATTAAATCATAAAAGAAGCTTAATGTGATATTTAATTTTTAACACAATTTATTATTTAATAATATTTTAAATTAAAACATGTACATATATAGATACATATATATATATATAACAAAAAAAATCATAAATTAACTTAAACACCCTAATTTATAACTATAAAGTAAAATCATCAAATTACTTTAATCTAATTTTTTTTATTTCAATTTTTTATTTAATAACATTTTAAAATAAACATAAACTTACGTATGTACGTACGTACATACATACATATATATATATATAACAAATTAAATTATAAATTAAACTAAATACCTTAGTTTAATATCATAAAATTAAATCATAAAAGTAACTTAATGTAATTTTTAAATTTTAACCCAATTTATTACTTAACAACATTTTAAATTAAACCTATATATATATCTAACAAGTTAAACTATAAATTAACTTAGACACCCTAATTTATAACCATACAAATGCCTTAATCTAACTTTAAATTTTTAACCTAAATTCTTATTTAATAACATGTTAAATTAAATTGTTGATATAGAAGAGGACATTTATGGTTAGAATTAGGGTTTGGATAGAAATTGGATTTAATTTGGAGAAGAAGATGAAGATGAAGGTATTTTTGACATTTGATTCAATTTTTGTCTTTGACTAGAGATTTTTGCATTAACCAATATCAATTTTGGAGCATGTAGCAAACATTTTGTTACTTTTAATGGACAAAATGATTGTAACATTTTAGTACAAAATAATAAGTGGGTTCTCTGCACATATTTGAATCATAAAGAATAAATTGCTCGGAGACAAAATCACGTAAAATGAATTTGACCTTATAATAATTGTTGGTTAAAAAAACAATGTAATAATAATAATTACACTTGTGTTTGGAAGAAAATTAATTGAATGTAATAAATAATATATAACCAACTAGGCCTAACTTAATTAACTATCATACCTTCTATAGGACTTAGTTTTAAGGAGGTCATGGGTTTAATTTCCCTTAGGAGGTTGAATTAAGGGAGTGCAAGCAATTAGATGTTTTGCTAAGAGTAAGGAGATTTTCTCCCATAGGTATTAATCTAACCACTAACATTTGCTGATCAGAAAAAAAAAAGAATAATATATATTTACAATTTAATAAGAGCATTTGCATCAAGCTCTTCAAACACATTTTTTAGCTAAAAATTTAAAAAAAATCAACTCCATCAAACTCGCTTATAGCTCGTCAAAATTTACGATGACTACAGTAACTCGTTACAACAAGTGAGGCACTGTTCATCGCTATTTGTATGTTACCGGACGTCCATCCGAAAGTCTGGCCGGTCAACCGGTCAACGGTATTTTATTTTTTTTAGAATTATTTGACTAGTAACTTATCAATTTAATAAATAAAGAAAGACTAACAAATACAATAACAAAATAATCTTTAATAAAAATAGGTTAGAATAAAAAGTTTGATGCAATAGATGTTAAAATGTGAGTAGCTAAAATAATAAAATAATTTTAATTTAACTAAAAAATTGAAGAGTTTGGTGTGAAAAGTAATATGGTGTTGAAGTCGTCATGTGCGGCTCTAACAAAAAACGGGTGTCATGTTTGATTCCGTGCTCGTCTAGGTTTGTCCAGTTAAAAATAAATAAATAAATAAATAAATAAATATTGGCCTAGCAAGTCGATTCTCAACTTAAAATCACTTCATCTAGACCGGAATCCTACAAATTTGTTAAATGAGGATTTTCTTTGGTCCAAAATTTGAATTTGAAGGAATTTTTTGGGCACGTAACGTTCATTATTGATCTTATTTTAATAATTTGAATTATTCATTTTATTAAACACTTTGTATATTTTATTAAAAAAAGTTAAGTTATTATTAAAAAAATTAGGTTAATCCAATAATTGTAATTTGTTCAATTTATTGTATTTTTTACTAAAAAAATAGACGACAATCATACATTTTTTTTATGACAAAAACAACAAATTGAATAAATTACTGTTATCGTATCGACTTAATTTTTTTGTGAATACACAGAGTGCCTAACAAAATGAAGGATTTAGATCATTGAAACAAGATCTATAATAGACTCTACATGCCCAAACAATCCATCCAATTTAGATTTTGAACCAAAAGAAATACTCATCCAAATAATTTGATTCTCTAGTTTCATTTACAAAAATCCATAGGGTAGGTCAGGAGTTATTTCAAATCAATTCATTGACATATTGAAATGATTAAGGTTTTCTCTATTTTAATTTTCCTTTTATGGGATAAAAATAATAATTGAAATTAGGGATAGCCATTTTAATTCTATCTACGAGAGTTCACTCATATCTATTCGAATAAAACAGATTTTACCTGATTCGACACTTATATGGGGTGGGAGTAGATTATATTTTGGTTGCTTGCAATAGGGATAGGGTGAGAGCGGGGGCGAGTATCGCCTCCCTCTCCTGATCAAAATCCAGCCCGATATAATTAATAATATATATATATAATTAGATATAAGAAATGAATGCTGAAAGTCTAATTTTATTTAAATATAAATAAATAATATATATAGAAACATGATAAGTTATATGATAGTGTGTTAAGAATTTAAATAGCTCTCAAATTTTTTAACTATTTAAAATATGGTTGAATATTCGTGAGTATCAGATACCACAAAGGCAGGGATGAAATTAAAAAGCTTTACCCATAATGGGGTTGGAGGAGAAGCGAAGGTGGAGTTTGAAAACGAGCGCGATGGGGGATGAGAAATCCGCCGTTTAGATGGATGTCAGCACTTTCATGAGCATGAGAATGACTTTTGTAATTGGAAATTTTAAATCAACCGTAGAGTTGAAATGTGGATAAAAGAATTTAAAATCAGGAGATTAAGGAAGAACCGTCCAAGAAATAAATCCAACAAAAGTAATAAAATTGAGACCTTTCTCGAAGAACACACATCAGCTACCCCACTCTCACTGTAACATATAAGAGTTTTAAACATTAAATATTTTGATCTTTAAAAATAAAAATTTTTTTGCCAAAGACATTTAGGAATTAATTTATATCGTCATGAAGATAGTCATTAAAAAGTCGTTTTGAAAAGTCAAAAACAAGACTTTTAATGACAAAATTTTGAAAATATTACTAATAAATAGATTTTTAGGAACAAAATAATTTGGTCTCAAAATAGTTTATTTTTTTAGACAAAAAATTTTGTCCCAAAAGAATAACAATTCATCACTAATGTCTAATTTTTATTGCTAAAAATATAATAACAACACTTTTCGCAACAAAATTATTTAGTCCCTAAAAAATAATTTTATCCTTAAATTTTGATTTCTAAAACCTTAATTTTTTGTAGTGTTTATATGTTTTATCTTATATTTATGAAAAATATTATGAACCATAAAAATTTATTTTGACTTTTATTTTAAAAAAAATGTGTAGATTTAAAGTTAAAGCAATGTTATGTTTTACTAAATTTTATAATATTGTTGTATATCTATTACATATAATTATGTTACCAAAATTAATGACTAGAGGAGTGTAGGACAGGCAATGACACAGAGTAGGGCAGATTATCCTCATGCCCTTCTCAATGTCCAACAACCTGTTTACTTATCATCGTTAAATCCCTAAATTGTGTTTTAAAAATTATAATAGAGTTATATGCGCCAATTGATATATCAATCAGTGTATTAACGGATGATGTGATATAATTTTATGGGTAAACTACCAATAGGTCCTACTTGAGAGACTTATTACCTAATAGGTCCTACTTTGAGACTTATTACCCATTAAGTCCTATTTGATATAATTTATTAAGTGATAAAGACAAATTTTATCAGTCTTTTTTTTTTATGAATAATTTTATAGTGAAAAATTTATCAGTCTCTTTTTTTATGAATAATTTTTTAGTGATAAATTTATCACTCTCTTATTTTTATAGTGTTAAATTTATTAGTTAGGACCTGTAGGTAAATAAGTCTAGTGAATAGGACTAATTGGTAAGTACCCCTAATTTTATTAGCTTTAAATTTTTATAATTTATATAATGGATAAGTCCATAATTTTAAATTTGCAATACTATAATGTGTTAGGACACTAATTGCTAGCAGTACTGCAAAAATACTAATACAAATAGACAAGAATTAATCAGCATTAAATAAGAAAGCAAAAAGTAATTTTACCAAGATGAGAGCTTTGATGGTATCTCTATGAACAAGAGAGCCAGTTGTATTCTCTAGTTGGATTTGAAGTAGAAGATCCACAAAGTCATGTTTGTTTTCATTTCCAATATTCACACTATAACTGTCGTCTCTTTTTCTTCTATCAACATGTTCTTCAACTACTCCCTCAAGAAATTCATCCATCTCTTTAGAAAACTTCTCCACTTTGGCATCCAAACCATTGATTCGATTCATCCAAACAAGCCATGGGATATAATCCCCAACATTGAAAGCACCTATCAATTCCCCAAGTTCCGTGAGGAGTTCCTTAAAACTCTTCCCTCCTTTCGTTCCACTGTATTTCCTCCCCAACGCAACCCTACACACTATATTATTTGTAAGTGTCACAAACATGTCGGTCAAGTTTACCGACGAAGACAAAGAAGAAGAAGAAGAAGAAGAAGAAGAAGAGTTTTTGATTTTTTCAATCATAAGGGCGGTTTCTTCTTCTCTAACGTTTCGAAAGGACTGTACCATCCGATTACTTAGAAGGTGGACGACACAAATGCTTCTTACCTGCCTCCAATGCTCGCCATAGGGACTAAGACCGACGTCCTTGCAGTCATAAACAATTTTGCTACCATTAATTGTTTTAGGTCTGCTTGAAAAGGCGAGATCATGGGTTTTCATGATTTCGCGAGCTGCATCGGCTGAGGAGACAACAAGGACTGGAACACTGCCGAAGTGAAGTTGCATAAGGGGTCCATATTTTTGAGCCAGTGATCGAAGAGTGCGGTGAGGGAACAAGCCCAGTTGGTGGAGATTCCCAACAATTGGGAGCTTTGCAGGAGAAGGTGGTGGCAAGCTTTTGTGGTCTGTTGGAGTAGTAGTAATAAGGGAAAAGCATAGGAAGAGGAAGAGTACCAAGAGGAACAATGGAAAAAAGTAGAAAGATAAGACATGTAATAACAACATTATTTCTTGCTTCAACAATTATAACATATGCTTTTTTGAATGAAAAAAAGGTATAGTTTCCAATTGAGGAGTACATTGCCTACCTAAAGTTCTCCTTTTATAGAATTTTTTAGGATAGGAGTCATGCTAATCCACACCACACATTTTTTTGGGGGAATATTAACTTTTTAAAATTATCTTTTGACTTTTTTTTTATAAAAATATTAATTATCATAATTATATTTTTTGTGTATAAATTTAAAAGGACAAAATAAAAAAATTATATTATTTTAATTTTTAATTTTTTAAAATAATAAAAAATAAAATAAGAGACTAATATATTTTAAGACCGAGATTATTGAGAAGTTGATTATCAACTTTTAACTTTTTTTAACTTTTAAAATCATTTCTTTATTTAAATTTTTTTTTTTTTGCACATTTCTTTTAAAAACAATTTAAAAAAATAATTAACTTTTTAACTTACTTTTGAAAACACTCCTATAATATAAGGCTTTTAGGATGCTGAGAAGGCTTTTAGGATGCTGTCCCACCTCACCTCGCGCTCCTTCGATTGATTCATCATTGTACGTGGCATCATCACTTTTGTTTGTTGGTGGAAACGTTTCCCTTCTTGATTGGACCAAAAATAAAAAAGTTTTGCAAACAAATTAAGCAAGTTTTTTTTCGGTCTGTCATTGGCAAGCTGCTGGGTGGAGTTTTTGGTTGCATGGAGCTGTTTTGTTGTGTAATTGGGGGTTGGTTTATTTTGTTTTGTTTTTACACTCTCTGTCTTGTGTGTTGCTTTGTTTTGGTTGGTTGCTCACCAACTTCGAGTTCTGGAGTTTGTGCTAGCAAATGATTTTGTGGGCATTTTGGTGCCAACCTGGTTGGGATCTCGATGTTTCACAGTGATACTTTTGCACCTCCTTTATTGTATCTTTTCTTTCTTCATTTGATTTATCAATAAAATTTCTTTTGCTGATCAAAAAAAAAAAAAAAAAAATTAAGCAAGTAAAAAGTTTTCTTAAAAATTCAAATCATATTAATAAATTTGTTTTCTTTAATTTTGTAAAAGTTAATATTCTTTTGTCTTTAATAATTTTTTTTTATATTTCAGTCAATTTTTTATATTTTAAATATAATAGATTTTTTTTAAAAAGTATAAAAAAAGACTAAAATATGAAGAAAAAATTGTTAAAAATAAAAGAAAATTTGAACAAAATATATGTTTTTAGGCAAGTTTTTATTATTTATTATTTATTATTTTATATTTAAATCAATTTATTTATGCTTCTGACAAACATATAAATTAGGTGCATATATATATATCTAAGAAAAATTGATCTAACATTCCTCTCTAACTTTGGCTATTGGAGAGATCCAAAATAAATAAATAAATAAATAAATTATTAGTTAAGGTCTCTTACATCCTTTGCTTCCGCTTTATTTAAAAAAAAAATGGCAACTTTACCCTTCAATGAATCAAATTTGAGTATTTTATTTCTTCTCTTTTATATACACTCTCTCTTTCTTCTCTAATCTCTTTCCATTTCTCTCCACTCCTCTCTCTCTACAAATTCGATCTCTCTCTTTCAGATCTACAACTGCTATTCTCCTTCTACTTTGCCACTGTCACAATCTTCTTTTCCCAAACCCTAGAACCCAACTCCACTATCACTTCATTCTTCAACACTACCACCTCCGTTTCCTTCTCCTTCTAGTCGAACGACAGCTTTATTGTCGCCAACTTCCACTCCGGCCTCGTCAATGTCTTCAATGCCAAGTCTCAAACCCTCCTCTACTACTTTTATGACCACATCTACCCAGTTTACATTGTCTGCTACCATGATGCTAGGCCATTGATCTATCTGTTGAAGATTAAGGAATAGCTGATCATGGACAACAATAAACTCACAGATCTAGAGGAATTTGAAGGACCTACATAGAAATTTGGAGGATCTGCTAAAATTTCTCTATACTCTTGGGTTCTATTGCTATTCAAGAAGTTCATTACTCTTGGGATCTAGGTTTTGATTGGTGCACCAAATGGTAAAGAAGAAAATGGGTTTATTGACTTTTTGAGCTTATGGTTGTACATTTCGGTACACATGCTTGTGAAATGTATGGAAATTTTGGATTACTAGAGAAATTTATCTGTGAATAAAAATGTTTTTGATTTTCTCTGTGGAATTTTGAAATTTCTCTGAATTAGAAATTTGTCTAAAATTTGTCTCAAATTTCATTGATGTGTGTCTCATCTCTTTCTTTCTTTCTACCCTCTCTCCATTCCTCAGTATATCTTTCTTCCTTTCTCTACTCTCAGTGAAATTTAGGGTTTCTTTGACTTAATCAGGAAATTTTCTCTAAAGTTAGTGAATTTTCACTGACATACACTAGGGAGGTAAGAAAAATCGACTAAACCGATTGAACCGGATTGAATCGGTCATATTTGGTCAGCTTTGTAATATGAATCGGTCTGTTCAGTTTTGGAAATTAAATTTTTTCGATTTCTGGTTTGGTACCGATTTTGATATACTATATACTGATTTGCACCGAAACCGACCAAATATATTTACATATAATATATATTAAATATATAATGAATAACACTGCCTTAGTATTTATTAATTTGTTTTTTAGTTTATATTTTGCTTCTAATTCTAATTTAGTAAAAGTTTCAAGCCTTAGTATTTATTAATTTTTTTGTTTGTATTTTGGTGAATGGTTGGATTATATATGGTTAAAATTGTGTACAAATGGCTAATTTAATATTTTTATATAAATTATTTATTATACTACAAATTTAAGAAATGACTCAATTTTAAAGTACTTTAACTGATTAAACCGCATTGAGCCGAACCATTTGAATCGGTGCGGTTTGATAAAAAATTTGGTCTGTATTGATTTTCAATGCAATAAAACTGACATTATTAGTTCGGTGTAAAATTTCACCTAAACACCGACCGTCCAGAACCGATTACATCACTAACCTATAGTAATGATGGTGAAATTTCACTAACCTAGTCAAAAAAATTTCATTGAAGTCAATAAGTTTCCCTGAAATTACTATAAATCAATAAAATTTCTCTGATTAAAAGTCTGAGAAATTTCATTGACTGAAGATAGTCAACTCTGTAAAATTTTGTCAAATTTTTCTCCGAAATTTTATATTCATCATGGATCTTGTTTGATAATTCTCGACAAGAGCATTCCAAAAATATAATTTTTGTTAAAAATTGACATCTAAATCAAAAGTTATAGAATTTTTAAGTTTTCAAAAATTTCAAAAAATAAAAAGCGTTAATGTTGATGTAAAACACAAGGGTATTTTGGTGTAATAATTTTGGATGTAAAAGACGCATGCATTTGAAGGACCTTAGCTAGTATAAAAGTTTTGAGTGTCTTTTATCTCTTACATTTATAATATTAGGGACCTTAAAAAAAAATAGTATATATATTTGATCACTTAAAAGTTTCTGTTTGCTGACTTAGCCTAAAATTGATGATGATTTTCTGCCTATAAAAAAAATTTAATCTAAAGAAATTTATTTCAATAATATTCAAAAGATAAAGACATAATTACATCATTACTTTTCTTTTTTGGTTTTTTCTAGACACGTCTGATTGGTCAAAGGAATCCCCTTTGAGTGAAACTCAAATTGATTTGTTTAGTTTTGAATTTTCAAAAGCATTTTTTTTAAATTTTAAATTTTAAATTATTCATTTTTGTTGATTTTTTTTAAAATATGTTAGTTTTTATTTTTTATTTTTTAAATATATATAATTTAAATATACTTAAAAAATAAAATATTTATAATTGTTTTTGGATAAGTTACAAATACACTCCATGAGGTTTCTTTAAAATATGAATTGCCCCTTATGATTTTAGAAAGGGCAAATTACACTAACAATTTCTATGGTTTGAGACTTGTGTCACTTTAGTCTCTGACTTTTCAATTGTGATACATTTGACCCTAAATTTTGAATCTTGTTCCAAATAAGAACAATTGAAGATACCATTGTTTAATTTCAAAGACAAAATCGTCAATTTAATAAAATATAAACTAATTTGACAAAAATAAATGAAAAAAAAATATTTTTAATTTTTTAAAAATTATTTCTATCCACTAAAGATAAAATTATGTAAAATTGATCAAAATTAATAAAAATTACATGATTATAATTTTTAAAAATTAATTTTGCATGATCATCATCCAAACACATAATAAAAATTAATTTGGTAAAAAAAAATAAATGTCCAAAAGATTTATCAATTTTACATAATTTTATCTTTAGTGGATAGAAATAATTTTTAAAAATTCAAAAATATTTTTTTGTCATTTATTTTTGTTAAGTTAGTTTATATTTTATCAAATTGATGATTTTACCCTTGAAAAATCTAATGATATCTTCAATTGTCCTTATTTGAAACATAATTCAAAATTTAAGGTCAAATGTGTCACAATTGAAAAGTCAGGAACTAAAGTGACACAAGGCCTAAACTATAGGGAGTATTAGTGTAATTCATCCTTTTAGAAATTACATCTTGTCTCTTTAAGTTTATAATTACATAACAAATAATATATTTTATTAATAAATCATCAAGTCAATTAACAGTTTTTAATGGGAAAAATTAGTGAAACATCGCTCTCTCACTTTGTGTAGTATGAGAGAAATTTTAAAATTTTTATGTGAAAATTAAAATTTCTCTGTGTCAGGCAAAATTCTTCTGAGTCGAATTTTCTTTATGAAAATGTTGAAGGATCTGAACTACTATCAAAATACCGTATATCCTTTATTTTATAAAATCTTAATATCTGGAACCTTAAAAAAAATTTCCTTTTTAATGATGCTATAAATATATTTCAATTAACAATTCATGTAATTTTATTGTTGTATAAGAGACTAATTAAAAATTTTATTTTTTCTACTAATTCTGTTAAATAAAAAATTTGAACAATGGGGTATTTATAATTTCCAGAGCCATAATAGGCAATCCGTATTTTAAGTAATTCACAGGAGGAGGTGTATTTATAATTTATACTTTTGCTTAAAAAAATCAATAATTACATAAAAATACAAAAATGCACTTGGCATTTTCTACAATGAATTAAGTTAAGCAGTTACCAAAAAATAAAACTAAAAGTTTTTAAAAAAATCTAAGGTTTGAATCATGTAACAAAATAAATCTTGATTTCTTTTAATTTTGTTAATAGAAACTGAATTTTTTGATATATTCTTATTTGCCTATTTTCATTAACTAAAACATCATTATTCCATTAATAAAAAAGTAGAGTGAATGAGAAAAGCTTTGATGTTTTTGTATGGATTAATTATTTTTTAACATTTTAAATTTTTTAATATTATTTTTTTTTTAGCTAAAATCCCCAATTCTTAAACCACCTGTAAAACTAGCCAAGAATTGGTTTTGGGACCGAATTCGACAAAATTACAAACATCAAGGTAAGAGTGGGAAAAAATGCTTTAAGGGTCAAAGTGAAAAGCTATAAAACTTAAGAGAGCAAAGTGTAATTCATCCATTTTTATGCCATATTGCGCCATGTGGCAATTTTAGTCAAAAATTGGAAAAAGTTTAACAAAAATGCAAAAGGCCCCAAATGAATTATCAAATAGATTTGGCTTTTCTCAAGTTGGTTCAACTTGAGAGACGTTTGAGTTTGGCCAGCTCATTTTAGGATAAATTTCGGTGATCCAAATTGTTCACTTTTTAGAACTCGTTGAGTGTAATATTTATGCAAAAAAAAAAAAAAAAAGATGATTGAATATCATTAGCTATATGTTTGAATCCAATTTGTATTACAAAAAATAGATGGTTATTCTTGAAATTATATTTGGTCGTTTATTTTTTTTAAAATAACTATGATTCAAAAATGTAGTTATTGATATCTAGTCGTCTTGATTTTTTTGTATGAATATGCTATTCAACGAGTTCTAAAAAGTGAACAGTTCAAATTACCGAAATTGATCCCAAAATGGGCCTACCAAGCCCAAACACTTTGTCAAGTCGTGATGACAAGTTAAGAAAAATCAAATATTTACCAAATATTTCACTGAATACTCAACGAGTTCTAAAAAATGAACAGTTTAAATTAATATTTGATAATTCATTTGAAATCTTTAACATTGCTCAAAGTTTTTTTTTTGGCAGTAAATTGTGAATATTACAAACATAAGTGTGAAAAAATACTTTGAAAGTCAGTGAAAATATCATGAAATATGAGGGGGGGAGTATAATTTATACTTTTCCAGAAGAAATTAAGCAAGTGGAAGAAATTTTCGCCTCTCTTTCCTTATTTGTGGGTCATATATATTTGATAATTCAGAGGTGTCTGTTTTTTACTAGAATTAAAATTGATGAAGATTTTTCTGTAAATAAGTTAAGCAATTGGAAATTTTATCATGAAAATGCAAAAAGACAAATATATAATTGGAATTTTTTCATGAAAATACAAAAGATATATATATATATATTTGGATACTTTTCCTGGACGTTATGAATTTGATCACTCATAGGTTTCTTGACTAGACTTAAAATTGATGAATATTTTTCTGTAAATAAGTTGACCAAGTCGACATTTTATCATGAAATGCAAAAAGACAAATATATAATTGGAATTTTTTCATGAAAATTCAATATATATATATATTTGGGTACTTTTCTTGGACGTTGTATATTTGATCACTCATAGGTTTCTGACTATTGACTATGCATAAAATTGGTAAAAATATTAAGCAAAAAAGTTAGGCAAAAATTGGTGAACTATATTTGATAACTCAGAGGTGTCTGTTTCTTGACTAGACTTAAAATTGATGAAGATTTTTCTATAAATAAGTTAAGCAACTGGAAATTTTATGGGTAAAACACCAATAAATCTCAAATTTTAATTTGTTAAACTATTTGGTCTTGCCTTTTATTTTGTAGACTAATAAGTCTTATTTGAATGTTAATTACGTATATACCCATTTATTTAACACGTAATTTTTTTTTAATGGAGGAAAAATGTAAGCTTTTATTGATGTTGTAATGACAAAAATAACCAAAAAACTCACTATAGGCCTTTTTTAGATTTCCCTCATTTCCGAACATCAACATTAACTACATCAGTAACATCAACAACATCATCAATATCATCAAACATCAACTACATCAGTAACATTAACTACATCAACAATGATTCATGGCTCTTTGGTGTTAGGAAGTAGTGTTGTTCCAGGTGTTAGTTCAATTTCCAGGTGTTCAATCTTGGCTCTTTGGATTTAAGCAACAATGATTCATGGAGGGGAGTTTTAAGGGGTTTAAGCTGTTAATGCAGCTTTGGTGTTGTCTTCAGGACTCTAAAGCTGCTGCAGCTTTGGTTTTTCCTTTTCTTTCTTCTTTCCGTTGGTCTCTCACCAACTTGGGGTGCTAGCAAATGATAGGGTGAGCTCGGTGGTGCCAATCTAGTTGGGATCACTTAGCGCACTGTGATGCTTTTGCACTTCCTTCTCCTTTATTGATGTATTTTCTTGTACTTTGTACTTGTTTTTTCATCAATAAAACTTATTTTTGCCGATAAAAAAAAAAAAAAAAAAAAAACATTAACTACATTAACAACATCATCAAATATCAACTATATCATCAAATATCATCAACATCAACTATATCATCAACATCATCAACGTCATCAAAAACATCGTCAACATCATCAAATATCAGCAAAAAAAGTTAAGCAAAAATGGATGAATATTTGATGATGTTGATGATGTAGTTAAGCTTGTTTGGTCAAAAATATTGACTATTGACTAAAAACATAAAAACATATGTTTATAAATGATGTTGACGATGTTGCTTAATATTTTTGACTATTGACTAAAAACATATAAACATATGTTTTTGACCATTGACTACCCATAAAATTGGTAAAAATATTAAGCAAAAATAGGTAAATATTAACTATATTTGTGTGTGTGAGAATATATAAATGACTCCATTGTATGGTTTGATTTTGTGTGTCGTAAACTTACACTATAAGAAAAAATATATTTGGCGACTAAATTTTTAGTCGCCAGAAGTCGGTTTTTAAGTTTTCTCGACTAAATTTTGTAGTCGCCAGTTTGGTCGCTGGAAAACGGTCGGGAAAGGTATTGGCGACTAAAAAATTTTAGTTGCCAAAAAGCAAGTCTTTAGCGACTAAAACTTTGGTCGCCAATAGTCAATTATATTTTTTAAATTATATATTTACCGACTAATATTTTAGTCGCCAATACTCAAGGAATCGGCGACCAAACAGATTTAGTCGCCAAAAGTTCATTCCGAAAAAAAAAAAAAATTACACCTTGCTCTCGTGAAGATTTGAACCATCAACCTCTCACACCATAAATTTTATACAACACTCTTTCCACTACACCTCCATAACATCATATGATTATACATGCAACATATATTATTTATATAGTACTTAGACCCGTATTAATATAAAAATATATATATATATAAACATAATTATTTTTTATTGAACGTAATTTTATGTAAAAATAAATTATTTAGTAGAAAAAAAAGAACACCACTTTTGGCGACTAAACATAATTTTAGTCGCCAATTCTATACTTTTGGCTACTAATTATTTTTTAGTCGTTAAAAAAAAATTTCCCGTGCTAAAATTACTACTTTTGGTGACTAAACTTCTTTTTAGTCGCTAAAAAGCCTCACTTTCGGCTACTAAACATGTTTTTAGTCACCAAATGCTTCACTTTTGGCTACTAATTTTTTTGTAGTCACCAAAGGGCCTTACTTTTGGCTACTAAAATTTTTTTAGTCGGTAAAAACCTCGCTTTTGGCGACCAAACAGATTTTTAGTTGCCGAATGCCTCACTTTTGGCTACTAAATTTTTTTTAGTCGCAAAAGGCCTTATTTTTGGCTACTAAAATTGTTTTAGTCGCTAAAAGTCATATATCGGCTACCAAATAGATTTTTAGTCGCCAAAACCTATACTTTTGGGTACTAAATTTTTTTAGTCGCCAAAAATCTTTACTTTTGGCTACTAATGCATTTTTAGTCGCGAAATGCTATACTTTCAGCGACGAAATGTGATTTTTTAGTCGCCAATAGTGCTTTTTCTTGTAATGTTAGGCCTAATCCTAATTAAAGATACCTATGAGCAAAAATGTTATGCATTAAAAAAAAAGAAAAACACCTAATATTTGAATTATGTATGATATAAATTTATGCATGGTAATTCACTTTTATGCTTATGAAAATGCATATTTCCTTTATATGAAAGAGGATTCCCTCCAATTTGAGCTGTGGAGCTTACCACGGATTCCATTTAGATAATCTAAATTGTTTATTTTGGCATACATTTCTTACATTTTATTGACACAAAAAATTATATCGATCCAATAATCGTAACTTACTGATTTTATAACTTTCATTACCAAAAAGAATGAATAACAACTGTGTTTTTAAAAATAAAGCATTTATTTTTTTGTGACAAATATTATAAATTGAATAGGTTATAATTAATTTTGTTTTATGAATGAAATACATGATGTGTCTGAAAAAATGATAAATTCAAATTATGGAAACGAAATCCATGACAAACCTTGAACTAGAGAAAATCTGCCTCCTTTTAGTTCAATCTACATACATGACTTTTGTAAGAATGTGATAATAGAAAATTGGTTGTCAATTTTTAATTATAAGTAAAATGTAATACAAGTCTATTTTTAGATCTATTTTATAGAACTAATAATGTGTAAGGGCTGTTTGATAACATAATTTAGCACTTGAAACTGAATTAATTAAGTGATAATCAATTAAGCCCATTTCATAATTGATATCACTTAATGAAATGCCTCAAGGAAATTAACACAAATAGGCTCATCATCTTCCAATAGCATGATTCTTATTTCCCAATGAATAACTTTCATTGCTTAATATATAAGGAATCTAAGGCCACATCATATACATTATCATCAAATCTCTAACATTTGTATTCATTTTACTCTAGAGATTTACAAAAGGTTTTCCACATGCAATTACACATTCAACATTATTAGAATATGAATCTATAGCATGTAGCACAACACAACAATTACAATTCAATGCCCTCAAATTCTAAGGCTTATGCCCGGTTACACAAAAATGGTTATCAAACCCATACATGTAAAGCCCTTGGCTTATCAACAATAATTACAATAGAAGAAAGAGTCTTGTGCCATTAAAAATACATTCCACGCCTTTAACTTGACGTAATCACCACATCTTTTCATGCACAAAATCCAATAGGGTGAGCACAAAGCCAGTAGGAAGATCTTAACAAAGTATATACATTTTATACAGTCTCCCGAGATGAATGCATATGCCATGTCATGCTCAAAAACATATCTCGATCTTTTTATGAAAATCTTGTGCTCAATGCAATTTGAAAACACAATAATTCAACAATGTCAATGTAGTTCAAGAGGTAGTAAATACGACTCATGTGATCCCTAGGTTGGTGTCTGCAAGTAGGCATATCAAGCACTACCAATCGCTACTTTACCAGTTGCTAACCGGAAGTCACGTGGTACCTCCTCCACACGTGTTTTCGGCCTTTCACCATGGACACTTTAGTCAACTTAACCAATACCAACTACACCCCCTAGTCGAACTTACCAACGTATTTACCACAAAAACAAATCAAAATGATCTTGTTCCACAAAACAATTCCTTGCTCGAGAAAACAATTTTCCAATGCAAGATTCGAAATCAATTGTAACAAAGAGTAAATGGAATGACAATGCAACATGCAACAATGCATTAATAGAATTCCAATTTTCAATTCCACCACACAATCTCCCATTGTGATCAAATTTCCACATCTCTTATCAATGTAGCATCACAATATATCTTCCAAGAGATAATATAACAATATCAACATACTTGTACTCTCTACATATTAATCATCATTTGTAGACTTGGTCTTTCCAAGACAAACCAACAAGTAGCTATTCATAAAGCTTCAAAATCAAAAGATTTCATTTCTCCATGAAATCCCTCATTTGATACAACTATAGAAATTTCTTCATTAGTTATTTACATAACAATTTATCAAACATGAATTTCTCAATATCTCAACATTTTCCTAAAATCTCCAAATTTTAGGGTTTTCACCAAAATTAGGTTTTTGTTCTATCTTTGAAAAGATTTTTCCAAAACAACACCCACACTTAAGAAAATAGCTCATATTCTCAAAAGTTTTGGGAAATATAGAAAAAAATTCACTTTTAATATCATCTAGGGTTCATCAACCAAAAACCATGGTTTAAAATGTAAGAAATACTCCAAACAAGCATAGACTTGCAAATACATATATATAACTCTAAGAATGTCCCTACCTCAAGCTTAGAAGATGGAGGAAATGAAAATCCTAAAACTCAACATTGAAGAAAACTCAATTCAATCGGTGCAAATGTAGCCCTCGTCACTCTCTTCGATTTGATGTAAAAAGTTCTACCAAATTCTTGAAGATTTTTTGCTAAATCGTAGAGAGAAGTTTGGATTTAGGTGTGTTTGTAGAGAGAATGAAGAGAAAAGATGAATATATATATATATATAGAGAGAGAAGTGAAAAAGTGTCTCAAAAACGTTTTTGGCATCAATTTTGAGGAAAAGAGCACAAAATTTGAGACAGACGCGCCAAAATCCGCACGAGTAGTTCGAAATTCCACATAAGCGGAATCCCAAATCCGCACGAGCGGATTCTGTGCATCCATGGGCGATTTGCTCCAAAGAAAACCCAGGACTTTTCACCAAAATCCACTCAAGAAAGACCCAAAATCCGCACGAGCGATTTCTGCCTAGAAAACCATTGTGTGATTTCACTGGAGCGGTTGCCAAATCCGCATGAGTGGTTTTGCCCAGAAAGCCAAAAATTTATTTTGCAACCCAAAACTAGTTCCAGAGCCCAAAACTTAGAATTTTTAACCCAGAAATGTTAAGAGAGGTATATGTAAGAGAAGAAAAGAAATCTCAATGACCCAATATGATAATCAAAACGCCGAAAGTAAAACAAATTATCTTACTACACAATGTCGATCAAGTCCAAGACCACGAGACATCATAACTTTCCCCCCTTAGAAATTTCGCACTTGAAATTTAGTCACCCCTCGCCCCAACAACCTCCAATGAACAAAGACATTTCAACAATAAAAGGGCTCCCAGAGATAACAACCACACTAAAGACAATAATTAATCCATAATAACAACAATTCAATAAAGGCATGGATATCTCAATCTCAACAACATTCCAATACCGTCACCAAAATTTCCCATGGACCAAGGCCACAATACCAACAATCACTAATATGATAATTATAAGCATAAGTTTAACAACAATTATGACGACTTTATAATAGTTCTTATGCAAAAAAAGACAACAACCATCATAACAACAAGTGGTTAATGATTAATTCTCAAACATAAAAGGAAATTACAATCTAGAACAAGCCAAGCGTTCTCAAATAAATCAGGATACTTGGAGCGGACTTCCACCTCCCGTTCCTAAGTTGCTTCCTCAACCCCATGGTGTCTCCACAACACCTTCACTGATGGTATAATCTTGCCCCTCAACACTTGTTCTTGGACATCTAAAATTTGAACCGGTAATTTTTCGTATGAGGCATCATCATCTACCTTCAAGTCAACCCAATCAAGTACATATGAAGGGTCGGGTTTGTACTTCTTAAGCATAGATACACAGAACACGTTGTGAACCCTTGAAAGTTGTGGCGGTAAGGCCAAATGGTATGACACTTCCCCAATCAGTTCTAAAATCTCGAAAGGTCCAATAAACCTTGGAGACAACTTCCCACTTTTACCAAATCTTATCAAACCCCATCTCGGTACCAACCTTGAAGGATAGAGGTCACCTTCTCTTATCGACATAACTCTTCTGTCGGCTTTGAGCTGCCGCTAACTTCTTTCGAATGAGAGCAAATTTCTCGATCATCTCTTGAACAATCTCCAAGCCCAACATTAGTGCATCACCCATTTCGGCCCAACAAACTGATGATCTACAAGGTTGGCCATACAAGGCCTCAAACGGTGCCATCACGATACTTGCCTGATAACTATTGTTATAGTGAACCCAATCAACGGTAGGTGTCTCTCCGAAGACCCCTTGAAATCAAGAATGCAAGCTCTAAGTATGTCCTCCAAAATTTGAATAGTACGCTCTATGTCATGACCTAAACCCACCCCTATAGATTTAGCTTCGTAACCAGCCAATAATCCTAGATTACCTTCGACCTCAAAGACAAAATTTCAAAAATATTTAAATTATATCATGGCCTAAAGTGGAAGCAAAACAAAAATAACAATGTCCATTGAGCTTGTGCATACATCATGACTAAAATATTTAAAACATTTAAACACAATAATAATATATATATAAATCTTATATATCTCACATACATATACATTTAAGACTTAGCAAAATTTAAAGCTCTGACAAAGCTAAGGGCTGATTTTCTTGGATCTACTCGAGCCTAACTTGCTCAATTCCGAAAACTCTTCAAAAGGCTGACACGGATAGACTCCGAGACTTTCTCTATCTTTGTTTCTTAGTTTGCTCACCTACATATACATCTAAACAGTGCCCAACGAGCAGTAACATAATAAAGAGGTTAAATGAATGAAGTTTGATGATAGTACAAAAACATGTCTTACAATTTTGAAATGAATCTTAAATCGTTTTCAGAATAAGGCATTTGCCCTATTATATGAAATTTATAACAAGACATTTTCCATATCAAATCCCTTATCAAACATATGTTTCATTTCCTGAAACAATCCATTTCAGTAGGCAAATCAATTCAATTAGCTATCATATCAATCCCTTGCAATAATAAAACCATTGTTCGATAGCATCTTCAATACAATTTTGATTTCAATTCAATTCTCAATGATCCATGTTATCCCAATAGTAATACTCATTCAATGACAATTTACGTGGTACATCCAATAGAGTAACAATATTTCAATAACAATGGACCAGGAAGGGTCAAACACTAGAGATCTCTATGTGCTTCAATCAAGTCAATGGCCTTGGTATTAATATCTCCCAGGAAAGGGTCAATGGCCTTGGTATTAATCTCTCCCAGGAAAGGGTCAATGGCCTTGGTATTAATCTCCCCCAGGCAAGGGTCTCATTAAAGGATGCCACAAATACATTTCGAAAGTGAACTTCATTCATCATTACAAAATAACTTTTCAATAAACCATTCAATCAATCATATAACGATTTCAAAAACAATAATCATTCGAAAATAAATATAATTTGAATATATCTTTATAAAGTTACTACTCACAGTAGGTTAAGTTGATATAAGGCCTCGGACGTCCACCTAAACAAATCACATAACAAAAACACAATAGAAGCACCATTCAATATTCATTTCATTTTAATTCAAATCTCTTTATGTGTTTCTAGCTCATTCCATGACTACGTGAGTCCAATTGGTGCCTAAGAATACTTAGAATGTCATGAGGATGCAATTATGTATTTAAAAGAGTTGGTTAAAGATCACTGAAAATAGGGTCCTCGCTCGAGAGCCACTTTGCTCGCTCGAGCGGACTGTAAAATTTTGAAAAACTTTTGGGAGCTCAATTTTCATGCTCGAGCGACACTCTCTTCGCTCGAGCAGATACGACGAATTCTGGAATTTCCAGAACTGTGTTTGAGCTCCAAAGTTGATATTCAAAGGTCCAAAACTTGTGTTTTTGGTACAAAAATATGGAGAACCATTGTATAATTTAGTAAACACTCTCAATTAGAAATCATTTATTCAAAATCACACTCTAATTGTCCAAATTTAGATTTAACTCATTTTCTTTATATCAAACCCACAAATTTTAACATATGAATTAAACTTTCCAAACTCTCGAAATTCCATGATGTATGTAAAAATAGAACCCAATTTTTTTATTAATAACAAAAATCAACTTAACTATGGATTACACAAATAAATTTCTTAGAAATTCAACTTAACTCAATTTTTAACCAAAAACTTAATTTATAATCATAGATGTTCTAAAATGTGTTTAAATTGAATAAAACTTTTAAATTAAATTACATACATGGATTAAAGATCAAAATCAAACAAATTCCTAATTTTCAAAGCTTTTCCTTTTTCTCTTCAAAATATGAGATTGAATTAGTTCAAAAAATCCATGATGCATGTATAATTAGAGTATTAAACTTATAGAATTTACTCATGCATGTAACAATGAGGCTTTATCTCATGCAAGATCACAACATCAAACCCAAAATAATTAATTTCCATAACCATGAACCTAACTTAATCTCTTCATCTTTGTTTTCTAATTTCTTCCAAATTATATGAAATTTAACTCAAACTCATCATTAATTTCAAGTGTAATACATGAATTCTACAAAATCAAGGTTGAAATCCTTACTTTTAATCTTTAATTTGATAGATTCTTGATAATCTTCCATTTTCCTATCTTGAATCTCCTTCAAAAACCAATAGCACAAAGAAGCAAGCTTTGTGATGACCAGTTTCATTGCGTATCACTTCATTTTTGTCCCCTTTGAGTTATGGTGTTCGGGAGCTCTCTTTCAATTTCGGTTCTTGTCTAACTCTAGGTGGAATGTCACTTGTTTCGGAGGGTGCACGGTCGAGTTCAGAGTGCCTGGGAGTGAACCAAAAAATTCTGGGCTGCTGGGCTAGGGCCACGCGTGCGGGGGATGAGGCTGCACGTGCGGGGAAGGGTGAGTTTTAGAGGGTTGCACACTGCCTAAATTGTAGGTGTGGAGGGGGAGGTACAGAGGGAGCTGCACGTGTGGGGATCAGAGCCACACGTGCGGGAGGCACGCTCCACACGTATGGGGGCAAGTGCCACACGTGCGGTAGGGCCTGAGTCCGAGGGGCTCTGTTTTACTTCACTTTTTGGGTTGTGTGTATAATTTTTCTTGTATCTCTCTCTCACTAAGAATCATATCCTATCCCCTCTCTCTACATTCCATACACCTAAGTTCTTGATCCCTTTGGATCTATTGCTTTTCTACCCCAAGTCCCTTCATCAAAGTTTAGGAGCAAGGCAAGAGCTTCACTTTGTACGGAGGAGATCGAATTTCTTCACCATTTGATCCTAGGGTTTCATCAATCTCTTCATCAAGCTTGAGGTAGGGAATTACTTATCTATATATATTTTGCAAGTCTTGATTAACTTTGAGAGCTCATCTTTGTCTATTTCGAAAATGGGTTTATGGCTTAAGGAATTGTTGGTTTTGTAGAAGAAATTTACCCTTGTTCCTTTTAAAATATTTTTCTTGAAATGTTGAGCCATATGGGTTGAGATTGAGGTATAAAGTGAGGTTTTGAAAAGGGATGAGGAAATGTTAAGATTTTGTGAAAACCTAGAAATTGTGGGTTTCTTGAAAAAAAAAAAAAAAAAAAAAAAGGAGATGAGGGCTCATGTTTGATATTATATATATATATGTAAATGTTTATATATATTGTTGTGTGCTATGATAAGTAAAGGAAATGGGAAATATCTTGTTTTTATACACACACACACACACTCACACAGATATATATATATATATATATATATTGATGGAGAACTTCTTAACATATGAAAATTGTTGAGATTGGAAATTGATGTCTATATATTGCTATGGTTTTGAAATGATTAAAAATGTTGGAAGTGCATGAATTATGGTTATATGGTTTCATATGGAAAAATGATGGTAAACTTTAGGCTATTTGTTGGAATGGCATTGAAAGGTGACAACGGAAATTTTGAATGTTATGGAACATTTGTTGTAGATATGGTCAAAGTGGAGAAACATGAAGTGGTATGGATAATTGTTGCATTGGCATTTCTAAAACCTTGCATGTCAAGAACATTGGATTGAGAATTGGAACTTTCATTGAGAATGCAATATTGTGAATGAAATCATGGAAATGTTATGGGGTAAATACGTTGGTAAGTCCGGCTAGGAGGTGTAGATGAAATTGATAAGTTGACTTGAGTGTCCGGGGTGAAAGACCGAAAACACGAGTGGAGGAGGTACCACTTCCTTTCCGGTTAGCAACTGGTAAAGTGGGGTTTTTGGTAGTGCTAGTTGAGCCTACTTGCAAACACCAACCTAGGGATTACCTAAGTCGTATTTACCGCCCCTATTGAATAAAAACTGGAATTTTCGGAATTGTTGAGGTTTCAAATTATTGTTGAAACATGGTGATTTTCAAAAGAGCATGTAAATGAAATTCCTTTTAAAATGGCATTGCATGGCATTTGTATCTAATATTGGAAATCTTGCATAAATGTATATACTTTGTTAAGGATTCTCTACTGGGTTTTATGCTCACCCTATGGGATTTTGATACAGGAAAGGATGTGGTGATCCCGCCGAGTTAAGGTGTGGACATGTTTTGTGAAGAGTAAATAAATCTGTTTTGTTGTGATTTATTTTGCTAGCCAAGGGCTATTCATGTATGGGTTTGAGAGGCCATTGTTGTGTAACCGGGCCGGGCATAAGCCTTGGAAATTGTAAGCCCACGAGGGCATTGTTTTTTTTTTTTTTTTGGGACTTGATGTTCTACATACTATAGATTCATGTATTTTTCATACTGTTGAATGTATAATTCACATGCGGAACTTTTGTACCTATTTTGGTAATTGAGATGTAAAGGTGGGAGACCTATCTTTATTTCTTAATGGACGTTGATTAATGTACTTGATTTGTGTTGGGTTATTTCAGGGCGTTACAACTTGGTATCAGAGCGACCGAGTTTGAATACTTAGGGCTCGCAAGAAGTGGTTGTTTTGCCACAATGGGTTCATTTCGCATGATTATGAAATGTTTTGTTTTTCGTGATTATGTGATAACATACTTATGTGACTATATGGGTATGGGATTGGACTTTTAGGATGTTATTTGTGCCTATTTAATTCCTTGAGGTCTTATTAGAAGGGTACCTGATCAATACTCGTTCTACTAAGAATTCTTGATTTTTCGTGGGACGAATCTCATCACAAAAGGATAATCCGTATGTGCTTACATGACTAAGTGCTTATGTGGAGTGAATTAAATTGTTTGTGTGGTAATATATATAACTGTTGTAGTTTAACGTGCGAGGCAAGTTACGAGCACATTTGGAATTATGTGCTAAATTATCTATCTTGTTCCTTGATTAGGATGTCAGGAAGGGGTCAAACTCATGGTGGTAGATGTGGAAGGCGTGGCAGGGGTCGCCGGGATGCGCATGAGGTACTGGTCCAAGGGGTTCCGGTGCAAAAGGAGGGGTTGGGTCAAGCTAATATGGCCGAGCAAGTGGGGCAAGCGGGTCAAGTTGCAATGGGGGCCCTAGCCCGAGAAATAGTAGGGGCCTTGAGGAAGTCTATGAATATCCTAAGGGCGGAGAACCAAGCTAGGGACAATGCCGTAGAGACGAGGGCGAGTTTCCTTATGAGAGAGTTTTTACGGGCCAAGCCGAATGAGTTTCATGGTGGCCCCGAGCCTAAGAAAGCGGATGAATGGCTCAAATAGACGGTGAAGACATTAGAGATGCTTCACATTGAAGACAGTGAGTTTAGAGTGACTCTTGCGAGTTACTACCTCAAATGGGACGCGGGCCAATGGTGGAAGTATGCCAAGGGCCGAATAGAACTGACATGGGAAGCGTTTATAGTGGCTTTCCAAGACAAGTACCTATTTTCCACTGTTAGGGAGAGGTTGAGGCAGGAATTCCAAGACCTTAAGCAACTCAATATGTCCGTGGCTGAGTTTGAAGCGGCATTTTCTAGTTTGTCCCAGTTTGTACTGGAGTTGGTGGCGACGGAAGAACGCCATTGCATCGAGTTTGAGAAGAAACTTAGAACAAAGATCTTGTTCAAGGTTGCTGGGAACATGATCCAGAACTATGACCGACTTGTGAAAGCGGTGGCACACGTAGAGATTACTGTGGAGGCCGAAGATGAGAGAATCCCGGGGTCAAAGTCGAGGGGTCAGGGGACACAGGGAGACTATAGGCCCAACAAGAAGAGCAGAAACACCTTTTCATCCCAATCCCAACTGCAATAGTCTAGATCCACCTTTCCCTTACCTAGTGCAGGCCCGAGAAAGAGTGCACCGAGTGGATTTTCTTGCTTTAAATGTGGCCAACCGGATCAGAAGGCCTTTACATGTCCACAGAAGGGAGGAGGACAACAGATGTTGGCACCACCACCACCTAACCGATCTCAGAGTCAGTCTTAGAGTAAGAGGCAGGGGCCTACTTGCTATCAGTGCAGTCAGTCAGGGCACATGATGATAGCTTGCCCACAGTTAGGAGGCACATCTGGCGCATCAGGGTAGAGGTAGACTCAGAGCCACCAGCAGGCTCACTCAGTACAGACTTTGTGAGCTAATTAGGGAGCCCCTTCAGCTCAGTCAGTGCAGCAAGCCTATGCTATGAAAGATGAGCAGGTTGATCAGAGGCCACAGGGGTGCGTGTATGCTGTTATCGTACCAGAGCAGTTGCCAGGATCCTCAGTTGTGAGAGGTATTTTTGTTGTGTGGAATTCTTTGGCTAATGTGTTTATAGATACGGGTGTGTCTCATTCATTCATATCTGCTGCATTTGCGTCTGCATTGGGGTTACAGGTGGCACGGTTAGCGTCTCCGCTTAGAGTAGAGTCACCAGTTGGGGGTACGGTTGACTTAGATCGGGGGTGTCATGGTTGTGAGATAGAGGTTGTCGAGCGTTGACTCCCATTTGCTTTTGTGTTGCTAGACATGTCGAGTTTCGATGTCATTTTAGGCATAGATTGGTTGTCTTCGTATCGAACATTGATTGATTGTTTTCGTTAGAGGGTCATAGTGTACACCTTGGGTGGTGATTGTTTTTACTTTCTGGGAGACCGAGTTGATCGAGTCTTATTGCCAGTATTTGACCCTCGTAGTAGAAACGAGCTTAGTGGCGTTCTTACTGCTCTCTTGGATAGTGAGAGCGACGGGACTCGTGTTGAGTTGTCGAGAGTGGTTTGTGAATACCTAGACGTATTTCCTGAGGATCTTACCAGTTTGCCACCTGACTGGGAGATGGAGTTCACCATCGACTTAGTGCTCGGAATGACACCAATTTCCATGGCACCATATAGATTTGCACCCGCAGAGTTGCATGAGTTGAAGATTCAACTCCAAGAGCTTTTAGACAAGGGTTTCATTCTCCCTAGTACATCGCCTTGGAAAGCGCCGCTCTCTTTGCGAAGAAGAAGGATGGGTCGTTGCGGTTGTGTATTGATTACTAGAAGTTGAATCGGGGTTACCGCCAAGAACAAGTACCCCTTAACCCGAATAGATGATTTGTTTGACCAACTTAGAGGGTCTTGTTGCTTTTCGAAGATAGACTTGAGGTTGAGGTACCATCAGTTGAGAGTCCAGGAAGAGGACATCCAGAAAACGGCCTTTCGTATGCATTATGGCCACTATGAATTCCTTGTAATGCCATTTGGGTTGACTAATGCACCGGCTTCCTTTATGGACTTGACGAACCAAATTTTTAAGAAATACTTGGATCATTTCGTGGTTGTCTTTGTGGACGACATCCTAATTTACTCGACTTCCGGGGAAGAACACGAGGCTCACTTGAGGGTAGTGCTTGATTTGCTTAGGAAACATCAATTGTATGTTAAATTTGAGAAATGCGAATTTTGGCTCACCGAGGTGAAGTTTTTGGGCCATGTAGTGTCAAGAGAGGGGGTAACTGTAGATTCTTCAAAGATAAACTTTGTACAGGATTGGGAGCAACCTAAAAATATTTTTGAGATTCGGAGTTTCTTGGGATTGGCGGGGTACTATCGGCATTTTGTGAGGGACTTTTTCTAGACTAGCCACGCCTTTGACTAGATTGACTAGAAATGGGGTTAAGTTTGTGTGGAGTGAGGCTTGTGAGAAGTCTTTCCAAGAGCTTAAAACTAGATTGACTACTGCACCGGTGTTGATAATTCCGGAAAGAGGTTTGGGCTACACTGTCTATTGTGATGCATCTCAGGATGGGCTTGGTTGTGTCTTGATGCAAGGAGGAAAGGTTGTAGCCTACAGTTCACGGCAATTGAAAACTCATGAGAAGAATTACCCTACCCACGACTTGGAGTTAGCAGCAGTAGTGTTTGCCTTGAAAATTTGGAGGCATTATTTGTATAGTGAGAAGCTTGAGGTTTTCTCCAATCAGAAGAGTCTAAAATATTTGTTTTCCCAAAAAGACTTGAATTTATGTCAACGAAGGTGGATGGAGTTTTTGGAGGATTATGACTTCGAGTTACACTACCATCCGGGGAAGGCCAATGTAGTGGCCGACGTCTTAAGTCGGAAATCCGTGAGTAGTTTGGTGAGTGTGGCCATTCGGCAGTGGGTTATGTTAGGTGAAATCGGCAAGTTTGAATTGCACTTGGGTGAGTCCGAAGAGGGTGCAACTTTGTTTATTTTGAGCGCTCAACCTACTTTGATTAGTAAAGTTATAGAGGCACAACAAGGGGACCGTGAAGTAGAGTCAATACATGATAGAATCTCCAATGGGAAGGAAGAGAAGGGTTTGAACATCCATTCAGATCAAAATGTACGATTCCTAGACCGCTTGTTTGTACCAGAACCTTGTAGAGAGGAAGCGCTGCGAGAGCTCCATCACTCATGCCTTGCGGTACATCCAGGAGGAACCAAAATATATCGTGATCTTAGCTTTCAGTTTTGGTGGAGGGGTATGAAGTGGGATGTTGCATCCTTTGTGTCGAAGTGCTTTACTTGTCAACAAGTGAAGGTCGAACACCAGAGACCAGCGGGTTTATTACAACCCCTACCGATAGCCGAGTGGAAGTGGGAGCACATCACCATGGATTTTGTAGTTGCGCTTCCTAGAACTTAGCGGGGCAATGATGCCATTTGGGTAATTGTTGATAGGTTGACTAAGTCTACGCATTTCATTTCGATGCATACTAGCGACTCAGTTGAGCACTTGGCAGAGTGATACATTAGGGAGATAGTTCGATTTCATGGGGTTCCTGTAACCATTGTATTGGATAAGGATCCTCGCTTTACAGCCTGGTTGTGGCAAAGCCTTCAGGAGGCATTGGGGACTAAGTTGACCTTTAGTACCGCTTACCACCCTCAAACTGATGGGCAATCGGAGCATACCATTTAGATTTTGGAGGACATGCTTAGAGCTTGTGTCCTTGATTTCAAGGGTTCTTGGGAGAGACATTTGCCATTGATTGAACTTGCCTACAACAATAGTTACCAAGCTAGTATTGAGATGGCACCGTTTGAGGCGTTGTATGGCCGACCTTGTAGATCACCAGTTTGTTGGGCCGAGATGGGGGATGCACCATTATTGGGTCCAGAAATTGTTAGGGAGACAACCGAGAAAGTTCTCATTCAGAAAAGGTTAGCTACAGCCCAAAGCAGGCAGAAAAGTTATGCCGATAAGAGGAGACGACTTTTATCTTTTGAAGTGGGTGACCATGTTTTCCTTAAGATCTCACCCAGGCGGGGTTTGGTGAGGTTCGGTAAGAGTGGAAAGTTGTCTCCGAAGTTTATTGAGCCTTTCGAGATATTGGAGAGAATCAGGGAAGTGACATATTGGTTAGCTTTACTGCCATAATTTTTGGGGGTTCACAATGTGTTTCATGTGTCCATGCTTAGAAAGTACGAACCTGACCCTTCTCATGTGCTAGATTGGGTTGATTTGGAGGTAGATGAGGATGCCTCTTACGAAGAGCGACCGATTCAGATATTAGATACCCGAGAGCAAGTGCTACGGGGCAAAACCATACCATTAGTAAAGGTGTTGTGGAGACACCACGGGGTTGAAGAAGCAACGTGGGAAAGGAAGGCGGAAGTCCGCTCCAAGTATCCGGATTTATTTGAAAATGTTTCGTTGTTTTGATTTGCAGTGTTCCCTAGTGTTGAAGGGGGAAAATGCTAAAATTGTTAATCACATGTTGGTGTATGCATTGTTAATCTAAGTATGAGATTGTGTGGGAAGGAACTTTTGTTAAAGATGTTTCATTTCAAACGCCTAGTATGAGCAATTGTTGTTTTGATGAAATGATGATAATGATAATGGTAAATGTTAGTTGAATATTGATGTTGCGAGTTCAAAATTTTGATAGTATAGTTATAATTGCTAGAATCCTTCGTTTGATTAGTTGGTTTAAATTTTAGGGACGAAATTTCCTATGGTGGGGAGGTTGTGATGACCGGTTTCATTGCGTATCGCTTCATTTTTGTCCCCTTTGAGTTGTGGTGTTTGGGAGCTTTCTTTCAATTCTGATTCTTGTCTAAATCTGAGTGGAACGTCACTTGTTTCGGAGGGTGCATGGCCGAGTTCGGAGTGCCTGGGAGCGAACCAAAAAATTCTGGGTTGCTGGGCCAAGGCCGCACGTGCAGGGAAGGGCGAGTTTTAGAGGGTTGCACACTACCTAAATTGCAGGTGCGGAGGGGGAGGTGCGGAAGGAGCTGCACGTGTGGGGATCAGAGCCGCATGTGCCAGAGGCACGCTCCACACGTGTAAGGACAAGTGTCGCATGTGTGGTCGGGCCTGAGTCCGAGGGGCTCTGTTTTTCTTCACTTTTTGGGCTGTGTGTATCATTTTTCTTGTATCTCTCTCTCACTAAAAATCATCTCCTCTCCCCTCTCTCTACATTCCATACACCCAAGACACTTAGAGTTCTTGATCCCTTTGGATCTATTGCTTTTCTACCCCAAGTCCCTTCATCAAAGTTTAGGAGCAAGGCAAGAGCTTCACTTTGTGCAGAGGAGATCGGATTTCTTCACCATTTGATCCTAGGGTTTCATCATTCTCTTCATCAAGCTTGAGGTAGGGAATTACTTATAGTTATATATATATATTTTGCAAGTCTTGATTAACTTTGAGAGCTCATCCTTGTCTATTGCGAAAATGGGTTTATGGCTCAAGGAATTGTTGGTTTTGTAAAAGAAATTTACCCTTGTTCCTTTTTAAATATTTTTCTTGAAATGTTGAGCCATATGGGTTGAGATTGAGGTATAAAGTGAGGTTTTGAAAAGGGATGAGGAAATATTAAGATTTTGTAAAAACCTAGAAATTTGGGGGTTTCTTAAAAAAAAGAAAGAAAGGAGATAAGAGCTCTTGTTTGATATTATATATATATAGATATATGTTTATATATATTGTTGTGTGCCATGATAAGTAAAGGAAATGGGAAATATCTTGTTTTTATACATATATATATATATTGATGGGAAATATCTTGCCATGGTTAAATATGGAAAAATGATGGTAAACTTTTGGCTATTTGTTGGAATGGCATTGAAAGGTGACAACGGAAATTTTGAATCTTACGGAACATTTGTTGTAGCTATGGTCAAAGTGGAGAAACATGAAGTGGTATGGATAGTTGTTACATTGGCATTTCTAAAACCTTGCATGTCATGAACATTGGATTGAGAATTGGAACTTTCATTGAGAATGTAATATTGTGAATGAAATCATGGAAATGTTATGGGGTAAATACGTTGGTAAGTCCGGCTTGGAGGTGTAGATGAAATTGATAAGTTGGTTTGAGTGTCTGGGGTGAAAGACCGAAAACACGCATGGAAAAGGTATCACTTCCCTTCCGGTTAGCAATCGATAAAGTGGGGTTTTTGGTAGTGCTAGTTGAGCCTATTTGCAGACACCAACCTAGGAATTACCTGAGTCGTATTTACCGCCCCTATTAAATAAAAATTGGAAGTTTCAGAATTGTTGAGGTTTCAAATTATTGTTGAAACATGGTGATTTTCAAAAGAGCATGTAAATGAAATTCCTTTTAAAATGGCATTGCATTGCATTTGCATCTAATATTGGAAATCTTGCATAAATGTATATACTTTGTTAAGGATTCTTTACTGAGTTTTATGCTCACCCTATGGGATTTTGGTGCGGGAAAGGATGTGGTGATCCTGCCGAGTTGAAGGTATGGACATGTTTTGTGAAGAGTAAATAACTCTGTTTTGTTTTGATTTATTTTGCTAGCTAAGGGCTATTCATGTATGGGTCTGAGAGGCCATTGTTGTGTAACCGGGCATAAGCCTTAGAAATTGTAAGCCCATAAGGGCATTGTTTTATTTTTTTTTTTTTGGACTTGATGTTCTATATGCTATAGATTCATTTATTTTTCATGCCGTTGAATATATAATTTACATGTGGAACTTTTGTACCCATTTCGCTAATTGATGATGTAAAGGTGGGAGACCTATCTTTATTTCTTAATGGACATTGATTAATGTACTTAATTTGTGTTGGGTTATTTCAGGGCGTTACTCTCTCTCTCTCTCTCTCTCTCTCTCTCTCTCTCTCTCTCTCTCTCTCTCTTACAGCTGTGCTCTATCCAGCACAAAAAGAACACACAAAACACACCTACATTAAGTCTTTAATAATAAATAAATAAAGCCTTAATAATAAATAAATAAAGCCACTACTTCTCTTCACAATCTTTCTAGGACCTTTAAAATTTTACTCCATTTTATTTTATGATTAGGATTAGGTTAATCACTAATTATCCATTGGCTTAGTTAATCACCCTTTAATTTTAATTAATCTTGATCATGATTTAATTAATCATAACTAATCGCAATTCCCACATAATTTAATTAGTCTAATTGGCTTCAATTAAGGCCTAATTAATAATATTTAATTTTTTTACCATTCTGAATCAGATTTTTAATCAAACTCCCAAAAGGCTCCAAATACTGAGTTAAACTTATTGTCATCATCAATTTTGATTTCCCAAATCATTTAGGCCTTCAATTTCTAATTAGACTCAAATTTTTGTCAATAAATTACATATTCAAATTGGATACCCCATAAATAAATTTAATTTGTAATAATCACCATTCTCAATCCTCATAATTTAATTAACTTAATTAACTCCAATTCAGACCTAATTAATCGAATTTCAATTTTACTAAATTGAATTGAATATTTAATTAAACTCTCAAATGGGTCCGTAATTAAAAATTAAATTGACTCAATTTATTAATTTCACTTCCTTAAGCCATTTGGACCCTTAATTTCTAATTTCAAAATAAATCTTTAATAGAATCATATACGAATCAGGTTCCACAATTCTCATAAATTCCAAATTAAATTAGGATAACGACTAATTAAAATCCCAAATCTCCTTAATTGACCAAATATAAAATATTATACGTTGTGGGGTCGTTACACTCTAACTGTCCATCGGTTTGAGGATGATAAGCGATGCTAAGGGTCAACTTAGTTCCCAATGCCTCTTGAAGGCTTTGCCATAACCGGGTCATGAAACAAGGATCTCTATCTGAAACAATGGTCACAAGGACCCCATGAAGTTGAACTATCTCTCTAATGTACAACACTCTGCCAAATAATCAACTGAGTTGCCGGTTCGCATCGGAATAAAGTGTGTGGACTTAGTCAACCTATCAACAATCATCCAAACGGTATCATTCCCCCACTGTGTACTAGGAAGTCCAACTACAAAATCTATGGTAATATGCTCCCATTTCCATTTAGCTATAGGTAAGGTTTGTACCAAGCATGGTAGCTTTTGGTGCTTGACCTTCACTTGCTGGAAAGTAAGGCAATTTGAAACAAATAAGGTGACGTCTCATTTCATAACCCTCCACCAAAACTAACGACTAAGATCATTATACATTTTAGTGCCTCCCGTATGTACCGCAAGGCGTGAGTGATGAAATTCTTGGAGCACCTTATCTCTACAAGATTCCAACACAAACAAGCGATCTAGATACCTCACACTCAAATTCGAGTGGATGTTCAAACCCTTCTCTTCCTTCCCGTTGGATCTTGCCACGGATTGTCTCTACCTCACGGTCACCCTATTATGCCTTTATGACTATGCTAATCAAGGTGGGTGTAGCAATTAAAGTAAATAAGGTAGCACCCTCACTAGACTCGCCCAGATGTAAATCAAACTCGCTGATATCACCTAGCATATTCCATTCTCAAATGGCCACACTTGCCATACTGCTCATAAATTTTCGACTCAAGGCATCAGCCACTACATTGGCCTTCCCTAGGTGATAATGTAACTTGAAGTCATAATCCTCCATAAATTCCATTCATGTCCGTTGGCATAAATTAAAATTGTTTTGGGAAAACAAGTATCTTAGACTCTTATGATCGGAGAAAACATCAAACTTCTCACCATATAAATAATGCCTCTAAATTTTCAAAGCAAAAATTATCGACGCTAACTCTAAGTCATGGGTGGGTAGTTCTTCTCATGAGTTTTCAATTGTCGTGAACCATAAGCCACAACCTTCCCTTCTTGCATCTACACACAACCAGGACCATCTTGGGACGCATCACAATAAACAGTATAACCCAGGCCCCTTTTTGAAATTATCAAAACCAGTGCAGTGGTCAACCTAGTCTTAAGTTCTTGAAATGATTTCTCATAAGTCTCGTTCCATACAAATTTGACACCCTTCCTTGTCAACCTGGTCAATGGTGTGGCTAGCCTAGAGAAATCCCTTATGAAACGACAATAATACCCAGCTAACCCTAGGAAACTCTGAATTTCAAAAGCATTTTTAGGTTGTCCCCAATCTTACACGGTATTTATCTTAGAAGAATCTACAATTACTCATTCTCCCAACACAACATGCCCCAAAAAATTTCACCTTAGTCAACCAAAACTCGCATTTCTACAATTTAGCATACAATTGGTGCATCCTAAGCAAGTCAAGCACTATCCGCAAGTGTTTCTCATGTTCCTCCTCGTAGGTTGAATAAATCGAGATATTGTCCACAAAGACGACTATGAAATGGTCTAAGAATTCATGGAATACTCGATTCATCAAGTCCATAAAGGAAGTAGGAGCATTGGTTAAACCGAAATGCATTACTAGGAACTTATAGCGGCCATAATGCATACGAAAATCCATTTTCTGGATATCCTCCTCCCTAACTCTCAACTGATGATACCCTGATCTCAAGTCTATCTTCAAAAAGCAACGATACCCTCTAAGTTAGTCAAATAAGTCATCTATTCTGGGTAGATGATACTTGTTCTTAACGGTAACTCGATTCAATTTGCAGTAATCAATACATAACCACAATGACCCATCATTCTTCTTCACAAAAAGTGTCGGCGCTCCCTAAAGTGATATACTAGGGTGAATAAAACCCTTGTCTAAAAGTTTTTGGAGTTGGATCTTTAACTCATATAACTCAGCGGGTGCAAATCTATATGGCGCCATGAAAATTGGCATCATGCCAGGCACTAAGTCAATGGAGAATTCTATCTCTTGATGTGGAGGCAACCCAGTAAGATCTTCAGAAAAAAACATCAGGGTATTCACAAACTACCCTTAGTAAACCACTCCGAACCATGTGTAGACGCGCCCTTGGGCCTCACTATAGTTCAGGACTCAGATGTGTCACTGTTCTAAATCTTGAACCAAAGAGTCCAAATCCGGCAAATCGTTTTGAGAAAACATATTTTTGAAAGAAGTGCCAAACATGGACTGCTTTGCCAGATACAGAGTCGCCACCTAAATATTTTATTTTGGGAAATTTAGGAAACCCTGACTCGTTGCCTAAGGCCACGTGTCCGTCATCACCAAAGTTGTCTCGGCTCGGGAACTTGGGTACGATTGGGGAAGGTCACTTCGTGAGCACCCGCACTCGCCCGATCAAAAATCGGCCTCTACTAACCATGATATCAAGTTTTGAAAATATTGTGTGCTCTTATTCCGGTTATTAGCCTGGATTACTATGTGATGCGCACAGTATACAAGTATAGACTGGGTCGCTTGAATTGGAACAAAACATTTCTTGCTTATTTTTGAAAGTGATTTGCTACTCGCAAGTAGGCTTAAAATGTAGATTTTGCCACCCTTAGGTGGGCTTAGAAAAGATGGTTTTGCCACAATCTAGAGGGCTTAAGACTCACAGTCAATGATTTGTTCCAATCCAAATAACCCAGCCTTCACCCACAGGCATTTAGGCAGATATATCACATAAGCATATAGCCTCATGGTAAGCATGCTATCATGGTAGTCACTCACACGCATGCAAGGATGCTAAAGCATAAAACTTACCGAGTACTCCAAGCCAAAATAGAAGCTAATTAGAAATCCATGCATGATCCTAAACATACAGAAGTGCCTAATGCAACACATGAAAAATGCAACTATAGCAGGCTCAGCTATCCTAAAGATGGCATGTGAAATGCTACAACTAACAAGTATTCAACTCGGAATTGAAATACAAATGCAGTTAGTATGATGCGTCGAGCCCGGTGCATGCAAAATAGATGAATGATGCAAACATGCTATGATACTGTATGCTAATTGAAATATGCCCTAATCTAACCATCATAAGCTGGTAAATAAAAGGGAGAAAGACGTGGGGTTGAAAGACATACATCACACGCACGCACACTTATTACAGTTGTGCCCTCGCTCGGAGGGTCCGAATAAATAATATACAGTCCCAAATGAATAGTTACAGTCCGAATAAATACAAAATCCTAATTAATTAACAAATTAAACTAGGAAAGTACTAAACTAGCATGCAAGCTAGGGACTGCCTCGACTCTGCTCTGGATGATGAATGATGGATGCTCGGGTTGCCTTGTGCGAAAATCCACTGCGATGCCCCGATTTGTCTCTGTTTACAATTATTCTCGGGATTTGTGCCAAGCTCCGGAAGGCTGCCGACTTCTGATTTGCTGCAACAGAGAGCAGGAAAGGGGCATAGCAATGTATTTTCACGTATGTATGCATGCCTCGATCCTCGTGCCACCAATCACGCATCTCGATGCATGATGGCCGAGGAGTCGAATTGCACAACTCAATATGGGATGAATGCACATGAAAACACAACAAGACCGAGGTTCCATCATGGATAATCCGGAGTGTTGGTGACTGGGAATTGAGACACGTTCCGTCACTCGAAGTACGAAACGTCCCTCGTTTCCCGTGCTCAGACTAACTCCTATCCCAAACACAATGCAATATGCATGACATGTATGAATGCAACTAACATACACCCTAGCATACTCAATGCTATGAAATGGCATACACAATGCACGATGAAACATGGCATGCACGATGCTCTAACATACAACCCAGCACATGCAATGCAAAGGACTAAGTTGGCATACACAATGCAATATGGGCTTACACTAACATGAGTGGACCTCAGCTACACTCACATTAGAGGCCATAAGATGAAAATGAGACACTCGAGGTGCGTGCACGCATGCACGCAAACCAAGGATCGATCTTAAGGCACGGATGCCACTCTAACAAGGCATGGCAAGGCATGAAATATGGCATATGAACATGCAAATTTCAACGCTAAAATATGATGCTAAACAGCCCCGAAACATGGAAACATGGTACCCGATGCATAAGATGAACCCCAAAACTCAAAACTATGCACATGGAATGACTTATAGCTATACAAAGCATGCATTATTTGATCATTAAGTCTAAAGACAGAGCCAAGGCAGTCCCAAAACATGACATTTTCCAGTTCAAAGCAAGGCCAAAAAGGTGCTAGCAAGATGGGCTAAAGTAGCATGCAATTTTGGCTATCAAACATGGATTACATGGCAAGTACATGAAGAAATTGAGCACTCACAAAACCAAAAAAAATCAGTGAACTAAACATGCCAAAATATGCCCAAATAACAACTGAAGTGAAGCCAATACATGCAAAAATGATGAGTTCCTTTAGAGAGCTATGCAAGGGATTCTTAAGCACATACAAGATAGACACTTAGCATGGCATAAACATCTCTGAAAATAAAATATGGTAGTCCTAAAACTCACCAAATTGACCCTGGAAAGTGACTAAGAAGCATGCAAAGAGGGGTCCCTTTGGAAGGCCAAAATGACCACCAAACAAGTCAAGGTGAGAGGGGATCACCCCCCTCTGATTTGGAGGCTCAAAATAGCATCAAAGCCACTGGAAATCCACTGGATTCCAGTGGCTAGAAGACCAAACAAAGCATGCAACAAGAGCTTAGGTGTAAGGCTCAAAATAAGAAGGAATCAAGCATACAAGGAAGCATGTGACCTCAAAAAAAAAAAAAAAAAAAAAATGGGACCTTGAACAAACTTGAAGATGAGATTAAAACAAGATGTTTTTTCAGTTTATGACAAACCTCAAAAATGAACACAAGTAGGGCTAATCTATCATGCTAAAATGGTCCTAAAAGAGAGATTGGAGACAAGGGACAGCATATGACCCCAAATAGCAAGGAGCCCTTCAACAAAGTTGAAGAGGGGCTCAAAACATGGCACTTTACAGTTTACATCAAGCCTCGAAAATGAACACAAGTGAGGCAAAATCAACATGTAAGAGAAAGGCCTAAAAGAGGGATAAAAAGACAAGTGGTAGCAACTGACCTCAAACAGAGGAGAGCCCTTCAACAAAGTTGAAGAGGGGCTCAAAATAAGACATTTTACAGTTTATGAACAAGTCCAAAACTGTGACGACCCAGAATTTTTCCCTCCGCTCGAACGGAGGAGTTGACGCTCGAGCGGACTTTTGGGGTTCCTAGCAGTTTTGCTGACGGCCTGAGATTCTGGGAGTGGTGAATCTCCGCTCGAGCGGGAAGTTGACGCTCGAGCGGACTGCTTTATTGGTCTGTGCGTGCTCGAGCGGTTGAGGCGACGCTCGACCATGGAAAGTAAGATTGCCCTTGGCATTGTATGAGTGTATTTGGAACCTTCTTATTTTATTTTGGAGTATTGATTGAGGTGGTAATATGATAGTAAGGTAAGATTGGACCAAGAACTTTAATTCGAACAATTCGTTTACGTTCAACAGTCACTCTTTTGCCCCTTTCATTTTCCACACTTTGAATTTGAATGTGAGGTTAGAACCATTGGAAAGCTTATCTCCGGGGCTTCAATTTGGACACAAGAACGACCTAAAACGGAGTCCGAATGAGAGAGTTACGCATGTTTGAAGTTTTGGAATCTGTGCTGGGTGCAGGTCCGCTCGAGCGAGAATAGGGACGCTCGAGCAGGTTTTATGAGAACAGTAACTTAAGAACGGGTTTTTTGGATCTTTTCTCACATTTTCTTTTTCATTCTTCTTTCCTCTCACTCTAAGTTCGAAACCCTAGCCCCAAAACCTTGACTTCCTCTACTTTGATCAACAATCCCCCATGGTTTTTGCATCAAGGATGGAGAACAAGAGAGGATCAACGTTTTTACCCGATTGGAACTCGGATTTGCGAAGAATTCTGCTCAAAGCTTGCTCCTTTGTTAATTCTTGAGGTAAGGATTCTAATACTCTTCAATACTTACATCCATAGATAGATTTGAGGTATTTTCATTGTATAATTGTACAAATTTTCATTTTATAAGTATATAGAAGAAAATATGAGATTTTGGGAATTTCGGGTTTGAACATTGGGGGTTCAATTGATGGGTTAAGGTGATGGGGTATGACCCTCAGATGTATAATTAAGGAGAAAATTGGGATGTAAGGTAATGGTATGAGAAGTTTGAATATTTATGAAAACTTTATTTTTCTTGGAAACCCAAGGTTAATTTGTAATGATAAATAATGATTTTGCCCAAATTGATAATAGAATCATGGAATTGATGGGTTGAATGATACGTGTACAAGTTTAATTTGGTTTTTGAGATGTTTTGAAATAATGTTAAAAATTTGCGAATGAACGTTGTTATGAGCATTGTAAATCATGTTAAAATGAGAAAGGAAATTAGGGGAAATGATTTAGAGAATTAATGTGTGACTTCAGCGTCGTTTGGCAAGAGGCTACTTTAGCCAAAAAGTCAAAAAGTAACTAAAAAAAGTCAAAAAGCCAACAACCCATACCAAAAAGTTAAAGATTTCCTTTTCTCTCTACTTTTTGCACATCTTTTCGTAAAAAGCCAAAAAGTCATTCCAAACATACTAGTTTTTTTTATATCACATTTTAGCCAAATAGCCAAAAAGTTACAAAATTAGCCCGTTCCCAAACGAGGCCTTCGTATGTGTGTAGGACACGCTTCGGGAGGAATAAATGCTCCACCAAAACATTGTGAGTAATAGTACAAAGATGTACATTTTATTTATCATTGAGAATTATTATCACTAACGCTCTGTTTCTTGTAAGTGTTACACGAACATGTTACACGAACATTATGGTGATTGAAAGTCAATGTGAACGTTGAAAGATTGGCATACATCGGTATGATTTTGAAAGGACTCTATTCTGTCAATAACGAATAATAATTCTTTATTATCTATAAGCAAACCACGTTGTTTCTTAATGAAAAAATGGAATTATGTTCATCTTTAAACCAAGTATCTGTATGAAACTGAGATTATTCCATTGTGTTACATATGGACCCGAGGTCGCTAAGAACCTATGACATGCATGCAAATGTGTAATATTATTATGTGACTCACGTTAGAATGTGGGTTATTCTGTCCTTATTAAGCATATGGTAATGCTATATGTGGCCTCCGTTAATAATTGTTATTATTATTATTATTCAGTTATACGCGAGACACCTGCATTAATTTGTAACCAAGCCATGGGAAACTTATGTGCATTATTGCATAATGGTATGCTAAGAAAACTGAAATTATTTCTATTACTGTTCCGGTTATGCTATGCTATGACATGATATGATGATTCGGTCTGTAAGACCTATGAAATTTTGGTATGGAGCAAAGTGCTGTACGGAACTAAGTACTGCAGTGCGAGTTACCTCTAGAATCCGTAAGAGCCACCTCTTGAGTCCATACATATGTAAACTGGGCGTAAAGCCAATGTGAAAGTTATGAGGCCTATGGCCATTTTGTATGATCTGTTAGTATGAAACAAAGTCTTTATGCATTGCAATCACGAAGTTACCTCTAGAATCCGTACGAGCCACCTCTTGAGTTCACACATGCATTACAAGGGCTTTATGCCATTACAAGGGCTCTATGCCATTCTGACAAGGGCTTTGTGCCATTCTGATAAGGGCTTCATGCCATTTTGTTAAGGGCTTCATGCCATTCTGTTAAGAGCTTAAAGCCACTCTGTTTAAGATTGGGCCAATGGCCGTTCTGTACAAGATACTTTTGTAAAAATGATTTGGAAAAGTAAAGAAGCAATGGAATGCATGAAATACCTTCATGATAATATATGAAACAAAGTGCTACACGGAACTAAGTGCTACGATGTGAGCCACCTCTAGAATCCGTGTGAGACACCGCTTGAGTTCATACAAGTATATTCAAGGGCTTAACGCCAACTTTCAAGGGCTTGATGCCAAATTATTCAAGGGCCTTGTGCCACCATGTTTAAGAGCTTTACGCCACTATCATTAAGGGCTTATGCCACACTGTTCAAGTGCTTTACGCCAAAACATTATGTACAAGCTAATATGTTCCAAGATAAGGTCTAAGACCATTATGATTAAACACAAATTTAGACTCGTTATGTGAACTCTACATTGGTATATGAAAGTGTGTTTAATGAAATCCATATTTTGGGTTACGAAATGTTTAATATGATAAGTATTTTCTGAAATGATAAAAATGCTATGAACTTCCGACATGTTTATGATATGATACGTTTTCTGGATAATTTTCCCAAAATGCCTAGATATGCTACGAAACTCCGAATGTTCAAGATATGACAAGTTCTCTGAATAAGATACCTTGCTATGCATACAGAAACAAATTAACCATATGTTCTCTTTATTGATAAATGCATGGATATGTATTATAATTCGTACTGAGCATTGAATTGTTATGTGCTATTATTCACTGAGCTTGGCTCACTTTATTTTATGTCTGTTTCTGTAGGCACTCAACCTGGAGGTCAACCTTAATATGTGGCTTCCATCACCCAGTTGTCAATTCCTAAGTATCTAAGCTCTTAGGTGTTGACCGTTCAAGTTATGGAGTTTTGATAAATTTTTAATTTGTACCTAAATGTCTGTTAAGATTGATGTGTATGTAATGTTTATAGATATATGTACATAGCTATTTTCATGTATTATGTTCTGTTTGCGATCCTGGCATAGTAGTGGTAGCTCAATGGATATTATTTTACGCTATTTTATGATATTAAATGCTTCCGTTTAGGCCCCATAAATTATATTCATCAGGTTTTATGTCCGTTTCTGAAGTGGTCATGCCCAAACTTTTAGGGGCGAGTTTGGGGCGTGACAAGTGGTATCAGAGCATGAGTTGCTATCTGACACACAGATCCATTGAGCTGTAGGATGTCTAGAAAAGACTTAGGCTTCATACATGACATCCTTAGTGCATACGAAAAGACTGAGAGCAACGTTAAGTGTAATTTGTTTACGTTAACGATTATGAGCCATGTCTATTGTACTTTCCTTGTGTATATATATTGTGATGATTGTTGTGTAGAGCATGTCAGAAATAAGGATAGAGGATCACCTCAGGTTGAATGAAAAGGGAAAATGATTGGTAAGTAATGCACATGCAATTTTTGGTTATTATTTGTGAACTGATAGTTACCTATCATTTATTTAGATGAATTGCTTAAATACTAACTATGGAATATTTAGTTATGATATAGTGATGTCTTCCTTGTCATGGTACTGTTTGGACCTATGATTTGAAAAGTTATTGTGATACGTATTTTGATAAGTTGTGTTTTGTATAATAGTTGAATCATGTTACGTATGACCGACTGCAAGAGAAAATTATGTATACAGTGACCCATATGAGAAGTGAATTATTCTATTTTGTTAAGCGCACGATAATGACATGATATGACAAGCAATGCTTTATTTTTTGATATGTTACGTTACGAATTAAGGAATGATGATGCATGTATGTAAAAGTATTAATGGCATCCTGAATACAAGGTCCTTGCCCAGGGGTAATAATACCGTGGTTTAAGTATGTTACAAGATATCTCTTGCCACCGACGGTCTTGTACGGGTGGATTATGATCAAACATAAACTCTGATTTTTGTTTCTGATTCAAGTATAACTAAGAATATGTATGAATATGTTTCTGTTTATCCGTTCCATTTATGCTATGTTATAACGTGATGAATTGATAGTGTCGAATGAGTGCAATTTATGTGTAATCGGGATTTGTTTATGGAATCTGTGATCTGAAGTCTGTAATTTGGTTTGTTTACGTGTATTCTGTAATTTGCGATCAAGATCTCTTGTAAGAAATGATTGAATGATATGAAGGACCTCACCCACATCACGTGTCTACTTACATGAGAGTAAAAAAGAAAAAAGAAAAAAGAAAAAAGAAAAAAGAAAAAGAGGCAGCTATTGACTACTTCGAAGTCAAACTAAATAGATAAGCCACCACAAGAATTCAAATCCTGTCTTTGTATGTTAAGTGATTGAAGGTTGAGAAATCATTCCTGTGAAATATTTATGTGTAACTATGTAAATGTTAGATATTGCGAAATTGTCCTCTATCACCTATATGGAGGTTATGATGTGAACTGTTTTGCATGATATCGAGGATTTCGGTGAAAACATATGGACATGGGAATATTCCATTTTGCTAATGGGTTAGCGATACGTATTGGGCATTTACCTTCTCTTGCATGTTTCGACAACTTTGTACAATACTCACTACGTGATTACAAATTGATTGACTACCACATTGAATTAATCTTACCAACAATTATGTCTAACTAAGAATTATGAACCTTGATGTTATGAAATCAAATTATTCCTTTGCTATACTATTGCATATGTTGTTTGATATTATAGAATCTGGAAGGATGTGATTCTTATGGTTACTGATTTATGATCCTATGAACGAACCTGGTAGAATCTACGTATGAGGAATAACTGGAAACTCTATGTATGTTAACTAATCGGGCCAGATGATTGGTCTCTAATTTCTGTATGATCGTTTGCTGATCCACTATAATTACAAGTTGTAAAGACGAAACCATGTGAGTGACTTCGCGTCTTCAAGTGAGAAAAGGAAGAATTGTTTGAATAGTGGAAAAAGGGGGCCAAATTAATTTGTGCTATGACAAGAAAAAGTGCTAGCAAAGGAAAATGTTATACCTTACGGTTATGAATGATTAGTCAAGTATGATTTTGAATTCAATTTCTGGCCTTGTTTTGATAGTTGTATTTATTATTTAGATTTGAACATATGACGACATGATCAAGTGTCTATAATGGGGATTCTTCTTCCCACCGTTCAGATTTTGTCAAGAAGTAGAGAATGTGGTTTAAAATCTACATAAGGATATGATTTTGATATGTTTTCGTAAATGGAAGATATGGTACGTCTTAGGCAGAACCTTATTTGGTAGGTTCAAAGATCTGATTCAATGATGCATAATCGGATTTAAGTCTAACCACGTAATTAAGTTATTTTGGGAACTATATGTAACTGTAATGGTCATGTACCACCGAGTAAATTGCATTATAAGATAAGTTTGAACGTGTACTCTCTAATCAAAATTGCATATGAACTATTACAGCTGGGCTGACCTAGTTGGAGACTTAGTGGAGAGTACTTTCATTATGATTGAACTTAATGCGCGTTGTGGGAATTTATTTCGAATAATTGAATAAGAAATTGGAAACCTTAAAGGTTTAATTATCTAAAATTGATTATGTATCTATGACCAGCATAATTTTTATGTAATCTTAAGTATGTTTACGAGATTTCAATTTCGGAATGATTAACGATTGGATTTTGTCCTATATGTTTTTATGTATGACCATCTATATATATATCTAAGTCTTCTTACGTATAGAAAGAAATAAGGATTGAAAAGAAGAGCATAGATCTTCAAGGAAGTAAGGGAGGAAGTGAAAAGGTTGTAGAAATTTCAAAGCTTAAGGTATGTTTGATCTTTTAATTGACCTCTCTTGAAGTTGAGTAGGAACTCCTCTATGTGAGTGTCTCCAAGGAGTAATTGTATGATGGTCTTCACTATTCTATGTTTTTAAATGTCAATGAAATAAAGAGTTGGTGATGCCGTTAATTGAAGTGCAAGTGAAAATTTTGGTGTTGGACCGTACAATGTGAATTGTCTTTGAAATTGAGTTTTGGGCATTCACTAGACGTGGTGCGCTTAGTTGTTAATTGAGAAGTTGTTATGGGCTGTGGGATTATAAATGGTTAGTGTTGCTTCTTGCCTGTTGAAATTCTAATGCGTGTATGTTGATCGAAAGTATTTGTGATCCTTTCCTATCCCAAGTGTGGATCTAGTTTTGGAACATTACAGGGTGTGTTTCTGTTTATGTTTGACCTGTCTTCTATTTGGTTTTCTTCAATTTCGAGGACGGAATTTTTTAAGGAGGGAAGGATGTGACGACCCAGAATTTTTCCCTCCACTCGAGCGGAGGAGTTGACGCTCAAGCAGACTTTTGGGGTTCCTAGCAGTTTCTTGTGGCTGAGATTACGAGAGTTGTGAATCTCACGCCGGCGGAGAAGTTGGCCTTCAGCGGTCGCTTTATTGTCAATGTGCACTCGGCGGTTGAAGCGGCGCCGGCGTGAAAGTAAGATTGCCCTTGGCGTTGTATGAGTGTATTTGAAACCTTCAATTTTTATTTTGGAGTATTGATTGAGGTGGTAATATGATAGTAAGGTAAGACTGAACCAAGAACTTTAATTCGAACAATTCGTTTACGTTCAACAGTCACTCTTTTGCCCCTTTCTTTTTCCACACTTTGAATTTGAATGTAAGGTTAGAACCATTGGAAAGCTTATCTTCGGGGCTTCAATTTGGACACAAGAACGACCTAAAACGGAGTTCGGATGAGAGAGTTACGCATGTTTGAAGTTTTGGAATCTGTGCTGGGAGCAGGTCCACTCGAGCGGGAATAGGGACGCTCGAGCGGGTTTTACGAGAACAGTAACTTAAAAACGGGGTTTTTGGATCTTTTCTCACATTTTCTTTTTCATTCTTCTTTCCTCTCACTCTAAGTCCGAAACCCTAGCCCCAAAACCTTGACTTCCTCTACTTTGATCAACAATCCACCATGGTTTTTGCATCAAGGATGGAGAACAAGAGAGGATCAACGTTTTTACCCGATTGGAACTCGGATTGGCGAAGAATTCTGCTCAAAGCTTGCTCCTTTGTTGATTCTTGAGGTAAGGGTTCTAATACTCTTCAATACTTACATCCATAGATAGATTTGAGGTATTTTCATTGTATAATTGTACAAATTTTCATTTTATAAGTATATAGAAGAAATTATGAGATTTTGGGAATTTCGGGTTTGAACATTGGGGGTTCAATTGATGGGTTAAGGTGATGGGGTATGACCCTTAGATGTATAATTAAGGAGAAAATTGGGATGTAAGGTAATGGTATGAGAAGTTTGAATATTTATGGAAACTTTATTTTTCTTGGAAACCCTAGGTTAATTTGTAATGATAAATAATGATTTTGCTCAAATTGATAATAGAATCATGGAATTGATGGGTTGAATTATACGTGTACAAGTTTAATTGGATTTTTGAGATGTTTTGAAATAATGTTAAAAATTTGCGAATGAACGTTGTTATGAGCATTGTAAATCATGTTAAAATGAGAAAGGAAATTAGGGGAAATGATTTAGAGAATTAATGTGTGACTTCGTATGTGTGTAGGACACACTTCGGGAGGAATAAATGCTCTACCAAAACATTGTGAGTAATAGTACAAAGATGTACATTTTATTTATCATTAAGAATTATTATCACTAACGCTCTGTTTCTTGTAAGTGTTACACGAACATGTTACACGAACATTATGGTGATTGAAAGTCAATGTGAACGTTGAAAGATTGGCATACATCGGTATGATTTTGAAAGGACTCTATTCTGTCAATAACGAATAATAATTCTTTATTATCTATAAGCAAACCACGTTGTTTCTTAATGAAAAAATGGAATTATGTTCATCTTTAAACCAAGTATCTGTATGAAACTGAGATTATTCCATTGTGTTACATATGGACCCGAGGTCGTTAAGAACCTATGACATTCATGCAAATGTGTAACATTATTATGTGACTCACGTTAGAATGTGGGTTATTCTGTCCTTATTAAGCATATGGTAATGCTATATGTGGTCTCCGTTAATAATTGTTATTATTATTATTCAGTTATACGCGAGACACCTGCATTAATTTGTAACCAAGCCATGGGAAACTTATGTGCATTATTGCATAATGGTATGCTAAGAAAACTGAAATTATTTCTATTATTGTTCCGGTTATGCTATGCTATGACATGATATGATGATTCGGTCTGTAAGACCTATGAAATTCTGGTATGGAGCAAAGTGCTGTACGGAATTAAGTACTGCAGTGCGAGTTACCTCTAGAATCCGTAAGAGCCACCTCTTGAGTCCATACATATGTAAACTGGGCGTAAAGCCAATGTGAAAGTTATGAGGCCTACGGCCATTTTGTATGATCTGTTAGTATGAAACAAAGTGTTGTACGGAACTAAGTGCTGCAATGCGAGTTACCTCTAGAATCCGTACGAGCCACCTCTTGAGTTCACACATGCATTACAAGGGTTTTATGCCATTACAAGGGCTCTATGCCATTCTGACAAGGGCTTTGTGCCATTCTGATAAGGGCTTCATGCCATTTTGTTAAGGGCTTCATGCCATTCTGTTAAGAGCTTAAAGCCACTCTGTTTAAGATTGGGCCAAAGGCCATTCTGTACAAGATACTTTTGTAAAAATGATTTGGAAAAGTAAAGAAGCAATGGAATGCTTGAAACACCTTCATGATAATATATGAAACAAAGTGCTACACGGAACTAAGTGCTACGATGTGAGTCACCTCTAGAATCCGTGTGAGACACCGCTTGAGTTCATACAAGTATATTCAAAGGGCTTAACGCCAACTTTCAAGGGCTTGATGCCAAATTATTCAAGGGCCTTGTGCCACCATGTTTAAGAGCTTTATGCCACCATGTTTAAGAGCTTTATGCCACTATGATTAAGGGCTTATGCCACACTGTTCAAGGGCTTTACGCCAAAACATTATGTACAAGCTAATATGTTCCAAGATAAGGTCTAAGACCATTATGATTAAACACAAATTCAGACTCGTTATGTGAACTCTACATTGGTATATGAAAGTGTGTTTAATGAAATCCATATTTTGGGTTACGAAATGTTTAATATGATAAGTATTTTCTGAAATGATAAAAATGCTATGAACTTCCGACATGTTTATGATATGATACGTTTTCTGGATAATTTTCCCAAAATGACTAGATATGCTACGAAACTCCAAATGTTCAAGATATGACAAGTTCTCTGAATAAGATACCTTGCTATGCATACAGAAACAAATTAACCATATGTTCTCTTTATTGATAAATGCACGGATATGTATTATAATTCGTACTGAGCATTGAATTGTTATGTGCTATTATTCACTGAGCTTGGCTCACTTTATTTTATGTCTGTTTCTGTAGGCACTCAACCTGGAGGTCAACCTTAATCTGTGGCTTCCGTTACCCAGTTGTCAATTCCTGAGTATCTAAGCTCTTAGGTGTTGACCGTTCAAGTTATGGAGTTTTTCTAAATTTTTAATTTGTACCCTAAATGTCTCTTAAGATTGATGTGTATGTAATGTTTATAGATATATGTACATAGTTATTTTCATGTATTATGTTCTGTTTGCGATCCTGGCATAGTAGTGGTAGCTCAATGGATATTATTTTACGCTATTCTATGATATTAAATGCTTCCGTTCAGGCCCCATAAATTATATTCATCAAGTTTTATGTCCGTTTCTGAAGTGGTCATGCCCAAACTTTTAGGGGCGAGTTTGGGGCGTGACAAAAACAGCTCACAAATAAGCCTAAAATATCATGCAAAAATAGGCCTAAAAGAGAGTTTAAACAGAAAGGGTGAGGAGGAGACCTCAAATAGAGAAAGACCCTTAATAAAGCATGAAGATAAGCTCAAAATAAGACCATTTTCAGTTTGGGTCGGAGCGCAAAAATGTAAGCAAGTATGGCTCAGAAAGCACACAAAATAGAGCAAGAAAGAGGGGAAAGAAGACTCACCCTTGTAGCCTAAGTTTTCAACATCTTTTGGTCCAAGAAATGGTGCTCCTAGCCTCTGGAAATAGCCTTCAAGTTGCTGGAATGGAGTGTGGTGGTGTGGTGCTATGGGTTGTAGTGTAAAATGGTGTAGGACTTGAGGGGTTTTGAGGCTTGGAATAGAGAGGGAGAGAGGTTGAATGCAAGAGCTCTAAAACAATTTTGTTAACCCTTCAAAATGGAGCTAGAGGGTCTGGTTTTATAGAGGGAGGAGTAGAGGAAAGGGGGGGAAAATCAAATTCAAATTTCCCCCCCAAAAGACCCCCTCGGATACAGGATCTGGGAGGAAACAGAGGGTATATCTGTAATGTACCTGGAGAGAGGAACATGGCCGGCCAGGTTCAGAGGGTTCAAGTGGCCGGCCGGCCGGCCAGGGTCAAAAGGGTCAATGAGAATTAGTGGCCGGCCACCCCATATTGGTGGCCGCCCATGTGTGCACAACACAGCTATGCAGAGAAAAACTGAAAAAAGTGAACCAGGAGAGAGAAAAGCTAGCTTTTTAGAGGGGTTCAAAATGGTCAGGAATGATTGCTGGCCAGCCATGACATATTGGTGGTCTCCCAGGTGTGTACATCACAAATATGTGGTTGAGGGTCAAAGAAAGTGGCCTGGGAATGGTCAACATCAGCTTTCTAGTGAGGAAAACGGGCGACAGAGAGCGATGAAGGAATAAAGCTGGTCTTCAGAACAATTGCTGGCCTCCCACCTTTCTACGACCTTTATAACAATGAAAATAAGGTCTCCACCAAGAATGAACCCAAACCGATGCAAAACGAAGGTTCAGGGGCCAAAACACGCAGCCTGGGGCCCCGAAAATTGACTGTTAAGCACCGGAGGTGGCGTTCGACCATAAAGTTGGTCTCTCGAGCCTCAATGTCCCTCAAAAGGGAGTAAACAAGATGTATGCCAAAAATTGGAGCAAACGGAGGTAGTTAAGCGGTCCCGAACCGAGGCACACGGCCAACGGCTCCGAAAACCGGGAACCGGGAACCGGGCTCCAAACGGGAAAAATGGCCTACGACAACGTGACCTACGGCCACTGAGAGATGATCTATGGGACCTCGCCTTTCCTTCGGAAAGAGAAAACAAAGAAAACAGGGCCTGGTTCGCAAACCGAGGCAAAGCACAAAAGAGTCCGGAAGTCCGGGGCAAGGCTCGCAGCCGTGATTCCGCAACCTCAGGACGAGCACAATATGGAACATTTCCAAGCGCTCAATCGGTGATGTCTGAGTCTTAAGGTCGGTCAAAAATAGGGTGTCTATAGTTGCCCCTCTTTGACAGAACTCGGAAGTCAAGGAGTGACGGGAGTGAATGTCAAAGACCAGAGACGACCCATTTTTGACGAGGCCGAAGACTTACACAAACATACGAGATCAACAGGAAGATGTGCTCGTAGGCGTGCCCGCAGGCAGGAGGCAAAATGCAAAGCGATGTGCACAAAGCCGGATGTAACTCAATGATCATGCGAAGCAGCAAGCTGTAATGAAACAAATATTCACAATAGATGCAAACGTTTTAAGCAAGAATGCAAGGCAATACTATATTTCATGTAGTTAAGAATGTGGAGAATTGTTGAAGTCTTGCCATGTTTCATACGGAGAAGATACAATACCTGCGTGATTCGTCTGGTCGCACCAGCCTCAATTGAACCGTACATACAATATCGTGCCTGTAAAAGAAAGAAACTCAACAAGCATAACATATTTTAACAACATATGTTCAACGTGATACGAATGTAGACAAACGTGGTGCCGATGGGTGAGTGCATTGCAATGTGAGAAACAACATGCGTGACAATGCGATTTTAAGCATGGAGGCATGACAGTATCAAGGAAACGTGCATAACAATGCAAGTTATATGCATGAGAATGCAAGTGACGTGCATAACAATGCAGGATGAGTGCAAACTAGAATGCGAGTTTGTTGCAAAACAACGAGCAAAGTAATGCAAGTTTCTGACGAGGGTGACTCGATCGTTGCCTCCGATTCACCTCATGGAGGGGACACAACATGTTCAAAAAGGATACACTTTGCTCTCGGCGAGTAATGATGAAACACACATTGAAAATTGGAGTTGAAGTCCCGGCAGAGCGATTTCGCGACGGGAAGTGCACTTCTCTTGTACTTTTTTAGGTCCCGGGGACTCCAATCATCACCAAAATTTTGCAGAGACCTTGGAGGCCACATGGGGGACACCACCGCCGATTTATTCCTGTGAGGTCCGGCCATGTTTTTGGGAGAGGGGTGGCCGGCCTGCCAGAAAAGGTGGCCGGCCGGCCACCTAGGCCAAATCCGGGGCAGTTTGGTCTTTTCACCTTCATTTCTTTAAATGTGCTTATCCAAAGAACTTTTCCTCACAAGTGCAGCTCCGAAATTGCTCTCTCTTCCTTCCCAAACCATTTTCTCTCAGATCTGCGCTCTATACGCGTTTTCTAACGCCTCACGCAAGTTGTTTTCGCGAAAACTTTCAGTTCTCTTCACTTTGAACCGATTAAATTTTGATTTCGGGGCTTCTTTTCTCATTTTCACCACTTGAGGTAAGTTTGTCTCGACATTTGGAAGATTTTCTTGGGGGTTGACTTTTGTTGACTTTTTCATTTCCCGAGAGTTGACTTTTGTTGACTTTTTTCCAATTTTGGCTCATTTTGCTCATTTTTGCTCCTTTTTGCAGATTTTTCGAGATGGCTGGTCATTTCCCTTATGGCGGAGGTTCTCCAGGTGCCGAGGGTGAGCCGGAAATCATGTCCTTGCCCCCGAGGGTTCGGTCGTTCATCCCTGAGAGGTACGCCCCTCAGATACACATTCTCCCATAGGCAGTCACCGATTTTGATGACCGAGCGCCTGTGGATCTACTACTGCGGGAGCCAGAGTCTCACCTCTCTCATGAGGCACAAGAGGTATTTACTTGGCTTTTACATTTTTCGTAACGTATTTTGCATTTTCCGCGCATTTCGTGCTTTTGCTATGTTCATCTACTCACTCAAGCACACAGCTTGTTTTGAATGTTTAGTTCATAGCACCGTATTTCGTTTGCGTCTTGAACACACAGTTCAAACACTCTGAATTTCTGAACACGCAGCCCATGTATTAATTGTGAACACATAGCACACACTTGCTGAGAATTGAACACACAACCCAATTATTTCGAAATCTGAACATACAGCGCAGTTACTTGATGTTGAACACATAGCACACACTTTGAGGTGAACACACAGCCCACTGATTTTGAAGTCTGAACAAACAGCTCAAATACTTGATGATGAACACACAGCACGAACTTTGAGATGAATACACAGCCCATCGTTGAGGTGAACACACAACACACACTGATTGAGAGTTGAACACGCAGCCCAAACACTTGAATTCTGAGATGAACGCATAGCCCATACTTTGATGTCGAACACACAGCTCGTTGTTGAGGTGAACACACAGCACACACTGATTGAGAGTTGAATACGCAGCCCAAACACTTTAATTCTAAGATGACCGCACAGCCCATACTTTGAGATGAACACACAACCCATTGTTGAGGTGAACACATAGCACACACTGATTGAGAGTTGAATACGCAGCCCAAACAGTTGAATTCTGAACACACGGCTCATTGTTGAGGTGAACACGCAGCACACACTGATTGAGAGTTGAACATGCAGCCCAAACACTTAATTTCTGAACACACGGCTCATTGTTGAGGTGAACACGCAGAACACACTAATTGAGAGTTGAACACGCAGCCCAAACACTTAATTTCTGATCACACGGCTCATTGTCGAGGTGAACACGTAGCACACACTGATTGAGAGTTGAACACGCAGCCCAAACACTTAATTTCTGAACATACGGCTCATTGTTGAGGTGAACACGCAGCACACACTGATTGAGAGTTGAGCACGCAGCCCAAACACTTAATTTCTGAACACACGACTCATTGTTGAGGTGAACACGCAGCACACACTGATTGAGAGTTGAACACGCAGCCCAAACACTTAATTTCTGAACACACGGCTCATTGTTGAGGCGAACATGCAGCACACACTGATTGAGAGTTAAACACGTAACCCAAACACTTGAATTCTGAACACACAGCTCATTGTTGAATTTTCAGAACACACAGCCCATATTTTGTATCTGATTTGATTTTGCACACAGCTCATACATTTCATTTGCATGTAGCTTATTCATTTCATTTGCAAGCAGCTTATTCATTTCATTTGCACGTAGCTTATTCATTTCATTCTGAAACTGAATACATGTGTACATCCTGAATGCAGGTGACTGCTCGTACTCTGTGAGATCTGGCTCTGTCATGTGAGGAGTGGTATGCCGAGCTCCCGGAGGCTGTTCGGGATCTGGTTGATGTAGCGGGGTTCGGGCCCTTTTGCACTGGGATATCTCGATGTCCTGCCAGTAAGACTTTAATGGGTGCTTTGGTAGAGAGATGGTGGGACACCACCAACTCTTTCCATTTCTCTGCCACCAGGGATATGACTATGACCCCGCTTGACTTTGCCGTATTGACGGGCATTGATGTGGGAGGTTGGGCCATCCCTTATGATGAGGACATGGGTGAGTGGGAGGCCGCTTGGATGTATCTATTGGGAGCTCGCCCGCCAATTGATAGATCTTCAGGCAGAGTTCGATATACTTGGTTTTTTTCATATTTCAGAGGGAGAGTGCCCGAGACTCCTGAGGAGGTAGCTCAATACACCCGAGGATTTTTGATGTTCCTCTTCGGCACCACTCTATTTGCCGATAGGGGGAATACTGTTGGGCTCTACCTGCTGAGTGCCCTAGTAGACTTATCACATGTCAGTCGATATGACTGGGAACATGGTTGGCGGTTATTGGAGGGCCTGGGAGGTACTTTCTGTCCTCTTGGTCTACATTTTTGCTTCTCATTAATTGTACATCACACACACGGTGCACTTTACATTCTGTATCTTGCACTTTGCTCTCAGCATTTCGCATTTACATTCTGCACTCAGCATTCTGTATTCTGATGACTATTGCTCTTTTTTCCACAGCTATGGGTCTATGCGTACTTGCTGACGCTCGCCCCAGAGCTTGAGGTGGAGGTGCCCCACGTGACCCCATATTCACTCGTGTTTGAGGGCCTGTACCGGCCGAGACCTCAGGAGTCTTTCATTTACCTTCGGCAGTACTTCGATACCGTGCGGACGTCCGAGGTATTTCAGAACTCTCAGTTCTTCATGTTTCCACTCTTTGATTTATCTTGCATATTCACAATTTCTGATCAGCTCATGCATGGGTTATCCGCAGATCACATGGCAGCCCTGGGCGCCTTTAGGCGGAGATCTCCGATTTCGGTTTGCTGGAGCGTGGGGTGCCTGCCGCTATAGAGTCTTGTTCGAGGGGCCAGTTGGTAGGGCCTGGTTTTTGGGGGACCGCTTTTTGCGTCAGGTATGGGGCTACCCCTCTCAGGATCCTCCCTCAGCACCCCCAGGCGACATGCGGACTGCTGATAGGCTCCCTCCCCAGAGTGTTGTCGACGCCCTGTTAGGTACTGATGCATTTCTCCATCTCGAGGAGGGGGACTACACTACTTATCGTCATACATACTTGATGCCTCCGTTGATGGGAGCCCGTACTCCGACGAGGAGGTCTGCTGGTATGCCCTCATCAAGTCGGTCCCGGACTACAGATATCCCTTCCACCAGCAGGGCTGGCACATCTAGGGGTGGGAGTGGATTGGTTCCTCCGACTCATCATCATCTTGGATGGCCAGATATGCCGACTGAGTTGATGGGGTGGCAATATGGGACTACCTCCCCGATTCCGATTCCGATAGAGCCTTCGATGCCTGGCCATCGATATGTCAGTGACCCTGACTCACCACCGGTATGTTCCACTATTTTCCATTTATCACACAGATACTTTGGCATTTGTTTATTCATTGATGACTTGAGCTCGTATCTGCAGCCACCCCGGGAGTACATGGACGAGGTGCTTGAGATGGTAGCCTCACTTGAGGGCATGATCCTGCGGAGGGAGGCACAGTTGTCCATCATGGGGGTCCAAGTACTTTTTAGTGTTCTTGCATTTATCATGCTTCTGATGACATGTTGATCCTGAACATCTTTACTGCATTGATAGGCTGCTTGTGTAGAGCACATCTGACACACACCATACTTATGCACTATACCTGCATACATCCACTCTGTGTAGTTTGCTTGCATCTGTATCTGATATACATGTTTTGGCTGATGTATTCAAACTACATTCTTCATTTTCAGATGCCTCCGGTTTATGCTCAATCACAGGCCAGGCCATCCAGGCCTTCCTGAGGAGCTGGGCCATCTAGGCGTTCTCGAGGAGTTGGGAGAGGGGAGTCATCTCATGGACGAGGTAGACGCAGGGCGCACATCCCAGAGGAGGAGCCCGGCGAGGAGGAGGAGGAGGCTGCCGATCCCCAGTCAGAGACATCTGCTGATAGAGAGGATGGCTCTGACCCTGGTTCCGGGAGTGGAGGTGAGGCCGAGGAGGATCCCGAGGATGGTAGCTCCGATTCAGATGATGATGGTGATGATAGTGCAGGGGCTATTCCGCAGAAGAGGACGAAGAGAGCCTCTTATTTTTGCTCCTGATAGCATTGACACATTTGTTTCCTGCTTTATTTACCTTTTTACTAGTAGTTGTAGCACATTGTACATTGTTTAGACAGTTTTATTTTCTGCAAAACTTGTACCCTTGTTGTAAAAAGTGTTATAACAAAGGAAGCATGGCGGAATGAAACAGCTTTTTAAAAAAGTGTTGTATTTTATGTTCTCAGCATCGCATCGCATCATTTTGCACAAAAATGAGATTGAATGGAAATGTGCATTGTGTATTTACTAGGTCATGTAGTGAACCGACACAACAAACCAAACAACCTAACTTACTAAGAAATAACAAAACCTTAGCAAGTTTACAACTCGATAAGCAAAACAAAACAAAATTGACAAGTAAAGAGTAACAACTCAAATACACAAAACTTGATAACTCGATAAACAAAACTCGATAATCAAAACAGCTCGACCAACAAAACGGCAACTCGATAAGCAAAACAACAACTCGATAAGCAAGACTAAACAACAACTCAATAAACAAAGTGTATTTCGAACGATCTGGGTGACGGAATGCATCCGAAACTGAGGGAAATTGAGGCCTCCGACACTCTCGATGCATGGAAATGCTAGGAACTTCCTTCCAGAGGGTAAAACAGGACCAGAGGCACTCATTGCAGCATGGCCGGCCACCTCTGGGGGCTGGCCGGCCAGCTTTTTGCATTAGAGGGGAAAGGGGTGGCCGGCCTGCCAAAAAAGGTGGCCGGCCGGCCACCTAGCTCAGCAATCACCAAAATTTTGACATGTGTCCCCCGAACAGTGTCTTATCCTCCTTAAAAGCTCTAGCCTCGTGCTTGATTTACTTCATCTCACTTTTGCACCAAAATGGAGGCGTTTCTCGTCAAAAATCTCACAGCTTGGATCGCCTCTCTAGATGGCTCGGAAAAGTTGAACTTCTGGGGTTTCGGCTTGAATGCACTATTCACGCTGAGCCGTACTCCGGTGCACTTTCCTTCCCTTCATGCCGCGGCGAGGTTTTGGACCCTAGTGACACATGTTTTTAGCTTCGGCGGGCAAGAGGTATGTCCAGCTTTCGAAGATTTTCAAGTTTTGATGGAATCTGAACGCAGTGAAGAGATTTTGCCTCAGTTTCGCTTCGGCCATGCCCAAACTTTAGGGCGGATGTGTGGGCTCACCATGCATGACTCTCGGTCTCTGATCTGCAACGGGGAACTGGACATCCTCGGCTTGATTCATTGCTTTTCTGATGCCGGTGACCGCGGCAACCATTATTGGCAAGGTTTTCAGCAACACGCCCTTTGCTTGTGTATGCTATCTCACTTTTTGCTCGTCCCAGGCTTTGGTGGATCTAGCATTCGTCTGATTGAAGTTGCTCAAGGCTTGAAAGAAGGAAAGAGCTGCATTGCCATGACATTGGCCGAGACACTGATGGGCTTAGATGTTTTCTATCGCCGGGAGATGACCAGGTTCGCGATAAGTCCACTACTGCTGCAGGTAATGTTTCCCACCCAATCTCACATATGTATTTGCTCACATCACTCGGCCCTCAGGCTCGGTTTTTCTCATAAAACCCTTTCCTTACTTTTCTCTCCTCGTTCATCTCTCTATTCTTTATTCTCTCATTTTTCATCCCTCCCCAGGTATGGTTGATGGATAAATTGCAGGTTGTGGACTCTTGCCCAGCCTACTCAGCTCGCGGCTATTTCTTTCGACAACACCTAGTCGATACACTTGATGAGGGATGGTAGTTCGACTGGATGTGCAATTTGTCTGCAGATCGCATTGCTTGGCGATGTCCTTGGCTCAATCTCCCGGCAATGAGCTATAGCATGTCCCGGCTGATCGGGATCCAGTTGATTGGTCTGACCCACTGTGTGTTCTACTTTTCGTTCCGATTCCAACGCCAGTTTGGTCATGATCAGACTTGCCCGAAGGATAGAGTACCGGTGCATTCCGATGCGAGCACCTGACTTGCGGTATGGCACAGCCTGGAGGACTAGAGAGCTCCTGGCCCCCGCTCCCACTTTCAGTTGCACTTTGTCTGACGAGTGCTTGGATTGGCTCAATGAAGAAGCACAGATTGGGCCCAGCTTGGCATCAGAGGCTTCTACCAGCTCTGGGGAGGGGGGGGGCGCAGGGACACCTGACTTACTTATGCCCCGGATTTATTGCTTTACTAGTACTTCCAAGTTTTCTTCATAAATGTAATAAAAAGCAACTTCAATTTGTATGCAAGAGCAGGAGAACTCTGTTTTGAAATCAATGAAATTGAAGGTTGTGGGCACTGAAAATTTTTCGCTTTGGTCCAAAAATGGTCTTTGTTGTAAAAAGATTAATTTGAACAAAGTCAACTTTTATTAAAACTTTTCAAAACCATTTTCGGTATGGATCAGAACTGGACACGCGTGAGATCTGTCATTGAGATGCACAACCCCGGATCCTTGCAACTGGAAAGTTGCCCCTAGTCTGCATAGCACCGCGGCACTGCACAACAACGGAAAGTTGCCCCTAGTCTGAAAAGCACTGCACCGGAGATCGCGATGAATGCTGATGGACAAAGATGACTGAGATGATCAAATGGACAAAGTTGATCGGGGAAAATGTTTATGGCTGAACTTCAGGATGAAGTTGCCTACGTATCCCAAAGATGGGAATCAAGCCTTACGTAGTTCAGGCTCGGGTTAGCTCGGGTATTTTCACTCTCCTTTTACGCTCTAACTTTTGCCAAGGCCGCCCTTTGCGGGTTTTCAACCTTGCGAGCTCAGTTTTTATAATTTCAAATTTTTTGTGCTCTGAGTTTTGCCTAGGTCGCCCTTTCGGGTTTTCGGCCTAGCGAGCCTCTCAAGGGTAATATTTCTTCAATTTTTCCATATTGATTGGCTGTGAAAAATCTAAGCCATCTAGATCCATTAGAACCACAGCCCTACCTGACCAGATAGACTTAATGATGTAGGGACCAGTCCAATTGGGTCTGAACTTGCCCCTTGGGTCGTGGATGGGAGCTCGGTTGTCTTTGAGCACCAAATCTCCTTCTTTTAGATTCTTGGACTTAACTTTCTTGTTAAAAGCTCGGACATTTCTGCGCTGATAACCTTGAACATGGTACTGTGCTTTCAGTCTTCTCTCATCAAAGAGCATGAGTTCCTCAAATATGCTCTGCTGCCAATCTGCCTCGGCTATTTGACACTCAGCCAATACTTGCAATGACGAAACCTCAATCTCTATAGGTAGAATGGCCTCCATCCCATAAACCAATGAATACGGAGTCTGCCCAGTAGAAGTTCTAATTGAAGTCCGGTAGCCCCACAGAGCAAACGGCAGCTTATCTGGCCAATCTCGGTAGGTTTCCACCATCTTCTGCAATATGTGTTTGATATTCTTGTTGGCAGCCTCAACCGCTCCATTAGTTTGCGGCCGGTATGTGGATGACTTTTGAAAAGCCACGTTGTATTTTTCCAACAACTCAATCACTTATTTCTTGAAATGGGAACCGTTATCTGAAATTATCTCATTTGGGACACCATAGCGACAGATGATATTGTTTCTGATAAACTTCGCGATATGTGAAGCCTTCAACACCGCATAAGATTGGGCCTCAACCCACTTTGTAAAATAATCTATCGTGACCAGGATGAACTCATGCCCATTTGACCCCTTCAGAGTAACAGCCCCGATCATATCAATTCCCCAGACTGAAAATGGCCATGGCGAAGTCATATTGTATAGCTTTGACGGCAGAATGTTCATGCGGTTTGCATGAATTTGACACTTGTGGCATCGCCGGACAAAACTGATACAATCCTCTTCCATGGTGGACCAGTAGTAACCCTTTCTGAGGATCTTCCGCGCTAGCATTACTCCATTCATGTGCGCACCGCATTCCCCTCCATGGATGGCTTCCATTAGACGCTTTGATTCTTCGGCATCGACACACAGCATATGCATTCGTAGATGACCTCTCTTATACAACTTACCCCCACAGATGATGAACTGAACGACCATTCTTCTGATTGCCCTTTTATCCTTGGCATTTACCCCTGGCGGGTATGCTTCCTTCTCCAGGAAATTCCAAATGTCATGATACTAGGGGTTTTCATCCTGAACCTCATCTATAGCAGCAATCGACTCATAGGCTGGTGCAAATTTCTGGTCAATGATGACTAGACGCATCCGGACTCCGAACGGGATGTCTATCATGGAAGATAGAGTTGCTAAAGAATCTGCGAACCTATTGTTCTCTCTTAGTAGATGAGCAAAGTTTAGCTTCTCAAACCGAGGAATTAACAAATCCAAGGTCTGGTGATACATCATCATCTTTTCTTCTTTGACTTTCCAGTCTCCTTTTGCTTGAGACACAACAAGGTTCGAGTCTCCGATGACGTCCAACCGTCTTACCCCTAGTTCTAGGGCTGCTTCCAGACCGGCAATGCATGCCTCATATTCTGCCTCATTGTTCAAGACTTTGAATCAGAGTTTGAAGGCTAGAGGGATACGGGAATTGTCGGGTGCTATCAGCAACTCCCCTATCCCATACCCATACTGATTTGATGCTCCGTCAAAGTACATCGTCCAAGTTTCATCGTCGATGTGCAAAATGGCCTCATCTGGGAATAAGTACTCGACTACTTCACCCCCTTCTACTGGATGATCGGCTAAGAACTCTGCTACTGCTCTTCCCTTAACTGACTTGCGTGTCACATATTTCAAATCAAATTCGGAGAGCAACAGCAACCAACGAGCTAGCCTACCCGCAAGTGCTGGTTTCTCGAAAAGATATTTGATGGGATCGAGTCGTGAAACCAACATTACAGAGTGAGCTAACAGGTAGTGCCGTAGCTTCCTGGTAGCCCATACCAAAGCTAAGCAAGCCTTCTCCAATGGTGTGTAGCGAGTCTCATACTCTAGCATCTTCTTGCTCAGATAGTAGATAGCTCTCTCTACTTTGTCTTCAGATTCTTGTGCGAGCATGCAGCCCATTGTGGTCTTAGTCACTGAAAGGTACAATACCAACGGTTTCCCTGGCTCTGGTGGTGACAACATGGGCGAGTTCTGTAAATATTCCTTGATCTATTCAAAAGCAGCTTGGCATCTGTTGTCCCATTAGAATTTCTTGCCTTTCTTCAGGAGACCAAAAAGTGGTTCACAAGTCAAGGTTAATTTTGAGATAAACCGTCTTATGAATTGCACTTTACCCAGAAAGCCTCGCACCTCCTTTTTAGTCCTTGGTGGTGGCATTTCTAAGATGGCCTTGATTTTGGAAGGGTCGACTTCGATGCCTCTTTGTGTAATCAGAAACCCCAACATTTTTCCCGCTGTAACACCGAATGTACACTTCTAAGGATTCAGCCGCAATCGAAATTCTCTGATCCTTTGAAAAAACTTGTGCAAGGCGGTGTAGTGGTCCTCTCTTTCTTTGGACTTGACAATCATGTTTCGTCCACGTACACCTCAACCTCTTTGTGGATCATGTCATGCAATATTGTGGTCGCGGCCCGTTGATAAGTAGCTCCAGCATTCTTTAGCCTAAACGGCATGACTCTGTAGCAGTATGTCCCCCACGGGGTGGTGAATGCAGTCTTTTCCTGGTCTTCGGGTGCCATTACTATCTGATTGTAGCTGGAGAAGCCATCCATGAATGAAAGCAAAGCATGCCCTGCTGTGAAGTCCACTAACTCATCAATATGCGGCAAGGGAAAGTCGTCCTTCGGACTGACTTTGTTCAAATCCTTGAAATCCATGCATACTCGGATCCTGCCATCCTTCTTTGGCACCAGAACGATGTTGGCCAACCAAGTCAGGTATTCGGATACCAGCAGGAAGCTTGCGTCGATTTGCTTGGTGACCTCTTCCTTAATCTTGAGAGCCCAATCTGGGCAGATCCTCCTGAGTTTCTATTTAATGGGTCGGGCCTCGGGGTCAAGAGGGATCCGATGCTGTACAATCTCAGGATCGATTCCAGGCATGTCTTCGTAGGACCACACGAAAACATCTTTGAAATCTTTTAATAAAGCGACTAAGCGCTCGCGTTCCTCCGAAGACAACGTGGACCCGATCTGGACCAGCCGCGGGTCCTCCTCAGTACCAACATTCACGATAGTGATTTCATCAACTAACGGTTTAACAAATCTTTCCTGCTCTTGTTCAATTAAGCGTTGCAAAACTAGAGGAATTTCGTCCTCGTCGTTTTTGTCAAAGTTTTGAAAGTCTGAGTTAATGCAATAAATCAAGGGCACAGAAAAGTACTCAGAAACCACAGCGACTTGATTCTCATTAAGCACATCCAAGTCGCCCGATTCCTCGGTTACAATAGACTCAAAAGAGAAAGAAAAAGACGACATGGACAAGACTGTGGCATCCAGGTTATCATCCCCAGGATTACCAAACTTAGACTCAGTCGAGCTGGAACCTGATTCCGACTCACAAGATTCGGTGGAATCAGATTTCGGCTCACTACCTGACCCGGTGCTGCTGGACAAAAATCCCTCTTCATATTGCCAAAGGAGAGAGGGTGCGATAGATGCATCCAAAATAGTTGCTGGTAGGCCCGCAGCCGTTTCATCCCCAATCATGGAAACTGAGAAGTTATCCCCCAAGCACTTATGGTCGATCGAAGGATCCGAAAGTAAACATGCCAGTGCTACCCCCATTTCAATTTCAGTGCCCTCGGAATCCACTGCCTTACACTGCTTAACCTCAGCTGATGGGTCTGTCTGCTCTTCGGCAACGTCATCCTCAGGTAATTGCAGGTCGAAGAAGATCTCGAAACCTGGCACGCGCTTCTTCTCCGCGTCCGTTTAGGTACCCTGAATGGGCCTGTGTATTAGCTCAAAAGGCTTCCCAACCCGCTTTGCTCTGGCTCTTCCAGCCATTTCCTTTCCCTTCCTTACCCAATCCTCTTTTGTGGGCAGATAACCCAAGCCAAAGGTATGAGGGTTGTGTGGCACTTCGGCCAATGCTGCGACGCCCTTCTGGCCACTCCTTCCTAATCCCATCCCAGGGATACGTTGTAGCTTATTCATGAGGTATACAGATTGAGCACTGACATATACTCCCTCATTAACAGCCATGATATTCTGCACAACCCGAGCCTCAGCCAGAGTAAACCCTGATAAGAACACATCCTCCATGCCGTGCTCGATTTCCAAGACTGGTGTGGACACTTCTGGCGGTGGATGGATTGATGAATTCCCAAAAACAATGGCCACCCCCTTCCCGTGAAGGTACTTCAGCATTTGATGCAAAGTAGAAGATACTGCCTTCACTTGGTGCAACCATGGCCGCCCCAAGAGTAGATTAAAGGTTGCGGGAACGTCCAAGACATGGAATTCAATGTTGTGTTGTCCTGGACCAACCTGGGTCTGAATTTTGACAGTCCCCATCACCTCCCTGCTGGTGTTATCGTAGGCTCTGATCACTTGAGTAGTCGGCATGAAGTCCGCGGGCTTCAACCCGATCGCGTATGCCGTCCTTGACGGGCACACATTAATGGTGGATCCCGTGTCGATAAGAACCACTGGCACCCACTTGTCTCTACATTCCACAGAGATGTAAAGGGGTTTGTTATGATTTGCGCCCTCAGGCGGTAGTTCTTTGTCTGAAAAGGTTAACATCGGGGAACCTCCTCCCGGAAAGACCAGTCTAACCAGCTGCTCTGGTGTGGTATCTATAGAAAGTTTGGCCTTGTCCATAGCAGATAGGACGGCCTGTCTGTGCACTCGTGAAGCCATAAGCAGTCCCCAGATGGAGATGTCTGCTTGTATCTTCTTTAACTGTTTGAGCACAGCCTCCTCTTTAAGCTGTTTCTCCTTCTGTTTCTCAGCTTCTTTATCCTTCCCAGATGCCTCTGGCTGGTTTAGGTGCGGGGGCTTGAAATACCGCCCGCTTCTCGTCATATGGTCGACCTCTCCGACATACCAGGTGTCGTCTGGCTAATGGTTTCCCCAATCTTCATCTGTGTGGGCAAGACATAAATTATCGTCCTCCCACCACATTCCATCAGCCGCCGACAGACACCTGTCTGGCTCCGGTATGTTTGTACTCTCAGTATCTTCAGCCCACATGCCCGCAGCATCTTCTGTCTTTGTGCACACAGCACTTTCAGCTTCCTCGGGGGCCTTGGCTTTTCTGATTCTCTCGGAATCCCAAATCTTTTCTGGTTCTGCCTGTGTTAGCACAGTTTGTTGTTCAACTTTCCCTGCATTCACACTGTCCCAGTTCCGAGTGAAATTCTTCGTACCGGCGCTCTCCGGCAATGCATTCGGACTTTGGCCCTTCCGGCCACAGCTAATATTCCTGCCCTTGCTGGGCTCTGTTCTGGTTGGAACTCTTCTACAACATCGGGTTGATCATCCAGCCATCCAGTGGCCTCTGTTGATTCCTCATAATCAAACCGGTTGACTGCCGTGTCCCCTGGATTCTGGTTATTGAAAAATTGGAGGTTGGCAAAGTCCTCCTCCACAGCCGTCAAATCATTTGGCCCTTGCTCAAATCCATCCCCCCGGATCATACACAGCTCTGCCTTCTCTGGCAATTCTATACCTGGCCCAGCCTGGCCTGTTGATAAGATGTACTCGCTCGGATCATAGGCTTCCCCAGCGAAACTCCCAGACTGTTCAATCCCAGACTCAACAATTCCACTCTCTTCTGAAATTTGCCTTGTCCCATCTTCGATGGTCACCACCGTTGGCTCGGGTTGGGTTGTGGAGATGTCTAACATGCACAAAGAGTCGGTGCAGTCAGGATGGAGCACCTCCGGCTTAGGTAGATGGGATGGGGTGATATAGACACTAGGATCGTAAGACACGACCCCAGTTTGGATAAAGTTGATTCTGTTGGGAGGGGGAGCTTGGTTATGTGGTGGGAGAGGATTTGTTGTGACATTGGGTTTGTCGGGAGACGCAATCACCTGTTTGTCAATAAGATCCTGGATCTCGTGACGCAATCTAAAACAACGATCGGTGTTGTGACCGTGCTGTTGGTGATACGCTGTGATATTTTCTTTGGGTCATGAGAGGGAGGGAGTGGATTTGGTAGTGGCCTCGGCTCCAAGGGCTTCAAATGCTTTTTCCTGATTAATACCCCCAGAGCTTTGGACAGGGGCATATATAAGGGGGTGAAGGTTCTTTGGCCTCTGGGTGGGTATTTGGTGGTCTGTGTATTGCTTCTGGATGCACCGGAAAAAGGTGTGGCTGCCATGGGTCTTTGAAGGGGAGGGGGAATGGTGGTGACCATGCTTACCTCTGAAGCTCGTGCAGTTGCAGCGCCATTTGGGCCTGCATTGTTGTTACGGTTGAAAGTCCTCCTTGGTTGCTCCCTATCTTGGTCGATCAGACCCTATTTCATTGCATCTTCAATTTGTACCCTCATTTCGTGCAGATCTGAAAAAGTGGGAAAGGGGAGCACAATCATTTTTTACATCAATTTTGGCTGGAGATTGCGCACAATCATCCTGATCTGGTCTTTATCGGTGGGCCTTAAAGTCATCATCGAGACCTTCGCCCTCCACCGGGTCACGAAATCCAAGAAACTTTCTTTAGGCTCCTGCCTTGTTGTTTCGAGATTACGAGTTGTAATCTCAATTTGGGTGTTGTAAGAGTATTGCGCAACAAAGGCCTCAGCCATTTCATCCCAACTCCGCTTGACATCATCCTCCAACTTCGTATACCAGATAGCGGCTACACTCGACAGGGTCCGGCCGAATAGTGAAAGTTTTTGTGGTCTTGTGAGGCCCATTGGCCGTAGTATGTCTGAGAATAGCCGAAGGTGGACCATGGTGCCTACTCGGGTGACATGACCCCTAGTGGGGGAGGAACTGGATGTGAGGCCGATGCTCCGGCTTGCTGTTGGAGTCTAGTGATGAGCAAAGCCTGTTGGGCCATGATTGTGGCCTGCTGTTTAGAGAACTCCGCCTGGCGGACAGCGTCCTTTTGCATTTGCTTCATACTTTCGTGGATTTGACGCATCATTTACTCCATTCCGGCTACGCTCTGCTGATCCTGCTGACTAACTGGTATGTGTATTTCTATGGCAGATACTAAGACCTCAGCCTGACTGTTCACTGCTAGGTTAGACCACTGCTCTGGTAACCTTTTCTCAGACACACTACGCTTTCTCGGCCTCCGTCTAACAACCGGGGGTAGAGAATGAAACACTGGTTGTCCGTCAACCAGGTCCTTAGATCGATTGAGCTGACGACCTCTTGTCCAAAGTGCTTGGGGAATATCTACTGGGTCGGAAGCAATTGTGCTAAAACTACCCTAGCAAAAAGATAAATAAAGCAATAAGGAAATAAACAACCAGATAAACGAATAGCATAACATCTTAAAATAAATACACAACACACGGCTGGGCATAACAACACACGGTTGATAAGCTGAATACACACTGTCCTCAAACACTGATCATTATCCCTGAATCACTTCTCCCGAATCAATCAGCACCCGAATAATCGATTCTCAAACACTAACTGATGCCCGCAGGCCTGATGCCCAAACTCATAAACTGATACATGCATTCCTATAGAGACGCACTCTAAAAGCACATAACAGATAAGTGAGAGCCAAAACACCCCTATGTTGGGATAGGGTTTCCCTGTCCTATTTGGTCAAGAGCTAGGATTTCACTACGCACGCAGCGGTTTCAAACAACCTAAAATCGAGTAAGCAACCTGTCCTAGTTTGGAATGGTTACTATAGATTTCGATATGCACTAGGTCGAATGGTCAAAAGGGTGCCCCGGTAAAACCCGGGTTTGAGTTCCCATACTGGCAGAGCCCACAACCGGTCAGCCTTATGGTCATGCCTTCACAAGACAAGCCTTCGGCAAACCGTTCAGGAATAGTAGATGGCAAACACGGTGTCCCAGGCACACCAATGCACATGCGATGCAAAGAAACACAGAAGTGTAATCAAAACAAGATATCATGAGTTCGAGTCAAGTTCTCTAAATCCCAATGAGTCGCGAAGCGTAGCGCGCCCTTGGGCCTCACTACGATTCGAGACTCGAGATGGGTAACGGTTCTAAATCATGAACCAAAGAGTACAAATCCGGCAAATCATTTTGAAAAGCAGATTTTTGAAAGAAGTGCCAAACATGGTGCTTTGCGGAATCTGAGCCACCTAAATATTTTATTTTGGGAAATTTAGGAAACCCTGACTCGTTGCCTAAGGCCACGTGTCCGTCATCACCAAAGTTGCCTCGGCTCGGGAACTTGGGTACGATTGGGGAAGGTCACTTCGTGAGCACCCACGCTCGCCCGATCAAAGATCGGCCTCTACTAACCATGATATCAAGTTTTGAAAACATTGTGTGCTCTTATTTCGGTTATTAGCCTAGATTACTATGTGATGCACACAACATACAAGTATAGACTGGGTCGCCTGAATTGGAACAAAACATTTCCTGCTTATTTTTGAAAGTGATTTGCTACTCGCAAGTAGGCTTAAAATGCAGATTTTGCCACCCTCAGGTGGGCTTAGAAAAGATGGTTTTGCCACTATCTAGTGGGCTTAAGACTCACAGTCAATGATTTGTTCCAATCCAAATAACCCAACCTTCACCCACAAGCATTCAGGCAGATATATCACATAAGCATATAGCCTCATGGTAAACATGCTATCATGGCAGTCACTCACACGCATGCAAGGATGCTAAAGCATAAAACTTACCGAGTACTCCAAGCCAAAATAGAAGCTAATTAGAAATTCATGCATGATCCTAAACATGCAGAAGTTCCTAATGCAACACATGCAAAATGCAACTATAGCAGGCTCGGCTATCCTAAAGATGGCATGTGAAATGCTACAACTAACAAGTATTCAACTCGGAATTGAAATACAAATGCAGTTAGTATGATTCGCCGAGCCCGGTGCATGCAAAACAAATGAATAATGCAAACATGCTATCATATTGTATGCTAATTGAAATATGCCCTAATCTAACCATCATAAGCTGGTAAATAAAAAGGAGAAAGATGTGGGGTTGGAAGACATACATCACATGCACGCACACTTATTACAACATTGCTCTCGCTCGGAGGGTCCGAATAAATAATATACAATCCCAAATGAATAGTTACAGTCCGAATAAATACAAAAATCCTAATTAATTAACAAATTAAACTAGGAAAGTAATAAACTAGCATGCAAGCTAGGGACTGCCTCGACTCTGCTCTGGATGATGAATGATGGATGCTCGGGTTGCCTTGTGCGAAAATCCACTGTGATGCCCCGGTTTGTCTCTGTTTGCAATTATTCTCGGGATTTGTGCCAAGCTCCGGAAGGCTGCCGACTTCTGATTTGCTGCAATAGAGAGCAGGAAAGGGGCATAACAATGTATTTTCACGTATGTATGCATGCCTCGATTCTCGTGCCACCAATCACACATCTCGATGCATGATGGCCGAGGAGTCGAATTGCACAACTCAATATGGGATGAATGCACATGAAAACACAACAAGACCGAGGTTCCATCATGGATAATCCGGAGTGTTGGTGACTGGGAATTGAGACACGTTCCGTCACTCGAAGTACGAAACGTCCCTCATTTCCCGTGCTCGGGCTAACTCCTATCCCAAACACAATGCAATATGCATGACATGCATGAATGCGACTAACATACAGCCTAGCATACTCAATGCTATGAAATGGAATACACAATGCACGATGAAACATGGCATGCACGATGCTCTAACATACAACCTAGCACATGCAATGCAAAGGACTAAGATGGCATACACAATGCAATATGGGCTTACACTAACATGAGTGGACCTTAGCCACACTCACATCAGAGGCCATAAGATGAAAATGAGACACTCAAGGTGCGTGCACGCATGCACGCAAACCGAGGACCGATCTTAAGGCACGAATGCCACTCTAACAAGGCATGGCAAGGCATGAAATATGGCATATGAACATGCAAATTTCAGCACTAAAATATGATGCTAAACAGCCCCGAAACATGGAAACATGGTACCCGATGCATGAGATGAACCCCAAAACTCAAAACTATGCACATGGAATGACTTATAGCTTTACAAAGCAAGCATTATTTGATCATGAAGTCTAAAGACAGAGCTAAGGCAGTCCCAAAACATGACATTTTTCAGTTCAAAGCAAGGCCAAAAGGTGCTAGCAAGATGGGCTAAAGTAACATGCAATTTTGGCTATCAAACATGGATTACACGGCAAGTACATGAAGCAATTGAGCACTCACCAAACCAGAAAAAATCAGTGAACTAAACATGCCAAAATATGCCCAAATAACCACTGAAGTGAAGCCAATACATGCAAAAATGATGAGTTCCTTTAGAGAGCTATGCAAGGGATTCTTAAGCACATACAAGATAGACACTTATCATGGCATAAAAAGCTCTGAAAATAAAATATGGTAGTCCTAAAACTCACCAAATTGACCCTGGAAAGTGACTAAAAAGCATGCAAAGAGGGGTCCCTTTGGAAGGCCAAAATGACCACCAAACAAGTCAAGGTGAGAGGGGGTCACTCCCCTCTAATTTGGAGGCTCAAAACAGCATTAAAGCCACTAGAAATCCACTGGATTCTAGTGGCTAGAAGACCAAACAAAGCATGCAATAAGAGCTTAGGTGTAAGGCTCAAAATAAGAAGGAATCAAGCATACAAGGAAGCATGTGATCTCAAAAAAAAAAAAAAAAGGGACCTTGAACAAATTTGAAGATGAGATTAAAACAAGATGTTTTTCAGTTTATGAAAAACCTCAAAAATGAACACAAGTAGGGCTAATCTATCATGCAAAAATGGTCCTAAAAGAGAGATTAGAGACAAGGGACAGCATCTGGCCCCAAATAGCAAAGAGCCCTTCAAAAAATTTGAAGATGGACTCAAAACATGTCACTTTACAGTTTACATCAAGCCTCAAAAATGAACACAAGTGAGGCTAAATGAACATGCAAGAAAAAGGCCTAAAAGAGGGATAAAGAGACAAGTGGTAGAAATTGACCTCAAACAGAGGAGAGCCCTTCAACAAAGTTGTAGAGGGCCTCAAAAAAAGACATTTTACAGTTTATGACCAAGTCCAAAACAGCTCAAAAATAAGCCTAAAATATCATGCAAAAATAGGCCTAAAAGAGAGTTTAAACACAAAGGGTGAGGAGGAGACCTCAAACAGAGAAAGACCCTTAATAAAGAATGAACATAAGCTCAAAATAAAACCATTTTAAATTTGGGTCGGAGCCCAGAAATGTAAGCAAGTATGGCTAAGAAAGCATGCAAAATAGAGCAACAATGAAGGGAAAGAAGACTCACCCTTGTAGCCTAAGTCTTCAACAGTTTTTGATCCAAGAAATGGTGCTCCTAGCCTCTGGAAATAGCCTTCAAGTTGCTGGAATGGAGTGTGGTGGTGTGGTGCTATGGGTTGTAGTGTAAAATGGTGTAGGACTTGAGGGGTTTTGAGGCTTGGAATAGAGAGGGAGAGAGGTTGAATGCAAGAGCTCTAAAACAATTTTGTTAACCCTTCAAAATGGAGCTGGAGGGTCTGCTTTTATAGAGGGAGGAGTGGAGGAAAGGGAGGGAAAATCAAATTCAAATTTCCCCCCCAAAAGACCCCCCGGATACAGGATCTGGGGGGAAACAGAGGGTATATCTGTAATGTACCTGGAGAGAGGAACATGGTCGGCCAGGTTCAGAGGGTTCAGGTGGCCGGCCGGCCACCTCCCCTGGCTGGCTGGCCAGGGTCAAAAGGGTCAATGAGAATTAGTGGCCGGCCACCCCATATTGGTGGCCACCCATGTGTGCACAACACAGCTATGCAGAGAAAAACTGGAAAAAGTGAACCAGGAGAGAGAAACGCTAGCTTTTTAGAGGGGTTCAAAAGGGTCAGGAATGATTGCTGGCCGGCCATGACATATTGGTGGTCTCCTAGGTGTGTACATCACAAATATGTGGTTGAGGGTCAAAGAAAGTGGCCCGGGAATGGTCAACATCAGCTTTCTAGCGAGGAAAACGGGTAACGGAGAGCAATGAAGGAATAAAGCTGGTCTTTAGAACAATTGCTAGCCTCCCACCATTCTACGACCTTTATAACAATGAAAATAAGGTCTCCACCAAGAATGAACCCAAACCGATGCAAAACGAAGGTTCAGGGCCAAAACACGCGGCCTGGGGCCCCGAAAACTGACTGTTAAGCACCGGAGGTGGCGTTCGACCATGAAGTTGGTCTCTCGAGCCTCAATGTCCCTCAAAAGGGAGTAAACAAGATGTATGCCAAAAATCGGAGCAAACGGAGGTAGTTAAGCGGTCCCGAACCGAGGCACACGGCCAACGGCTCCAAAAACCGGGAACCGGGCTCCAAACGGGAAAAATGGCCTACGACAACGTGACCTACGGCCACTGAGAGATGATCTACGGGACCTCTCCCTCCCTTTGGGAAGAGAAAACAGGGCCTGGTTCACAAACCGAGGCAAAGCACAAAAGAGTCCGGAAGTCCGGGGCAAGGCTCGCAGCCGTGATTCCGCAACCTCAGGACGAGCACAATATGCAATATCACCAAGCGCTCAATCGGTGACATCTGAGTCTTAAGGTCGGTAAAAAATGGGGTGTCTACATCATGCCACCATCATTGGCCAAGGAAATGGCAAAGAGGAAACTAAGCCGTCCCCGACTCTTAAAGTCAAACAATGGTGGAAACGATCTATCACCCTGATCACACAGAAAATAGAAACAATCCCCAGTAGGTGATCATAAGGACACTTGGTGACACTGACAATCTATAGTAACCCTGAAGTGTGTTAATCAATCGATACCTAAAATAAGGTCAAAAGTGTGCATGTCTAAGATGATGAAGTCAAAAGTGAGTCGGCAATCTGTGACCGCAATCTTGCAACTGCGGCACACCTAGTCCAATGCCACTCTACCCTCAACCGATGACTCAACCCACAAGGAAGACTCCAACTGATCAATCTCTGACCCCAATGTAGAAGCAAAAGCAAAAGATATAAATGAATGTGATGCACCCGTATCAATCAACACACTAGCCAAAGAATTGAACATAACAAAATTACATCTCATAACAAAGGATCCTAGCATTGCTCCGGCGCTGTAACAGCATACACTTGCTCTTGTGGCCTCCGATCAACCTACTCATCCCTTGGAGCATAAGCCTATTGCACTGATTGAGCTGAGGCGGCTCCCTAATTAGCTCATGAGGTCTGGACTGAATGAGATGGAGACAGAAACTTCTCCTGGAAAGCATCTACAAAGGCCTCCCATGTGCCACCAATACGACCTCGCACGAACTTCCACCACTGACTTGCGTCTCCCTTCAGCTGGAAAGACGCCAAGGTCACCTTCAAAGCCCTGTCTTCGATCCCAAGCATCTCAAACGACTTCGTCATCTACTCAAGCCACTCATCAGCCTTAAGTGGCTCTTTCGGATCACCCACAAACTCGTCCGGGTTAGACCGGAAGAACTCCCTCTTCAGAAAAGAAGGCCCTGCCTCAGCAACATGGGCCTGGACTTGATTCTCAGCTCTGAGAATGTCCATGGATTCCCTCAATGCTCCTGCCATCTCGCGGGCTAAGCGCCCATGGCCTGCTGACCTACTGGCTCGGCGACATTGGCCTGACCAACACCCTCCTGCTGCGCCGAAATTTCAGCCGGTATAGGCATCTCCTGCCTCCTAGGCCTACCTCGCATACCACCATGTCCTCGTCCTGACCTCCTAATAAAGGTAACGAAGAACATTAGCACATTCACAAATGTGCCGAAGCTATTTCACTCACGTCCTAAAGCAATGGACAATAGTAATTTATTCCACATAAGCAATAATCAAATAAGCACTTACGAATTTCATTTCCGGATAATGACAGTCTTGAGGCGTTGCTAGAGTTCCATATAGAAACAATATTGATCAAGTGCTTTTCCAATAGGACTCCCAGAAACCCAAGGATCCAATCAACATCCTAGAAACTAAATCCCATACCCAAGTCAACACATAAGCATGTTATCACACAAGCATATAACATTACATCTAAGTCTCTAACAAGCGAGACAAACCCATTGTGATACTAATCACTTCCCACATACCCAAAGTATTCAAACCCGATACGCTCTGATACCAAGTTGTAACGCCCTCAAAATAAACCCATAAATCATACATTCAAGACATCCGTAAACTTAAGAGAATAAAGCATAATTCTATTTATTAGAGTATTCATTACAAAAGTATTACATGTTGACAACAAAAGTAAATGCCCTATAGGCTTACAACTTTCCAAGTCAATACTTGGGTTTAACAAAAATAGAGTGCTAACTCTTTACACAAAATAAGCCCTTGGCTTGATATACATGTAATACAAAAAGATAATCACAAAAAGATAAGCCTTCAACTCCTACAACCTCGCAAGCTAAGAACTTGGAGGCGGCATATCACCTGCACCTGAAAATAATGTCCCATATAGGGTGAGCTAACGCCCAGTAGAGATATGCTAAACATAATATGAGCAATAACTAAAACATGAGTATTCTATAAATGTTAACACTGGTCAACCAACTTACAGCACAATCCAATTCCATGACAAATATGTCCATGTTTCATTTTCCTTTCCTTTACTTAACCAATTGTCAATCCATACCACGGCTCAGAACCTGGCCAACAATTTAATGAGACTACGACTCATATTAAAATACTTTCTTTTTAAATGAGATAACAACTCATATCAAAACACTTTCATACTTCACAATAGATACACATATTTGTTGTATCAATATCATATCAAAACATTTCCATACTTCACAATAGATACACATATTCGCTGTATCAATGAAGTCCATCCCCTATCTCCTCTCATATAATATCCGGTTTAGGAGTCCATCCCTTATCTGCTCCCAAACCGTGGAGTACATCCCCTATCTCCTCCCACACAATACAATGTATATAAACAATTATCATATACATGATCAATCAATACACATATTTGATGTATTATTCCAACCGTCATATTCAATGACATATTCAATCGATTAGTTTTAATTCACCTAATCATCATGCAGTGACTACAACAATCAAGACTATCCTCCACCTATAGCCCAAAGCAATTATTTCTAAACAGATAATAAATGCATCAACAGATAAAATTATCCACAATTTCAGAGGGTGAGTGATTAATCAATCCAACTCCACCATTCATTCTCATAATTACTCAATTTCATTATTTCCAACTCAATTTCATACTTCCATAACTTTCTAAATTAATTATACAAAATAATTCATCACAATAAAATTAGAGCTTTTTCCTCTTTTTCTCAAAATTGACCCAAAGGCTCAAAATATCTTCAATAACATCAATACCCTCATTTTATGACCCAAAATACACGTGTGGGTAAAAATAACAAAACCCCTCTTTATAACTTTTGAAACCCTAATACCCAAAATTACCCAACATCAACATTAAATCAAAATGACCAAAAGCTTATGTCAAAGATCATATACATGAGTAGTTATCCCTACCTCAAGAGATGAGACCAAATGGAGAAGATGAAGAATTTCAAAATGCCCCAAACCCCAAGATTTTCATATCAAAATGTAGCGCACACCAAGCTCAACACTTTTTACAAAGGCCCAAAGGTGGGAGATCACTAGGGCTAGATGATTTCTTAGAGAGCAGGTGAAGTTTAGAGTGAAGAGCACTCCAATGGAGGTTTTGAAAAGTTAGAGAGAGAAAGAGTCAAAGAAAAGTGATCCAAAAAGTCACTTTTCGGACTGATATAAGAGTCGCCCCGCTCGAGCGTCAGACACAGACTTACGCTCGAGCGTGAAAAGCGCCACCTGAGCGTCGATTGCACACTTCCAAAAGTTTTGCAGACCATGGTCCCCGCCCGCCGTCCGTCGATCCCAGTCGTCGATGGCGAGAGAAAAAAATACTGGGAGATGGAAAATCACGCTCGAGCGTCAAAACTCCCGCTCGAGCGGAGAAGCAAAAATAAAAGGCCTGCTCGAGCGTCAAATGCCCCGCTCGAGCGTCAAGGGCAAAATCTAGGCATCAACCCTAGGTTTCCAAACACAACCAACCTATTTCAAACCTGCCCAACACAACCCAAGACTCAAATGCAAGACTAAAGGATGGAAATGAGAATACGACAACAACACATCCACGGAACCAAGTCCGGAATACAATAAATCAAGAAGGGGAAACCGGGATCGCTATAACCTCCCCCCCTTAAAGAATTTCCTCCCCGAAATTAGTTACAAGTTTGAAAAACATGTTTTCTCAGTTCTTAACAATATTAAAATTTGATATTCAACATCCTGACCCATTACTGGTCATCCCATCTCTATTCAAGAGGCAATTTACAACATAAGTTACAACATACATTATCAATATGCATTTCCTTGAAATTCACTAATTTTAACACATATTTCATAATTCAATTACATATTCAATGCCAATAATATATTTGCATTTCTAAAATAGAATTAACATATTCAATGCTAAAATAACTTCCATTTTCCAAGCATATCCAACAACACTTCCATAATTCAAAACATATACCATGTTTTACAACTTAAGAAATATTCAATGTTCTTAAGGTTTATCAATACAAAACAACACTCCCATTACATGGTTAAACATTAACAAACAAGTCCAGATATTTTTCTCAAACCTCCAACTCACGTTCCCAAGTGGCTTCTTCTACTTTGTGATGTTTCACAAAACCTTTACCAAGGGTATCGTCTTGCCTCGCAAGACTTGATCTCGCCTATCCAAGACCCGAACCGGTCTCTCCTCATACGAGGCATCCTCATCTACCTCTAAGTCGGTCCAATCCAATACATGCGACAGATCCGGCTTGTACTTCCGAAGGATACTAACATGAAACACGTCATGCACCACAACTGTGGCGATAAAGGTAAATGGTATGCAACCTCCCCAATCCTCTCAAGGATCTCAAAGGGCCTGATAAACCGAGGGGACAACTTTCCACTCTTCCCAAACCTCATCAAACCCCGCCTAGGTGATATTTTCAGAAAGACGTGATCACCCACCTCAAATACCAAAGGCCTCCTCCTACGATCGACATAACACTTTTGACGACTCCGGGCTGTAACAAGCCTCCTATGGATAAGCTCAACTTTCTCTGTCGTTTGCCTCACCAACTCCAGGCCCAACAAAGGTGCATCACCCACCTGTAGACGTCCCCGAACGCCCCGGGAGGGTTAAGTCCCGTTCTGTTCATTTGGGCTCACTACAGTTCAAGGACTCGATTAACACGGTTCTAAATCTTGAACCAAAGAGTCCAAATCCGGCAAATCGTTTTTGAGAAAACAGATTTTTGAAAGAAGTGCCACACATGGACTGCTTTGCCAGATACAGAGTCGCCACCTAAATATTTTATTTTCGGAAATTTAGGAAACCCTGACTCGTTTGCCTAAGGCCACGTGTCCGTTATCACCAAAGTTGTCTCGGCTCGGGAACTTGGGTACGATTGGGGAAGGTCACTTCGTGAGCACCCCCGCTCGCCCGATCAAAGATCGGCCTCTACTAACCATGATATCAAGTTTTGAAAACATTATGTGTTCTTATTCCAGTTATTAGCCTAAGATTACTACGTGATGCGCACAGCATACAAGTATAGACTGGGTCGCCTGAATTGGAACAAAACATTTCATGTTTGTTTGTTTGAAAATGGTTTGATGGTGCTACCCGCAGGTAGGCTAAGACGTGGATTTGCCACCCTCGGGTGGGCTTAGAAAAACATGATTTTGCCACTATCTAGTGGGCTTAAAACAGGCATTTGATGAATTGTTCCAATCCAAGTAACCCAACCTCCACCCACAGGCATTCAAGGCAGTTATATCACATAAGCAGTTAGCCTCATGGTAAGCATGCTATTCATGGCAGTCACTTACACGCATGCAAGGATGCTAAAGCATAAAACTCACCGAGTACTCCAAGCCAAAACAGAAGCTCATTAGAAATCCATGCATGAATCCTAACTATGCGGAAATACCTAATGCAACACATGGAAGATACAACTATAGCGGGCTCGGCTATTCTAAACATGGCATATAGAATGCTATAGCTAACATGTATTCAACTTGGAATTGAAATAGAAATGCAGTTAGTATGATGCGCCGAGCCCGGTGCATGCAAAACAGATGAATGGATGCAAACATGCTATCATATTGTATGCTAATTGAAACATGCCCTAATCTAACCATCATAAGCAGGTATATAAAAGGGAAGAAAGACGTGGGGTTGGAAGACATACATCACACACACGCACACTTATTACAACATTGCCCTCACTCGGAGGGTCCGAAAGAATAATACAGTCCCAAATAAACAGTACAGTCCAAATAAATAATACAGTCCAAATATGTACAAAAATCCTAATTAATTATCAAACTAACTAAAAAAATAATAAACTGGCATGCAAGCCAAGGACTGCCTTGACTCTTCTCCGGATGATGGATGATGCATGCTCGGGTTGCCTTTGCGCGGAAATCCATGGCGATGCCCCAGTTAGCCTCTGTTTGCACTTATTCTTGGAATGCGTGCCAAGCTCCAGAAAGCTGCTGATTCTTGATTTGCTGCAACAGAGAGCAGGAAAGGGGCATGGCAATGTCTTTTCACAAATGTATGCATGCCCCGATCCTCGTGCCACCAATCATGCATATCAATGCATGATGGCCGAGGAGTCGAATTGCACAACTCAATATGAAATGAATGCATATGAGGACACAATAAGACCTAACTCCATCATGGATAATCCAGAGTGTCGGTGACTGGGAATTGAGACACGTTCCGTCACTCGGAGTACGAAACGCAGCTCGTTTCCCGTGCTCGGGCTAACCCCTATCCCAAACACGATGCAATATGCATGACATGCATGAATGCAACTAAGATACAACTTAACATGCACAATGCTATGAAATGGCATACGCAATGCAGGAGGTAACATGGCATACACAATGCGCTAACATACAACCTAGCATACGCAATGTAAAGGATGAAATGGCATACACAATGCATAATGGACTTACACCAACATGAGTGGACCTCAGCCACACTCACATAGGAGGCCATTAGATGAAAATGAGACAACTCGAAATGCGTGCACACGTGCACGCAAACCGAGGACCGATCCTAATGCACGAATGCCACTCTAACAAGACATGGCAAGGCATGGAACATGGCATACAAGCATGAAAATTTCAGTGCTAAAATATGATGCAAAACCAGCCCCGAATCATGGAAACATGGCACCCGATGCATGGAATGATCCCTAAATGCAAAACTAGGTGCCTGGAATGGCTTACAGCTATACAAAGCATGCATTATTTGAACATGAGGCCTAAATACAGATTCAAGGCAGTCCAAAAATAAGCACATTTTCAGTTTTAATCAAGGCCAAATAGTGAGCATAAATGGGCCTAAGCTAGCATGCAAAATTGGCCAAAAAGAGAGAGGTAATGAAGCAAGTGGCAGCTGTTGTCCCTAAACAGAGGATAGACCTTCTAAAATGTTGAAGAGGGACCCAAAATATGATGTTTTACAGTTTATGAAAGACCACAAAAACAGACACAAGTAGGCCTAAAATGCTATGCAAAATAAGGCCAACAAGAGGTTTAAACACAAAGTATACAAAGGGTGCCTCAAACAGCCAAAGACCCTCAATGAAACATGAAGAGGGGGTCAAAATAAGGCCTGTTTCAGTTCGGACCAGAACCCAAAAACAGAAGCACAAGAGGCTAATAAATCATGCAAAAATGGGGCCTAGAGAGGGGTAGAGAGACAAGTGATACATGGAGACCCCAAACAGTGATGAGCCCTTGAAAAATGTTGAATAAGGGCTCAAAATAAGCAACTTCACAGTTTATTACATGCCTCAAAACAGATTACACATAGGCCAAAAATAACATGCAAGAAAATGGCATAAAGAGGGGCAATGAAGCAAGTGCAAAATAGGGGCCTCAAGCAGGGAAATACCCTTAAACAAACATGAAGTAGAGCTCAAAAAAAATGCTATATTCAGTTATGGTCGGAGCCCAAATATGCAAGCACAAAGAGTTAAGATATTGAACAAGATAAGGCCAAAAAAGAGGGGGGATGAACTTACCCTTGTAGCCTAATCTTTGACAGCTCCTTGGCACAAGAAATGGTGCTTCCCAAGCTCTGGAAAGCTGCTCCAAATGGCTGGAATGGAGGTGGTGGTGTGGTGCTAGGTGATAGTGTAGAAAGGGTGTAGGACTTGGAGGTTTTGGAGGGTTGAAGTGAGGGAGAGAGGGAGATGCAGTATAGGAGCTCAAAGGGGATTTTTCTAACCCAAATACCAGAGCTGGAGGCTCTGTTATATAGGCCATTGATGGGGAGAAAGAGGGGGCAAAATGGGGGGAAAACATTCAAGTTTCCCTCCAAAATTTTGGCCCCCCGGATACAAAATCTGGGGGGAAAACAGAGGCATATTTGTAATGCACTCGCCCTGAGGAGCAAGGCCGGCCAAGTTTTGAAGCTGTAGGTGGCCGGCTGCCCCCCCCCCCCATGGCCGACCGGCCAGGGGTTAAAAAGGCCAAGTGTAATTACTAGCCGGCCACCACAAATTGGTGGCCTCCCAGGTGTTCTCAACACAACCCTGTGGTCAAAAATTGGCAACAGTGAATCAGGAGAGAGAATAGGCCACTTTTAGAAGGGGTTCAAAAGGGTTAAATGGAATTACTGGCCGGCCATGTGATATTGGTGTCCTCCCATGTGTGTACAACACAAATATGTGGTTTGGAGCTGGAAAAAGTGAACTTAAGGTGGTCCATATTGGCTTTTGGGTGAGAAAAACGGGCGTCGGAGGGCGATGAAGGAATATAACTGGTTGCTGAAACAATTACTGGTCTCCCACCCTTCTGTGACCTTCCTGGTGATGAAACAGAGGTCCCTACAAAAAAAAATGAACACAAACCGATGCAAAATGAAGGTTCGGGGGCCGAAACGCGCAGTTCGAGGCCTCGAAAATTGACTGTTAGGCACCGGGAGTGGTGTTTGACCACGAAGTGGGTCTCTCAGACCACAGTGTCCCTCAAAAGGGAGTAAATAAGATATGTGCCAAAAACCAGAGGAAACAGAGGCGGTTAAGCGGTCCCGAACCGAGGCACACGGCCTGACGGCTCCGAAAATCGAGAACCGGGCTCTGAAATGGGCAAAATGGCCTACGACCACGAAACGTAGCCTACGGCCACTGAGAGATGATCTACGAGACCTCTGCCTCCCCTCAGGAAGAGAAAACAAAAAAAACAGAGCCTGGTTCGCAAACCGAGGCAAAGCACATAAAGAGTCCGGAAGTCCGGAGGCAAGGCTCACAGCCGAGACTCTGAAACCTCTGGACGAGCACAGTATGCAACATCACCAAGCGCTTGATCGGTGACGTTTGAGTCTTAAGGTCGGTCAAAAATGGGGTGTCTACAGTTGCACCTCTTTGACAGAACTCGGAAGTCAAGAAATGACGGGAGTGAATGTCAAAGCCCAGAGACGACCCATTTTTGACAAGGCCGAAGACTTAGACAATCATACAAGATAAACAGAGACATGCCCGCAGGTGCGCCTGCAGGCAAAGTGGAAAAATGCAAAGCGATATGCACAGGGCCAGATGTAACTTAAAGATCATGCAAATGCAGCAAGCTGTAATGAAGCAAGTATTCGCAAATAGATGCAACAGTTTTAAGCACGAATGCAAAGTAACAACTACATTGCATGCAGTTAAGAATGCGGAGAATTATTCAATTCTCGCCACGTCCCACACGGAGAAGATACAATACCTGTGTGGTTCGTCTAGTCGCACCAGCTTCAAATGAACTGTACATACAATATCGTGCCTGCGAAAGAGAGAAACTCAACAAGCACCACATGTTTAGCAACATATATTCAATGTGATATCGAAAGTTTGACAAACGTGGTGTTGGTGGGTGAGTGCATCGCAATGCGAGAAAGGAGCGTGCGTGACAACGCAAGCTTAAGCACAGAGGCATGGTAATATCAAGAAAACGTGCATAACAATGCAAGTACGTGCATAAGAATGCAGATAATGTAGAACAAGCGTAAACCAGGATGCATGTTTGTCACAAAACGGCGAGCAAGGAAATGTGCGTTTCGGCGAGGGCGACTTGATCGCGGCCTCCGGTTCACCTCCCGGAGAGGTTACAACATGTTCACGAAGGATACGCCTCGATTCTGATGAGTAATGATGAGACAAATGTCAGAAATTGAAGCTGAAGTTCCGGCGGAGCAATTTCGCGACAGGAAGTGTACTTCTTTTTGTACTTTTTCAGGTCCCGGGAACTCCAATCTTCCCCAAAATTTACAGAGAGCTTAGGACCCACCTAAGGATCACCACCGGCCAGTTTTCTTCCCCAGGGGAGGCTGTCGGCTAGTTTTTGAAAAGGAGATGGCCGGCCAGCCTGAAAAGGTGGCCGGCTGGCCACTTGCCCAAATCCGCGGGCATTTTGGTCTTTTCACCCTCTTTTCTTTAAATCCACCCATCCAAACACTTTGAGCTCATAACCTCAGCTCCGAAATCATCTCCTCTACCTCTCCAAACCATTTTCCTCTTCAGATCTGAGCTCTATACGTGTTTTCCACCGCCCCACGCAAGTTGTTTTCGCGAAAACTTCCAGTTTTAAGCACTTTGAACCGATTAAATTTTGATTTCGGGGCTTCTTTTCTCATTTTTGCTACTTGAGGTGAGTTTGCCTCAACATTTGGAAGATTTTCTCGGGAGTTGACTTTTGTTGACTTTTCCCTTTCCTGAGAGTTGACTTTTGTTGACTTTTTCCAATTTTGGCTCATTTTTGCTCATTTTTTGCTTCTTTTGCAGATTTTCTGAAATGGCCGGTCATTTTCCTCACGGTGGAGGTCTTCTGGGTGTTGGGGATGATCCTGATATTATGGCTCTACCTCTGGGGGTTCGACCCTTCATTCCCGAGAGGTACGCCCCGCCGGCATACGTTCTTCCACGAGCTGTTTTCCATCACTTCACAGACTTTGATGAGCGAGCGTCCGGGGATCTGCTTCTACGGGAGCCAGAGTATCACCTTTCATATGAGGCACGAGAGGTATTTACTTCGTTTTTACCTTTTCTGCAACATATTCTGCATTTTTCATGCATTTTATGTCTTTGCCATGTTTGTCTGCTCATTTTGAGTCCATAGCTTACTTCGAATGTTTAGTCTATGACACAACATCCTTTTTGCATTCTGAACACACAGTTCAATCACTTGAATCTCTGAACACTCGGCCCATAATTTGATTGTGGACGCACGGCACACACCGGTAGAGAATTGAACACCCGGCCCAATACTTGAATTCTGAAATGAACACACAGCCCATTCTTTGATGTCGAACACACAGTTCATTGTTGAGGTGAACTCACGGCACACACTGATTGGGAGTTCAACACACAACCCAAACATTTGAGATGAACACACAGTCCACACTTTGATGTCGAACACACAGCTCGTTGTTGAGGTGAACACACGGCACACACTAATTGAGAGTTGAACACGCAGCCCAAACTGAAGGTGAACACGCAGCACACACTGATGTTGAACACACAGCTCGTTGTTGAGGTGAACACATGGTACACACTGATTGAAAGTTGAACACGCAGCCCAAACATTTGAGATAAACACACAGCCCACACTTTGATGTCGAACACACAACTCGTTTTGAAGGTGAACACGCAACACACACTGATTGAAAGTTGAACGCGCAGCTCAAACATTTGAGATGAACACACAGTCTGAATTGAGGGTGAACACGCAGCACACACTGATTGAAATTTGAACACACAGCCCAAACATTTGAGATGAACACACAGCCCACACTTTGAAATTTGGACACACAGCCTAAACAATTGATTGTCTGAACACACAACTCGAATTGAAGGTGAACACGCAGCACACACTGATTGAGAGTTGAACACACAGCCCAAACATTTGAGAAGAACACACAGCCCACACTTTGAAATTTGGACACACTGCCTAAACAATTGATTTTCTGAACACACAGCTCCAATTGAAGGTGAACACGCAGCACACACTGATTGAGAGTTGAACACACAACCCAAACATTTGAGATGAACACACAGCCCACACTTTGAAATTTGGACACACAGCCTAGACAATTGATTTTCTGAACACACAACTCGAATTGAAGGTGAACACGCAGCACACACTGATTGAAATTTGAACATGCAGCCTAAACTAACTTTCTGAACACACAGTCCGAAGTGAGGGTGAACACACAGCACACACTGATTGAAATTTGAACACGTAGCCCAAACTAATTTTCTAAACACACAGCCCACTGACTTTACTTCGCACGCAGCCTTCTTATTTTATTTTCTCACAGCTCATTCATTTCATTTGCACACGACTCATTCATTTCATTTGCACACGGCTCATTCATTTTGCGCTGAAACATGTATTCATTCTGAATGCAGGTTGGTTCTCATACCGTGCGGGGATACGGCTCCACCGTAGCTAGAGATTGGTACGCCGAGCTCCCGAAGGCTGTCCGGGATTTAGTTGACTTGGCGGTGTTCGGGCCCTTCTGCACTGGGCTATCTCGTTGTCCTGCCAGGAGGACGCTGATGACAGCTTTGGTGGAGAGATGGTGGGATACCACCAACTCCTTTCATTTTTCGGCGATGGGAGATTTGACTATGACCCCGCTGGACTTTGCCATGCTGACTGGCCTTGATGTTGGAGGTTGGCCCATCCCTTATGACGAGGATATGGGCGAGTGGGAGGCTGCTTGGGTGTACTTATTGGGGGCTCGCCCGCCTGTTGATAGAGCTTCAGGGAGAGTCTGATACACCTGGTTCTCTTCCCATTTTCGGAGGGAGGGGATAGAGCTTGGGACTCCTGAGGAGGCAGAGCAGTATGCCTGTGGTTTTTTGATGTTCCTTTTCGGGACTACTTTGTTCGCCGATAGAGGGAACATGGTTGGACTGTATCCGTTGAGCGCTCTGGTGGACCTATCACAGGTCAGACGGTATGACTGGGGTGGCGCCGGCTTGGCCACCCTTTATTGCTATATGAGCGCGACCTCCCGTGGTCGGGGAGACTTACTTGGTGGCTACTGGAGAGCTTGGGAGGTATTTCTGCTCTTTTGATTTGCCTTTCTGCTTCTCATTCCTTGTATATTGCACACACAGCGCACTTTACACTCTGTATTTGCCCTCAGCATTTTGTATTTACATTCTGCACTATTTTCCACAGTTATGGGTCTACGTGTATTTCCCGACATTAGCCCCAGAGTTGGTGGTGGTGGGGCCCCCCGTGACCCTATATTCACTTGTATTCGAGGGCCAGCACCGGCCGAGACCTCGAGAGTCTCTCCTTTATTTCTGGCGATGCCGACCTGATCACGGTCGACGGAGGTATTTCAGAACTCTCAGTCCTTTCTGTTTTCATCTTTGATTTGTTTTGTACTTTCCCGATTTTTGATTGGTTTATGCATCGATTATTCGCAGATTACATGGCAGCCTTGGGCACCCTTAGGTGAGGGTCTCCGATACCAGTTCGCCGGAGGGCAGGGCGCCTCTCAGTACAGGATCCTATTCGAGGGGCCAGTTGGTAGGGCCTGGTTTCTGGGGGAGCGCTTCTTGCGTTAGGTATGGGGCTATACTTGTCAGGACCCTCCCTCAGCACCCCCGCTTGATATGCGGACCACTGATAGGCTTCCTCCCCGGGAGGTTACTAGTGCTATGCTGGGTACTGACGCCTTACTGCACCTTGAGGAGGAAGATTATGCCACCTACCGTCACATATATCTGATGCCTCCACTGACGGGAGTTCGTACTCCGGTGATGAGGCCTGCTAGTATGCCATCTTCGAGCCGGGCCCCAGCTACAGATGTCCCTTCTACCAGCAGGGCCGGTACATCTAGAGGTGGGGGTAGACCGGTTCCCCCGATTCCTCCGACTTATCATCACCCTGGATGGTCGGACATGCCGTCTGAGTTGATGGGGTGGCAGTATGGGACTACTTCTCCGATTTCGATCCCGATAGAGCCTCCAATGCCTGGCCGCCGATATGTCAGAGACCCTGACTCTCCACCGGTATGTTTCAAAGCTTTGATTCATTACTCAGATACTTGGACGTTCATTCCCTTACTGATGCCTTTGTCTTTGCATCTGCAGCCCCCCGTTGAGTACATGGATCAGGTGCTTGAGATGGTAGCCTCACTTGAGGGGATGGTCCTGCGGAGAGGGGCGCAGTTGTCCATCATGGGCTTCCAGGTACCCTTTAGTTTTCTGGCATTTATCATACTTCCGATGCTATGCTGATCTTGAACATACTACTGTATTGATAGACTGCTTCTGTAGAGCACATCTGACACACACCCCACTTACATACTGCATTCCACATGTAGTTTTCTTGTATTTGCATCTGATATACATATTTGAGCTGATGTATTCAAATTGAACCTTTTTGTTTTCAGATGCCTTCTGTATATGCTCCGTCGCGGGCCGGGCCACCTAGGCCTTCTCAGGGAGGTGGACCATCTGGGCCTTTTCGGGGGATTGGGCCATCTGGACCTTTTCGAGGAGCCCGGAGAGGGGGGTTGTCTCACAAACGCAGGGCGCACATCATAGAGGAGGAGCCCGGTGGGGATGAGGAGGAGAAGGTTGCAGACTGTCAGTCGGAGACATCTGCTGAAGAGGGGGACTCCAGTCTTGGTTCTAGGAGTGGAGGCGAGGCTGAGGGAGATCCCGAAGATGATAGCTCCGATTCTGATGGTGATGGTGGTGCAGAGGCTACTTCGCAGAAGAGGATGAGGAGGGCCTCTTATTTCTGCTCTTGAGAGCGTTGATGCTGCTGTTACCTGCTTTATTTCCTTTTTGCTAGTAGTTTGTAGCATATTGCACATTATTAGGCAGTTTTTATTCTTTGTGAAACTTGTGCCTTGTTTGTAAAAGGAAACATGATGGGACGAAACAACTTTTGAAAAAGTGTTGTATTTTTATGCCCTCAGCATCATATCGCATCATTTTGCACAAAAATGAGATTGAATGGAGATGTGCACTGTATATTCACTAGGTCAGGTAGTGAACCGACGCAACAAATTTAAACAACTTGACTTACTAAGAAATAACAAAACCTTAGCAAGTTTACAACTCGATAAGCAAAATACAACAATTTGATAAGTAAAGAGTAACAACTCGAATACACAAAACTTGACAACTCGATAAACAAAATAGCTCGACTAACAAAGCAACAACTCGATAAGCAAAACAACAACTCGATAAACAAAACTAAACAACAACTCAATAAACAAAATGTATTTCGGACGATCTGGGCGACGGAACGCATCCGGAACAAAGGGAAATGGAGGCCTTCGACACACCCGGTGCATGGAAATGCTTGGAACTTTCCTCAGGAGGGTAAAACAGGGCAAATGGCCAACATTAGAGCATGGCCGGCCACTTTTGGGGGCCGGCCGGCCAGTTTTCTTGGAAAGGGGAGAAAAAGGTGGCTGGCCAGCTAGAAAATGTGGCCGGCCGGCCACTTTGCGTAGCAGCCACCAGATTTTTGACACGTGTCCCTGAATAGTGTCTCGTCCTCTTTAAAAGCCTCAAACCCGTGGTTGATTCATTTCATCTTAGTTTTGCACAAAAAATGGAGGTGTTTCTTGCAAAAAATCTCACATCTTGGATCTCTTCTCTGGATGGCTCGGAAAAGTTGAACTTCCAGGGTTTCGGCTTGAATGCACTATTCCTGCTGAGCCGGACTCCGCTGCATTTCCCCTTCCTTCATTCCGCGGCGAGGTTTTGGAACCCAGTGATGCATGTTTTCAGCTTTGGCGAGCAAGAGGTATGCCCAACTTTTGAAGATTTTCAAGTTTTGATGGAATCTGATCATTATGAAGAGATCTTGCCTCAATTTAATTTTGGCCATGCCCAAACCTTAGGGCGGATGTGTGGACTTACCGCTTATGAGGCTCGGTCCCTGATCTGTGACGGAATGTTGGATATCCCGAGCCTAATTTATCGGTTCTCCGATGCCGGTGACCGCAGTGACCATCATTGGTAAGGTTTCCGGCGACATGTCCTCTGTTTGTGCATGCTATCTCACTTTTTGCTTGCCTCGGGCTTTAGTGGATCTAGCATTCGTCTGATTGAAGTTGCTCAAGGCTTGAAGGAAGGAAAGGGCTGCATCGCCATGACATTGGCCGAGACACTGGTGGGCTTGGATGCTTTCCACCGTCAGGAGACAACCAGATTTACAGGGAGTCCACTACTACTGCAGGTAATGTTTCCCTCCCAATCTCGCATATGTATTTGCTCACATCGCTCGGCCCTCAAGCTCGGTTTTTCTCACAAAACCCTTGTCTTTCTTTTCTCTCATCGCACATCTCTCTATTCTTTATTCTCTCATTTTTCATCCCTCCCCAGGTATAATTGATGGATAAATTGCACGTTGTGGACTCTTGCTCAGCCTACTCAGCCCGCGGCTACTTCTTTCGGTAACGCCTAGTTGATGCACTTGATGAGGGGTGGTGGTTCAACTGGATGTGCAACTTATTGGCAGATCGCATTGTTTGGCGCTGTCCTTGGCTTAATCTCCCAGCAATGAGTTACATTATGTCCCGGCATATCGGGATTCGATTGATTGGCTTGACTTGCTGGGTATTCTACTTTCCGTTCGATTCGGCGCCCGGTTCACGATCGAACTTGTCCACCGAGAGGATAGAGTACCGGCTACATTCGGTCTCGGCGACAGTTGGTTCGGCCAAGCATGACATGGGAAAATAGAGAGCTCCTGGCCCCTGCCCCCACTTTCAGTTGTACTTTGTCTGACGGGTGCTGGGATTGGCTCAATGAGGAGGCACAGGCTGGGCCCAGCTTGGCATCAGAGGCTTCTACTAGCTCCAGGAGGGGGCGCAGGGACACCTGACTTGACTATGCCCTAGATTTATTGCTTTATTAGTACTTTCAAGTTTTCATTATAAGCGTAATAAAAAAGCAACTTCAATTGTATGCAAGAGCAGGAGAACTCTGTTTTGAAATCAATGAAATTGAAGGTTGCGGTACTGAGGATTTTCCGCTTTGGTCCAAAAATGGTCTTAGTTGTGAAAAGATTAATTTGAACAAAGTCAACTTTTATTAAAAATTTTCAAAACCATTTTCGATATGGATCGAATCGACACGCTGAGATCCGTCAGCTTTGAGATGCACAACCCCGGATCCTAGCAACTGGAAAGTTGCCCCTAGTCTGAAAAGCACTGCACCGGAGATCACGATGAATGCTGATGGACAAGGATGGCTGAGGTGATCAAAATGGACAAAGTTGATCGGGGAAAATGTTTATGGCTGAACTTTGGGATGAAGTTGCCTACGTATCCCAAAGATGGGAATCAAGCCTTACGTAGTTCAGGCTTAGGTTCGCTCGGGTATTTTCACTCTCCTTTTACGCTCTAACTTTTGCCAAGGCCGCCCTTTGCGGGTTTTCAACCTTGCGAGCTCAGTTTTTATAATTTCAAATTTTTTAGTGCTCTGAGTTTTGCCTAGGTCGCCCTTTCGGGTTTTCGGCCTAGCGAGCCTCTCAAGGGTAGTATTTCTTCAACTTATCCAGGTTGATCGGTTGTGAAAACTCTAAGCCATCCAGATCCATCAGAATCACATCCCCACATGACCAGATAGACTTAATAATGTAAGGACCAGTCCAATTAGGTCTGAACTTGCCCCTAGGGTCGTGGATGGGAGCTCGGTTGTCCTTGAGTACCAAATCTCATTCCTTTAAATTCCTAGACTTAACCTTCTTGTTAAAAGCCCGGGCGATTTTGCGTTGATAGCCTTGAAAGTGGTACAGTGCTTTCAGTCTTCTCTCATCAAAGAGCATGAGTTCCTCGAATCTGCTCTGCTGCCAATCTGCCTCGGCTATTTGACACTCAACCAATACCCGCAATGATGGAACCTCAATCTCAATAGGTAGAACGGCCTCCATCCCATAGACTAATGAGTACGGAGTCGCTCCAGTAGAAGTTCTGATTGAAGTCCGGTAGCCCCACGAGCAAGCGGCCTTTATCGCGATCCGTGAGTTTCCACCATCTTCTGCAATATGTGCTTGATATTCTTGTTGGCAGCCTCAACCGCTCCATTGGTCTGCGGCCGGTAGGTAGATGACTTATGAAAAGCCACGTTGTATTTTTCCAACAAGTCTATCACTTCCTTTTTGAAGTGGGAACCATTATCTAAAATTATCTCATTTGGGACCTCGTAGCGACAGATGATGTTGTTTTTGATGAACTTCGCAACGTGTGAAGCCTTTAACACCACATAAGATTGGGCCTCAACCCACTTTGTAAAATAATCTATCGTGACCAGGATGAACTCATGCCCATTTGACCCCTTCGGAGTGACAGCCCCGATCACATCAATTCCCCAGACTGAAAATGGCCATGGTGAAGTCATGTTGTATAGTTTTGACGGCGGGATATTCATACGATTTGCATGAATTTGACATTTGTGGCATCGCCGGACGAAACCATTACAATCCTCCTCCATGGTGGACCAGTAGTAACCCTGTCTGAGGATCTTCCGTGCTAGCATTACTCCATTCATGTGTGCACCGCATTCTCCTCCGTGAATGGCTTCCATTTGGCGCTTTGACTCTTCGGCATCGACACACAGCTTATGCATTCCTAGATGGCCTCTCTTATACAGCTTACCCCCACAAATGATAAACTGAACGGCCATTCTTCTGATCGCCCTTTTATCCTTGGCATTTACCCCTGGCGGGTATGCTTCCTTTTCCAATAAATTCCAAATGTCATAGTACCAAGGGTTTTCGTCCTGAACTTCATCTATAGCGGCAATCGACTCATAGGCTGGTGCAAACTTCTGGTCAATGATGACTGGACGCATCCGAACTCCACATGGGATGTCTATCATGGAAGATAGAGTTGCTAAAGAATCTGCGAACCTGTTGTTCTCTCTTAGTAGATGAGTAAAGTTTAGCTTCTCAAACCGAGGAATTAACAAATCCAGGGTCTGGTGATACATCATCATCTTTTCCTCTTTTACTTTCCAGTCTCCTTTTGCTTAAGACACAACAAGGTTCGAGTCCCCGATGATGTCCAACCGTCTTGCCCCTAGTTCTAGGGCTGCTTCCAGGCCAGCAATCCATGCCTCATATTCTGCCTCATTGTTCGAGACTCTGAATCGGAGTTTGAAGGCTAGGGGGATACGGGAATCGTCGGGTGCTATCAGCAACATCCCTATCCCATACCCGTGTTGATTTGATGCTCCGTCAAAGTACATCGTCCAAGTTTTATCGTCGATGTGCAAAATGGCTTCATCTGGGAATAAGTACTTGACTGCTTCACCCCCTTCCACTGGATGGTCGGCTAAGAATTCTGCCACTGCCCTGCCTTTGACCGACTTGCGTGTTACATACTTCAAATCAAATTCGGAGAGCAACAGCAACCAATGAGCTAGCCTACCCGTAAGTGCTGGTTTCTCAAAAAGATATTTGATGGGATCGAGTCGTGAAACCAACATTATGGAGTGAGCTAACAGGTAGTGCCGCAGCTTCCTGGTAGCCCATACCAAGGCTATGCAAGCCTTCTCCAATGGCATGTAGCGAGTCTCGTACTCTAGCATCTTCTTGCTCAGATAGTAGATGGCTCTCTCCACTTTGTCTTAAGATTCTTGTGTGAGCATACAGCCCATTGTGGTCTCAGTCACTGAGAGGTACAATATCAACGGTCTTCGCGGCTCTAGCGATGACAACACGGGCAGGTTCTGTAGATATTCTTTGATCTATTCAAATGCAGCTTGGCATCGGTCATCCCATTGGAATTTCTTGCCTTTCTTCAGGAGACCAAAAAGTGGTTCACAAGTCAAGGTTAATTTTGAGATAAACCGTCTTATGAATTGCACTTTACCCAGAAAGCCTCTCACTTCCTTTTCAGTCCTTGGTGGGGGCATTTCTAGGATGGCCTTGATTTTAGAAGGGTCGACTTCGATGCCTCTTTGTGTAATCAAAAACTCCAGCATTTTTCCCGCTGTAACACCGAATGAACATTTCTGAGGGTTCAGCCGCAACCAAAACTCTCTGATCCTCTGAAATAATTTTTGCAAGGCGGTGTAGTGGCCTTCTCTATCTTTGGACTTGACAATCATGTCGTCCACGTACACCTCAACCTCCTTGTGGATCATATCATGCAATATTGTAGTTGCGGCCCGTTGATAAGTAGCCCCAGCATTATTCAGCGCAAACGGCATGACTCTATAGTAGTATGTCCCCCATGGGGTAGTGAATGCAGTCTTTTCCCGGTCTTCTGGTGCCATCACTATCTGATTGTAGCCGGAGAAGCCATCCATGAATGAAAGCAACGCGTGCCCTGCTGTGAAATCCACCAACTCATCAATATGCGGTAAGGGAAAGTCGTCCTTACTAGCTCGCTCAAATCCTCAAGTCTCGCATACCGGATCCTGCAATCTTTCTTCGACCGAACGATGTTGACCAACCAAGTGGGATATTCAGATACCGTGAGGAAGCTGCGTCGATTTGTAGTGACCTCTTCCTTAATCTTGAGAGCCCAATCCGGATCCTCCCGAGTTTCGCTTGATGGGTGGGCCTCGGGTCAAGAGGATCCGATCTTTGTACAATCTCAGGATCGATTCCAGGCATGTCTTCGTAGGACCACGCGAAAACATCTTTGAAATCTTTTAATAAAGCGACTCCTCCAAAGACAACGTGGACCCGATCTGGACTAGCCGCGGGTCTTCCTCAGTACCAACATTCACGGTAATGATTTCATCCATTAGGGGTTTGACAAATTGTAACACGTCCGCGGGGGACCTCGCGCTACAGCTCGGACTCCCCTTTTTGTGTCGCGGTTCTAAATCTGAACCAAAGAGTCCAAATCCGGCAAATCGTTTGAGAAAATAGATTTGTTGAAAAGTAGTGCCAAACATGGACTGCTTTGCCAGATTACAGAGTCGCCACCTAAATATTTTAAAATGGGAAATTTAGGAAACCCTGACTCGGTGCCGAAGGCCACATGTCCGTCATCACCAAAGTGGTCTTGGCTCGGGAGCTTGGGTACGATCGGGGAAGGTCAGCTATGAGCACCCCCTTTCGCCCGGTTCGAAGACCGGCCTCTACTAACCGTGATATCCGTTTTTGAAAACGTTATGTGTTCTTATTCCAATTATTAACCTAGAATTACTATGTGATGCGCACAACACAAAAGTATAGACTAGATTGCCTAACTTGGAAATAAACATTGCATATCCGTTTTGTCTCGAAAAACGTGTTAGATTTTGCTACTCGCAAGTAGGCTAAAATACGGATTTCAATGAGTTGTTCCAACTCAGGCAATCCAACCTCCACCCACAGGCATTCAAACAGTTTATCTCACATAAGCATTTAGCCGCATGGTAAGCATACTGTCATGGCAACATTCACACGCATGTGGTATGCTAAAGCGTAAAATACTTACATCGTACTCCGTGCCAAAAACAAAAACCCGGTTAGCAAACATGCATGACCTAGTTCATGTTAAATGGCTAATGCAACACAGGCATAGATGCAATCTAGAGTAGGCTCGGCTAACCCTAAAGATGGCATGTGAAATGCACTTTATTTGATGCACGTATTCAATTTGGAATTGAAAGTACGATGCAGTTTGTATGATGTACCGAGCTCGATGCATGTAAACAAATGCATGAATGCACACATGCATTGCATAAGGTATGCTAATTTAAATGTGCCCTAATCTACCAACATAAGCGGGTAAATAAAAGGGAGAAAGAAATGGGGATTGGAAGACATACACCCACTCACACACACTTATTACAATTGCGCCCTCACTCGGAGGGACCAAAAGAATAATACAAATTAATTAACTACGCAAGCTAATTAATTATTACAAATTAACTAAATTAATTAACAAATTAACTAAGTTAATTAAAGCAGTAAACGCCTCGGGAAGAGGGATCAAATGCAGCGCTGGCTAATTGAATCGCATCGCATCGCCATGCACGGATTGCCTCTGCTATCCTCCTATCCTCCTCAAGGCGCAAAGTCTCGAAACACTTCCTTGGCATCGAAGATCATCACCGTGGAGTAGAACACCACCGGCTGAATAATGTGGCCACCGGCACTGAATGAAGCTATCGGCTGCCAATTTACTGCCGGGCGGCACTAAACAAAGGCTTGGGGCACAAAATGCCTGCAAAACCTGCAACTCACAGCAGCAGAGGACACAACTTGCATGGCAATGTTATTCAAGGCATGTATGCACCAAACACACCCCTTATCATGTTATCGACTCAAAGGAAGGTGTGCCTCGGTTCTTGGACCACCAATCACGCATTTCCATGCATGATGGCTCAAGGATCAAGAATGCGATTTTGATTTCAAATGCATGCAATGCAAACAAGCAAACAAGGGTGTTAAACCTCTATCATGACTTAGTCAAGAGGCCTAATATGCATGCCAATGTGATGCACTCCTAGACATGGCAACTAGCATGCAATACGGCAATACAATGTAAACCTACGTAAGCACACAAGGCAAGCATGCAAACCACACGGAGGATGGGCTTAGACATGATCTAGGCAGCTCCAAGAAGGCCCAAAATCAGTGGCCAAATGCTAAGTTATGGGGGCCAAACACACATGCACACATACACATATTAAGGTGCCAATACTTAAGCATAACAAACAACATTCAAGCACACTTGAAATGAGTTGAGCATGGACAATTGACATGCATATAAAGCTCTGAAAATCGCACAAAACATGATGCCAAATCATGCAACAAAGCAAGCCAAGTATGCAACAATAGGTCCAAATACTTGAAGCAAGCCATGGAGGCCTATACTAAGGTCAAGTCCACCAAGCCTCACAAGGCCAAGGAGACTCAAAACAGGTCACAAGCAGACCTAAACAAAGCCTAAGGAGCACCTAGATGGCATCTAAGAGGCTCAAGCACAAAGGCACGCAATCATGACCAAAACATGGAGCATTTAACACATGCTTTTAAAGCATTAAAGAGGCATGCAAGGCAATCAAACAAGCACATCTAGGGGACTGAAATAGCACGCTAGGTGGTTCCAAACCATCAAAACAATGCAAACAGAGGCATGCTACACATTCATACTCTTAAGGCCAACAAGCCAAATGCAAAGGGGCTATATTAAACATGCCAAGATTGACCAAAATACTTATGGACAGACCTAAAACATGGTAATATGAGCACAAAATCTTCACAAACACAAGTCTAAAACATGCTAGAAATGAAGGCATACCACCTAAGCATGTTAAGACATAAAGAGGCATTACAAGGCAACTATACTAAGCATGCATAGGAGACCAAAACCAACTTGAAAACATGTTATATCATGGCAATATAAGCATGAAAGACAACCAAGGCATGCTCAACACACACTCAAACATGGTGCTCCTTTGGAAGCCAAAACTTGCCCTTTTCAAGGACATCAAGGAGAGGGGGTGGCCCTCCCCTTTCTAGGACTTTAAGGCATCATCTTCACCGCTGAAATCCCTTAAGATTTCAGTGATGAAGAGATCCTAACACCCAAGTCTCGGATCTCTCACAAAATAGCACAAAAAGTGGCCTTTTCAAGGCCTAAGGGGGGGGGGGGGGGAACTTCCCCAAACCACAAAACACTCTTAATGAACAATAAAGAGGCTTAAAAAATAGAACTTTTATGTATTAAACACTAAGCTCAAAAACTGTTATAAAGCAAGCAAAAGGAAGGTACAAGAATGGGGTAAAAAGAGAGTTAGTGTCTTACCCTTGAAGCCTCTTCAACAAAGATGATGTGTTGGCTTCCTTGAGTACCAAACCAGCTCCAAAGCTTCAAAACAAACCTCTGGACCCTCAAGAACCAAAGGAAGGTGAAACACTAGGTGCTTGTGTGCAAAAGTATGAACTAAAGCACCTAGTGTACTAAATAAGCAAGAAAGGAGAGAGATAGGATAGATATAACAATTCTAACCTAAAACCAGAGCTTGGTCTCTCTCTAAAATGGCTGAAAACCTCTCAAGAATTTCCAACCTTGAGCCAAGAGAAGAGCCTTCTCTCTTATAGAACTTGTAAGACTTACAAACTAGTCATCCATAGCTCATCCCTCCATACGTGTATGGAGGTGAAACAAACTAAAACAAATTGTCTAAAAATATCTCATAAAGCAGCTGTAAAGTGGTCGGCAGGGCAAAATGGTAATTTTGCCAAAAGGAGTGCCGACCGGCACAAAATAGTGCCGACCGGCACAATATAGTGCCGGTGGAAACACCAGCCAGCCGGTGGCCTCTAGCCACAGCCGGTGGTATGTGGGGATGCCTCAGAAGGCATTCCCTGCCCCTCTAGGGCAAAACACAAGTGTTTGGTGTAAAACCAAACACAAAACAGTCAAGTTCGGAGGTCCTGAGGCAAGGCGCGCGAGCCGAGAACTCCGGGAACTCCAAACAAACACAAACATGGATAATCACCGAGTGTTCGAGCGGTGACATCCAAGTCTTGAGGACGGTCAAAAATGGGGTGTCTACACAAATCTCTCCTGCTCCTGCTCAATTAATCGTTACAAAACCGGAGGAACTTCATCCTCGTCGTTTTCAAAATTTTGAAAGTCTGAATTAATGCAATAAATTAAGGGCACAGAAAGTACTCAGAAACCACAACTACTTGATTCTCATTAAGTTCATCCAAATCATCCTCGGTTACAACATACTCAAATGAGAAAGAAAAAGACGACCTAGACAAGACTGTGGCATCCGGGTTAACATCCCTAGGAGTACTAGACTCAGACTCAGTCGAGCTGGAATCTGATTCCGACTCACAAGACTTGGTGGAATCAAATTCCGGCTCACTACTTGACCCGGTGCTGCTGGACAAAAATCCCTCCTCGTATTGCCAAGTGAGAGAGGGTGCGATAGATGCATCCAAGATAGCTGCTGGTAGGCTCGCAGCCGTTTCATCCCCAATCATGGAAACCGAGAAGTTATCCCCCAAGCACTTCTAGTCGATCGGAGGATCTGAAAGTAGACATGCCAGTGCTACCCCCATTTCAACTTCAGTGCCCTCAGAGTCCACTGCCTTACACTACTCAATTTCAGTTGATGGGTCTGTCTGCTCTTTGGCAACATCCTCCCTGGGTAATTACAGATCGAAGAAGATCTCGAAACCTGGCACGCGCTTCTTCTCCGCGTTCAACCATGGCTTTGGGAAGCCACAAAACGGAAAGTCCTCCCCCTCCCGGACGAAGCGTTCGTTCAGGGTACCCTGAATGGGCCTATGCATCAGCTCAAATGGCTTCCCAGCCTTCTTTGCTCTGGCTCTTCCAGCCATCTCTTTTCCCTTTCTCACCCAGTCCTCCTTGGTGGGCAGATAACCCAAGCCAAAGGTATGAGGGTTGTGTGGCACTTCGGCCAATGCTGCGACGCCCTTTCGGCCGCTTCTTCCTAATCCCATCTCGGGGATGTGTTGTAGCTTGTTCATGAGGTAAACAGATTGAGCGCTGACGTACACTCCCTCATTCACAGCCATGATATTCTGCACTACCCGAGCCTCAGCCAGAGTGAACCCTGATAAGAACACATCCTCCATGTCATGCTCTATTTCCAAGACTGGCGTTGACACTTCTGGCGGTGGATGGATTGATGAATTTCCAAAAACAATGGCCACCCCCTTCTCGTGAGGGTACTTCAACATCTGATGTAAAGTGGAAGAGATTGCCTTCACTTGGTACAACCACGGCCGCCCCAAGAGTAGGTTAAAGGTTGCGGGAACGTCCAAGACATGGAATTCAATGTTGTGTTGTCCTGGACCAACCTGGGTCTGAATCTTGACAGTCCCCATTACCTCCCTGCTGGTGTTATCATAGGCTCTGATCACTTGAGTAGTTGGCACGAAATCCGCGGGCTTCAACCCGATTGCATATGCTGTCCTTGATGGGCACACATTAATGGCGGATCCCGTGTCGACGAGAACCATTGGCACCCACTTGTCCCTACACTCCACAGAGATGTACAGGGGTTTGTTATGATTTGCGCCCACAGGCGGCAGTTCTTTGTCTGAAAATGATAATGCCGGGGAACCTCCTCCCGGAAAGACCAGTCCAACTAGTTGCTCTGGAGTGGTATCTATAGAGAGTTTGGCCTTATCCATAGCCGATAGGACAGCCTCTCTGTGTACTCGTGAAGCCATAAGCAGTCCCCAGATGGAGATGTCTGCTTGTATTTTCTTTAACTGTTTCAACACCGCTTCTTCTTCGAGCTGCTTTTCCTTCTGTTTCTCAACTTCCTTGTCTTTCCCAGATGCCTTTGGTTGGTCTAGGTGCGGGGGCTTGACATACCGCCCGCTTCTTGTCATGTGATCAACCTCATCGAGGTACCAGGTGTCATCTGGTTGATTGCTTCCCCAATCTTCGTCTGTGTGGGCAAGACATAAATCATCATCTTCCCACCACATCTCATGAGCAGCTAATAGACATCTCATGCAGCAATCGCAGATATTTTCAGCCCACGTGCTCGCAAAGACTTCGTCTTTGTGCCCACACAAAGACTGCTAATCCTTCATGGGCTTTGGCTTTCCGGATCCTCTCAGAATCCCAAAACTTTTCTTGTTCTGCCTGTGTTAGCGCAGTTTGTTATTCAGCTTTCCCTGCATCCACATTGTCCTCGTTCCGAGCGAAATTCTTCGTACCAGCGCTCTCCGGCAATATACTCTGACTCTCGGCTCTTCCGGCCACAATTGATACCTTTGCCCCTACCGGGCTTTGTTCTGGTTGAAACTCTTCCACAATATCTGGTTGATCATCCAACCACGCGGTGGCCTCTGCCGATTCCTCATAATCAAACCAGTTGACTGCCGCGCCCCCTGATTCTTGGTCATCTAAAAATTGGAGGTTGGCAAAGTCCTCCTCCATAGCCGTCAAATCATTTGCCCCTTGCTCAAATCCATCCCCTTGGATTACACACAGTTCTGCCTTTTCTGACAATTCTATACCCGAGCCAATCCGGCCTGCTGGTAGAATATACTCGCTCCGATCATAGGCTTCCCTGGTGGAACTCTCAAACTGTTTAACCCCAGACTCAACAACTCCACTTTGTTCTGAAATCTGTCCTGCCCTATCTTCGATGGTCACCACCATTGGCTCTGGTTGGGTTGTAGAGATGTCCAACATGCACAAAGAGTCGGTGCAGTCGGGGAGGAGCACATCCGGCTTAGGTAGGTGGGATGGGGTGATGTAGATACTAGGATTGTAGGATACGACCCCAGTTTAGATGAAGTTGATTATGTTGGGAGGGGGAGTTTGGTTATGTGGTGGGAGAGGGTTTGTTGTGACGTTGGGTTTGTCGGGAGGCGCGATCACCTGTTTGTCAATAAGATCCTGGATCTCGTGACGCAGTCTAAAACAATGGTTGGTGTCGTGACCATGCTATTGGTGATACGCGCAGTATCTGGCTGGGTTATGAGAGGGAGGGAGTGGATTTGGTAGTGGCCTCGGCTCTAGGGGTGTCAAGTGCTTTTTACTGATTAGAACCCCCAAAGCTTTGGATAGGGGCATGTATAGTGGGGTGAAGGTTCTTTAGCCTCTGGGTTAATATTTAGTGGTCTGCGTATTGCTTCCGGATGCTCCGGAGAAAGGGGTGGCTGCCATGGGTTTTGGAATGGAAAGGGGAATGGTGGCAACCATGCTCACCTCTAAAGTTCTTGCAGTTGCAGCGCCACTCGGGCCTGCATTGTTGTTACGGTTAAAAGTCCTCCTGGGCTGTTCCCGATCTTGGTCAATCAGACCCTATTTTATCGCATCTTCGATCTACACCCCCATTTCGTGTAGATTTGAGAAGGTGGGGAAGGGGAGCACGATCATCTTTTGCATCAGTTTTGGTTGGAGATTGCGCACAATCATCCTAATCTGGTCTTTATCGATGGGCCGTAGAGTCATCATCGAGGCCTTTGCCCTCCACCGAGTCACAAAATCTGAAAAGCTCTCTTTGGGCTCCGGCCTTGTTGTTTCGAGATCACGGGTTGTAATCTCGATCTGGGTATTATAAGAGTATTGCGCAACAAAGGCTTCAGCCATTTCGTCCCAACTCCTCTTGACATCATCCTCCAGCTTTGCATACCAGATGGCGGCTACACCCGACAGGGTCCGGCCAAATAGAGAGAGCTTCTGGGGTCTGGTGAGGCCCATTGGCTGTAGTATATCAGAGAATAGTCGGAGGTGCACCATGGGGTCCCTGGATCCATCGAAGCGATCGATCTGGGGAATTTTGAATCTGTCTGGCAACGTCACGGCCACATCGGTATATCCATCCTCGATATCCGGAATAGCCTTCACCCCCTGGGATTTCTTGAAAAGCTTCTCAAGCTTACTTAGTTTCAGAGCTGTATGGTCTATCTCGAACTCGAAGGGAGAGTCCGGGTGGTTGGGTGTATGGGTTTTGGACAGTTGAGGTGGAAGCGAGGGCGGAGCCGGCCCTGTTGGAAGGCCCGTGTCCTCCTGAATATTTGGTAGGGTGTTTTGGGGATTTGGTAGGGTATTTTGGGCAGCCGGTGTCTGCTCGGGTAGCGGGACCCCTGGTGGAGGAGGGACTGAATGTGAGGCTGACGCCGCATTCTGCTGTTGCAGCCTAGTAATGAGCTCGGCCTGTTGGGCCATGACTATGGCCTATTGTTTGGAGAACTCCGCCTGGCAGACAGCGTCCTCCTGTATTTGCCTCATGCTTTCCTGCATTTGGCGCATCATTTCCTCTATTCCGGCCATATTCTGTTGGTCCTAATGACTGATCGGTGTGTGTATTTCTATAGCGGAAACCGAAACCTCAACCTGACTGCTCACTGCTATGGTAGACCACTGCCCTGATGACCTCTGCTCAGACACACTGCGCTTTCTTGACCTCCTCTTAACAACTGGGGGTAGAGAATGGAACACTGGATGTCCGTCAACCAGATCCTCAGATCGATTAAGCCGACGACCACTTGTCCAAGGTGCTTAGGGAATATCTACTGGTTCGGAAGCAATTGTGCTAAAAACCCTACCCTAGCAAAATGATAAATAAAGCGAAAAGGACATAAATAACCAGATAAACGGACAGCATAACAGCTTAAATTAAATATACAACACATGGCTGGTCATAACGACACACGGTCGATAAGCTGAAAAAATGCACTGTCCTCAAACACTGATCAATATCCCTGAATCACCGTCCCCGAAAACTGAATCCCGATACCCGCAGATAACTGATTCTTAAATAACTGACTGATGCCCGCAGGCCTGATGCTCGAACTCATAAACTGATACATGCATTCCCTATAGAGACGCACTCTAACAAGCACATAACAGATAAGTGAGAGCCAAAACACCCCTATGTTGGGGTAGGGTTTCCCTGCCCTATTTTGTCAGGAGCTAGGGTTTCACTACGCACGCAGCGGTTTCAAACAACCTATAAACGGGTAAGCAGCCTGTCCTAGTTTGGAATGGTCACTATGGATCCGAATATGCACTAGGTCGAATGGTCAAAAAGGGTGCCCCGGTAAAACCGGGGTTTGTGTTCCCATCCTGTCAGAGCCCACAGCCGATCAGCCTTACGGTCATGCCTTGACAAGACAAGCCTCCGGCAAATCGTTCGGGAATGGCAGATGGCAAACACGGTGTCCTAGGCGCACCAATGCAAATGCAATGCAAAGAAACACACAAGTGTAGTCCAAACCAGATATCGTGAGCTCGAGTCAAGTTCTTTAAACTCCCCAGCAGAGTCGCCAGAAACTGTAGACGTCCCCGAACGCCCCGGGAGGGTTAAGTCCTATCCTGTTCATTTGGGCTCACTACAGTTCAAGGACTCGATTGTCACGGTTCTAAATCTTGAATCAAAGAGTCCAAATCCGGCAAATTGTTTTTGAGAAAACAGATTTTTGAAAGAAGTGCCAAACATAGACTGCTTTGCCAGATATAGAGTCGCCACCTAAATATTTCATTTTGGGAAATTTAGGAAACCCTGACTCGTTTTCCTAAGGCCACGTGTCCGTCATCACCAAAGTTGCCTCGGCTCGGGAACTTGGGTACGATTGGGGAAGGTCACTTCGTGAGCACCCCCGCTCGCCCGATCAAAGATCGGCCTCTACTAACCGTGATATCAAGTTTTGAAAACATTATGTGTTCTTATTCTGGTTATTAGCCTATGACTACTACGTGATGCGCACAACATACAAGTATAGACTGGGTCGCCTGAATTGGGACAAAACACTTCATGTTTGTTTGTTTGAAAATGGTTTGATGGTGCTACCCGCAGGTAGGCTAAGACGTGGATTTGCCACCCTCGGGTGGGCTTAGAAAAACATGATTTTGCCACTATCTAGTGGGCTTAAAACAGGCATTTGATGAATTGTTCCAATCCAAGTAACCCAACCTCCACCCACAGGCATTCAAGGCAGTTATATCACATAAGCAGTTAGCCTCATGGTAAGCATGCTATTCATGGCAGTCACTTACACGCATGCAAGAATGCTAAAGCATAAAACTCACCGAGTACTCCAAGCCATAACAGAAGCTCATTAGAAATCCATGCATGAATCCTAACTATGCGGAAATGCCTAATGCAACACATGCAAGATGCAACTATAGCAGGCTCGGCTATTCTAAACATGGCATATGGAATGCTACAAGTAACATGTATTCAACTTGGAATTGAAATACAAATGCAGTTAGTATGATGCGCCGAGCCCGGTGCATGCAAAACAGATGAATGGATGCAAACATGCTATCATATTGTATGCTAATTGAAACATGCCCTAATCTAACCATCATAAGTAGGTAAATAAAAGGGAAGAAAGACGTGGGGTTAGAAGACATACATCACACACACGCACACTTATTACAGCATTGCCCTCACTCGGAGGGTCCGAAAGAATAATACATTCCCAAATAAATAGTACAGTCCAAATAAATAATACAGTCAAAATATGTACAAAAATCCTAATTAATTATCAAACTAACTAAGAAAACAATAAACTGGCATGCAAGCCAGGGACTACCTTGACTCTTCTCCGGATGATGGATGATGCATGCTCGGGTTGCCTTTGCGTGGAAATCCATGGCAATGCCCCAGTTAGCCTCTGTTTGCACTTATTCTTGGAATGCGCGCCAAGCTCCGGAAGGCTGCTGATTCTTGATTTGCTGCAACAGAGAGCAGGAAAGGGGCATGGCAATGTATTTTCACAAATGTATGCATGCCTCGATCCTCGTGCCACCAATCACGCATATCAATGCATGATGGCCGAGGAGTCGAATTGCACAACTCAATATGAAATGAATGCATATGAGGACACAATAAGACCTAACTCCATCATGGATAATCCGGAGTGTCGGTGATTGGGAATTGAGACACGTTCCGTCACTCGGAGTATGAAACGCACCTCGTTTCCCATGCTTGGGCTAACCCCTATCCCAAACACGATGCAATATGCATGACATGCATGAATCCAACTAAGATACAACCTAACATGCATAATGCTATGAAATGGCATACGCAATGCACGAGGTAACATGGCATACACAATGCGCTAATATACAACCTAGCATACGCAATGTAAAGGATGAAATGGCATACACAATGCATAATGGACTTACACCAACATGAGTGGACCTCAGCCACACTCACATAGGAGGCCATTAGATGAAAATGAGACAACTCGAAATGCGTGCACACGTGCACGCAAACCGAGGACCGATCGTAAGGCACAAATGCCACTTTAACAAGACATGGCAAGGCATGGAATATGGCATACAAGAATACAAATTTCAGCGCTAAAATACGATGCAAAACCAGCCCCGAATCATGGAAACATGGCACCCGATGCATGGAATGATCCCGAAATGCAAAACTAGGTTCCCGGAATGGCTTACAGCTATACAAAGCATGCATTATTTGAACATGAGGCCTAAAGAAAGATTCAAGGCAGTCTGAGAATAAGCACATTTTCAGTTTTAATAAAGGCCAAATAGTGAGCATAAATGGGCCTAAGCTAGCATGCAAAATTGGCCAAAAAGAGAGCGGTAATGAAGCAAGTGGTAGCTTCTGTCCCTAAACAGAGGAGGGCCCTTCTAAAATGTTGAAGAGGGGCCAAAAATATGATGTTTTAAAGTTTATGACAGACCACAAAAACAGACACAAGTAGGCCTAAAATGCTATGCAAAATAAGCCCAACAAGAGGTTTAAACACAAAGTATACAAAGGGTGCCTCAAACAGCCAAATACCCTTAATGAAACATGAAGAGGGGGTCAAAATAAGGCCTTTTTAAGTTCAGACCAGAACCCAAAAACAGAAGCAAAAGAGGCTAATAAATCATGCAAAAATGGGGCCTAGAGAGGGGTAGAGAGACAAGTGATACATGGAGACCCCAAAAAGTAATGAGCCCTTCAACAATGTTGAAGAAGGGCTCAAAATAAGCAACTTTACAGTTTATTACATGCCTCAAAACAGATTAAACATAGGCCAAAAATAACATGCAAGAAAATGGCATAAAGAGGGGCAATGATGCAAGTGTAAAATGGGGGCCTCAAACAGGGAAATACCCTAAAACAAACATGAACTAGAGCTCAAAAAAATGCTATATTCAGTTATGGTCGGAGCTCAAATATGCAAGCACAAAGAGTTAAGATATTGAACAAGATAAGGCCAAAAAAGATGGGGGATGAACTTACCCTTGTAGCCTAATCTTTGACAGCTCCTTGGCACAAGAAATGGTGCTTCCCAAGCTCTGGAAAGCTACTCCAAATGGCTAGAATGGAGGTGGTGGTGTGGTGCTAGGTGATGGTGTAGAAAGGGTGTAGGACTTGGAGGTTTTGGAGGGTTGAAGTGAGGGAGAGAGGGAGATGCAATATAGGAGCTCAAAGGGGATTTTTCTAACCCAAATACCAGAGCTGGAGGCTTTGTTATATAGGACAATGAGGGGGAGAAAGAGGGGTAAAAATGGGGGGGAAAACATTCAAGTTTCCCCCCAAAATTTTGGCCCCCCGGATACAAAATCTGGGGGGAAAACAGAGGCATATTTGTAATGTACTCACCCTGAGGAGCAAGGCCGGCCAAGTTTTGAAGCTGCAGGTGGCCAGCCGGCCAGGGGTCAAAAAGGCCAAGTGTAATTACTAGCCGACCACCACAAATTGGTGGCCTCCCAGGTGTTCTCAACACAACCCTGTGGTCAAAAATTGGCAACAGTGAATCAGGAGAGAGAATAGGCCACTTTTAGAAGGGGTTCAAAAGGGTCAAATGGAATTACTAGCTGGCCATGTGATATTGGTGTCCTCCCATGTGTGTACAACACAAATATGTGGTTTGGAGCTGGAAAAAGTGGACTTAAGGTGGTCAATATTGGCTTTTGGGTGAGAAAAACGGGTATCGGAGGGTGATGAAGGAATATAACTGGTTGCTGAAACAATTACTGGCCTCCCACCCTTCTATGACCTTCCTGGTGATGAAACAGAGGTCCCTGCAAAAAAAAATGAACACAAACCGATGCAAAATGAAGGTTCGGGGGCCGAAACGTGCAGTCCGAGGCTCCGAAAATTGACTGTTAGGCACCGAGAGTGGTGTTCGACCACGAAGTGGGTCTCTCAGACCACAGTGTCCCTCAAAAGTGAGTAAATAAGATATGTGCCAAAAACCGGAGGAAACAGAGGCGGTTAAGCGGTCCCGAACCGAGTCACACGGCCTGACAGCTTCGAAAACCGGGAACCGGGCTCCGAAATGGGCAAAATGGCCTACGACCACGAAACGTAGCCTACGGCCACTGAGAGATGATCTACGAGACCTCTCCCTCCCCTCAGGAATAGAAAATAGAGAAAATAGAGCCTGGTTCGCAAACCGAGACAAAGCACATAAGAAGTCCGGAAGTCCGGAGGCAAGGCTCGCAGCCGAGACTCTGAAACCTCTGGACGAGCACAGTATGCAACATCACCAAGCGCTCGATCGGTGACGTCTGAGTCTTAAGGTCGGTCAAAAATGGGGTGTCTACACCACCTCGGCCCAAAAAACTGGAGACCCACACGATCGGCCATACAAGGCCTCAAACGGTGCCATACTGATGCTCGACTAGAAACTGTTGTTGTAGGCAAACTCCACCAAGGGCAAGTGCCTCTCCCATGACCCACTAAAGTCAAGGACACAACCTCGAAGCATATCCTCAAGGATGTGAATAGTACGCTCGGACTGCCCGTCAGTCTGAGGATGATAAGCTGTGCTAAAGGTCAACCTAGTACCCAAGGCACTCCGCAAACTCTGCCACAACCTAGCAGTAAAACGTGGATCTCTATCTCAGACGATCGACACTGGGACCCCATGCAACCTCACTATGTCCTGAACATACAAGTTGGCAAGATGATCTACCGAATCACCCACGTGCACAGGGATAAAGTGCGCCGACTTAGTCAACCGGTCTACAACCACCCAAATAGCATCACTACCCCGCTGAGTCCTCGGAAGACCTACAATGAAGCCCATCGTGACATGCTCCCATTTCCACTCGGCAATAGGCAAGGGTTGCAAGAAACCCGCTGGCCTTTGATGCTCGGCCTTCACTTCCTGACAAGTAAGGCACTTCGATACGAAAACTGCCACATCTCTCTTCATACCCCGCCACCAAAATTGGTGACCCAAATCACGATACATCTTAGTGCCTCCCGGAGCACCGCAAGGCGTGAATGGTGAAACTCTCGGAGTACCTCCTCCCGGCAAGACTCTGGTACAAACGGACGGTCTTGGTATCTCACACTCAGGTCGAGATACACAGTCAAACCCTTCTCAACATTCCCACTGGAAATCTTCTCTCGGAGAGATTCTACCTCAAGGTCACCTCTCTGTGCCTCTAACACTCGAGTCACAGGTGTAGGCTGCGCAACAACAAAAAACAAGGCCGCAACCTCAACAGATTCGCCTAGTAGCAAGTCAAACTCACCAAGTGCACCCAACATCTCCCACTCCTGGATGGCTATACAAGCTACATCACTAACGGATTTCCTACTAAGGGCATCGGCCACAACATTGGCCTTCCCCGGGTGATAGTACAATTTGAAATCGTAATCCTCAATAAACTCCATCCACCTCCTCTACCTCAAGTTCAAGTCTCTTTGAGTAAACAGATACTTCAGACTCTTATGATCCGAGAACACCTCAAATTTCTCACCGCAAAGGTAGTGCCTCCAAATCTTCAAGGCAAAAATCACAGCTGCTAATTCTAGGTCATGTGTAGGGTAATTCCTCTTGTGTATTTTTAACTGCCGCGAGCCATAGGCTATCACTTTCCCTTCTTGCATCAACACACAACCCAAACCCTCTCGTGAGGCATTACAATAAACCGCATAACCCAAGCCTCTCTCCGGAATAATCAAAACCGGAGCGGTGGTAAGTCTAACTTTCAACTCTTGGAACGACTTCTCACAGGTCTCACTCCATACAAATTTGACCCCTTTCCGTGTCAACCTAGTCAACGGCGAAGCTAGCCTGGAGAAATCCTTAACAAACCAGCGGTAATACCCAGCTAATCCCAGAAAACTGCGGATCTCAAAAACACTCTTAGGCTGTGCCCAATCTTGCACTGCCTCTATCTTGGATGTATCAACAGACACCCCTTCCCGGGAGACTACATGGCCGAAGAACTTAACCTCTCTTAGCCAGAACTCGCTGTAGACGCGCCCTTGGGCCTCACCAGTTCAGGACTCAGATGTGTCACGGTTCTAAATCTTGAACCAAAGAGTCCAAATCTAGCAAATCGTTTTGAGAAAACAGATTTTTGAAAGAAGTGCCAAACATGGACTGCTTTGCCAGATACAGAGTTGCCATCTAAATATTTTATTTTGGGAAATTTAGGAAACCCTTACTCGTGCCTAAGGCCACGTGTCCGTCATCACCAAAGTTGCCTCGGCTCGGGAACTTGGGTACGATTGGGGAAGGTCACTGTGAGTTATTCGCCCGATCAGAGATCGGCCTCTACTAACGATGATATCGAGTTTTGAAAACATTATGTGTTCTTATTCCGGTTATTAGCCTAGATTTACTATGTGATGCGCACATCATACAAGTATAGACTGGATCGCCTGAATTGGAACAACGCATCTCATGTTTGTTTTGAAAGTGGTTTGCTACTCGCAAGTAGGCTTAAAATGCAAATTTTGCCACCCTCAGGTGGGCTTAGAAAACATGGTTTTGCCACTATCTAGTGGGCTTAAGACTCACAGTCGATGCATTGTTCCAATCCAAGTAACCCAACCTTCACCCACAAGCATTCAGGCAGTTATATCACGTAAGCACATAGCCTCATGGTAAGTATGCTATCATGGCAGTCACTCACACACATGCAAGGATGCTAAAGCATAAAAACTTACCGAGTACTCCAAGCCAAAACAGAAGCTAATTACAAATCATGCATGATCCTAACTATACATAAATGCCTAATGCAACACATGCAAAAATGCAACTATAGCAGGATCGACTACTCTAAAGATGGCATGTGGAAGGCTACAGCTAACAAATATTCAACTTGGAATTGAAATACAATGCGGTGAGGTATGATGCGCCGAGCCCGGTGCATGCAAAACAGATGAATGAATGCAATCATGCTATCATACTCTATGCTAATTGAAATATGCCCCAATCTAACCATCATAAGCTGGTAAATAAAAGGGAGAAAGACGTGGGGTTGGAAGACATACATCACACGCACGCACACTTATTACAATTGTGCCCTCGCTCGGAGGGTTCGAATAAATAATATACAGTCCCAAATAAATAGTTACAGTCCGAATAAATACAAAAATCCTAATTAATTAACAAATTAATCTAGGAAAGAAGTAAATTAGCATGCATGCTAGGGACTGCCTCAACTCTGCTCCGGATGCTGAATGATGCATGTTCGGGTTGCCTTGCGCGGAAATCCATTGCGATGCCCCGGTTAGCCTCTGTTTACAATTAAGCTCGGAATATTGCACGAAGCTCCAAAAGATTGCCGGTTTCTGATTTGCTGCAACAGAGAGCAAGAAAGGGGCATGGCAATGTATTTTCACATATGTATGCTTGACTACTCTTCAGGGAGTGTAGTTCTCGATCCTCATGCCATCAATCGCGCATCTCGATGCATGATGGCCGAGGAGTCGAATTGCACAACACAATATGGAATGAATGCACAGGAAAACACAACAAGACCAAGACTCCATCATGGATAATCCAGAGTGTCGGTGACTGGGAATTGAGACACGTTCCGTCACTCGAAGTACGAAACGTCCCTCGTTTCCCGTGTTCAGGCTAACTCCTATCCCAAACACAATGCAATATGCATGACATGCATGAATGCAATTCTAACATGCAACCTAGCATACACAACGCTATGAAATGGCATACACAATGCACAATGTAACATGGCATACACGATGTTCTAACATGCAACCTAGTATACACAGTGCTATGAAATGAAATGGCATACACAATGCATGATGGACTTACACTAATGTGAGTGGACCTTAGCCACACTCACATCAGAGGCCATAAGATGAAAATGAGACACTCGAGATGCGTGCACGCATGCACGCAAACCGAGGACCGATCCTAAGGCACGAATGCCACTCTAATGAGGCATGGAAATGGCATACAAGCATGCAAATTTCAGCACTCAAATATGATGTTAAATGGTCCCGAAACATGGAAAAATGGCACCCGATGCATGAGATGAACCCCGAAACTCAAAACTAGGCACATGGAATGGCTTATAGCTATACAAAGCATGCACATTTCCAGTTCAAAGTGTGGCCGAAAAGTGCTAGCAAGATGGACTAAAATAAAATGCAATTTTGACTAGCAAACATGGTTTACATGGCAAGTATATTAAGCATATAGAATTTCACCAAACCAGCAAAAATCAGTGAACAAAACATGCCAAAATATGCCTAGATAACCACTGAAATGAAGCCAACACATGCAAAAATGATGAACTCCTTTAGAGGGCTATGTAAGGGATTCTTAAGCACATACAAGGTGGACACTTAGCGTGGCATAAGAAACTTTGAAAATCAAATATGGTAGTCCTAAAACTCACCCAATTGACCCTGGAAAATGACTTCAAAGCATGCAAAATAGGATCTCTTTGGAAGGCCAAAATGACCACCAAACAAGTTAAGGTGAGAGGGGGTCACCCCCCTCTGATTTGGAGCCTTAAAATAGTGTGCTAGCCACTAAGAATCCACTGGATTTCAGTGGCTAGAAGGCCAATCAAAGCATACAACAAGAGCTTAGGTGTAAGGCTCAAAATAAGAAGGAATCAAGCATACAAGGAAGCATGTGACCTCAAACAAAAATAGGACCTTGAAAAAACTTGAAGATGAGATTTAAACAAGATGTTTTTCAGTTTATGACAAACCTCAAAAATGAACACAAATAGGGCTAATCTATCATGCAAAAATGGCCCTAAAAGAGAGATTAGAGACAAGGGACAGCAGCTGGCCCCAAATAGTAAAGAGCCCTTCAACAAAGTTGAAGAGGGGCTCAAAACATGGCACTTTATATTTTATATCAAGCCTCGAAAATGAACACAAGTGAGGCTAAATCAACATGCAAGAAAAAGGCCTAAAAGAGGGATAAAGAGACAAGTGGTAGCAACTGACCTCAAACAGAGGAGAGCCCTTCAACAAAGTTGAAGACCGGCTCAAAAAAATACATTTTACAGTTTATGACCAAGTCCAAAACAGCTCACAAATAAACCTAAAATATCATGCAAAAATAGGCCTAAAAGAGAGTTTAAACACAAAGGGTGAGGAGGAGATCTCAAACAGAGAAAGACCCTTAACCAAACATAGAGATGAGCACAAAATATAACTATTTACAGTTTGGGTTGGTGCCTAAAAATTCTTGCAAGCAAGGCTTATAAATGAAGCAAGAAAAGACTAGTTTAGGGGAAAAGTGTGCTTACCCTTGAAGAGCAATGAACCAGCAGCCTTTGGACCAAGAAGAGGAGCTCCTAGCCTCTGGAAATCAGCTTCAAAAGGCTGGAATGGAGTGTGGATGTGTGGAGCTATGGGTTGGTGTGTAAATGGTGCAAGGCTTTTTGGGTTTTGAGGCTTGGAAGAGAGGGAGAGGGAGAGATGTAAGCAAGGCTCTCAAATGATTTTTTTGTAACCCTTCAAAATGCAGCTAAGGGTGTTGGTTTTATAGGGAAAGGAGTGGAGGAAAGGGGGGGAAAATGGGGGGAAAACCAATTCAAATTTCCCCCCCCCCAAAAGGGGGCCCCTCGGATACAAAATCTAGGGGAAAACAAATTGCACAGCTGGAACACACTCAGGAGGCCAAGAATGGCTGGCCAGCTCAAAAGGGCCAAATTCATCATCCAACCAGGTAGGTGGCCGGCCTACCACATTTTCTGGCCGGCCTGCTACTTTTTAGGACAAAAAAAGGGTCTACAGGAAAGAAAGGTGGCCGGCCAGTGATTGATAAGTCCAATGGTAGCTGTCCAGGTTTCCAAATTGAAGTCCTGGAAGTTAGCTTTCCAATGGTGCAAACCTTGCATTAAAATTCCTCCTGTGCAAAGAGTTATGCCTGTTTTGGTGAAGCCGCGCAGATTCGGTTCAACCGGAGTGATGCCTTACTTCAATCAACCCTATCTCCCCCGTCCGGAATTGGCTTTAGGAGATTCTTAAGTGAAAAATGAAGCCCCGGAAGTCTTATTTCCTACGGTGGTGGCCTCATAGCTTGATTCCTAGTACGCAAATGAATAGGCCCGATTCGGCGAGGGCTGCTCGACTCTTTCTTAACGGTTCATGCCCATTTTCTCCCCCAACTGGATTTCTTCCCTCTTCTCCTCTTTTCTTCAACTCCAAACCCCTAAGTAAGGTGTTTTGAAAGATTTTTCAAAGATTTCATCTCTCTTTCATTCATTTCCACTTTGTCCTTGCTCGGTTTATCGAAAAGCGCAACATTTGACAAAATGCGAGTCCCGGAATGTCGTAAAAACTTTATTTCAAAAACTTTTTGAAAGAGAGGGTTTTAAGACTAAAATCTTTTGATCAAGATCATTTTGGTCCAAAAAAAAGGGGTATGAAGTTGAGCTTTGACTCTCTTCTTGCCGAAGAAACTGAACTTTTTCCCTGTACACCTTTCCCCACCATGTAAACCATCAGTCGCGTCGAAGTCTTAAGGGCGGTCAAAAATGGGATGTCTACACTCGCACTTCTCGAACTTAGCATACAGCTTATGGGCTCTAAGCAACTCAAGCACCACTCTCAAGTGTTCCTCATGCTCTTTCTCAGAAGGCGAATAAACCAAAATGCCGTCTACAAAAAACGACTACAAAGCGATCTAAGAACTCTCGGAATATCCGATTCATCAAGTCCATAAACACTGCCGGTGCATTGGTGAGCCCGAAAGGCATCACCAGAAACTCATAGTGGCCATACCGCGTATGGAATGCCGTCTTCAGAATATCCTCCTCCCTGACCCTCAACTGGTGGTAACCCGATCTCAAGTCTATCTTAGAGAAACAATGGGACCCCTTCAACTGGTCAAATAGATCATCTATACGGGGCATAGGGTATTTGTTCTTAACTGTAGCCCGATTCAATTTCCGATAATCGATACAAAGTCTCAAGGCACCATCTTTCTTTTTAGCAAAGAGGGCCCGTACTCCCCACGGCGAAGTACTAGGGCGGATAAAACCCTCATCTAGCAACTCCTGGAGTTGAATCTTCAACTCACTCAACTCGGCTAGGGCAACACGATAAGGTGCCATGGAATTTGATGCCGTGCTGGGCACTAAATCAACAGAAAACTCCACCTCTCGATGTGGTGGCAAACTCATAAGATCCTTAGGAAAGACGTTCGAGTACTCACAAACCACTCTCGGTAATACAGTCTGGGTCGCATCACACTCACTACTCATAAAGCTAGCGAGAAGACCACTAAGCTCACTCCGCCCTCGCGGATCATACACTAGTGGCAACACTCTACCAACTCGATCCCCCAAGAAATGGAAACAATCCTCACTCAAGGTACATACTGTGACCCTCTGGCGGTAACAATCAATAATAGCCCGGTATGACGATAGCCAGTCCATGCCCAAAATCACATCAAAACCCGACATAGCCATAACTACAAAAGAAAATGGAAGTCGGCGGTCGGCGACCTCTATATCACAGCCCCGACACCCTTGTTTCAAAATCAACTCACCCCCAACAGGTGATACAAAACAAATAGGAGATGCTAGCTGTGCCAACTCCAGCCCCAAAACAGATGCAAATGCAGTAGATATAAAGGAATGAGATGCACCCGTATCAATCAACACATTGGGAACTGAGTTGCAAAACAAAAAGTACCTCTCTCAACATATGGAGCCGGTATAAGATCCTACACGGTAATAAAGATACACGCTACAAGCTTTTTGGTCTACTCGCCACCTCTCGAGCAAAAGATCACAGATAGATTGAGAGGATGAAGCCCCCTGATTGGCCCTCGAGGCTCGAATCGATCAGGCTTGAAAACTCAAGGCCTCGAACCAGACGTGCAGATAAAGCACTCAATCGGGCAATACCTCTTCAGGTGCCCCGCCTGACCACACTGGTAACAAGAGAGTGGTTGGCCTTTGCCCTGACTTTGGCTCTGAGGTCGAGCCGAAGATGAAACTGCTCTTTGCCCTCCTCCCCTTTGTGGGCAAGCTAGAGACTTGTGGCCCAGCTGACCACATTTGTAACAAGTAATGTCTCCCTGACTGCCTCTCCCAAAGCCCGAACTCGGCACTAGAAAGGTCGATCTCACAAAAGCACCCTGGAGCTGCTGAGGGTTAGAACCCCTCTGCCTTTTACCGTCCCCCTGGCCATCCTGACTCCTCTTGGAGCCCCTCATTCTGTCCTTCTCCTCTTGCATGATAATCCCAAGATGCGCCATGGCATTCACAAGGCGTCCATACTCCCGAGTCATGGACCCAGCAACTCTAGTCTTAAGCCCGTGCCTCAGCTTCTTCTCGAACTCAAAACAACGGCGTTCCTCAGACGCCACAAGCTCAGGAGCAAACCTATACAGATTGGTAAATGCGGCCTCAAACTCGGCCACTGGCATACTCAGCTGCTTGAGCTGACAAAACTGGTCCCTCAACTTCTCCCTAACAGCTGCAGACATAAACTTCTTTTGGAAAGCATCTATAAAGGCTTCCCATGTGCCACCAATACAACCTCGCACAAACTTCCACAACTGACCTGCGTCTCCCTTCAGCTGGAAAGACGCCAAGGTCACCTTCAAAGCCCTGTCTTCGATGCCAAGCATGTCAAACGTCTTCGTCATTTGCTCAAGCCACTCATCAGCCTTAAGTGGCTCTTTCGGATCACCCACAAACTCATCCGGGTTAGACCGGAAGAACTCCTTCTTCAGAAAAGAAGGCCCTGCCTCAGCAACATGGGCTTGGACTTGATTCTCAGCTCTGAGAATGTCCATAGATTCCCTCAATGCTCCTGCCATCTCGCGGATTAAGGCGCCCATAACCTGCTGACCTACTGGCTCGGCGACATTGGCCTGACCAACACCCTCCTACTGTGCCGAAATTTCATCCAGTGTAGGCATCTCCTACCTCCTAGGCCTACCTCGCCTACTACCACGTCCTCGTCCTGACATCCTAATAAAGGTAACGAAGAACATTAGCACATTCACAAATGTGCCGAAGCTATTTCACTCATGTCCTAAAGCAATGGACAACAGTAATTCATTCCACATAAGCACATAATCGAATAAGCACCTACGAATTTCATTTCTAGATAATGACAGTCTCGAGGCGTTGCTAGAGTTCCAATTAAAAACAATATTGATCAAGTGCTTTTCCAATAAGACTCCCAGAAACCCAAGGATCTAATCAACATCCTAGAAACTAAATCTCATACCCAAGTCGTCACATAAGCATGTTATCACACAAGCACATAACATTACATCTAAGTCTCTAACAAGCGAGACAAACCCATTGTGATACTAATCACTTCCCACGTACCCAAAGTATTCAAACCCGGTACGCTCTGATACCGAGTTGTAACACCCTCAAAATAAACCCATAAATCATACATTCAAGACATCCATAAACTTAAGAGAATAAAGCATAATTCTATTTATCGAAGTATTCATTACAAAAGTATTACATGTTGACAACAAAAGTAAATGCCCTATAGGCTTACAACTTTCCAAGTTAACACTTGGGTTTAACAAAAATAGAGCTCTAACTCTTTACACAAAATAAGCCCTTGGCTTGATATACATGTAATACAAAAACATAATCACAAAAAGATAAGCCTTCCACTCTTACAACCTCCCAAGCTAAGAACTTGGAGGCGGCATATCACCTGCATCTGAAAATAATGTCCCATATAGGGTGAGCCAACGCCCAGTAGAGATATGCTAAACATAATCTGAGCAATAACTAAAACATGAGCATTCGATAAATATTAACACTGGTCAACCAACTTACAGCACAATCCAATTCCATGACAAATATGTCCATGTTTCATTTTCCTTTCCTTTACTTAACCAATTGTTAATCCATACCACGGCTCAGAACCTGGCCAACAATTTAATGAGACTGCGACTCATATTAAAACACTTTCTTTTTAAATGAGATAACAACTCATATCAAAACACTTCCATACTTCACAATAGATACACATATTTGTTGTATCAATATCATATCAAAACATTTCCATACTTCACAATAGATACACATATTCGCTGTATCAATGAAGTCCATCCCCTATCTCCTCTCATATAATATCTGGTTTAGGAGTACATCCCCTATCTTCTCCCACACAATACAATGTATATAAACAATTATCATATACATGATCAATCAATACACATATTTGATGTATTATTCCAACCGTCATATTCAATGACATATTCAATCGATTAGTTTAATTCACCTAATCATCATGCAGTGACTACAACAATCAAGACTATCTTCCACCGATAGCACAAAGCAATTATTTCTAAATAGATAATAAATGCATCAACAGATAAAATTATCCACAATTTCAAAGGGTGAGTGATTAATCAATCCAACTCCACCATTCATTCTCATAATTACTCAATTTCATTATTGCCAACTCAATTTCATACTTCCATAACTTTCCAAATTAATTATACAAAATAATTCATCACAATAAAATTAGGGCTTTTTCCCCATTTTCTCAAAATTGACCCAAAGACTCAAAATATCTTCAATAACATCAATACCCTCATTTTATGACCCAAAATACACGTGTGGGTCAAAATAACAAAACCCATCTTTATAACTTTTGAAACCCTAATACCCAAAATTACCCAACATCAACATTAAATCAAAATGACCAAAAGCTTATGTCAAAGATCATATACATGAGTAGCTATCCCTACCTCAAGAGATGAGACCAAATGGAGAAGATGAAGAATTTCGAAGTGCTCCAAACCCCAAGATTTTCGGATGAAAATGTAGCCCACACCAAGTTCAACACTTTTTACAAAGGCCCAAAGGTTATCATTAGGGCTAGATGATTTCTTAGAGAGAAGGTGAAGTTTAGAGTGAGGACCTCTCCAATGGAGGTTTTGAAAGGTTAGAGAGAGAAAGAGTCAAAGAAAAGTGATCCAAAAAGTCACTTTTCGGACTAATATAAAAGTCGCCCCGCTCGAGTGTCAGACACAGACTCACGCTTGAGCATTAAAAACGCTGCTCGAGCGTCGATTGTACACTTCCAGAAGTTTTGTAGACCATGGTCCCCGCTTGAGCGGCCAATGACCTGCAGAGAAAAAAATACCGGGAGATGGAAAATCATGCTCGAGCGTCAAAACTCCCGCTCGAGCAGAGAAGAAAAAACAAAAGGCCCGCTCGAGCGTAAAGGCCAAAATCTGGGCATCAACCCTAGGTTTCCAAACACAACCAACCTGTTTCAAACTTGGCCAACACAACCCAAGACTCAAATACAAGACTAAAGGATGGAAATGAGAATACGACAACAACACATCCACGGAATCGAGTCCGGAATACAATGAATAAAGAAGGGGAAACCGGGATCGCTATAGCCCACTTCCTTATTATGGACACCCCGCCCTGACAGCTGGACCCTCAGTCATTCGATAGAATTTATGGCCTATTCGGCCTACAATTTAGTTCTATTTGGCCACGGCCAGCCCACTTCACTCGTCTTCTCGACAATCTTATCCTGAGGGTAAAGCCATTATGAGTCGGCTTACATGCGGCTCCTATTTGTATACAGTATCTCAAACTCGGCCCCCATAATTGCCCCCCCAAACATCCGAGTAAGGCCATTCCGGTTGGCATGTTTGGTTGATGCATTCTTCTCAGCTAATGAGTCGGACAAAACCTTGAAAGTAAAAAATATGGCATTTGCACTCCGTTTAGTACTGATTCTTCAGAATAGGCACGATGTTGCAATTATTACAGCTTCCCACCCCTTCATATTTGACAATCATTTAATGTTAGATTTGAAAACTATCCCTCTGTGTATTCTTAGCTCGAAAGGTTTTCAACTTCCTCTGGCATCCTTCACGCTAACCTTCATCACGACCTCTGCAATTCCGCCCCCCACTGTTCATCTTCTCCTTCAACCTGCAAGTTCTCCTTTCTTTTTTCATTTTGTTCTCATTCTAATCCTCTACGTACATTATTTTTTTTTAGTACGTATTTTTGTTCATATTCCATTTGAAATGGCGAGGCATTTGGAAGCCCTCCTCTCAGAGGAGCTCTCAGAGGAGCGAGTCATAGCTTTCCATCGTCATTTTTCAATTCCAGGCAATGTCCATCTGTCTCTTGTTGCAGACAGTGTATTGGATATAGAGAGGGATGACACAAACACCATTATTTTTCCCATCTTGTCCATTACTGAGGGTGGAGTCCGATTCCCCCTCCATCCCCTTCTTAGGACAGTCCTGCGTCATTGGAGTCGAATTCCCTCCCAACCTAACATAAATTTCTACCGAATAATCATAGGTGTAATAGAACTATATAGGTGACTAGGTTTTATCCTAGGAATCCCAGCCATTCGGCATTGCTATGTCATGGTGAAATCAATTGGTCGGCAGGGCCATTACTTCCTGAGAGCCAAAGACATAGATCATCACTTGGTGACCATGCTTGCCAGCTCTAGCAAAAGCGTTGACGATGTCATGGTCGTCGTCCGAGGTAATTGGGAATTCAGTGAAGGAAAAGATCGAAAAGACCTAGTGCCGAGGCAAAAAGGAAAAGCCAAGTGGCCGATTATCATGTTTTAAATAAACCATCTACTCGACGAAAATGTTGAGTACTGATCATTATTTTTGTCATGCAAGCAACGACCTAAAAAGAGCATTGACATCAGCAGACAAAGCCATTCTTAAACAAGTGAAGGTGGTCCTTAATTATAAAGGCCTTCCAAACCTTCAAGGACAAGGATGCGCAGCCCATGTTCTGTTGAGGTATGATCCGATCTACTTTACCTTCTCGACCGCAGACCATATCCCTATGCTAAGTGATGAACGACAATTTACTGCACCAATATTCCCTAATTACAAAAGCCTAAGGGAGATTGGTGTTGACGATTGTGATGCCGACGAACAAATCGGTGAAGACGAGCAATCAAAGGGTCGTGCAAAGGACCAAGAACTTAACAAGGAGATTGACTTGGCCTTTGAGCATATCAGCCCTAACTATTAAACCAATCACCTATCCATCTCTGGTCGAGTAGCTTTATTAGCGCCAGAAGATGATATTTTCATCGGCTTAGAGAATCTTCATGGGGCCAAATCCAAAGCTGAAGAAATGGGCAGAGAATCTCTTGCCCAATTTGCTATGAGATAGAATGTTGAGAGGATGGCGTCCAAGAGACAAGTCAGTGATTCTGGAGGGAGCCAAGTAACTCCCACACGCGAGGTTTCCCCAGAATAAATGGCCCGTGAAATGATAGTGGACGAATTTGTTCCTGAAGAAAGCTAAGAAGTTATGCAAGCCGATCTAATAGTGTAGAAGCGACCTACTAAGGTCGTATCTAATCTATCCGAGGCCTCAATTGACAAATAGCCAAGGATAGAGATACCATCCACCACAGATGACTTATCCGATCCATTTGTCATCCAACCACGGATTAATAATGCGATGGTTCTTACTAGTGTGTCGGCCATCAAAGATCTCGTTGTGGCCCTAAGTGTAGCTTCGGCTCTCTCTCTCTGCCAGTAGATAGGGCAACTTTTCACACTGAACTGGATGTCATCTCAATTGCCTTGGTGGCGTAGTCGGCCATATTGGTAAGTTGCGATCCTCTTGACTCCGTTTAAGATTTCATTTTTAACTATGACTAATAAATCTTGGCTTTATTGCCTTGCCAGGCCACGGGCAGGATTGTCAAGATTGGCCATCGTCACTATGACACCGTGGAATGACTCAGCATTCTTGAAGGCCATCTAGAAGTTGAAAAAGGCAAGGCCATAGCTGCAATCACTAATTTGGATATGGTGATGGCTAAAGCCGAATCTGAAGTCGCGAGGGCTGAAGAAGAGCAGGCGAGGGTCGTTGTTGTGCAGGAAAAGGTGCAACACGCTGACCTGCTACGTAGGGCTACTGAAGAAAGAGCGACCTTGATAGAAAGCTCTTTCAAGTCAACGCAAGAAGAGGTCTGAAAACTGAAGGCCGATCTTGAAGCGAAGAAGAAGGCAAGGGAGCTTGTTGAAGTAGAGGCCACCAAAGCTTTTGACGTCGGAGAGCTGAAGGCTAAGGAATTGTATGCTGATAAAGCCTTAAAGTTCGAGAATCGAGGTTTCAAGCATGGATGGCTCAAAGCTTTGGTGGCCACGAAAGTGACTATAGATCAGCTGATTCCCTACAAGTAGTTAGAAGTTGAACCGCTGGAATCGGATCCAGAGGATTTGGACTTTTGATTGGCTGCATTAGTAATAGATATATTTTCCTTTGTTTTTTGTTACTATTTCTTTTTTTACCTTTATTAAACGGTTTAGTTTTTTTGTACTAAGGCCATTTTCATGTATAAAGTGCCGAATGCACGAGTGCAGTTTATTAATGAAAATGTCCATTTTGCTTATAAATGGGTGGATACATATGCTTTGTGTAGTAGAAATGAAAACAAGAACAAGGCCGAACTTGTATTAATCTGGCAAAAATGTTGAGAATATAAAGCATATGAAAACAAGTGTTGAACTTGTCTTAATTCGGCAAAAATATTTGAGAAGTGCATCAATTAAGTGGGGCATTTGTCTAAATTTGGCAGAACTATTTAAGAGCCGAATAGATTAATAAATCTAATAAATCTACCCTTGCCCCTGTTGACCATTGAATGGAACCATCGAATACGAGCACAAAGTTGATGGGGTCAGGTGGGGCATTTGTCTAAATTCGGTAGAACTATATAAGAGTCGAATAGATTAATAAATCTGCCCTTGCCCCGGTTGACCACTGAACAGAACCATCAAATATGAGCACAAAACAAGTTCATGGGTTTAGGTGGAGCATTTGTCTAAATTCGGCAGAACTATTTAAGAGCTGAATAGATTAATAAATCTGCCCTTGCCCTAGTTGACCGCTGAATGGAACTGCCAAATACGAGCACAAAGGAAGTTCATGGGGTCAGGTGGGGCATTTGTCTAAATTCGGCATAACTATTTAAGAGCCAAATATATTAATAAATCTGCCTTTGTCCCTATTGACCACTGAACAGAACCACTGAATATGAAGGGAGGCGACGACGACCATAGACACTTTGTATTCATTGCATCCGCAATTAATAAGCGGGGTAGCCAGGCGCGCATGGGGCCTGTGGCCTCTTTAAATAGACACTGCTCAAACCTACATGAGTGTGAAAGGAAAAAGAGCACAGTGTGGACTTGAGCAAAGTCGTATGTCTAGTAGAGTATTCTTCAACAGTAGAGGTGAGGGGAAAAACACTAGCTGAACTGGACGGAGAAATGAATCATGGAAATGAATCCACCCAGACGAGTAATATGGTGTCAGAGGAATGAGGGAGGCGTCGGTCTCCCCGTTGTCGGAGTAGGTCCCCAAGAGGGGGCGAGGTAGAAAAATCACTAAGGATGGGGGTGCAGTAGCGAGGGAACTTAAGGACTGGGAGTGCACATGCCTCAACGCGAAGCGAACCGACAAGGCCACCATGCCCACTAAGCCTTTCGGTGTTTGTTGGGAACAAACCAATGACCACAGTGGATTCAATTATCCATGATCTGAACGTGGCAGTAGAGTTTACTCGGCAAAATTTTCCACCCGAAGTGCAACAATCAATCACTGGATGAGGTGACTACGAAATTTTTAGAGAGCGTGTCCACGGAGAGGTCAAAGGACTTTATAGCTCGTATGAGATCAGCATACGCCTTCACACCGCGCAGAGAGAAATTGAACAAAAAGACAGGCGTATTCAGAACTTGGAACGCTGCACGGAAACGGCCGAGGATGAGCTGAGAATGGCCAAGGTTGTTGAGACGCAATCGGCACTCCTGACGAATCCGGTCACGACGGATAGGGTAAACCAGCGTCCACTCGATCATGCCATAGCTGATCGGGACACAACAAGCATGTTTGCCAAAGAAGCGATAAGAACACGGGATTATTATGGATGTGCCCCACGTGAGGGCCTCCGTGCTACAGTTCGGACTCGAAAACATGTCACAGTTCTTAATCTGAACCAAAGAGTCCGAATCCGGTAAATCGTTTTGAGAAAACAGGTTTTTGAAAGAAGTGCCAAACATGGACTGCTTTGCCAGATACAGAGTCGCCACCTAAATATTTTTAATGGGGGATTTAGGAAACCCTGACTCGTTTTCCTAAGGCCACGTGTCAGTCATTACCAGAGTTGCCTCAGCTCAAGAACTTGGGTACGATTAGGGAAGGTCAGCTATGAGCACCCCCTCTCGCTCGATCTGAAGATCGGCCTCTACTAACCATGATATCTTGTTTTGAAGACATTATGCGTTCTTATTCTGGTTATTAGCCTAGAATTACTATGTTATGCGCACAGCAAACAAGTATAGACCAAATCACCTAAATTGGAACAAAACATTTCATGCTTGTTTTGATGATGGTTAGCTACTCATAAGTAGGCTAAAGATTTTGCCACTTTCAAATGGGCTTTAGAAAAGATGGTTTTGCCACTATCTAGTGGGCTTAAAACTCACAGTTTCAATGCATTATTCCAATTTAGGTAATTTGACCTGCATCCACATGCATTCAAGCAGTTATATCACATAAGCAGCTAGCCTCATGGCAATCATGTTATTATGGCAACACTCACGCGCATACGGTATGCTAAAGCATAAAAGCTTACCTAGTACTCCAAGCCAAAACAGAAACTAGTTAGTAATCATATGCATGATCCTAGTTTATGTTAAGATGGCTAATGCAACACATGCAAAAATGCAACTGTAATAGGCTTGGCTATCCTAAAGATGGCATGTGAAATGCTGCACCTAACAAGTATTCAACTTGGAATTGAAATACAATGCAATTAGTATGATGCATCGAGCCCGGTGCATGCAAGACAAATGTATGGATGCACGCATGCATAGCATAAGGTATGCTAAGTTAAATATGCCCTAATACTAACCATTGAAAGCAAGTAAGTAAAAGGGAGAAAGAAGTGGGGGTTGGAAGACATACACACACTGACACACACTTATTACACAATTGCCCCCGCTCAGAGGGTCCGAATGAATATTACAAAACAAATGAATACTACTAAATTAATTATTACAGACTTCTAATTAATTAACAAATTAAATGCAGAATTAAAGTGGCCACAGCCTCCGTCTCAAAATGTTTGGATGATGCATGCTTGACTCAGACGCCCGAAACTTCCGCCATAGCATTGTCTGCTCACATAATCGCTTAGCTCCTCTGAAGACTGCACAAGTCTTGGGTTAGGTTCTATGCACATTGTGGAGCACCAATGACTAGGAGTAATGGCCATCAGCTATGGGAAATGGTCACCGGCTGCTGATGAAGTTATTAACCATTTATGGATGGCCGGTCGGCACTAGAGATGGCCGGCTGGCCAAAGCTTCCTGCAGAAACTGGTTTTGACAGCAACAGAGGGCATGCAATGTATGGCATGGAATTTTTAAGCAAATGTAAGCATGGCCACACTCCCTATCATGCAATGGGCTCAAGGGAGCATGACCCTTGACCCTCAGGCCATCAATTGTGCATTTTGATGCATGATGGCCTAAGAGGCTAAGTTTGCAACTTGATGTAAATGCATGCAACCAAAAGAGATGAATGCCGACACCCTATCATGTTGAGGTCAAGGGGATTGACAACCGAGGGTTGAGACGTGTTACATCACTTGGAGTATGAGCACTTCTCAATCCTCATACTTGGTTTGACACCCCAAACCAAGCGAAATGTAATGCAATGTATGCAAGATGGCTCAAGTATGCAACATGAGGCTAATAGGTACAAAGCATGCCAAATGCGAAGTGACCTATCATACAAAATGCAATGTGATACATCCTATTGTACAATGTAAGCATGAAATCAAAGTAATGCAATACAATCATGCAATGATGGACCTAAAACACAAAGGGGCAGACCTCAGCCCACCCCCAAAACAGTGACAAAAGATGCCTAAAATGATGGATAAATACTCACGTAAGCATGCACACCAATAGGCTCAAGACTAAGGCATAATAAAAGAGTATTCTACTACCACTACCCTAAGCAAACATGGTGTAAGGTATACAACCAAAACAGAGTTTTAAGGCACCAAAATAAGTCCCAAAACCCAGTGATATGGCAGCCCCAAAGGTTTAAACACTTAAGCATGCACAATACTCATTTCAAGGCACAAAAGGACACATCTTCAAAGCATGAAAGAGGTGATGAATGCAAGCATACAAGCAAGGTTTGGGGACTGAAATGGCATGGAAAATGATTCCAAATCATTGAAATAGACCAACTAAGGCGTGTTTATGACTCACATACTTAGGGCTCACAAGCCAAAATGCATAGCGACCATATCACACATGTCAAACATGACCAAATCAGTAACCAACAAACCTCAAGCATGGAAAAATAATGCTAAAACCTTCTTAGGACTAGACCAAAATCATGCTCAAATGATATGCTACAACATGATACACTTTAAGCCAAATGATGGGATTTCAAAGCAAGTGTATTATACGTGCAAAAGGCCAACAAATCAACATGAGGCAGAGATAAAATATGCTAAATGAACACCAAATAAGCTCTGAAATAAAGCCAAACAAGACTAGGCGTGCATGTTACCATATTGAGTCAAATATGCAAACAAGAGAGAGACCAAGGGAGAGGGGTGTCCCTCCCCTGTGCAATACCTCAAAACCACTTCCTCACCACTGAAAATCCATTGGATTTCAGTGGTGAAAAGGTCAATACACAAGAGTAACCAAAGCTGAACAAAGAGAGCACCAAAAGGGCCAAACAAGGCCTAGAAGGGGGAGGTCAACCCCAAACAACAAAATGTCCTTAATGAAGGATCTCAAGCATAGAAATACAAGACTTTTCTCAGTTATACACAAAGTCTAAAAAAATAAGCAAGATAGGCAAAAGTCTAGTGCAAGATTAGGGAATCTAAAGTGAAAAGGTTACCCTTGAAGAACCCTTGATGAATAGCAAGTGCAACCTCCTTCCTTTGATCAAAACCAATCCAAAACCTCAAGAACAAACCCTCAAAGCCTCTCAAGGTCAAAGTACAGTGTAATGGTGTGTGTCTTAGTGCAAAACTAAGGTCAAAACACACTTTTAGGCTTCCAAACACACACAAAGGATGAGAGAGAGGGAGATATAGAGAGAGAAACTATATGGCAGATATATGTATGTATATTGCTCTGGTTTTTTGCTTAACCAAGACAAAGGAGGGGGATGATCTCTTATATAGGCAAAGGGAAGGCTCTAAGCTTCTTAAAGAAGCTAAGTGAAAAGGGGCAAAGGGATCAAGCTTCCCATAGAAGCTATCCCAGGGGTGCAAGCTTCTTGAGGAAGCTAAGACAAGGGGTCAAAGCTTCCTCAAGAAGCTTTGAGCAAAGGGTGCAAAGAAAGGGGTCAAAGGTGCAAAAAAAAACCATACTTGTGCACGGGAGCAAGTCTAGTGCATTCCACCTGGCACAGTTGGCATGAACGATGCCTGAAAAAGGCAAAAATGTGGTACCGGCCAGAAAAGGGGGCCATCGGCCAAACATATGGTCGGCCGGCCACACTGAGTGCCGACCAGCCAATGGTATATTTTACCAATGGCCGGTAGCCTCAAAACACGGCCGGTGGCCTCAAGCCACGGCCGGTGGGTGCCAGGAGTAGCTAACAAGCTACTTTCTACCCCTAGAAGCAAAAACACAAGTGTTTGGTGCAAAACCAAACACAAAACAGTCGAGTTGAGAGATCCTGAGGCAAGGCGTGCAGCCAAGACCTCCGGGAACTCAAAACGAAACACGAACATGGGTGGTCACCGAGTGTTCAAGCAATGACGTCCATGTCTTGAGGACGGTCAAAAATGGGGTGTCTACACTTATGAAGAAGGCCTTTTTGACGGCCGAAAAATTGGCATCGAGAAGACCAGGGAAAAGTTGGCGGATGACGTTTGCAAATGCGAGAACTGCGGTTTTAAGCATGGATTGATCAAGGCTTTGTAGGCTGCCGGTGTCAACTCGGCGTCTCCGTTGTACCAAAGTAACAAGTTTTCCTTCGAGGCATATGATGCCGAAAAGTTCAATGATGAAGAAGAAAGTGCCGATCCACAGAAGGCTTAAATAACAAGAAAAACATGTCATTGTACTTTAACTTTTTTTTATTTTTATTAGCACCCATGTATTTGTACATATTTGTTGAAATAAATACATTATGCTTGCTTGTTTGATGCTTGTGTCAGCTTGTCATTATTGCGTATGTGCGGCCCTATGCCACTTTATTGCTCTTTTAGCTCATTACTGTATCTTTACGACTGTTTGTTAATTGCATATTCAGAGACTTATTCAGCCAAACGTGTCAAGAACGAAGGGCGCTACGAATTTGGAGTCTTTTTGATGGCCAAACATGATCATGCACAAAAGGCGCTCCGAATTTGGAGGCTTATTTAGCCAAACATGGTCATGCACAAAAGGCGCTCCGAATTCAGAGTCTTTTTGATGGCCAGACGTGATCATGCAAAAAAGGCGCTCTAAATTCGGAGGCTTGTTCAGCCAAATGTGCCAAGTAGGAAAGGCGCTCTGAATTCGGAGGCTCATTTGGCCAAACGTGCCAAGCATGAAGGGCGCTCTGAATTCAGAGTCTTTTTGATGGCCAGACGTGATCATGCACGAAAGGCGCTTCGAATTTGGAGGCTTATTTAGCCAAACATGGTCATGCAAGAAAGGCACTTTGAATACGGAGGCTTGTTCAACCAAATGTTCCAAGCACGAAGGGCGCTCCGAATTCAGAGTCTTTTTGATGGCCAAACGTGATCATGCATGAAAGGTGCTCTGAATTCTGAGGCTTATTTGGCCAAACGTGGTCATGTACGAAAGGCGCCATTTAATTCGAGTCTTTTTGATGGCCAAACGTGATCATGCACGAAAGGCACTCCGAATTCAGAGGGTTATTTGGTACTTTTAAATGAGACGGCAATGTGGAAGGCATATTGTATTGCTGAGTAACTACATAGATGCATGTACGTTTGCATAGGAGGAAAAGCAAAAACAAACTGGCATATTGTACAAGTTGGTTTTAATGATAAAATTTACGCAAGTGGGTTAATTTCCAGGATTATGGTAGACTTCGGCCAGTCATGTCTGAAAGGCGATAGGCCCCCATGCCAGCAATTGAATCAATCTGACAGGGGCCGTTCCAGTTGGAGCCTAACTTTTTGTCTACCGAATTTTTCATAGCAAGAAGCACTTTCTTGAGGACCAAGTCTTTGGGAGCATAATAGTGTAGCTACACGCGCTAGTTAGATGACTTCGCGAGGAGTTGCTAATATCGTGCCATACGTGCAAGAGCCCAATCTCGGTGTTCCTCAAACAGATTTAGATCCAAGGCCAATATCATGTCGTTACGCCCTGTATCAAAAGCCTTTGATTTAAGAGTAGGCAGGTCGATTTCTAGAGGAATGATAGCTTCTGTCCCAAAGCACAAAGAGAACGTCGTTTATCTAGTGGCATGCCTCGAAGTGGTGCGGTGAGCCCATAATACACTGGGTGACTCTTCAACCCACTTGCCCTTGGCCTTCTCCAATCGTTTCTTGATTCCATTCAAGATTACTTTATTTAAGGACTCAGCTTGACCATTACTTTGTGGATACGCCGGTGAGGAAAAATAAGGCCGGATACCATCTATGTTACAAAGTTGCCGATAGATACCGCAGTTGAATTGGGTGCCGTTATCGGATAGAAGTACTCTGGGTATGTCGAATCGGGTTATAATACTTTTCCACACAAAGTACATAACATTAACATCTTGGATATATGCCAGTGATTCTGCTTCAACCCACTTCATGAAATAGTCTGTTGTAATGATCAAGAGTCGTTTGTTTCTTGGAGCTCACAGTAGTGGTCTGACGATATCAAAGCCCCATTGAGCAAACGACCAAGGACAAATAATGAAATTTAATTCTTCGGCAGATAGATGAGTTAATGGGGAGAACTTCTGGCATTGTTCACACTTATTTACATAGTTTTTGACATCAGTGCACATTGCCGGCCAATAATATCCCTATGTTATAGCTCAGTGGACCAGTGAGTGTCCTCTAGAGTGGGCACTGTAGCTACCTTTATATATTTCACTCAAGAGGTCTTCAACTCTGTCTGGGTGAACGCATTCCAAATATGGCCCTGGGAGAGATTTCTTGTAAAGCTTTCGCTGGGGATCCAGGTAATATCGTAGGGATTTATTCCACAGCTTCTGGGCTTCTTGCTTATCTGTTGGCAGCTGTTCTGAGGAAAGAAATGCTGCGATGGGATCCATCACACTCGGCTCTGAGCCAATGATGTTGACCTGGACATGTTCAGGGGAACTGGTACTTGGCTCTAGGATGAATCCCATTTCGATGGTTCGTTTGATTTCGGAGTTAATGGCAGAAGATAGGCAAGCAAGGGCATTCGCATGTGTGTTCTGATCTCGGGTTATCTAATTCAGCTCGTGGTGGTCGAATTTCCTGAGCAAGGAATTCCCCGTTTTCATATAGGTTGCCATTCAGTCATTCTTAGCCGCATATGTCCTTTTCAACTAGTTGATGACTAATTTTGAATCACAGAAAACCTGTAACCGCTTGGCACCTAGGTGAAGCGCATTTTAGAGGCCGATTAGGAATGCTTCATATTCGGCCTCATTATTTGATGCATCGAAACCCAATTTCACTGCCTGCTCGATTATTGCCCCTTTGGGGGTCATGATTACTACACCTGCCTCACTGCCACGTTGGTTGGATGATCCATTACAATACATCTGCCAAATGTCTCCGACATACGTTCTTCAGTCTGGTTGAGGTTGAGAGGAGGATTGGTCTGACTTGAAGTCGGCATGGCACCCTATCAACTCAGCTATAAAGTCGGCCAACACCTGCCATTCGATGGCCATTCTGGGTAAAAATTGGATGTCGTACTGGCCGAGTTCCAAGGCCCACTTAGAGACTCGTCCTGATGCCTTCGCGTTATGGATTGCTGCTCAGAGAGGATAATCCATTAGTATCCATATGGTATGAGCCTGAAAGTAGTGCATCGGCTTTCTAGCAAACACTACAAGAGCCGGGATGAGTTTTTCAAGTGGTAGGTATCGTGTTTTGGCGTCAACCATCGCCTTGCTTACATAGTAGATTGGTAGCTGCTCTCCAAGTTCCTCATTTAATAACATGGCGCTAACCGCCCGATCAGATACCGCTAGATATAAGATGAGAGGATTTCTTGGCGATGGGATTGCCAAGAGTGGAACTGAACGGAGATAAGCTTTCAAGCCGTCTAGCACGACCTGGTACTCGGGGGTCCACTGAAATGTTTTGCCTTGCCGAAGTGTGTGAAAAAATGGTCGACAGCGATCCGAGGAATGGCTGATAAACCTGTTGAGAGCGGCGGCCATTGCCATCAATTTCTGAACTTCTTTGGCTAACTAAGGTGAGCTGAGTTCGATAATAGCTGTGATTTGCGTCAGTTTGGCTTCTATTTCATGATGGTTCACAATATAGTCAAGAAACTTATGGGATCCGATGTCGAATGCACGCTTCGAGGCATTCAGTTTCATTTTGTACTTTCAGAGTATGCCAAATGTCGCGGATAATTTGGCTAGATGAGCATTATTTTCCTTAGATTTCACCACCATATCATCAATGTATACTTCCATTGTGCGGCCGAGCTGTTCTTTAAACATAGTGGTGACTAGCCTTTGGTACGTTGCCCATGCATTCTTTAATTCGAACGGCATGACCTTGTACCAATAGGTTCCCCGTGGGGTGAGGCATGCGGTCTTTTCCTGGTCCTCTGGATGCATGGAAATTTGGCGGTAACCTTGGTAAGCATCCAAGAAACTCATGCATTGGTGATGCACAGTTGCGTCCACAAATTGGTCAATTTGGGGAAAGAGAAATGCAATCATTAGGGCAAGCCCTGTTCAAGTCCCTGAAATCCACACAAACATGCCAAGATCCATTTTTCTTCTTAACGACCATAGTATTGGATAGCCAAGTGGGATAAGTTACTTTACGAATTGCCCCGGCTTCCAATAGCCAATCGACTTTGTCGACAACGGCCGAAGTATGCTCTGCGGCCGACCGTCGACATTTTTGAATAATTGGTTTAACCTTTGGGCCAATGTTTAAATGGCGTTAGGCTATGTTCGGATCCACCCCCGGTATCTCATATGGCGTCCAGGCAAATACATCGATGTTGCCGAGTAAAAAAGAAACTAGCTCTTGTTGTTCAGCTGCGTTCAGAGAGTTGCCGATCATGAAGAATTTGTCAGGTTCCCCTTTGATGCCAATTCGATTGAGGTCTTCGGTTGCCTTATTGCAGGAGGTTTTTCCTATGTCCTCAAGGTTATCGTGATCTGGAACTTCAATTGAGTTCACTTCCAGTTCCTTCGGCTTCCTCGCCGAAGCAATAAGATATCATGCCTTTGTCGATTTTTGAGAATCGCAAGTTTGCTCAATGCCATGTTGTGTTGGAAAACAGAGTAACTGATGGTAAGTACTCGGCACCGCTTGTATCGCATGCAACCAGGTCCTTTCCATGATGAGATTGTATAGTGATGGGAGTTTGACGACCAGAAACTCCACGTCCACTGATTTGGTACCTGCACGCACTAGCAGTACGATCTTTCCCAAAGAGTACTCGTGATTGGTGTTGAAATTGAACAAGGGGTACTCGGTCGATAACAAGTCTGAATCGGTGAAGCGGAGTTTAATGAATGTCTTGTGATACATTATCTTTGAGGTGCTCCCCTGATCGATTAGAATGTGTTCTACAACAAATCTGTTTACGCGCAGCTTGATAACAAAGGCATCTTCGTAGGGGAGTGTTACCCCTTCAAGATCGGTGTCGTCAAAGTTGATTTTTCCAGTCTCATAAGGCCATTTGGCTAGTGTGTATGGCTTGGGTAAGCTGGGCTATAGTTGGATCATTGTAGCTCCACTTTTTTGCGCCCCCTTTCGGAAGGTTTGAAAGAAAGTCCTGCAGCTCGGACTCCCACGGTTCTGAATCTAATCTCACAAGTGCAATGTGAAATTGATAAACACCAAAGTATCCAAATCCGGCAAATCGTTTGGAAATTTGATTTTTGATTCAAAATGTAAAAATTGGACTGCTTTGCCAAATACTGAGTCGCCACCTAAATATTTTATTTTTGAAGAAATTTAGGAAACCCATGACTCGTGCCAACGGTCACATGTCCGTCATCACCAAAGTTGCCTTGGCTCGGGAATTTAGGTACGAGAGGGGAAGGTCATGAATTGAGCACCCCCGCTCGCCCTGATCAAAGATCGGCCTCTACTAATCACAATATGATTTTTATCAACATTATGTCCTCTTGTTCCCGTTATTAGGCTAGCATTACTATGTGATGCTCGCACACACAAGTATAGACTAGTTTGCCCAAATTACAATAATTCAATTTCATGTTTGTTTTGTGAAAAGGGTTTGATTTTGCCACCTCAAGTGGGCTTAAAGTTTGCGATTTTGCCCCTTAACAAAGTGGGCTTAAACATACATTTATTGAATCGTTCCAATTCAAGCAACAAGCCTTCATCCATAGGAATTCAAGCAGTTTAGCAAGTAAGCATTTAGCCTCATGGCAAGCATGCTAGACACGACAATCACTCACACTCATGCAAGTATGCTAAAGCGTCAAAAACTCACCTAGTACTCCGAGCAAAAAAAAGAAACTAGTTAGAAAAATGCATGATTCCTAACTATGTCAAATCTCTAATGCAACGCATGTAATAATGCAACTAATAGGCTCGGCTACTAACATGGCATGTGATTCAATTTTGATAACATGCGATTAAACACATATTCAAAGAATGTATTTAAACAATAATGCAGTTTGAATGATGCGCCGAGCCTCGGTGCATGTAAGACAAGATGAATGGATGCAAGCATAAGGTAAGCTAATTGAAACATGTCCCTAATCTAACCATCAAAAGTGGGTAAATAAAAGGGAAAAAGACGTGGGGTTGGAATACATACACGTTATTACATCATTACGCTCTCACGAAGTAGGGTCCGAATGAATAGAAGCTAACTAGCAACTAATTAAGGTTAAGTTAATTAAGCTAATTTATTACAAACCAAAATAAATAACTAGTTAAACTAATTAACTAATTATTACAACAACAAATGAACTAATTAGCTAACTAACTAATTAAATAATTACAAGACTTGAAGCTAATAATTAAACTAAGCTAATTTGTTGTTCTGCCTTTGGAAATGAAAGATGTGCATGCGCATGCTCGGTTTCTACCCGAAAAGTCCTCTGCTTTTCTCTCAAAAGCCTCTGTTTGCACAATTGAACATTTCCAAAACAATTTTGCTGCACCTTACCAACACTTTACTGAGATTTGCATCAGTGGCCAGCCGGCCATTGGTGAATGTTGTCGGCCACCTGCCGGCCACGGAAGTGGCCTGCCGACTATGGATGGTGGTCTTCCGGCCACCTGCTGGCTTTGGAAAATGGCCTGCCAGCCACTGATGCACTGGTTCATCTTGCTGCAACCGAGGACAAACAGAGCATATATAGGGTATTTTCATAGATTGTTTGCACAGCTCACCTCTCCTTTTCATGAGCAAATCTAAGGAAAGGTGAACTTAAGCCACAAACCACCAACTCAAGCAAATTCATTGCATAATGGCTTGTGATTCAAGACGTGCAAGTTCAATAAATGCAAAATGAGACACAAACCTCATTCCTTTCATGAAAGATCAAGGGAAGAAGTTGACCTTGGAGACTTAGATCATTTCATCACTAGTAAGTATGAAATGGTCTAAGTTTCATGTGTTCAATCAACGTCCGATTGAACACACCAAGTTATTATCTTGCTCATCTTTTAGTCCCAAGTTTTAATTACTCATTTTAACTTACCCATCATCCTTTAATCAAACTGAGTCCAAAGGTGAATTAAAGTCCTCTAATGGAAAGAGGGCTCAAAACACAAGTTACTTTGGGTATGAAAGAAGTCTCATACCATTGGTAATGAACCCCCTAAGGGATTAAACCATTAAGTATGGAACCTCCATTTCACACTTAGGCAAACAAGTGACTTGAAACCAAGGGAGGTTGCAGAGATGATTAGTGCTAAAATTAAGTGTGAAAAGCACTAAAAACATGCAATCAATTCAAATAAGTGGTGTCTAGAGGCTTAAAACACCAAACTTATGAGAACTATTATACTACAACTATGCAACATAAGACTCAAATGCCATAAACAACCCAAAACAGAGTTAAAATAGTCCAAAATATAGCCTAAAGCATGCTGGAATAAGGCTACAACAAGCAAGAAAAATAAGCTAAGGCATGGCACCGACTACGCTACCAAATAAGACACAAGGAGGGGTGGCTAACCCCTCCAAATTTGGACTTCAAAATCTAATTTTTACTACTGAAAATACTCTGAAAAACAGTGTTTAAAGGCCCAAAAAAAGATTTTTTTGAAAATGGGAAACAAAGGTGAAATGGCCTTAACAACAAGGAATAAAAATGGATGAACCACCCCCTAACCTTGAATGGCCAAGAACACCAATTTTAGCCCACAAAAATAGAGTTTTTTATAGCTCAAAAATAGCCCAAAACAGTGGGAAAAATATAGACAAAGAAGTACGCAAAGCAAGCTAATGAAGCAAATATTATACCTTTTGAAGAGAGGAGTAACTCTAAGCAACAAAACCAAGAAAGTATACCCTCTAGAGCTCAAACCAAGCTCAAGAACACCTCAGCTCAAAGATGAGAGGATTTGGTTAAGGGTGTACAGGAAAGAGTGTAGTGTAAGTAGGCTAAAGTGTAGAGAAATTCTAGAGAGGGAGGAAAATTTTTGAGTCGAAAAAATTCTAACCCTCAAACATGAAGGGAGAGGCTCCTTTATGTAGAAAACATAAAATCAATACAAGGAGATCCAGCCCTCTATGTGTGTGAAGATGGGTGCATCTGTGCTAATAGCTGGCACAGTTGGCATAAAATATCTTCAGAAAACACTAGTGGCCGGCCGGCCATCACCAGTGGCCTGCAAGCCACATCAGCCGGCAAACCAAAAGTGATGGCCAGCAGGCTCTAGGGATGGTCGACAGGCCACCAGAGGTTGCAGGCTGGAAAGACCAAGGCATGATCCAAAATTGAGACAAAAAGGATGCAGGGTTTAAAAGGCCCAAAGTTGTGGCATTCTGCTGAGGACTTTGAGCACTTGGTGAGCAAACAGACTCGTCATCAGATGTACCTGCAAGGACATCCAAGTCTTGAAGGTCCATCAAAAATAGCGTGTCTATAGTTGCCTCTCTTTGACAGAGCTCGAAGTCATGAAATGATGTGAGTGAATGTCAAAACTTGAAGACGACCCATTTTGACAAGGCCGTAAGACTTGGGCAAACAAACAAACTGCAGATGCAATTGGTTGAACCCGAGGGTTGCCTACATATCCCTTTGCAAGGAATCAAACCAGCGTAGTTTAGGGGCAGAATACGAACGATACATAATGCAATGTATCAAACAATGCAAATAATATACAATGCATGTATATTATGAAATAATCAAACCATGAGCAGCGCCTTCCACACAAATACCATAAAGGGATGGGGATGCAAAAAAAAACTATGTTTAACACAAAAAAGGTGCCAGAACCCTCAAACCACAATTCCTGCGGGATAGGCATGTGCACATACAGAATTATGTATTTCGTAGAAAGAGAAAATGTACAAGTAATTGGGTGGTATGATATAAGTGAGGAAAGATCTGCTAACGAAAGATCGTGATCCTAAATGCTGAATGCAACAAAATAAAGTATAATGCAATAGATGCAATAGATGCAGTGAATAAGGAGCGCAAGCTAAACTACGCCTTTCCTAGAAAAGGAATGGACACAAAACAGACCACGTTTAATCAGAAAAGGTGTCCACACTGCCAATACTAGTCTCAGCACAACATGGGTACTTACATATGACAGAACCATGTTTAAATGAGGGAAAGGTATGAGCACATGCTGAACTAAGCTTAACATGGAAATAATGCATGACGTAATGGTATGATGTAGTAAATGAATGCGATAAATTCTATATGCAATGCAATAGATGCTATATGCAATGCGATAGAAGTAATAGATTATAATGGATATGATGATGTAGCTAGGAAGTAATGCTTTAGAAAGTACCTTACAGGGGCAATCTGCGATGATTCACCTTATGCTGCTGGGGATCTTTCTCTTCTATGTCTTGCGCTTCCAAACCACAAGTACTACTTCTCTCCCTGGCTATGTTCACAACTTTCCCTATTCTCTAATAGGGTGACAGACTAGGTTGGTTCAGTTTCCAGAATTGAGGCGCATACAAGCTACCTCAACATATGGGGCTGCCATATAGATTTCAAGTCGAGGATACACCCCTGAGTATTTAAACCAGACTTTAGTCTCAGAAATCCCAAACCTTTGCGTTCTAGGCCTTGGCCAGTCGAACTCCAGCTTCCACCATCTCAGTTGATCTCTTAGGAACTCATCGCAAACACAGGCAGGTGGCTATACCAGACCACTGAAATTCGTTCGGGCATGACAAACACCAAAGGAATTGCACCTTTAAAGGATTTAAGGTCTCTTAAACCAAGAAAGTGCACAAGACAGTGCTATACAGGTGCACAAGACAATGCGAGTGAGGGTGAAATCACAAGACAGCGCGAAATAAGTGCACAAGACTGTGCGATTTAAGTGAAATGCACTAGACAGTGCGATGCGAGTTGAAATGCACTAGACAGTGCGGTGCAAATTGAAATGCACTAGCTAGTGCGATGTAAGTTGAAATGCACTAGACAGTGCGATGCAAGTTGAAATGCATTAGACAGTGCAATGTACGTTGAAATGCACAAGATAGTGTGATGCAAGTTGAAATGCACTAGACAATGCGATGTAAATTGAAATGCACAAGACAGTGCGAGTGAGTTGAAATGCACTAGACAGTGCGATGTAAGTTGAAATGCACTAGACAGTGCGATGCAAGTTGAAATGCATTAGACAGTGCAATGTACGTTGAAATGCACAAGATAGTGTGATGCAAGTTGAAATGCACTAGACAATGCGATGTAAATTGAAATGCACAAGACAGTGCGAGTGAGTTGAAATGCACTAGATAGTGCGATGTACATTGAAATGCATAAGACAGTGCGAGTCAGTTGAAATGCACTAGACAGTGTGATGTATGTTGAAATGCACTAGACAGTGCGAGTGAGTTAAAATACACTAGACAGTGCGAGCGAGTTAAAATGCACTAGACAGTGCGGTGTAAGTTGAAATGCACTAGACAGTGCGATGTATGTTAAAATGCACTAGATAGTGCGATGTAAGTGAAATGCACAAAATAATACAAATGTAAAATGAAATGCACAAGACAGTGCGATATTGTACAAAATAGTGCGATACAAAGTGAATAGAATAGTGTGATACAAGGTGCACAAAATAGTACGATGTAAGGTGAAATGCACAAGATAGTGCGATAGTGCACAAAATAATGCAATACAAAGTGAAATGGATAAGATAGTGCGATGGAGTTGAAATACACAAGATAATGCGAATATAAATTGAAATGCATGCACAAGATAGTGCGAATGTGGGTGGTTTACAAAGCAATACATTGACAATGCATGTTCCATGCAAAGTAGACAACCGATGCATGAGGTTAATTGAAAGCATGCTATCTGCAAGAAGTAAGAAACAAGAGCATATTCTATGCAAACTTGAAAGCACATTCTATGCAAAATTGAAAGCATTTTCTATGCAATATTGAAAGCATGTTCTATGCAAAATTGAAAGCATTTTCTATGCGAAATTGAAAGCATTTTCTATGCGAAGTTGAAAGCATTTTCTATGCATGAATCATCAACGATGCAAGGCACGCATTCAACATAAGTATATTTGAAAATGCACATTCTATGCAACAAGCAAATCGAACCAAAGGTGTTGTTCGGTGATAACCACCGATTTACATGCTCAAAAAAAAGGATACATCCTGTTCATATTGGCAAGGGGTAACATCTACATGCTGCTTTAATTTCCATTCTAACTTAAAGCAGGCTTGAACTTGGGGTCGAGGTACACTCATACTCCAGAGAAATGGCATGACTTGAGAAGGTGCACCTGGAATGCAGTCTTGGAAATGCTGAAGTTGAAACACACTAAGATGCTGCAATTTTTCCTATGTTCTTTTGCTTTGCAGTCTGGAACCTAGGTAGTTTCAGGTAGGCCTTTGTTCTATTGATCACTTTTGATCGAGGTTGAACCCAACAGTTTATGAAAGAAAGAATTTTGTTTTGCACATATGTTGAGAATGGCATAGCACTCTGAGCACAAAACGATTTATTTTTGAAATTGGAATTGAGAATGAGTTCTTAATCGGGTATTGAGCTTATGACTGACCAAAGTCAAAATGACTCAATTAAAGGAAAATCAAAGTGAAAACAATCTAAACACGACTATTTACACTCGAAAACGACTCAAAACAAGAATCGAGACAAGCAAAACAAATACAACACAACACTCGGATGTGTGCTAATGGCGAGAGACCCCCCGGTTTATGGGGAGCCCACAGCTTCTCCAGGTATTGTTTCGTACCCTTTCTTATTTGTGATTCTCATATCACTTTGGCACTCAATCTCTTTTTCTCTGAAAAGCTATTTCCTTACTTTTTCTCTCAACGCACATCTCTCTGTTCTTTAATCCCTTTTATTTTTTATCCCTTTCCAAGTGCGGTTGGTGCATAAGCTGAAGTTGTGAGCTCTTGTCCCTATCATTCTGCTAGATTCTCATTCTTTCGCTCACAACTAGTGAGCTTTCCCACAGAGGCGCTGTGGGGCGACTAGATGTGCAGCAGATCTGCAATTGACATCACTTGGCGATGCCCTTGGCTTCACTTGACCGAGATGAGTTGCAACATGTCCCACTGGCCAGGTATACAATTGATTAGTCTCACACATTACGTTTTCTACTTCCTCATTCTGGTTTAGACGCCAATTTGGGTGCGATCTAACCCATCTAGATGAGGGGGTCGAATATCCAGTTCCATTTTTATTTCGTGCTTCACACTTGGCTTGATACCTCATTGCTTGGAGGATGAGAGATTTTTTTAGCCCCTGTTGTTAGCTTCAGTTGTGCCCTTTCTGGTGAATACGTTGATAATGGGGAAAAGAAAAAAAAACCTAACTCAACATTGCCCCTAGTTCATCATTTTGACCATTTTTGTTTTTGGCTTTCTACTTAAAACAATTTTGAGCAACATGAGGGTTAGATTAACATGTTTGTTCAATTTTGTGATTTGAAATCATGCAAGTCAGGCTATGAGCACTGAAAATTTTCGTTTTTTGGGTCTAAGAAGCAGTTCGATTTTTGGAAAAATGGAATAATTTTTGAGAAAATTAGTCAGCTCATTAAAAATCCTCAAAACTGTTTGCAAATGGCCATTACTCAACTAACGTGGAATTAACTCCTAATACGCGCAGCCTTAGATGTGAACTTGATTTGTCTTGTAGCTGAATCTTCGTAACGGAATAGGACAATTAAATTTGAATGAAGATGAGCCGATTTGGACATGGATAGCATAGGCGAGTGGAACAAGGATAAGCCAATCAACATGGATGAGGCAAGCGGTTTGAGAATGGTTGTGGCTGAACTTCAGGATGAAGTTGTATACGTATCCTAAAGATGGGTGCATCTGTGCTTACAGCTAGCACAGCTGGCATAAAATATCTTCAAAAAACACTGGTGGCTGGCAAGCCACATTCGTGGCCGAAAAACCAAAAGTGATGGCCGACAGCCTTAGCCGGCAGGCCACTAGAGGTTGCAGGGTAGAAACACCAAGGCATGGTCCAAAAATAAGACAAAAAGAATGTAGGGTTTGAAAGGCCCAAAGTTATGGCGTTCTGCTGAGGACTTCGAGCACTTGGTGAGCAAATAGACTCGTCATCAAATGTACCTACAAGGACATCCAAGTCTTGAAGGGCCGTAAAAAATGGGGTGTCTACAATCGTATGTACCTGAGTCGGTGGCGATAGACTATATGTCATGTGAATCACACCAAGTGGAGGGAAATTCGGATGTAGAGCCACCGTGCTTGGTGGATTGCCCTTCTAGACATACTGTGTCAGTCGGCCATCTTGCATGAACTCCTCCAGATGGTCCTTTAGTGCATAATAGCTGTCAGTCTCATGGCCATGATCCTTGTGATATTCACACCGCCTATCCCTTCGTTTGGTGTTAGGGGTTCCAATCATCGTGGACGGCTATTTAAAGAATGGTAGATTCTGGATTTTAGGTAGGATCTTGCTAATTGGTTCTGCCAATTCCGTGTACTTCTTGTCCGAATGTCTGGGGCGTTTGCTAGGCACTTGATACTGTTCGTTCGACCGGCACAAACACTGTTTGCTTGACCGACGCGAATCTTGTCGATTGTCGCACTTTGATCGGTGCCACGGTTCAGGGCTCCATGGTGTATGGCACTTATCGGTTGAACAAGACCGGATGGTGCTATCTTCACCACTTTTTGTCCTGCCTTGACGCGAAGGGCATCGTCTTCTACCTTGCAATACCCCTCAACTTTCTTCATTAGCACCCAGACCGTTTTAGGAGGCCATCTGGTCAATGAGCTTCTGAGAGGACTGTTGGGTTGTAACCCCATTTTAAAGGCAGTGATGGCCATGGTGTCATTGCAGGCATCATCTACCAAGTTGAAACATTCACAGTAGGGCGTTGAATATTCATGGAGTGTTTCTTCTGGTTTAATTTGCATTGCCTAGAGAGAGTCAGCTTGCTTTGGCTGGACCTCGTTGGTATTGAATCTTGCCTTGAAGGACTTTTGGAGCTAATGAAATCTTTTTACTGAGGTTGGCTCCTGTTTATAATACCATATGACAGCCAAGGACCCTAGGCTACTTGGAAACATTTGGCACATAAGTGCTTTATCATCAACATGCAATGTGATCGCTTGATTGTAATGACGAATGTGATCCATAGGGTCTAACTTACCATCATACAGGGTAAACGTTGGTGCTACAAACTTTTTTGGTAGTGTAGCCCTTGCAATGCGTCGTATGAAAGGATCGTGTTTATCTTCTACGTCCGAACCATCTCTTTTTCCTTGCCTATGTTGTACATAGGGACTTCCCTCGAATGAACTGGACACGTCAACTTGCCCTTTCTTCCTGGGTTCCTAAGATAACGAATCAGAGGCATTGCTACTATCATGTTTCTGATGCCGATGTCGTCGATCATTCTTACTCTTTTCTAGTGACCGACCCCGACCATGACGTAGTGTGGTTTGTTGGGATTTGGCTAATTCAAGGGCTAGCTCCTTACGTAAACATTCGTTATCTGCCGCCATATCTTTCAGACGTTGTTCGTTGTATTTTGCTTGATCCATGATCGTCTGTATGGTTTCTTGCATTTAGGTCGAGGGCGAAGTTTGAGCTACTGGGTTGAAGTTCAAGGCCCTTCGCATGAGGATATTCTCCGAACCAAGCATGGTTCTTGGTGTAACATCGTCAGCACTGATCGAAGGATCATTTCTTAAGTCTGCCATGGACGCATTTGAGTTTTCCCATGGACGACGGGCAATTTGTATTCACTCAAGTTTTTTTTATACCTCAAGTTTTCTTTTTCTCAAATACCTCTCTTCTGTCTGATGCTCTTTATTTTTTATATTACTCTACTGGGGCCCGCTTTCTTATTATAGACACCCCGCCCTGACAGCTGGACCCCCAGTCATTCAGTAGAATTTATGGTCTATTTAGCCTGTAATCTAGTTCTATTCGGCAACGGCCGACCCACTTCACTCGTCTTCTCGACAATCTTATCCCGAGGGTAAAGCCATTATGAGCCGACTTACACGCGGCTCCTATTTGTATTCGGCATCTCGAACTCGGCCCCTACATCTATAGAAATTTTTTCATCATTTATTTACATAACAATTTATCATGCATGAATTTCACAATATCTCGACATTTTTCCAAAATCCCTAAATTCTAAGGTTTCTACCATTTTTTTTTTCATTTTTGAAAAGATTTTTCCAAAACAACACTCACACTTAAGAACATAGCTCATACTCTCAAAAGGATTGGGAAATATAGATTAAATCCACTTTTAATATCAGCTAGGGTTCATCAACCCAAAATCATAGGTTGACATGTAAGAAATACTCCAAACAGACATCGACTTGCAAAAAATATATATAACTCTAAGAATGTCCCTATCTCAAGCTTGGAAGATGGAGGAGATGACAACCTTAAAACTCAACGATGAAGAAAACTCAATTCAATCGATGCAAACATAGCCCTCGTCACCCTCTTCGATTTGATGTAAAAAACCCTATCAAATTCTGGAAGATTTTTTTAAATCTTATAGAGAAGTTTGGATTTGGGTGTGTTTGTAAGGAGAAGGAAGAGAAAAGATGAATATATATATATAGAAAGAGAGAGAAGTGAAAAAGTGTCTCAAACAAGTTTTTGGCATCAGTTTTGAGATAAAGAGCACAAAATTCAAGATAGACGAACCAAAATCCATACAAGCAGCTTGAATTCTTCTCTGCACGAGCAGATTCTGCGCCTCCACGAGCAATTTGCTGTAGAGAAAACCGAAAACTTTTCACCAAAATCTGCTCGAGTGAGACTGTGATATCCCGGGTCTTGGACTTGAATAGTATTGTGTAGTAGGATAGTGTGCGTTACTTTCAGTGTTTTGTTTATCGTATTGGGCCATTGAGAACTCTTTTCTACTCTTACTTAACCTCGCTTAACTTTTCTCAGGTTAAAAAATTTTGAGTTTTGAGCTTTGGAACTCGTTTTAGGTTGTGAAATTAAATTCTGAGTTTGGCAAAACCGCTTGTGCAGATTGGGAAACCGCTCGTGCAGAATCACACAAAGTGCTGGGAACATTTCTAGGCAAAACCACTCATGCGAATTTGGGTTCTGCGTGAGCAGATTTTTTTGTGAAAATTTTGGGAATTCTCTGGAGCAATTCGCTTGTGAAGGCACTAGAATCCACTCGTGCAGATTGGAATTTCGCTCGTGCGGAATTCAAACCGCTCATGCGAATTTTAACGTATCTGTCTTGAATTTCGTGCTCTTTTTCTCAAAACTGAGGCCAAAAACGTGTTTTGTACGGATTTTCACTTCTCTCTCTCTCTCTCTCTCTATACTCATCTTTTCTCTCCCTTCTCTCTACAAACACACCCAAATGAAAACTTTTCTCTAAGATTTAGCTTAAATCTTCAAGAAATTAAGAGGGATTTTTTCACCAAATCGAAGAGGGCGACGAGGGCTATGTTTATGCCAATTGGATTAAGTTTTCACCAATTTTGAGTTATGGGGTTTTCTTCTCCTTCCTCTACAAGGCTTGAGAAAGGAATAATCTCAGAGTTATATATATATATATTTGCAAGATTATGCTTGTTTGAAGTATTTCTTACATGTTTGAGTTATGGTTTTAGGTTGAAGGACCCTAGATGATCTTAGAAGAAGATTTTATTTCTTATTTTTTCCAAAACTTTTGAGAATATAAGCTATGTTCTAAAGTGTGGCTGTTGTTTTGGAAAAATCTTTTCAAAAATGGAACAAAAACCTAGTTTTGGTGGAAACCCTAGAATTTGGGAATTTTGGAAAAATGTTGAGATATTATAAAATTTATGCTTGATAAATTGTTGTATGAAGAAATGATGGAGAAATTTCTATAGTTGTATTAAATAAGGAATTTCATGGAGGAAATGAGAATTGTTGACTTTGAAGCTTATTGTTGATTTGTCTTGGAAAATCAAGTTTAGAAAAAGATGTTTAACATGTGAGAATACATGTATGTTGATGTTGTTATATTATCGCTTGGAAATATATTATGATGTTATATTGATAAAAGATGTGAAAATTTGATCACAATGGAGGATTGTGTGGTGGAATTGAAAATAGAACTTATAAATGTATTGTTTCATTTTTGCATTGTCATTTCCATTTAATCATTGATGCAATTGATTTTTGAATTTTGCATTGGAATTGCTTGAGAAAGGAATTTTTTTGTGAAATAAGATCAGTTGGATTTGTTTTGGGATAAATACGTTGGTAAGTCCAGATAGGGGTTGTAGTTGGTATTGATTAAGTTGGTCTTAGTATCCATAGTGAAAGACTGAAAACATGTGCGGAGGAGGTACCACGTGTCTTCTGGTTAGCAACTGGTAAAGTGGAGATTGGTAGTGCTTGTCATGCCTACTTGCAGACACCAACCTAGGGATTACCTGAGTGAAATTTACCATCTCTTAAACTACATTAAAATTATTGAATTGTTGTGTTTTCAAATTGCATTGAGCACAAGATTTTCAAAGGAAACAGATATATGTTTTGAGCATGGCATGGCATATGCCTTCATCTCTGGAGATTGTACAAGATGTATATACTTTATTAAGATTTTCCTACTAGGCTTTGTGCTCACCCCTACGAGAATTTGTGCAGGGAAAGATGTGGTGATCTCGTCGAGTTAAAGATGTGGAATGTATTTTTGAGAGCATAACGCTCTTTTCTTTTGTAGTAATTATTTTGACAAGCCAAGGGCATTACATGTATGGGTTTGAAAGCTAACATTTTGTGTAACCGGGCATGAGCCTTGGAAATTATAACCCTTGAGGGCATTGAATTGTACTTGATATATTGTGCCACATACTATAGATTCATATTCTAGGAATATTGAATGTATAACCGCATGTGGAATATTTTTTTGTAAATCTCTAGAGTTTAATGAATATACATGTTAGAGATTAATGATGATGTCTGTGTTGAGGCTTTATATTCCTTATATATATATATTGAGCATTGGTAGGCTTGATTTGGAAACAAGATAATGGAATTAGAAGTTATTGAGTCCTTATTGCGTTAATTATTGGGGGTGTTACAACTTGGTCTCAGAGCAACCGGTTTTGAATACTTGGGGCTCGCAAGAAGTGGTTGTTTTTCCACAATGGGTTCATTTCGCTTAACTAGGAGATGTTCCATGTTTTAAGTGTTATGTGATGACTTGTTTATATGACTAGATGGGTATGGGATTAAACTTTTGGGATGCTGTTTGTGTCTATTAAATTCCTTAAGGTCTTATTAGAAGGGCACTAGATCAATGCTCATTCTAATAACAATTCTTGGTATTTCGTGGGACAAATTTCATCGTAAAGAAGTAATTCGTATGTGTTTATCTGATTAAATGATTATGTGGAGTGAAACTAAGTGTTTATATGAAATGGAAATCTATAAGGTTTTTGTGATGAGACGTGGGAGATAAGTTGTGAGCATATATAAGATTGCGTGCTAAATTGTTTATTCTTATCCTTAATTAGGATGTCAGGAAGAGGTCAGGCACGTGGTGGTAAAGGCGGGAGGCGTAGTAGGCCTCACTGAGATGTGCATGAAGCACTGGTCCATAGAGTTCTGATGTAAGAAGAAGGGTTCAGCCAAGCTAATATGGCCAAGCAAGCAGGCTAAGCTAACGTGGCCAAGGAAATGGGGCAAGCACGAGTCCCAGAACAAGTGGTCAAGCCACAATGGGTGCCCTAGCCCTAGAGATGGTGGGGGCTTTAAGAGAGTTGATGAATATCTTGAGGGTGGACAACCAAGCCCGAGAGAACGTTGTGGAGTCAAGGGCGAGTTTTCTTACTAGAGAGTTTTTACAGGCCAAGCCGGACGAGTTTCACAGTGGCTCGGAGTCCAAAAAGGCCGATGAGTGGCTTGAGCAAATAGTAAAGACATTTGAGATGCTTCACATTAATGATAGTGAACTTAGGGTGACTCTAGTGAGTTATTACCTAAAAGGGGATGCAAACCAATAGTGGCAATGGAGGAGCGCCATTCCATAGAATTTGAGAAAAGATTGAGGACGAAGATCTTGTTCAAGGTTACCGGGAACATGATCCAGAACTATGACCATCTTGCGGAGGTGGAGGCGGCAGCGGCACGTGTAGAAATTACAATGCTGGTCGAGGAGGAGAGACTTCGAGGTTCGACGTCTAGGAGTCAAGAGTCACAAGGAGACTTCAGACTTAGTAAGAAGCATAAGGGCACCTCTTCATCCCAGCCCCAATCACAGCAGACTAGATCTACATTTCGATTGCTGAGTGTTGGCCCGAGGTGGAATGCTCGGGGTAGCTTTACTTATTTCAAGTATGGCCAACGGGGTCACAAGGCTAGTTCTTGCCCACAAAAGGGAGAAGGGCAGCAGGTGCTACCACAACCACCTAACCGATCTCAGAGTTAGTCCAAGAGTAGGGGACAAGGGCTTACTTGTTTTCAGTGTCGTAGACACCCCATTTTTGACCGTCCTCAAGACTTGGACATCACCATTTGAACACTCGGTGATTATCCATGTTCGTGTTCGTTTGGAGTTCCCGGAGTTCTCGGCTACGCGCCTTACCTCAGGACCTCCGAACTTGACCGTTTTGTGTCTGGTTTTGCACCAAACACTTGTGCTTTGCCTTGGAGGGGCAGGGAATGCCTTGTGAGGCATCCCCACACACCACCGGCAGTGGCTAGAGGCCACCGGCTGGTTGGTGTTGCCACCGGCACTATATTGTGCCGGTCGGCAGTCAATTTTGTCAAAATGACAATTTTGCCCTGCCGACTACTGTGCAGTTGCTTTTTCAGATATTTTGAAGCAGCTGTATAGCATTGGTTTCCCCTCCATACACGTGTATGGAGGGATGAGCCTTTGTTTTGCTTAGCTTGTAAGCTTTGTTGCCTATAAGAGAACCCTCTCTTCTCTTGGCTAAAAGGTTGGATAGTTAGACATTTTTGGAGAGAAAAGACAGAGAAGAAGCTCTGGTTTTAGGGTTTGAGTTCTATATCTATCCTATCTCTCTTTTTCTCTCTTGTTTGTACACTAGGTGCTTTAGTCCATATTATTGCACACAAGCACCTAGTGTTTCACCTTCCTTTAGTTACTGAGGTTCTAAGGGCTGGTTCTTGAAGTTTTTGGTTGGATTTGAGCTCAAGGAAGCAATAACATCAACCTTTGTGAAGGTGGTCTTCAAGGGCAAGAAACTACCCCTTTTTACCCCATTTTTGCACTCCATTTTTGCATAGTTTAGAACTGTTTTTGTGCTTAGCATTTAATACAAAAAAGTTCTATTTTTTGGTCCTCTTTATTGTTGGTTAAGAGTGTTTTGTGCTTTGGGGAGGTTTGACCACCCTTAGGCCTTGAAAAGGCCTCATTTTGTGCTATTTTGTGAGAGCTCCGGGATTTTGGTGTTGGGGTCTCTTCACCACTGAAATCTTGAGGGATTTTAGTGGTGAAGATGATGCCTTGAAGTCCCAAGAAGGAGAGGGCAACCCCCTCCTTGTTGTCCTTGAAAAGGACAAGTTTTGGCCTCTTGAGGAAGCCTATGTTCAAGTGTGTGTTGAGCATGCCATGACTATTTTTCATGCTTATTTTACCAGGATATAACATGATTTTAAGTTGGTTTTGGTCCCTTATGCATGCTTAGCATAGTTGCCATGTAATGCCTTGTAATGCCTTTAACATGTCTTAGGTTGTTAGCCTTTATTTGAGCATGATTTAGGCTTAGACTTATGAATGTTTTGTGCTTATTTTGCCATGCTTTAGGTCTGTCCATGGTCGTTTGGATTGATTTTGGCATGTTTAGCATAGCTCATTTGCATTTGTGGCTTGCCGGGCTTGTACGCCTCAAGTATGTGAATGTGTAGCTTGTGTTTCTTGCATCGTTTCGGTGGTGTGGAACCACCTAACATGTAATTTCAGTCCCTTTGGCATGCTCATATGCTTGCCTAAGTCGCCTCTTTATTGCTTTAAAAGCGCATGTTGTATGCCTCATGTTTTGGCCTTTGTATGTGCCTTTATGCTTGGACCATTTAGATGCCATCTAGGTGTTCCTTGGGTGTTTGTTTAGGTCTGTTTTTGACCTATTTTGGGTCCCCTTGGCCTTGTGAGGCTTGATGGGTTTGACCTTGGTTTAAGCCCCTTAGCTTGCCTTAAGTGCTTGGACCTTAATTGCATGTTTAGCTTGCTTTGTTGCTTGGTTTGGGCACCATGTTTAGCATGATTTCAGAGCTTTACAATGCATGTTAGTTGTCCACACTTAGCCTCTTTTGAGTGCGCTCGAGAATTGCTTGTTTATGCTTAAGTTGGTACCTTAACATATGCATGTGTGTGTATGGTGGCTTCCATCTTTGGGGCATTTTGGCCACTGATTTTAGGCCTATTTGGGGTTGCCTAGATCATGTTTAAGACCATCATTTGCTTGCTTGCATATTTACCTCATGTTGGCTTGTATGCTTTGCATAAGTACATGGCATTGTTTATATTGCATGATAGTTAACATGACTAGGTTGCATTGCATCAACATGCATTCCTTGTCCCTTGATTTGGTGATAGGGATTGGGATTTTGGTTTGTTTGGTTTGCATGCATTTGAGATTGAAAGTGCACAACTTGGTTCTTTGGGTCATCATGCATGGGAATGCGTGATTGGTGGCCCGAGAATCGAGACACATGCCCCTTTGAGTCACAAATATGATAAGGGGCATGATTGGTGCATACATTGTCGGAATTACATTGCCATGCAAATTTTTGCCTCTCTTCTTTGTGAGTTGCGGTGTTCTGAGACATTCAGTCTTACCGGCAAGATTTAGTGCCGATCGCGCCTATTGATCGCCGATGAGTTCATTTTGTGCCGGTGGCCACATATAGCAAATGGTGGATATTCTGCTTAGCCGGTGGTGATCCCCAAAGATCCAAGGAAGTAGTTCGAGACTTTGGCGGTCTTCGAGGTGCAAAGCGGAAAACAGAGGCAATCTAGGCATGGCAAGGTAATGCAAGGCCCGAGCACGTCTTTGCATTTGGCTCTCCTCCCGAGGTGGTTTACTGTTTTTCTTAGTTTAGTTAGTTTGTCAACTAATTAGGCTATTTGTAATATTTAATTAGCTTGCGTAGTTAACTATTTGTATTATTGTTTCGGTCCCTCCGAGTGAGGGCATACCTGTAATAAGTGTGGGTGAGTGGTGTGTATGTCTTCCAACCCCCATTTCTTTCTCCCTTTTATTTACCTGCTTATGATGGTAGATTAGGGCACGTTTACTTTAGCATACCTTATGTAATGCATGCGTGCATCCATGCATTTGTTGATATGCATCGGGCTCGGTACATCATACAAACTGCATTGTATTTCCAATTCCAAATTGAATACGTGCATCGAATAAAGTGCATTTCACATGCCATCTTTAGGGTTAGCCGAGCCTACTCTAAATTGCATCTTCGCCTGTGTTGCATTAGCCGTTTAACATGAACTAGGACATGCATGTTTGCTAACTAGTTTGCTGTTTTGGCACGGAGTACAATGTAAGTATTTAGGCTTTAGCATATCGCATGCGTGTGAATGTTAACATGACAGCATGCTTACCATGTGGCTAAGTGCTTATGTGAGATAAACTGCTTGAATGCCTGTGGGTGGAGGTTGGATTGCTTGAGTTGGAAAACTCGTTGAAATCCGTGTTTTAGCCTACTGGTGAGTAGCAAATTCCGAAACGCTTTCAAAACGAACGGATATGCAATGTTTATTCCCAAATTAGGCAATCTAGACTATACTTGTTTGCTGTGCACATAACATAGTAATTCTAGGCTAATAATTGGAATAAGAGCATGTAATGTTTTCAAAATCAGATATCACGGTTAGTAGAGGCCGGTCTTCGGACCGGGCGAAAGGGGGTGCTCATAGCTGACCTTCCCCGATCGTACCCAAGCTCCCGAGCCAAGACCACTTTGGTGATGACGGACATGTGGCCTTCGGCACCGAGTCAGGGTTTCCTAAATTTCCCATTTTAAATATTTAGGTGGCGACTCTGTAATCTGGCAGAGCAGTCCATGTTTGGCACTACTTTTCAAAAATCTATTTTCTCAAACGATTTGCCGGATTTGGACTCTTTGGTTCAAGATTAAGAACCGTGACAATCGAGTCCGAATTGTAGTAAACCCAATATGAACGGAACGGAACTTAACCCTCCCGGGGCGTTCGGGGACGTCTACAAGTGTGGTCAGTCTGGGCATTTGAGGAGAGCTTGCTCACATTTAGGAGGCACATCTATCTCATCAGGGTTGAGGTAGACTTAGAGCCATTAGCAGGCGCATTCAGCCCAGATCTTACAAGCTAATCAAGGAGCCACCTTGGCTCAGTCAGTACAGTAGGCCTATGCTCTGAGAGATGAGCATGTTGATCAAAGGCCACAGTGGCACGTATATGCTGTTACAGCTCTGTTGTGAGAGGTATTTTTGTTGTGTTCAATTATTTGGCTAATGTGTTGATTGGCACGGATGCATCGCATTCATTTATATCTTTTGTTTTTGCTTCTACATTGGGGTTGGAGATGGCTCAGTAAGCGTCTCCGCTCAGGGTAGAGTTACTAGTTGGAGGCAAAGTTGACTTGGATCGGGAGTGTCGTGGTTATGAGATAGAGGTTGCCAGATGCCCTTTTACATTTGTGTTGTTAGACATATCGGGTTTTGATGTCATTTTAGGCATGGACTGGTTGTTTTCGTATCGTATTGTCATTGATTGTTACCGTTAGTGGGTTACATTGTGCACCTCTAGTGGTGACTGTTTTTATTTTCTGGGGGACCGAACTAATAGGATCTTAAATTGCCAGTTTATGACCCTCGTAGTGAGGGCGAGCTAAGTTGTCTTCTTGCAACTCTCTTAGGTAGTGAAAGTGATGGGGTCCGAGCTGAATTGTGAAGGATAGTTTGTTAATACTCGGATGTCTTTCCCGAGAATCTTACTAGTTTGCAACCTCACCGGGAGATCGAGTTCTCCATTGACTTAGTGCCTGGCATGACACCAATTTCCATGGAACCGTATAGATTTGCACCTGCAGAATTACATGAGTTGAAGATTCAACTCCAAGAACTTTTAGACAAGGGTTTCATTCGCCCTAATACATCACCTTGGAGAGCGCTGACTCTCTTTGCGAAGAAGAAGGATGAGTCGTTGTGGTTGTATATTGATTACCGCAAATTGAATCAAGTTACCGTTAGGAACAAGTATCCTCAACTCAGACTAAATGACTTATTTGACCAACTTAAAGGGTCTCGTTTCTTTTTGAAGATAGACTTGAAGTCAAGGTATCGTCAGTTGAGAGTTAAGGAGGAGGATATCTAGAAAATGGCTTTTCGCACACGTTATGGCCACTATAACTTTCTAGTTATGCCTTTTGGTTTAACCAATGCTCCTGCTCCCTTTATGGACTTGATGAACTGAGTCTTCTGAGAATTCTAAGACCGTTTCATGGTCACCTTTGTAGACCATATCTTGATTTATTTAACCTTCAAGGAGGAACACGAGGAACAACAGATAGTGCTTGACTTGCTTTGGGTGCACCGATTGTATGTAAAATTTAAGAAATGTAAGTTTTGGCTGACTAAAGTGAAGTTTTTGGGGCATGTTGTGTTAGCAGAAGGAGTAACTATAGATTCTTCTAAGATAAATGCCGTGCAAGATTGGAAAAAACCTAAAAATGTATTTGAAATCCAGAGTATCCTGGGGTTAGTCGGGTATTATTGTTGTTTTGTAAGGGACTTCTCTAGACTAGTCGCACCATTGACAAAGTTGACAAGGAAGGGTGTCAAATTTGTATGGAATAAGACTTGTGAGAAGTTGTTCCAAGAACTTAAAACTAGGTTGACCATTGTACCAGTTTTGATAATTCCGAAAAGGGGCTTAGGTTATACCGTTTATTGTGATGCGTTCCGGGATGGATTTGGTTGTGTATTGATGAAAGAAGGGAAGGTTGTGGCCTATGGTTCCCGACAATTGAAAACTCATGAAAAGAACTATCCCGCCCATGATTTAGAGTTAGAAGCAGTAATTTTTACCTTGAAGATTTGAAGGCATTATTTGTATGGCGAAAAGTTTGATGTTTTCTCCAATCATAAGAGTCTAAAATACCTATTTTCCCAAAAAGATTTGAATTTATGCCAATGAAGATGGATGGAATTTATGGGTGATTATGACTTTGAGTTACACTATCATCTAGGGAAGGCCAATGTAGTGACCGATGCCTTAAGTCGAAAATCTGTGAGTAGTGTGGCAAGGGTGGCCATTCGGGAATGCGGTATGCCTTGCATCTAGGGGAGTCTAGCGAGGGTGCTACCTTATTTACTTTGATTGCTCAACCTACCTTGATTAGTATAGTCATAGAGGCGTAATAGGGTGGCCGTGAGGTGGAGACAATCCGTGATAAGATCTCTAACAGGAAGGAAGAGAAGGGTTTGAACATCCACTCAGATTTGAGTGTAAGGTATCTAGACCATTTGTTTGTGCCGAAATCTTGTAGAGAGGAGGTACTACGAGAATTTCATTGCTCACGTCTTGCAGTACATCCGAGAGGCACTAAAATGTATCATGATCCTAGTCACCAGTATTGGTGGAGGGGTATGAAGCGAGATGCTGCCTTATTTGTTTTGAAATGCCTTACTTTTCCAACAAATGAAGGCCGAGCACCAAAAGCCAGCAGGTTTGCTACAACCCTTACCTATAGCCAAGTGGAAATTGGGGCATGTTACCATGGACTTTGTAGTTGGCTTTCCTAGAACACAACAAGGCAATGATGCCGTTTAGGTGATTGTTGATAGGTTAACGAAGTCTACGCACTTCATTTTGATGCACACTGGCAATTCAGTTGATTATTTGGCAAAGCCTTCAAGAGGCATTGGGAACTAAGTTGACCCTTAACACCGCTTATCACCCTCAAACCAATGGGCAATCAGAGCATACCATTTAGATTTTGGAGGACATGCTTAGAGCTTGTGTCCTTGATTTCAAGGGGACTTGGGAGAGGTACCTACCATTGATTGAGTTCGCCTATAACAATAGTTATGAGGCTAGAATTGAGATGACACTGTTCGAGGCTTGTATGGCCAGCCTTGTAGATCACCAGTTTATTGGGCCAAGGTGGGTGATGCACCGATGTTGGGCCTGGAGATTGTTAAAGAGATAGCCAAGAAAGTTGCTCTCATTTGGAAAAGGTTAGCTATGACTCAAAGCCGATAGAAGAGTTATGCCAATAAGAGAAAACAACCTCTATCTTTCGAGGTTAGTGACCATGTATTTCTTAAAATCTCACCAAGATGGGATTTGATGAGATTTGGTAAAACTGAAAAATTGTCTCCAAGGTTTATTAGACCTTTTGAGATTTTAGATTGGATTGGAGAAGTAGGTTACCGTTTGGCCTTACCGCCACAACTTTCTGGGGTTCACAATGTGTTCCATGTATCTATACTTAGGAAGTATGAACCCGACCCTTCACATGTACTTGATTGGGATAACTTAGAGATAGATGAAGATGCCTCATATGAAGAGCGACCGGTTTAAATTTTAGAGGTTCGAGAACAAGTGTTGAGGGGCAAGACTATACTGTTAGTGAAGGTGTTGTGGAGATATCATGGGGTTGAGGAAGCAACTTGGGAAGGGGAGACGGAAGTCCGCTCCAAATATCCGGATTTATTTAAGAACGCTTAGTTTGTCCTAGATTGTAATTTTCTCGTGTTTGAGAATAAATCATTGAAATTGTGAACCACTTGTTGTTATGATTGTTGTTGTCTTTTAAGCATGAGAACTATTCTAGGATTTACAATTGTTGTTGAACTTATGCTTATGATTATCGTATTAGTGGTTGTTGGATTGTGACCCTAGCATAAGGAAATTTTTTGATAATGATAGTGAAACGTTGTTGAGATTAAGATCTCTATGCTATAATTGATTTGTTGTTATTGTGGATTCATTATTGTCATTAGTGTGGTTATTACCACTCGACGCCTTTTGTCGTTGCATTGTCCTTGTTTTTTAGAGGTGGTTAGTGTGAGGTGTGACCAATTTAGAGGGCGAAATTTCCTAAGGAGGGAAGATTGTGATGTCCCGAGTCTTGAACTTGAATAATATTGAGTAGTAAGGTAGTGTGCATTACTTTCGGTGTTTTGTTTATCGTATTGAGTCATTGAGAATTCTTTTTTACTCTTACTTAACCTCTCTTAACTTTTCTCAGGTTAAAAGTTGTTGAGTTTTGAGCTTTGGAACTTGTTTTAGGTTGTGAAAGCAAATTCTTGGTTTTTTGGGCAAAACCGCTCGAGCAGATTTTTTTGTGAAAATACTGGGATTTCTCTAGAGCAATGCCCATGAAGGCATCAGAATCCGCCCATGTGGATTGAAATTTTTCTCGTGCGGAATTCAAACTGCTCATGCAGATTTCGGCGCATTATCTCGAATTTCGTGCTCTTTTCCTTCAAAACTGATGCCAAAGACGTGTTTTGTACAGATTTTCACTTTTCTCTCTCTCTCTCTCTATACTCATCTTTTCTCTCCCTTCTCTCTACAAACACACCCAAATTCAAACTTCTCTCTAAGGTTTAGCTCAAATCTTCAAGAAATTGAGAGGACTTTTTGCACCAAATCGAAAAGGGCTACGAGGGCTACGTTTATACCAATTATATTGAGTTTTCACCAACTTTGTGTTCTAGGGTTTTCTTCTCCTTCCTCTCCAAGGCTTGAGGTAGGAATAATCTTAGAGTTATATATATATAGTTGCAAGATTATGCTTGTTTGAAGTATTTCTTACATGTTTGAGCTATAATTTTAGGTTGAAGAACCCTAGATGATGTTAGAAGAAGATTTTTTTTTTCTTTTCCAAAACTTTTGAGAATATGAGCTATGTTCTAAAGTGTGGGTGTTGTTTTGGAAAAATCTTTTCAAAAATGAAACAAAAACCTAGTTTCAGTGAAAACTCTAGAATTTGGGAATTTTGAAAAAATGTTCAGATATTGCAAAATTTATGCTTGATAAATTGTTGTGTGAAGAAATGGTGGAGAAATTTCTATAGTTGTATTAAATGAAGAATTTCATGGAGGAAATGAGAATTGTCGACTTTCAAGCTTATTGTTGATTTGTCTTGGAAAATCAAGTTTAGAAAATGATGTTTAACATGTGAGAATACATGTATGTTGATGTTGTTATATTATCGCTTAGAAATATATTATGATGTTATATTGATAAGAGATATGAAAATTTGATCGCAATGGATGATTGTGTCGTGGAATTAAAAAAGGAACTTATAAATGCATTGTTTCATTTTTGCATTGTCATTTCCATTTAATCATTGATGCAATTGATTTTTGAATTTTGCATTGGAAAGTTATTGCTAGAGAAAGGAATTATTTTGTGAAACAAGATTGTTACCCAAAAGACAACCTAAAAGGGGGGTGAATTAGGTTTATACAATTAAAAACAATAATACCCTAATAAAAATTACAACTTGCACGATAGATAATTAATTCCAAGTAGTAGAAGAATATCTGTTGATCACAATGCTTAATGAAGAAATTTAACAGTGAGGTATGAAATCACAGAAAATAGTTATAACTGTTAAGTAAAGAGATTAAGGAAGGAAAAATACAAACAGATTTATAGTGGTTCAGCTTTAACAGAGCCTACATCCACTCCTCAAGCTTCACTTGACTGAGTGCTAGCAACCTCTTCACAGATGGAGCAATCCCCTATAGATTTTACAAAGACTATACCAAGTCCAAAACCTTGCCCTCTTTAGCTGATTCTCAATCACACTCAAAAAGCCAAGAAATCTGAGTTGCTACACTCTTTACAATATTTGAATGATAGATTTTGCTTTCACAGAAAGATTGAAATGAAACTCTGTCAAGAAATATTACAACTATTGAGGCTCAGAGTTTATATTAGTAAAACTCTCACAGCTATAAATGCTTAAAGCTAAAGCTCATTGAAATTTCTGAAGGGAAAATGAAAAATCAAATGAAGAACACTTCAGAGAATAGAGAGAGATAAGAGTGATGATTGTTCAAAGAAAATTTTCTGCTTGTGTTGTTGCTTGTTCTAATTTGTTCAATAGAAGCTTTGCTATTTAATAAGAGAAGATCATCGAACGTTGACTGTTGCGTGTGTGGAAAAGATTGAGTATGATCTATTCTACTCAAATTTGTATTCCCCGTACATGATTAGATTTTCAAATATTCAGGAGTTGAAAGATGGTCAGACTGATAACAACAACTTTTGAAAAAGAGCCATTGCTATGTAGAGTAGTCGTCCACCCGGATGTCCAACATAAAATTTTGTTCTTGAGGGACGTCCGCCCGGATGTTCTCCGGATGTCCAGTAGGGTCTCGATCGTCAAGGATGACTTTCGCGATTGTTGAGGATACTGCTGGGTAGACAATCGGTGAGAAGCAAATTTGAACTGGAGCAAAACTGGGCCACAAGCCGTTGGCCAGTCATTCGGCCGAATGTCCAACCAGATGTCCACCTGGATGTCCGATCCCTGTTGGGCTGGACTGTTTGAACTGCTGCGTGAACTGCTACTGTGCTAGGTTGTTTTGGACTCTGTTTTGGCTCTATTTTAGGCTGAAATTATCACCTAATTAAGCAATTATATATACTCCAAAAATGTATTTAGGAAATGAAATTAGGTGAAAAAATAATGGAATAAAAAAAATAAGTTTTCAATTTATTTTTCTTTTCCAAATAAATCAAAAACAGAATCAAATAAATCATCAAAATAAATAAGTCCAACAATCTCCCCCTTTTCGATAATGGCACACCATGATGTTTTGATTTGTTTTGGAGTAAGAAAAGCTCCCCCTGAAGTCATGCTCCCCCTGAATGATTGATCATACTAGATACACAAGTTAGCACTTTAGTAATAAATATGATTTAATCAAAGGCATGATATGAGACTAAGATATCAAACCATAGATGTTCTAACATAACAGTTTTCCAAAACAAACGTTATCATCATAAAAACAAACAAGTTTTTCTTCATCAATTTGAAACAAAACATCACCACAATATCTCCCCCTACGACATTATCAAAAAAATAGAAATCACTGCTCAGAGTTGGGAGGAGGAGAAGGGAAGTGATAGTGATAGATGGCATCAGCGCGGGCCTCAATATGATCAATACGAGTGTTGAGGATGCCAAATTGTTAAATCTTTTGTTGTTCCCAGGTGAGGTGTTGGTTGTAGCGGTCTTGCTCCATAGCTAAAAAATATGTCCAATAAGCAAGAGGTGGTTGGTAGGTTTGTGGCATGGCAACTGGAGGTGGATCTTGAGGAGCCTCCATAGGAATGTCTAGAGCAGCCATACTTACTAGTAGAACATCACCTCCTCTAGCACGGTTGATGGTGTATTCACTTATATCGGAGGCAATAGGTATTTCTGGCTCCTTGTTAAATTTTGCTTTAAAAGTGTTTGAAGAGCTTTGTCAACAAGGCACCAAAAGCTAATGATTTGTCACGTAATATAGAAACAAAGTCCATGTCCCTCATGATGATGTAGCATAAATCAAAAGGGTACCCAATCTCAAAACAATAAAGTAGATAGGCATTAAAAGTAGGAACAACATCATAATGACTGGCTTTTGGAGTGACATTTTCTAATAAAAAGTAATGGAGAATGCGGAGATGGGGTTTAACGTGTTTGGCTTGAAGGTTGGACCAGGTGGTTTTGCTAACTCAAATGATTGTATAAACTTCAGTTATATTACTCATAATTTGAGCCATTTGTGCCTCAGTTTGGAAATAGATTTGGTGAGGACTAGTGTCAACATTGAGAATAGTGGCCAAAGTTTTAACATTAAACTCAATAAAAATGTCTTTCACATAGGAGTTATTGGTGTAAACTTCCTCATTGATAGTAGAAGATTGAAGGTGTACATAAAATAAGGCAAGGAGACAAGGATATACCTTTTTCGACAAATTTACCAAATTTTGCCAGCCCATTGCCTCAAGTTTAGTCATTAAGAGAGCATCATACTATGGGGCAAGACTAATGCAACGGCTTGTAATAATGGAGTGAGATGACATGGTGCTAAATGCTTGCTCTCGGATTGGGGCGAGGAAATCAGTAATCGAATATTCACGTGTAGGGTGTGAAGACTGGCCTTCCTCTCTAGCTCGAGGCTTCTTAGTGCGAGGAGCCATAACTGTTTGAAAACAAAACAGAACAACCAGTTGATAAGTAAAAAAAATCCAGGTTGTCAAATAAGTTGAACACTGGTAGGCACACAGGATGAATTTAAATTCAGAGGCACTGAGGATGTAAACATAACAAAAATAAAGGAGATAGAGAAAATTATTGCAAGTTATGTTTGACTAGGTAATTTAATACTTGGTGCAAGAATCTTGTGAGAGCCAAATAATAAGTAAAATAATGATGACTCATGGACTGATGGTTATAAGTGGTAGAGGCAACCAAAAAAAAAAAATATGGAAGCAATGGTGAATGGATATTTAGGCAAATGTCTATATGCAGGACAAGTGAAATTATAGGCAAAGTAAAATTATCCTAAATTTTATATGTAAATGTCTATATAGGCAAAATGAGTATGCATATGGTAAAGCCAAATAAGCAACTTGAGAAATATGACAAGGTCTAAATCAGAGAGGTACAAAAATAGAGGCATAATGAAAAAAAATGAAATCATCCTCAACGATGAGATAACATAACTAAAGGGATTATACAGAGGCTATGCACAATCTACATATTAACACAGAGAGTGACCACAAAGTTGAAAAAAAAATTCGGAGGTGCTGCAAGTCAGCCACAAACATCTATAGATATAAAAATATATATATTGATATATATATATATAAATACATATTATATATATATATATGAAGGCAAGATGTACACGGGTATAAATAAAAAAAAATCAAGCACAAATCAAGGTCTATGAACCAAGCTTCATGAATCTAGGCTATGCTAAGCAAAATATGCAAGAATCATCGAAAGATTTCACCATTTTTCAGTTTTAAACAAAACCCACATATGAATGTATAATGGCAAGTATAATCATGGAAATATAAAGGAAACTCATAATGTTAAAGTGAATAAATCAAGGAGTGGAGGAAAACTTACTTGTTTTGGTACAAAGATTGGATGAAATATGGGATTTTAGAGATTTTTAAAGGGAAGGAGAAAAGAAGATTTAGGGGTTAGGGCACACAGAGTCGAATAGGTGAAGAAGAGAAATTAGAGAGAAGACAGTTGGGCGCAATTTAAAACCTGTCCAGGTGGGCACCAGTCGACCCCCTGGTTGTCTGCCCGAATGATCGGTTCGTTTTTTTTTTTTTTTTTAATTTAGGGTTGCTGTGTTGCTAGAAGGGCAAATCTGGAGCTATAGAAAATGATGAGGTTTTAACACAATAAACAAGTCAATAAATATACAAACTCATATTAATCTCAGGATGCAGAAGAGATTAACTGGAAAAAAAAAAATTGCTACAAAGTTGATAACAACAAACTGTTAAGCAGAAGAGATGTATGAAGGACTTGATAACATTCAACTAATATAAATATTTCCATATCAATGTAACGGTACACATACATCATTTTAAGAAAAAAAATTCGAGTTTCACAGTCACTACAAAACCTTTTAAGTAGAATTCGATATTCCAAGTTCGCCACAAATAAAATTGAAGCGATCCTCGTTTAGGGGTTTTGTGAAAATATTTGCCAATTGATTGTCGGTGTTTATAAATTCAAGAACAATATCCCCTTTTTGAACATGATTTCTTAAAAAGTGGTGTCGAATTTCAATATGTTTTGTTCGTGAGTGTTGAACCGGATTTTTGCTTAAGTTGATGGCACTAGTATTATCACATTTAATTGGGATGTGATCATAATGCAAATCAAGGTCCTCCAATTGTTGTTTCATTCAAAGTACTTGGGCACAACAACTTTCGGAAGCTATATATTCAGCTTTAACCGTTGATAAAGCAACAAAATTTTGCTTTTTGCTAAACCAAGACACTAATGTGTTACCAAGGAAGTGACAAGTGCCACTGGTACTTTTTTTTTTTTTTATCAAGTTTGCACTTGGCAAAGCATCTAAGTAACCAATTAAATTAAATGCAACACCTCTAGGATAAAATAGTCCCAAATTTTGAGTGCCAACAAGATATCTAAAAATTCTTTTTGCAGCACTAAGATGTGATTCCTTAGGATTTGGTTGTTATCTAGCACACATGCAAACACTAAACATAATATCGGGTCTACTTGCGGTTAGATAGAGAAGTGAGCCGATCATACTTCGATATTTTGTTTGCTCAATGCACTTACCCTTTTCATCCTTGTCTAGTTTAATTGATGTGCTCATAGGTGTTCCTACTAATTTTGTATCATACATACCAAACTTTTTGAGTAGTTCCTTTGTGTACTTAGCTTGGTTGATGTAAATCCCTTCCTTACATTGTTTGATTTGTAGCCCAAGGAAGTAATTTATCTTCCCCATCATGCTCATCTCAAACTCACCTTGCATACACTTAGCGAATTCCTTACACAAGGTTTCATTAGTAGCACCAAATATAATGTCATCTACATATATTTGCACAATAAGTAAATCATCATTTTGGTTTAAACAAAAAGTGTTATGCCAATCTTTCCTCTAGTAAAACAATTTTCAATCAAGAATTTACTCAAATGTTCATACCATGCACGAGGTGCTTGTTCCAAACCATACAAAGCTTTTGATAGTTTAAATACATGGTTTGGAAAACATGATATTCAAAACCTGGGGGTTGTTTTACATAAACTTCCTCATTTATGAAACCATATAGAAAAGCACATTTTACATCCATTTGATAAAGTTTGAAATCTCTATAACATGCAAATACAAGTAACATGCGAATAGCTTCTATTTTAGCAACCGAAGCAAAGGTTGCATTGAAATCAATACCTTCTTCTTGATTGTATCCTTGTATGACTATTCTAGCCTTGTTTCTTACAATGGTGCCGGATTCATCAAGCTTGTTTTGAAAGATCCATTTGGTGCCGATAACGGTATGATCTTTAGGTTTTGGCACTAGTTCCCACACTTCGTTTCTCTCAAATTGGTTGAGCTCTTCATGCATGGCCATCATCCAATGTTCATCAAATTTAGCTTCTTGAAAGTTCTTAGGCTCAATCTATGAGAGAAAAGCTAAGTTACCAAAAACGTTTCTAAATGAAGAGCGAGTGGCAACACCTTTGGTGGGATCACCTAGGATTAAATCCTTAGGGTGATTGTGAAGAAACTTCCATTCTCTTGGCAAATCGTCATTGTTTTCTCCTCCTTCTTGAGGTGGGAGAATAGGTTGTTCAACCTCTTTGTTCAACTCACATGGTTGGTCCTCTTCTTTGTAGATACATGAATCCTCCACATTTGGTTCCAAATCTATATCATCACTAGCAACTTGCTTTTGAGAAAAAATTGTAGTTTCATCAAATGCCACATGTATAGATTCTTCAACAACAAAAGTTCTTTTTATTAAAAACACGATAAGCTTTGCTAGTTAAGGAATAGCCAAGAAAAATTGTTTCATCAGATTTTGAATCAAATTTACCTAAGTTGTCCTTACCATTATTATGCACATAACATTTACAACCGAAAACATGCAAGCGACTGATGTTGGGCTTTCTATCATGCCAAAGTTCATATGGAGTCTTTTTTAGAATAGGTCTAATCAATGCACGATTTAAAATATAGCAAGCAGTGTGAATGGCGTCGGCCCAAAAATATTTAGGAAGATTATTTTTCACAAAACATTGTTATACTCATTTCTTCTAAAATTCTATTTTTCCTTTCTCCTACACCATTTGGTTGAGAGGTTCTAGGTGCTAACAAAATTATGTCCAATAGCATGCTCATTACAAAACAATTCAAATTTTTCATTTTCAAGTTCTCTACCATGTTCGGTTTGAATATTAGTAATAAGAAAACCTTTTCCATTTTGAATTTTACGACAGAGTTTTATGAAAGAAGAAAATGTTTCATCATTGTGTGCTAAAAACATAACCTATGTAAATCTTGAATAATCGTTAACAACAAGAAAATAATGTTTACCACCTAGACTACATGTCCTTGGGGGACCAAATAAATCCATATGCAATAATTGTAAAGGTCTAGTTGTGGAAATATGAGATTTTGATTTAAAAGATGTTTTGGTTTGTTTTCCTTGTTGACAAGCACCACAAAGTCGATCTTTTTCAAATTTAATTTTTGGAAGTCTAATAACCAAATCCTTTCTCAAAAGTTTAGCAATTAAATCTATATGAGCATGACCAAGTCTTCTATGCCATAACCAACTATTATCACTATTAGCATATAAACATTTAACATCACTAGCATAGAGATCGTTTAGATGAAAAACATAAACATTATCATGGCGATTACCAACAAATAAAGCTTTATGGTTAATTGTGCTTTCAATTGTGCACTGTAATTTATCAAAAATAACTCTATTACCCTTATCACATAATTGACTAATACTAAGTAAGTTATGCTTAAGTCCATCTACAAGAAGAACATTTTCAATAGAAGGGCTATAAGAAATACCGATGCTACCAATACTAATGATTTTTCCTTTCTTGTTGTCTCCAAAAGTGACAAATCCTCCATCTTTGGGTGATAAAATAGTGAAGAAAAATTTATCTCCGGTCATGTGTCTAGAGCATCCACTATCAAGATACCACTTCCATTTTTAACTTTGGATTTAAGGCATACCTACAAAAAGACAATCAAATGTTGGATTTTGGTGCCCATAATTTCTTGGGTCCTTCTTGGTTAGTTTTGTTAGTTCCCTTAACAATCCAAATCTTTTTAATTCCCATGTTCATATTCTTTTTGAATGGACAAGAAGATATATAATGGCCTTTCTTTCTAGAATAATGACAAGTAATATGAGGGTGTATCATGAGAGGTGCTTTTTCAAAAATTGTATTGAGATTCTTTTGTTTCTTGATAGGGTCATATCCAATGCCCGCCTTATTGAAAACACATCTTTGATTTCCAAGAAGCATGTTGAGATTATCTCTACCTTTCACAAAATTTTCAAGTATTCTTGTTAAATCATCAACATTGTTTTTCAAAGAAGTTTTATCATTAGAGATGGTGTCAAAATTATTTTTCAAAACAATTTTCTCTTTCTTTAATTCTTCTACAATACTAGATAAAGATCCAACTGATTTCTTTAACACATTATTTTTGGCACAAACTTTTCTAAATTCATCTTGTAATTCATGGAATGCACTCTCGAGTTCTTCATAAAGAGTAGTTACCTCATTTGGAGTAGAGTTTTGTCTTCAAGAGCCATGAGACATAAGTTAGCTACTTCATTTTCAGCTTCATCACTTGAGCTTTCATTTTCACTTTCTTCCCAACCTGCTACCATGGTCTTCTTGTTCCTTTTGTAGTCTTTTCCATGATTTTTCAATTTTGGATAATCCATCTTCATATGTCCTAGATTTTTGCACTCATATGGCAAATGATAGGTTCTTTCTTGTTATGTTTGTTATACTCTTTCTTGAAAGATCTTCCTCCATGATAGTTTTTCTTGAAGTGCTTTTTGAGATTTCTACTAAACATAGCATAGCTGTCATCCTCACTAGAGTTTTCATTTTCTTCTTCACGGGATGAAGCTTTGAATGCAATACCACTTTTCTTTTTATCTTCAACATCGTCATGTCCTTTCATAGTGATCTCATGAGTCATAAGGGAGCCCATGAGCTCATCCAATCCAAGTGTGGAGAGATTGTTGGCTTCTATAATGATAGTGACCTTTGCTTTCCAATTCTTTCGTAAACACCTAAGAATTTTTCTCACCAATTCATTATTAGTATAAATTTTGCCAAGAGATTTAAAAGAATTTACAATTTCAGTAAATCTAGTAAACATGCTTGAAATAGATTCATCAGAGTTCATTTTAAACAATTCATAATTGTGAACAAACATATCAATACGAGATTCCTTCACTTGGTTGGTGCCTTCATATGTTACCTCAAGTTTGTCCCAAATTTCCTTTGCCGAGTCACAACTTGAAATCCGTTATACTCCTTAGAGTCTAATCCACAGACAAGGGTGAGTTTGGCTTTAGCATTGGCTTGCAATGATCTGTGACCCCTCTCATCACATTCATCTTCAGTTTTAGGTACACTAATATTGTCTACTAATTTGGTTGGGATTTTTGGACCTTTGGTGACAATAATCGACATGGCATAATCAGTGGCTTAAAGGTATAGGGTCATCTTATCTTTCTAATGGCCGTAGTTGTTTCCATCAAACAATAGTGGTCTATTGGTGGCTTGTCCTTCAGCAATGTTAGTGCTAGCTAAGGTTGCCATGGATCGAAACTCTCAGATGGTTAAATCTAAAGCAAGAGTCTAAGCTTTGATACCAATTACTGCCCAAAAGGCAACCTAGGAGAAGGGGTGAAATAGGTTTATAAAATTAAAAATAATAATACCCTAATAAAAATTACAACTTGCACAATAGATAATTAATTCCAAGTAGTAGAAGGATATTTGTTGATGACAATGCTTAATGAAGAAATTTAACAGTGAGGTATGAAATCACAAAAAATAGTTATAACAGTTAAGTAAAGAGATTAAGGAAGGAAAGACAAACAGATTTATAGTGGTTCAGCTTTAACAGAGCCTACATCCACTCCTCAAGCTTCACTTGAGATTTTCCACTATCTTCTAGCTTCACTGGGTGCTAGCAACCTCTTCACATATGGAGCAATCCTTCACAGATTTTACAAAGACTATACAAAGTCTAAAACCTTGCCCTCTTTAGCTGATTCTTAATCACACTCAAAGAGTCAAGAAATCTGAGTTACTACACTCTTTACAATATTTTAATGATAGGTTTTGCTTTCACAGAAAGATTGAAATGAAACTCTGTCAAGAAATATTACAAATATTAAGGCTCTGAGTTTATATCAGTAAAACTCTCACACATATATAAGCTTAAAGCTAAAGGTCACTGAAATTTCTGAAGGGAAAATGAAAAATCAAATGAAGAACACTTCAGAGAATAGAGAGAGATGAGAGTGATGATTGATCAGAGAAAGTTTTCTGCTTATGTTGTTGCTTGTAATAATTTGTTCAGTAGAAGCTTCACTATTTAATAAGAGAAGATCATTGAACGTTGACTGTTGCGTGTGTAGAAAAGATTGAGTAAGATCTATTCTACTCAAATTTGTATTCCCCATACATGATTAGATCTTCAGATATTCAAGAGTTGAAAGATGGTCAAATTGATAACAACTACTTTTGAAAAAGAGCCGTTGCTGTGCAGAGTAGTTGACCACCCGGATGTCCAAAATAAAATTTTGTTCTTGAGGGACGTCTGCTCGAATGTCCGATAGGGTCCTGGTCATCAAGGTTGACTTTTGCAGTTGTCGAGGATAGTACTGGGTTAACAATCGGTGAGAAGCAAATTTGAACTGGAGCAAAACTGGGCCAAAATCCATTGACCAGTCGTCTGCCCGGATGTCCGGCCCGATGTCCGATACCTGTTAGGCTAGACTGTTTGACCTACTGCTTGAACTGCTATTGTGTTGGGTTGTTTTGGACTTTATTTTGGACTCTGTTTTGGGCTGAAATTATCACCTGATTAAGAAATTATATATACTTCAAAAATGTATTTAGGATAAAAAATTAGCTGAAAAAATAATGGAATAAAAAAAAATAAGTTTTCAATATATTTTTCTTTTCCAAATAAATCAAAACTAGAATCAAATAAATCATCAAATAAATAAGTCCAACAAAAATCATTTGGATTTGTTTTGGGGTAAATACGTTGGTAAGTCCATATAGGGGGTGTAGTTGGTATTGATTAAGTTAGCTTGAGTGTCCATGGTAAAAGACCGAAAACACGCGTGGAGAAGGTACCACGTGCCTTCCAGTTAGCAACCAATAAAGTAGGGATTGGTAATACTTGTTATGCCTACTTGCAGACACCAACTTAGGGATTACCTGAGTCGTATTTACCACCTCTTGAACTACATTAAGCTATTGAATTGTTGTGTTTTCAATTTGCATTGAGCACAAGATTTTCAAGGGAAAGAGATATATGTTTTGAGCATGGCACGGCATATGCATTCATCTCTAGAGATTGTACAAAATGTATATACTTTGTTAAGATTTTCCTACAAGGCTTTGTGCTCACCCCTAGGAGATTTTGTGAAGGGAAAGATGTGGTAATCATGCCGAGTTAAAGGCGCGGAATATATTTTTGAGAGCACAAGGCCTTTTCTTTTTCTTTTTGGTAATTATTTTGACAAGCCAAAGGCTTTATATGTATGGGTTTGAAAACCAACATTTTGTGTAACCGAGCATGAGCCTTGGAAATTGTAGCCCTTGAGGGCTTTGAATTGTACTTGATATATTGTGTCACATGCTATAGATTCATATTCTAGGGATGTTGAATGTAAAACCACGTGTGAAATATGTTTTTGTAAATCTCTGGAGTTTAATGAATATACATGTTAGAGATTGATGATGATGTCTATGTTGAGGCTTTATATTCCTTATATATATTAAGCATTGGAAGGGTTGATTTGGAAACAAGATAATGGAATTGGAAGTTAGTGAGTCCTTATTGTGTTAATTATTCTGGGCATTACAAGGACCCAAAATCCCCAAGAGCGGTTTTTACCCAGAAAGCTCTACGTGATTCCGCTCAAGCGATTACCAAATCCGCACAAGCGGTTTTGCCCAGAAAGCCAAATTTTGATTTTGCAACCCAAAACTCAGAATTTTTAACCCCAAAAATGTTAAGAGAGGTTAGATAAGAGAAGAAAAGAAATATCAACGACCCAATATGATAATCAAAACGTCGAAAGTAAAACAAATTATCTTACTACGCAATGCCAATCAAGTCCAAGACCCTGAGACATCACACTTAAAAATTTAAGTGCCTCTTAAAATGTAGGCTAAAATTTAAGAAAATTTTAAGACATATAAAACATATTTAATTTTGACTGAATTTATAAGAATTAATCATAAATATCGATATACACAATTTTAAACTCACCACCCCCACAACCATCATACCATCGGCACCACTACAACCATGCCATTGCCACCACTACCACCATGCTACCGCCATCGCTACCGTAACTACTACCGCCATACCTACCACTTCCGCCATCACAACCACTACCATCATGCCACCATCACTATTATCCTACCATCACCATCACTACCGCTATCACTACCACCATCACCAAGCCACCGCTACCACCATTGCCGCCACTATCATGACCTCGCCACTACTACCACCACCACCACCACTACCATCACCTTCATTACCATTGTCAGTATTGCCATGAACATCACCATCATTTTACTACTACTATCATGACTCCCACCACCACCATGCCATTGCCATCACTACCTCTACCATTACTATTACCACCACCACCACCATCATCACAATATAAAAATTAAAATATACAATTCAAAAATAATAAATTTCAAATTTTATCTTACACATATCAAACAACTTATTTTTAATTTAGCGCTTAAATTTTTATTAAACAGATTTTCAACTTAAAAAATTCAGCATTCAATTTTCAATTTTCAATTTTCAATTTTCATCTTTATCAAACACCACCTAAGTGATATGATTGGTCAATTCAAAAAAAAAATAAAAATTGATATGATTGGTTGATAACTAAAGAAAATATGAGAAAGAATGGTATCTTTAATATCCTAATTAATTGCCACAATATTGAGATTGAAAATTGGGTATAATTTTTTGTCTTGAATAACAATGTTCTACTTGATTATACGTTATGTGGTGTTTGGTTATTATTCATTTTTTTTTTTAATTTTAATTATGACTTTCATAGGATTGAGTCACTACAAGAAAATACATTTTTGGTGACCACTTTTGGCTACTAAATGGCTTTTAGTCGCCAAAAGTTACGGAATTGGCTACCAAAAATAATATTAGTTGGCAAAAGTCAACTTTTTAGCTACTAATTTTTTTAAGTAGGGGAATGTTTATTATTGGCCACTGAAAAAAATTTAGTAGCTAAAAATATTGAAATTGGCGACTAAAAATACTTTTAGTAGCTAAACATATCACAATTGGCGACTAAAATAAATTTTAGTCGCGAAAGAGCTACTTTTGGCTACTAAATTGTTTAGTAGCCGAATGAAAATAAAAAAATAATTTTTTATCTTTGCCGACCATACTTTTGGTCGCCAAAAATAGATATTCAACGACGAAATTAATTTTAGTTGCGAAAGAGCTACTTTTGGCTACTAAATTGTTTAGTAGCCGAATGAAAATAAAAAAATAATTTTTTATCTTTGCCGACCAAACTTTTGGTTGCCAAAAATATATATTCAGTGACGAAATTCCTTTTTAGTCGCGAAAGAGGTACTTTTGGCTACTAAATTGTTTAGTAGCCGAATGAAAATAAAAAAATTATTTTATCTTTGCCGACCAAATCATATTTTAGTCGCCAAAGATGATTTATTTCAAATAACCAAACCCTAAAATATTCAGCGCCTCTCCCCCTCTCTCTCTCTCTCTCTCTCTATTTTCAGCGTCCCTCTCCGTCTCCGTTGCTCCTCTCCCTTCCCCCTCTCACTGCCGCTCTTCCTCGCCTTCACCGGAAACTGGAGCATGCTCTGTCTGAAGGTCGATCTATCTCACTCTCATTCATGTCTCTGTGTCACTGTCTCTCTGTCGATTTGTCTCCGTCTGTTACACGAGCACCACCGCAAGGGTTACACGAGCACCATAGTCGCTTCCAGGTATCTCCTCTATTTCGCCCTCTCTCTGTATCTCTCTATTTGTCTCTGTGTCTTCATCTTTCTGTTTTCCTCCATTCGGAACTGTGAGGCGCCAGATGTTGAAGAAGTGGAACAAGTATTGTTCTTTCCATCTCCATCGACCTCTTCATCACAGAGATCATGTGTATTAGATTGAACACCGCTATTCAGGTACCCCTCTCTCTCCTCCCAATCTAGTTTGATAAAACTATTGTGTGTGCCTCTCTGTGTTTTTATTTAATGTTTCAACTGTTGAACCCAAATGAGTTTAACTGAAATGCTTGGGTAAATCACTAAGTGGGGTTAATCGGCTCAAATTGTAAGCATCTCATATTAGTCAATTGAACCATTACTACAGTCTTTCACATGTTGAACCCAAATGAGTTCAAAGGTTTGTGATTTTAAAGCAGATTCCAGTTTTTCAAGGATACATGATTTAGTTAATCTTTTGTTTGTCTTCTTGCACCCATTTTTCATTACAGCATATGCTTGTTGTCTATTTTCAGAATGGCTTTATTGCTCTTCTTAAAATTATTGGTGATATTTAGTCTTTGCTGCTGACACTCATGTGCAATATTGCGAGCACATGCTTTCTAAGAAATTTGTTGGACTTGCAATTTCAGATCAAATTGAACAAAGCCAAAGATGTTGTTTTATTGATTCGGCCATTTTAATCTGCAAACTTCAACATCTGAACCCTGTCCCTATCAAAACTCAAGTGAGTACCATCACCCTCTTCTAAGGAATTGAAACTTCACATTGTGTTGGCCTATGCAGTGATTTCTGTCTTTAATTTAAGTTTTTAACACCATTTTCTTTCATTTATTATCTCAGATTGAATTGATCGTGGCAATGCATTACTTGCTGGTAGAGTATGGGTTGTTCTGTGCAGGTGGAGATGGTGAAATAGAGGAAGGAACATTTCTAAAACTTGCAATAAAGCATCTATTGTCCTTGGATATGAAGCTTAAGTCAAACTTTCATTCTATTTAATGTTAAATTTAATAATTATGATAGTCTTTGTTGTATTGTTTATTATATCCCCATTATGGTGTTCTTTCTTAACTTGGTTAGTTATTAGATTGGTTTTTAGAGTTTTTACAACTATTGGACTATAATTCCGAATGTAATTCTTTTCATATTTTTCTACCAATTAAAAAAGAAAAAAAAATATTCCATGAACATTCATGATTTGTTCTTTAGATTTCATAAGCATTTTAATGAGATAATGGGGATGCATTTCTGATTCACACTCACGTAGGTTCCATGAATCACATAGCAGAGATTGATATATACAAGCTTTTTGCTTTCAAACATTGCAAGGGAAGGAAGGTTAAGCTTGCTCTTTGTGTAGGTAATTTCTAATCTTTGAATACGCAAGCTTGCATTGTTAGGGAAATTATCTTTGTGAGTTTTTGGTGTAGGCTACGGATAAGAAATGAGCAACATAACAGAGTATAAGGGAGGTACGCCAACACTGGAATATTACCCATACTCATGGACTCAGGTGCTTTCATTCAATACAATGTTTCTCACTCTCCTTTTGCAAAATATTTTTTTTAATAATTAAGTTTACACAAATGTTTGCTTACTAGTTTTTATTTTATTTTTATTCAATGGTTAAATAAAAATTCACAAAAGTCAAGCTCATTCTTTTGTCTATTTTGTTCTAGGGATAATTATTTTTTAGTTTGTACAGCTGGAATTTCTCTTGAAGTTCAAAGCAAAGTGAAAAAAAATAATGAGCAAACCTTATAAACCATTCTTTGGATTAACACAACTATGTTATATTTGAAGCTATGCAATGAAGATTGATATGGGGCAAAGTCTACTGGATGATGCAAACTCAGAGAGGTTGGCAAGTACATTATAGAAAAGAGATACGAAAGAGGGGTGTTTGTATAGATATCTAACTAGGTGGCAGGGAGCAAGAGAACCAACATTATGCAATTCATTAAGTGCAGAGGCAGCAGGGCTGTGGAGATTCAGAGGTGACCATAGATAGAATTGGAAAACATAGGGGTTACTTACGCTGAAGTTCTCAAGTCCTCACCACTAGATGCTGGAAAAGGTAAGCTAATTACATACTTGGATATAGCAGTCATGTATGGACTTGTATATTAGCTGGAGCCTTATTGAAAAGTGAAGTTATAAAATTGGACAAAGTTCTCAAGTAATATGTTATTTGCTTTTGATATAGAGAACTATAAAAGTGAAGTTATGGAGTGCTTTTTGTAAAATTTGTTCTATTTTTGTATAAGCACACTAATTTGCGTTTCCCACTTTCAAATTCATACATTCCCATGAAAGTAAGTGTCCCACTATCTCAAAAATGTGTTCTTTATGTGATCTCACTATTTTATTTTTAATTATTTAATTTATATGATGAGGTTGGATAGCTTCCTCTTGGATAGTTTCCTTTTCAATTTTACAAACCAAAGTTCAACAAATTTTAATTTACCTATGGCATGCACAATTATCGATATTCAAATATTTCAATTCGATGAACCCATGCTTTACAATTTGTGTACTTTACTACTATACTAGAAAGTGATGGATTCGAAACATGCTTTACAATTTGTGTACTTTACTACTATACTAGAAAGTGATGGATTCGAAACATGCTTTACAATTTGTCCAGATTGAGTAGATACTGCCATGCTCTGAATCTTACTCTTTTATTTTTCCCAGTTTCTAATCCATCTTTCAAATTATCTTGATGCCTTACCTTATGGAATACAGTAATGCTGCGATACTAGAAATCGGCAAATCTTTGTTACATCATTTTATTATCAGCCGTTTTGGTGAAGATACCTCAGTGCTGTGCATATTTATATGAGATTCTTGTGGTGAAGATACCTCAAACTTGTTGGGTTAATTTTTCTGGGCTGTTTTGGAGTCACCTGCCTTTGTAGTGTAGTTCAATTGTCAAATTTTGGGATATTTGGAAAATTAAACAAAATAAATTCGCCATGGCTCTTATCCTAACCATTTTAACATTGTCCCCTTGGATACTAGTATTTATGGTTGTCAGAAGTCAATTCTTCTTTGAAGATGATCCGTTTTGGTGAATCTTTATAATATTGTTGATGTATTGAAAGCAAAAGAGAAGAAATGAATAGTAATGACTTTTCTCACAAGTTTCTATTTACATCAGCACTTTCTCATCATTGAAACTTCACAACACTTCTTTCATAACAACATATATGCATGTTCTATATTGGAATAAATGAATAGTAATGACTTTCATTATTTAATATTGATGAGTTTTCTTTTTTATTTACCACATCTGTTTCTGTAGGAAATTAATGTATTGATATTATTGATTGATTTATATCAATATACACATTTTACAAGACCAAATGACACTCCTTATATAGGAGATATTACAAACATCATCATAACCCATTCAACCCATTATATACCACTTACATATTATATATTTCCACTATCTACCACTATATATTTCCACTATCTACTCACCTAACACACTCACATTTACTCACCTAACACACTCACATTTACCTACCACACTAATAGTTTCCTAACTCAATTGCTGAAGGTTTCTTCAGGCTCTGGAGATGCAAGAATCAGAACACAAGTCCAATTTTGTGGCAACGATGACACTAACCTCTCTCATGGTATCAATCATTCTTTGTACAATAGTCAAGAGATTGTCATTCCTCAATTTTGTTGTTCTAATCATTACTTACTGGCGGTTTACCTAGGCAGTCTTATGGTGGTGGTACCCAATCTATTTAAACCGAATGTTAATTGAGCCTGTAACATGAAATCTATCTATTTATGAATTTGGACAAATCTAAATGGATTTTAAATAGATATAATTAGTGGAGTTCATGATTTTGGATTAAGTTTACCAACTCTAGCTGGTATTAAATTGTTTTTCTATAATTAGTGTTAGGTGGGGTCATATATCTTAAGTTGGAAAATGCTGCAATCATCTATTGAATGTAAAAGTTCATCAAATCCGTGGTCATCATTATTATTATGTTCTCCTAAATTTGGCTTAGTTTCTTGGTTAATGCATTTTTTCCATTTAAGAAGAAACCCTTATCATTTAGTACTACAATTTTGAGGTTCTAAACAAGTCTTTAAATCGTGACGTGTCTTTGAAAATATGTTGCAGAATGCAGAAAATCTAAATGTCGAGATTAAGGAAAATCTTATAATGGACTCCATATTTATCATGTGCTTTTGTTCTCATAAATTGTTTACACTGTTATCCCTCAAGAATAAAAAACTGCAGGCATAGCAAAATATCAATTATATTGGGCAAATATTAATACACTGTTATCAATTGGATTTTGTTTCCAAACATTAAAGGGTCAACTAGTTAGCTTCAATTCCAAAATGGTATGTAAGACAGAGAGAGGGAGAATATATTATAATTTAGAATTTTACCCTCTTTTCATTAGTGAACCAACAACATTTCTGTCATTTTTATGCTCCTTGTGCTCTGTCTAATCAGATATGTTTGTATAATAATTGAATCCCTTGTATTGGTATCTATCCAATTTTTATCTATTTGCTTCTCATTAACTCACTCTATTATAAGATTTATCCATTGTTGTTGTTGGTGGTGTAATTATTGTTTGTGTTCGTGTTATAAAGCTCTAGATGGTGTCCATCTCAGAGTCAAATTTATCAGATATTTTGATATCTGTGCTTGATATCCCAATAACATGATTTCGTATGAATTATTTTACCTGATAAACTAAGATCATAACAACTATCCTTAATAGTCCAAAGTAATGATGAACCATATTACATACACAGTAATTATGTTCCCTAATCCTCATTAATATATTAGTAAGAGTAATAATTATGTTTCTAAACCCTTAAAGATGTTACTTATACTAAAGAAGGTCCATATGTTTTGTTCAGATTGTTTTTTAAGTACTAGCGAAGGCATTGGTTAGCATGGATCCATGTGATGACACGGAGTTTCTAAAGAAACAATTTCAAGAATTCATGGCTGGTCTCATATCTTTACCAATTAACATACCTGGAAGTAGACTCCACAGGTCATTACAGGCAAGTTAATTATATAGTCACATTAATTTCTTTATTTTTCTTATTTTACACTATTATGAGAAATTAATAATAAATTTGAAGATGGGTTGTTTCAGGCAAAAAAGAAAATGGCTGAATGAATACATAAAATCATCGAAACGAAAAGGAAGAACAGAGGTAGATTAGAAGTTGCAAAAGATGTAGCTGATGTTTTGCTGAATGATGCAAGTGAAGAGCTAAATGACGATCTAATTTCAGATAATTTTACATTGTGTAATTGGATCGAGGACACTATGAATATGTATTTTTATATTTTTATTAGACATGCACTTGATTTCACATTCATGCAATGTTTCTGCAGGTGCTAGCAGCAGTGGACAAAGGGGATGGGCGAGTGGGAGTAGTTGGCCCCTTCCAATCGAAGGGTTTTATGGAAGGACTCGAACAATGGGAGCTTATAGTGATGCCAGGACGACATCTTGTACTTATTAGTACTTATTTTTTGATGGTTGGAACTAAAATGTGTAGTGGGAGTAGTTGGTTATTCCTGCATTATGTATGAAATTAAATTATTGACGTTGGATTAGACTTGGTTCTTATGGAATTTGTAATATATATATATAATTGGGCGTTCAATAGTAATTATTTGGATGCTTTGATAACATATTTAGTGTTTATGGATTATATTGTTCATACAGGGTATAGGTTGCATTAATAATGGATAAAGGTTGTTTAGAAAAAAAAATTTCCAAAAAAAAAAAAAAACGTTAAAGTGTTTGGCCACCAAATATTTTGGTAGCCAAATATGTAATCAAATGTTTTGGTGACTAATAATTTAGTAGCAAAAACATAACCCAAAAAGTTTTAGTGACCAAATAATTAGTAGCTAAAACAATTGAGAATGAGAGAAAGAAACTATTGGCCACTAAATTTTTTAGTCGCTAAAAATATGGATTCTATTGGTGACCAAAATGTTTGGTCTCTAATAGCCTTCTCATTTTATGGTAGCACTTTTAGTGACTAATACTTTAGTGGCTGAATTCACCTTTTGCTGACTAAATAATGTTTCGTAGCCAAATGTGTACTTTCGGCGACTAATTATTTAGTAGCTAAAGGTGACACCTTTCCCGACCACAACAACTTAGTAGCCAAAAACCCTCATTCGGCGACTAAAGGTTTTAGTAGCGGAAACATAACATTTGCCAACTAAACTAAATTTAGTAGCGAAATGTAGTCACTTTCGGCGACCAAACAAATTTTAGTCGCCAATACTATCGCCGACAGGGTATAGGCGACGAGTTTGGCGACAAAATATTTTAGTCGCTAAATGGTTTCGGCGACCAAATTTATGCCGTTTGCCGACCAATAATTTTGTAGCTAAAAGTGACATTTCTTGTAGTGAGTTATGACATTTGTGGTAATCAAACTCACAAATATTATAACTTGCATATGATACACACCTTTGTGTATGTACCATAGCAATTTATACTATATATTTAGAAAAATGAAATTTCTAATAAGAAGGGATGTGAGAGCTCCAAGTTCTAAAATTAATTTTTTTGATTTTTATAATTTAAAATGTAAAAAAAAAAAAATATTCTATTGGTTGGTTAATTAAACTAAAAAAAATAGAAAGACTCTAATTATCTATGATTTCGAATTTCAAAATTCAAACTAACATGCTAAATCACTCTCACCCTTTCTAAAAGTAATATTGATCAAAACAACTCAACTAATAATTTTGAATTTCAAAATTCAAAACAATACTTACCCTTTCCAAAAATATTACTGATCAAAATAATATAAAACTTAAAATTTTGAAAACCCTAAGATGTACCCCGTACTTAATATTTTTTTCAAGTCAGTCAATTCTCTCATGTAATAGTGCAAAAGTTTGTCTCTCTTTCTCCTCTCTTTGCTAGTAGTTCAAACTTTTTTCTTTTTTCTTTTGTGTTTTTTTTTTTTTTTCGTAAATTTTTGTTTCTATGTGATTTATGTTTTCTCTATTTGAATTTTTTTTTTTTTTGGTTTTTGGGTGCAAATTCTCTCTAAATGTAATGGTGCAAATGTTATTCTTGCTCTCTTAGCCAATATAGTCCAAACTTATTTAAAGTTTTTTTTTTTTTAAAGATTATTGTTTTCCTGTGCCTTTTTTTCTTTTAACTGTGTACTTTTGTTTTTTCACTAAATTGATAACAAAAATATAAGTGGTTGGCTATCTTTGTTTTGGGAGTTGATTGCAATTTTTTTTTAATTATTTTGATTTTTATAAATGTTTGTATAGTTTTCTATGTATGTTGGATTTTTTTTATTATTGTTCATATTATTATTATTTTTTTTATATGTCAATTGATAATACAATTACATGTCTTTCATGGGAGAGGGCATCTTACATTATTCATTATGTTTTGGCCACTCCATAGGAGATTAATTACAAATATACAATAAATATATTAAATTAGACAATTATAATCCAGTAACACATATCTAAAAACCTAACAACTACCAAACACATAAATCCCAATAATTGATACAAAAAATAGTTCAAAATGAAAAGAAATAAACAATTACATACAATCTTCATAGTGGAGAAGAAACAATCAGTCTCCGTCTTTGTAACGCCCCAAAAATATATACATCCGATAAACCCAATTTACTCATAATGTGATCTAATTCTCAATTATTCCATCATTAACATGAGAGAGAGAGACTAACAAATATTACATTCATTAATGTAAGGACCAAAAAACCCCTTCTTTTCTATTCATGACTTTCTAGTAAGATTTATAAAACAAATCGCATGCATTCATACATTCACTATTTCTAAAATATGAATCTATGGCATTTGATGATAGAAATTAAAGCAAGCTAAATAATGCCCCATTGGTTACAAGTTCCAAGGCCTTGCCCAGTTACACGAAAGTGATGTTCACACCCAAACACGAATAGCCCTTGGCTTACAAAAAGAAAACAAATAAAAACTGAGATTTGTGCTCCAAAAGTTCCTCATTGCCTTCATTTCGGCAGAGGCACATCGAAATCACTTGAAAATGGTTTCCACTATGGGATAAGCAAAAAACCCAGCATAGATAATCTAAATAAAATGCATGCAGCTTAACAATATCATGAGGTGCAATGCATATAAGATACCAATGTCAAAAATATAGGTTTTCTCATTTTGAAATTCTCATGCCATGCACTTGTTCAAAAACATAACCAATTTAATCATCCATTTGATAGAACAAGAGGCGGTAAATATAACACTGGTAATCCCTAGGCTGGTGTCTACAAGTAGGCATAACTAGCACTACCAATCTCCACTGTACCGACTCCTAACTGGAAGGCACGTGGTACCTACTTCGCTCGTGTTTTTGGTCTTTCACCCTAAACACTCAAACCAACTTAAACAATACCAATCTACACCCCCTACTTGGACTTACTAAACATATTTATCCCATAACTCAACACATTTCAAATATTCTCAATGAATCAATTTGAAAATCAATTCCTCAAATCCAATGCGAGGATTAAATCATGAGATTATGCAATGTTCAATGCCATGCATGAATTTGCAAATATTTCAATTTATCTAATTCACATGCAATTTCTATAACAATCAATACAACCCTCCACTGGTTGCCAAAATAATTATCTCTATACAAAATATAAATTTTCAAAAACAAATATAACTCATAATCTCGTATTTTCAATAATTTCAACATAGGAGTAACAATCACATGTTCAATCTCCACTTTCCCAACTCAATCAAGAATGATAATATTCTTCCAAAAACTTCATCAATTTTCTCTTTTTATTCGAACTCAAGAGTTTACCAAGAATTTTCATAACTCCAAAAACAACATATTTTTCTTTCGACTCTTCTCAATATTTCAACATGATAAATATTTTGGGCAAATTACAGAAATGGTCCCTATAGTTTACCCGTGGTTTCATTTTGGTCCCTGCACTTCTAAATGTATCAATTTTGCCCTTGCAGTTTGGTTTTTGGCTCGAACTGGTCCAATAGTTAACCGCCACTGGGATTTTTGACAGAAACCATTTCCCCAAGGGCAAGGTTATCATTTCGACACCCCCATACCCATTTTCCCGCCCGAATATGCAGCCCACATGATCTGTGTAAATAAATAGGGGATTAGGGTTAGGAAAGGGGTTAAGAAAAGAAATACAACAAATTGGTGAGAGCTAAGGCTTGAATTCAGAGGTGTCTGAAGGAAATCTGATAAGTGAATCAAATCCATTAAAGTAAGAAAGCAGCAAGCCAAGTCCATGGCTTTGAGAGATGCTTCGTCTAGGAGCCCTCAATATGGTATTTGACTTTTCTGACGAACAATTGTTTGTTTATGTATATTGTCATCTTCATTTTGGTCCCTCTACTTCATAGTGGTTAAATGGTGATTTATGTATACATATAGGTTATTTTGTATTTAGATTCACCTTTGTTTTTTTTTTTTTTTTTTTTTTTTTCCCTTGTTGGACTAATTTGAGAGGCAATTTTCTATACGTTGGATTCTTTTTTTTGTTCCCTCTTTTGTTGACATTGGTTCCCACACGAATAAACATGCACATGGGGAAAAGTAATCAACCCCTGACAAATTTTGATTAATTTATTGTTTATTTAATCTCACAAATCCTGATAGTGATTACTTCACTTTAAAAATGCATCATGGGGGAACATTTGTATGTAATCCAAATAGGTTGTATGTGGGGGGGAAAGAAATATACTTTGACTACTGCAAAGCTGATTACATGAGTATGTTATACATAGAGGATTTGGTGGAGAAATTGGATTGTCCTGGAAGCATGTCATATTACTACAGAATGCCTGATAAAGATCTTACTAGTGGGTTAGTCAATGTAAAGAATGACAATGAGTTGATGGGTATGCCGAAATTCTTGAATAGAAGTAGGCACATTGATTTCTATTTGGAATAGTATCCTATAACACAATCTAGTTCAATATTGATTAATGACATTGATGAGTTGTTTGGAGGTGAAGATGAGTTTCATAGGTGTATGGATGCAGTAGAAGCTGAGTTAGAGCAAGGTAAGGGTGTAGCAAAAGTTGATAATTTGTTTGATAGTGGATATGATGAAGGTTCTCAAACGGAGTCCACAGATTTGAAGGAATATGAGGATAGTGAAATTGATAAAAGTGAAGATGACATCCTATTTGAAACTCATGTGGATAGGAATGTGGAATGGGGTGGTTTAATGAGGGATAATGTCATTGATGAAGCAGGTACTCATGAAGCACAAGTTGAAGAGAGGTGGGAGGATGAGTCAGCTTCAGACTAAGAAGCATTGATTCATCAACTGAAGGTGAGGATAATAGGAAGAAGAAAAAAAAGTACCCTCAATTTAATATGCATACAGATATGGTTAAGCCCCAATTTATAGTTGGGATGTTGTTTGGGACTTCCCAAATCTTTAAAGATGCTGTCAGACAACATGTTATAAAGACTGGAAAAGCAATCAAGTTTGTCAAAAATGACAGCCTCAGGGTGAGAGCCAGCTATAAGCCTCCATGCAAGTGGGTCCTTTTTGCATCTAAAGTTTAAGGGGAAAATAGTTTTCAACTAAAAACCTACCCACACCACACACAACTGTGGCAGAGTTTTCCATAATAGACAAGTCAATTCCACTTGGTTATCCTAATAGTACATGGAGACACTTAAGACCAACCCTACATGGCCCTTGTCTACTTTCCAAAAAGCTATGCAGATGGACCACAAAGTTGGGGCATCAAAAAGTCAAGTTTATAGGGCCAAAAAGAAAGCACAAGACCTGATTGAGGGTAGCCATGAGGAACAATATGCAAAACTATGGGATTACTGTGAAGAAATTAGAAGATCAAATCCTGGGTCAACCATTATTATGCAGGTTCATGAGATTCAGCTAGAGGATGAGGATGATGTAGGGAAGTCAGGATTTGAAAGGATTTATGTATGTTTGGGGACTTCTAAAAACGGCTTCATTGCAGGATGCATGGCATATATTGGAGTGGATGGTTGCCATTTGAGAGGTCCTTACAAAGGCCAGTTGCTTCAATCTGTGGCCATTGATGGTAACAATAACACTTTTCTAGTGGCTTTTGCTGCAATGGAAAGGGAAACAAAATCCTCATAGAAGTGGTTTCTGGAGATACTACAAGAAGATCTAAGGATAGGCAACCACAAAGGGTTCACAGGTCATGTATGATAAACAAAAGGTAAAGGTTTTGGTATTCTTTCACTTAATTTAATTAGTCTTTTGTGGATAACCTATATTACTTGCTTTTGGCTTGGCTTTTAATTGTTGTTGTCTTGGTTTTTGTTTTTTGTTTTTTTGTTTTTGTTTTTGTTTTTGTTTTGTTTTGGTTTTTGTTTTTTCATTTATTTTTGTCATAAGGAGTAATTCCAGCAATTGCAGAGGTGCTTCCATATGCTGAGCACAAATTCTATATTAGGCATTTCTGCAGCAACTTCAAAGACAACTTCAAGGGCATTCATTTAAAATAAATTTTGTTTTGTGCAGGGAAAGCCACATATGTGCAAAGGTTTCAATATCATATGGAAGAGATGAACACGACAGATGAAGATGCTTTCACATGGTTGGCAGACAAACCACTTTACTTCTAGAGCAGGTCCCATTTCACAACATACAACATCTGCGATGAGTTGGACAATAACATGTGTGAGAGCTTCAACAGTTTGATTCTAGATGCAAGAGGTAAGACTATTTTGCCATTGCTTAAGGATAGTAGATGCATTTCGATGAAGAGGATGCAAATAAGGAGAGAAAAAATGAGGGCATATGAGGGTCCTATATGTCCTAACATCCAAAAAAGACTAGAGAAGAGGAAGTTGGATGCATGCAATTGTGGTGCAATTTGGGCAAGGGAACAAAAGTACCAGATCAACTGTTTCAATGGACTACAATTTGTGGTTGATCTAGAAGATAGCACCTGTTCATGCAGAAAATGGAAGTTAACTGGTATCCCATGTTGTTATGTAATAGCAGCCATTTATGATAAACATGAGAACCCTAAAAAATATGTGGCACACTGGTTCAAGAAGAAGACTTATATAGCCTCTTATAAGCCACTAATTTACCCCATCAATGGATCTGAAATGTGGCCTAAGTTAGTGTTAGATGCACCACTGCCCCCTAGAGTCAAAAAACAACCTGGGAGGCCAAAGAAATTGAGAATGAGAGAGGCAGATGAACCCAAAAACGCCGACAAGTTGAAGAGAAAACACACTACAACCACATGTGCCACATGTGGTCAGCTTGGACATAATAAAAGAAGTTGCAAAGGCCAACCAGTTTAAGGCAATGCTATAAAGACAAACTTACCTATAAGTAAAGTTATTGTCAATTTATTTCACTCTTACATTGCAATTTGTATGAGGCATTGATTGATTAATTACATTACATTTCACCATGTTTGAAGGTGAGGAATAATAATAGTTCAAGCCAAGTTGAAATACCTCCAATGGGTACTAAGCAAAACATGGCAATGAGGAGTAAGGCGAAGGTTGTTGCTGCAGGAGGTAGTGGCAGTCAACCAAGCATGGGCACCAGGGCAAAGACAGCAAATGCAATACCTATTGGCAGCCAACCAAGCATAGGCACCAGGGCAAAGACAGCAACTGCAAGACCTAGTGCCAGTCAACCAAACATGGCCACCAGGGCAAGGGCAACAGCTGCAAAAGGTATTAGCGGTCAACCAAGCATGGCCAAAAGGGCAAAGGCAACACCTGTAAAAGCCAGTGGTAGTCAACCAACCATGGCCAACAAGGCAAAGTCAAGGCCAAGCATTGAACCATGCATGCCTACCATGGCAAGGTCAACGCCACTGTAGCCGTCCCCGAACGCCCCGGGAGGGATGAGTCCCGTTCCGTTCGCTATGGGCTCACTACAATTTGGACTCAAATTGTCACGGTTCTCGATCTGAACGAAAGAGTCCAAATTCGGCAAATTGTTTTGAGAAAATAGATTTTTTGAAAGAAGTGCCAAACATGGACTGCTTTGCCAGATACAGAGTCGCCACCTAAATATTTTATTTTGGGAAATTTAGGAAACCCTGACTCGTTGCCTAAGGCCACGTGTCCGTCATCACCAAAGTTGCCTCGGCTTGGGAACTTGGGTACGATTGGAGAAGGTCACTTCGTGAGCACCCCCGCTCGCCCGGTCAAAGATCGGCCTCTACTAACCATGATATCCAGTTTTGAAAACATTATGCGCCCTTATTCCGGTTATTAGCCTAGATTTACTATGTGATGCGCACAGCATAAAAGTATAGATTGGGTCGCCTGAATTGGAACAAAACATTTCCTGTTTATTTTTGAAAGTGGTTTTCTACTCGCAACTAGGCTTAACATGCAGATTTTGCCACCCTCAGGTGGGCTTAGAAAACATGGTTTTGCCACTATCTAGTGGGCTAAAAACTCACAATGAATGAATTGTTCCAATCCAAATAACTCAACCTTCACCCATTGGCATTCAGGCAGTTATATCACACAAGCACATAGCCTCATGGTAAGCATGCTATCATGGCAGTCGCTCACACGCATGCAAGGATGCTAAAGCATAAAACTTATCGAGTACTCCAAGCCAAAACAGAAGCTATGTTAGAAATCCATGCATGATCCTAACTATACAGAGATGCCTAATGCAACACATGCAAAATGTAACTAAGATAGGCTCGGCTATTCTAAACATGGCATATGAAATGCTATAGCTAACATGTATACAACTTGGAATTGAAGTACAATGCAGTGAATATGATGCGCCGAACCCGGTGCATGCAAGACAGATGAATGAATGCAAACAAGTTACCATACTGTATGCTAATTGAAACATGCCCTAATCTAACCATCATAAGCTGGTAAATAAAAGGGAGAAAGACATGGGGTTGGAAGACATACATCACACACACACACACACATATTACAACATTGCCCTCGCTCGGAGGGTCCGAATAAGTAATACAGTCCGAATAAGTACAAAACCCTAATTAATTAACAAATTAATCTAGGAAAGTAGTAAATTTGCATGCAAGCCTATGGACTGCCTCAACTCTGCTCTGGATGATGAATGATGCATGGTTGAGTTGTTTTGCACGGAAATCCATTACGATGCCCCAATTAGCCTCTATTTATAATTAATCCCGGAATGTTGCACGAAGCTCCAAAAGGCAGCCGGTTTCTGATTTGCTGCAACAGAGAGCAAGAAAGGGGCATGGCAATTTATTTTCACATATGTATGCACACCTCGATCCTCGTGCCATCAATCACGCATCTCGATGCATGATGGCCGAGGAGTTGAATTGCACGACTCAATATGAAATGAATGCACATATAAACACAACAAGACCGAGACTCCATCATGGTTAATCCGGAGCGTCGGTGACCGGGAATTGAGACACGTTCCGTCACTTGGAGTACGAAACGTCCCTCGTTTCTCGTGCTCGGGCTAGTTCCTATCCCAAACACAATGCAATATGCATGACATGCATGAATACAATTCTAGCATGCGACCTAGCATGCACAGTGCTATGAAATGGCATACACGATGCTCGATGTAACATGGCATACACAATGTTCTAACATACAACCTAGCATACGCAATGCTGTGAAATGGAATGGCACGATGCACGATGGACTTACACCAATATGAGTGGACCCCAGCCACACTCACATCAGTGGCCATGAGATGAAAATGAGACACTCGAGATGTGCGCACACATGCACGCAAACCGAGGACCGATCTTAAGGCACAAAGGCCACTCTAACAAGGCATGGCAAGGCATGGAATATGGCATACAAACATGCAAGTTCCAACACTAAAATGTGATGAAAAATGATCCCGAAACATGGAAATATAGCACCCGATGCATGGAATGGTCCCGAAACACAAAACTAGGCACATGCACTGACCTATAGCTATACAAAGCATACATTATTTGATCATGAAGCATGAAGATAGAACCAAGGCAGTCCCAAAACATGAACATTTCTAGTTCAAAGCATGGCCAAAAGATTCTAGCAAGATGGACTAAAATAGCATGCAACTTTAACTAGCAAACATGGTTTACATGGCATATATATGAAACAAGTGAGAACTCATCAAACCAGCAAAAATCAGTGAATAAAACATGCCAAGACATGCCCAAATAACCTCTGAAATGCAGCCAACACATGCACAAATGATGGGTTCTTTTAGAGGGCATACAAAGGGGTTATTAAGCACATGCATCAAGGACACTTAGCATAGCCAAATCAACTCTAAAAATAAAATATGATGTCCCTAAAACTCATCAAATTGGTCTTGAAATCAGTCAACAAAGCATGCAAGATAGGGCCTCTTTGGAAGGCCAAAAAGACCATTAAGCAAAACAAGGAGGGAGGGGGTCACCCCTCTCTAATTTTGGCCTTCAAGAATACACCTAAGCCACTGAAAATCCACTGGATTTCAGTGGCTAAGAGGCCAAACCATAGCCAATGCAAGTATTCTAATGCATAGCCCTAATCATGAAGAGATGAAGCATGCATAGGGGAAGACGACTCCAAACAGAAAATGGACCTTAATTAAAAATGAAGATGATGTCAAAGAAAGACTTTTTTCAGTTTAGGTTGAGATCGAAAAAGGCTCACAAATAAGGCTAATGTACCATGCAAAAACAACCCTAAAAGAGAGATTGGACAAACAGGATAGCAAAAGGCCTCAAACAGCAAAGAGCCCTTCAAAAAAGTTGAAGAGGGGCTCAAAAAAAGATACTTTATAGTTTATGAAAAATCTCAAAAATGTCTACAAGTAAGGCCAAAATATGATGCAAAAATAGCCCTAAAAGAGAGATAGAGGGCAAGAGGCAGTAGATAGCCTCAAACAACAAAGATCCCTTCAACAATGTTGAACAGAAGATCAAAATAAGGCACTTTACAGTTTTTCTCGAAGCCCAGAAATGCTCACAAACAAGGCTAATATAATATGCAAGAAATAGCCCTAAAAGAGAGATAAAGAGAAAGGGGCAGCAGATGGCCTCAAACAGAAAAAAAATCCTGAATCAAACATGAAGATGAGCTCAAAATAAGATTGTTTCCAGTTTGGGTCGGAGCCCAAAAATGTTAGCAAAAAGGGCTAAGATATAGAACAAAATAGTGCAAAAATGGGAAGAATAGGAGCTTACCCTTGTAGCCTAACTTTCCAGCAGCCTTTGGTCCAAGGAAATAAGCTCTCAATCTCTACAAATGACTTCCAAGGGGCTGGAATGGATGATGGTGGTGTGGTGCTATGGGTTGTAGTGGAAATGGTGCAAGAATCTTAGGGTTTGGAGGGTTGAAGTATAGATATAGGGAGAGTATGTGTATATGCCCTAGCTGGTTCTTCTAACCCTTAGAAATGGAGGAGGGGTGCTACTTATATAGAGGGAGAGGAGTGAAGAAAAGGGGGGGAAAAATAAATTCAAATTTCCCCCCCAAAAGGGCAGACCCTCGGGCAGAGGTCTGGTGCAAAACAGCTGGCATGCACCAGGAGAGACAATTTTGGCCGGCCAAGTTTAGAAGGTTCATGTAATAACCCGACCCTCTTCTATGACTCTGGTATACTTTTAGTTCCCTTATTCTGTATATTTATACGCTTATATGTGGAATTACGATTAAGTAAGTGAATCCCATGTTTAAGGATGTCTATCTGTTGAATAAGAAAAGTATCAGTTGCATGTAGAATGTTAGAGGCAGAAATTGGAAGCCTTAGGAGCTTAATTATCTGAAATTAATTTTATATCTGTGATCAGCATAATTTTTATGTAATTTTAAGTATGTTTGGGAAATTTCAATTTGGGGATGGTTAAACGACTAATTTTCGTCCCTATTCAAGCTTTATATCTATATATATTTGTAAGAGTCTTATTGACCTTAAGACTTAGGACCTTCTCATAAATATATCTCCTCAGAGAAGATGAGGGAAGAGAGGAATTGAAGAGTGGAGGGAGGAGATCATCAAAGGTTGGGAATTTGAGGAAGTTTAAGCACAAGGTATGTAGAAGGCTATCCCAATTAACTCCTATAACTCTTCTTCTTCTTAAGATGTGTGAAATACCCTCATGATCATGTCACTTAGGGGTTGGAATTATGGTTCTATGTGTGTGTGTAAGAAGTTAATGGACAAAACAACCTTACTTGGGTGTTTGATTCAATTGGAATTAACCATAGAGAAGTTATATTTTATCTTCTTATTTTGAACTCAAGTATGTAGGCATGGCTTCATATCAAAGTATGTTTATGGGTATGTAAAGGTAGAACTTTCATGGATTTGTGCATGTTAAACTAAAGTATATTAGTTTAATGTATGGAATTGTTATTGTATTTATATGAGTTTAGGCCATGTTTTACCAATTATGAAGGTTATTTTGAGTCTTATTCATGTTCACCAAAAGGTGGGATTTTGAAAGAATTTTCGGACAATTTTGGGCAGAATCGCTGCACGTGTGGGGGTCATGGCCGCACGTGCGGGAGGTGCTGCCGCACGTGCGGGAGTCAAGGCCGCACGTACGGGAAATGGTGAAAAACAAAGGCTTGGCTACTGTCTAAAAGGCACGTGCGGGGCATTTTTTTGTCACGTCGAGGAGAGCTTACGCCGCGTGTGGGGCTCCTGACGCCGCGTGGGGCTCACACCAAGACGCACGCTGAAAAACCTGGATTGCTCCGTTTTGCGTGTAGAACCTCTAATGTTGTCGGAATATTTAATTGATGCCGTTACGATATGAAAAAATGAACTAAAGTGTAAGTTGTGAATGTGTGCAGGGCACACTCCGGGAGGAACAAGCACGTCATCTCAACGCTGTGAGTAGTAGTACGATAGTCGTACGTTCACTTATTGTTAATGATTCTTATCGTTAACCTAATGTTCCTTGCAAGTAATTATGTTAACAATATATTGATTGGAAAGTCTAGAGACATTATCAAGCAGTACATTCTATTTACTGTTGACAAAGAATACTAACATTCTGTATGGAACGTACAAGCACTATGGAACCATGGTATTGTATTTCTAAATCATTCAATCTGTAAAATGTGCTTACCTCTCGTTAATGATTATCGGGAATGTCCTATTAAACCTAAGTTAACTATGTTAACTCATGTGTACAATGTAATGACTACCATTAGTACTCTATAAAGTTACAAGTCAACTATGTTAACATATATGAATGGTCAAACAAAGGTGTAAGCTTTTATATGTTACTAAGTAATAGATCAAGTGAACGGATCAACTGAACGTATATGCTCTTATATGAGTATTGATGTTCATTCTTGAAGAACGGATTTTTGAGTAAATATGTGAGCCTACTGTTTTGTTGTCCATAGGCCACAGGCCAATCAATTAGAGGTTATCAAGTTTAGATACCTTTGAAGAATTAGAATATTGGAAAGCTATTCAGAAACCAGGATACAAGTGCAAAAGTTTAACATTATTATGCGACTCTCATGGGAATTTGTTTTATTCTATCTTTGTTAAGCGTATGATAATAACATGATATGACAAGAAATGCCCTAATTTCTAACATGTTACATTTTGAATCACCGAATGATGGTCCATTTATATAAAGGTATTCAAGGCATCCTTAACACAAGGCCCTTACCCGGGGGTAGTAATACCGTGGTTCAAATATGTTACAAGTTTACGTATATGACAAGTTCAAGTATGTTACAAGTTCTCAGTACCGGGGAATTCCTTCATGGGACTAACAAGAATGCTTGATATTGATTTGTTAACGCTATTGAAGTGCCACACAAAATCAGGTACAAATTCTGATTTCTATTTATGATTCAAGTATAATGCATAAGTTTGTTTTCATTATGGTGTGACATGATAAGTATGGTTCGGTATGGAACAAAGTGCTACCTTGTGAGCCACCTCTAGAGTCTATGTGAGACACCTCTTAAGTCCATACATATATGAACTAGGCTTAAAGCCAATATGGGCCTATGGCCATTCTGTATTTCTGGTATGGAGCAAAGTGCTGTACGGAACTAAGTGCTGCAGTGCGAGTTACCTCTAGAATCCGTACGAGCCACCTCTTGAGTCCATACATATATGAAAGTTATGAGGCTAAAAGCCGTTATGTGAAAGTTATGAGGCCAATGGCCATTATGTATAAGTTGTTATGATATGAAACAAAGTGCTACACGGAACTAAGTGCTACAATGTGAGTCACCTCTAGAATCCGTGTGAGACACCTCTTGAATTCATACAAGTATGTTCAAGGGCTTAATGCCAAATTATTTAAGGGCTTTACGCCATCATGTTTAAGGGCTTTATGCCACCATGTTTAAGGGCATCATGCCACTCTGTTCAAGGGCTTCAAGCCATTATGATGTCAGATGTGATGTTTCAAGCTTTTATGTTTCAAGACTAGGCTTAAGGCCGTTATGAAAAGAGTACAGAAGCAGGCTAACTATGTGAACTCTGCATTTTCATACGCTTTGATATTATGTTCAAGTTAAGCATTGTTTATTTATGTATTACTATTCACTGAGCTTCGCTCACTTCGTGTTATGTCTGTTCTGTAGGTAATCACTTTGGGAATCCGTCTTAACCCTTGATGCTCACCCTTCAGTTATCGACCTCAGTATGCCCAGGCTCTTAGACCAAGTCTATGCATTTATGTCAAGTTTTGTTAAGATTTTGGCTTGCACTTTAATTATTTACCTAAAGATAAAATGTATGTATATGACCCCTTCCTATACCAATGTTCACTTATGCGGTCTTATGTGTGTATGAGCATGTATTTAAATAAATGGCTCTTATGAATCTGATCCTGGCATGTTAGGTTTAGCTCAATGGATGCTTTTCTGTGTTATTTTATAATACTAAATGCTTCCGTTCAGGCCCCATATGATATGTATAACAGGCTAAGTGTCCATTTCTGTATAGGTCAAGCCCGAACTTTTAGGGGCGAGTTTGGGGCGTGACAGTTCAGGTGGCCAGCCGGCCACCTCCCCTGGCCGGCTGGCCAGGTTCAAAAGGTTCAGCAACAATTGCTGGCCGGCCACCCCAAAAAGGTGGCGTCCCAGATGAGTGCAATACAGTTATGTGCTTTAAACCTAGAAAATGTGAACCAGGAGAGAGAAAAGCTAGCTTTTTAGAGGGGTTCAAAAGGGTCAAGAACCATTGTTGGCTGGCCTACCCATATTGGTGGCCTCCCAGATGAGTAGATCACAATGGTGTGTTGGAAATTCAGAAAAAGTGGCCCGGGAATGGGAAAAACCAGCTTTCTAGTAAGAAAAACGGGCGACGGAGAGCAGTGAATGAATAAAACTGGCTTTTCAAAAAAATTGCTGGCCTCGCACCCTCCTACAAGCTTTCTAACAATGAAAATAATGTCCCTGCCAAAAAATGGACCAAGACGGATGCAAAACGAAGGTTCGGGGGCCAAAACACGCAGTTCGGGACCCTGAAAACAGGCTGTTAGGCACCGGAAGTGGCGTTCGACCACGGAGTTGGTCTCTCGGGCCACAGTGTCCCTCAAAAGGGAGGAAATAAAATATGTGCCAAAAACCAGAGCAAACGGAGGTAGTTAAGCGGTCCCAAACTGAGGCACACGGCCGACGGCTCCGAAAATCGAGAACCGGGCTTCAAACGGGAAAAATGGCCTACGACCACGAAACATAGCCTACGGCCACTGAGAGATGATCTACGAGACCTCTCCCTCCCTTTGGGAAGAGAAAACAGAGAAAACAAGGCCTGGTTCACAAATCGAGGCAAAGCACAAAAGAGTTCGGAAGTCTGGAGGCAAGGCTCGCAGCCGTGATTCCGCAACCTCAGGACGAGCACAATATGCAACATCACCAAGCGCTCAATTGGTGATGTCTAAGTCTTAAGGTCGGTCAAAAATGGGGTGTCTACAGTTGCCCCTCTTTGACAGAACTCGGAAGTCAAGGAGTGACGGGAGTGAATGTCAAAGCCCAGAGACGACCCATTTTTGACAAGGCCGAAGACTTAGACAAACAGGCGAGATGAACAGAAAGATGTGCCCGCAGGCATGCCCACAGGCAGGGGCCAAAATGCAAAGCGATATACACAAAGCCGGATGTAACTCAATGATCATGCGAAGCAGCAAGCTGTAATGAAGCAAATATTCACAATAGATGCAACCGTTTTAAGCAAGAATGCAAAGCAATACTACATTTCATGCAGTTGAAGAATGCGGAGAATCATTGAATTCCCGCCACGTCTCACACGGAGGGGATACAATACCTGTGTGGCTCGTCTGGTCGCACCAGCCCTAAATGAACCGTACATACAATATTGTGCCTGCAAAAGGAAGAAACTCAACAAGCACAACATGGTTAGAAACGCATGTTCAGCGTGATATCGAATGCAGACAAACGCAGTGTTGATGGGTGAACGCATCGCAATGCCAGAAGCGACGCATGTGACAACGCAAGTTTAAACATGGGGGGCATGACAATACCCGTGAAACGTGCACAACAGTGCAAGTGATGTGCAGGAGAATGCAGGTGATGTGCACGACAATGTAGAACAAGCGTAAATTTGAATGCACATTTTGAAACGAAACAACGAGCAAAGCAATGCAAGTTTCGACGAAGATGGTTCAATCACATCCTCCAGTTTACCTCCCGGAAAGGTCACAACATATTCAAAAAGGATACACCTTGCTTTTGACGAGTAACAATGGGACACGCATCGAAAGTTGGAGTTGAAGTTCCCGTGGAGGGATTTCGCGACGAAAAGTGCACTTTCCTTGTACTTTCTCGGGTGCCGGGGACTCCAATCATCACCAAAATTTGCAGAGACCTTGGAGACCATGTTGGGAACACCACCGACCAGGTATGGTTCAAGGGGGAGGCTGCCGGCCAGGGGTGAGGCAAGGGGATGGCCGGCCTACCAGGAAAGGTGGCCGGCCGGCCACCTAGTCCAAATTCGGGGCAGTTTGGTCTTTTTGCTCTCATTTCTTTAAATATACAAAACCAAACACTTTAAGCTCATAACTCCAAGGCCGAAATCAATCCCTCTACCTTCCTAGAGCATTTTCCCTCTCAGATCTGCGCTCTGTACACATTTTCCAACGCCCCACGCCAAGTTGTTTCGCGAAATCTTTCAGTTTTCAACACTTTGAACCGATTAAATTTTGATTTCGATGCTTCTTTTCTCATTTTCATCACTTGAGGTAAGTCTGTCTCAATATTTGGAAGATTTTCTCGGGAGTTGACTCTTGTTGACTTTCTCCAATTTTGGCTTATTTTGCTCATTTTTGCTCCTTTTTGCAAATTTCTTGAGATGGCGGGTCATTTTCCCCATGGCGGAGGTTCTCGAGGTGCCGGAAGTGATCCATACATTATGGCTCTACCTCCGAGGGTTCGGCTCGGACACACATCCTCCCATAGGCAGTTTTTTATCATTTCACTGATTTCGATGACCGAGCGCCTGGGGATCTGCTTTTGCGAGAGCCGGAGTCTCACCTCTCTCATCAGGCACGAGAGGTATTTACTTCAATTTTACATTTTCTGCAATGTATTCTGCATTTCTTGTGCATTTCGTGCTTTCGCTATGTTTATCTGCTCATTCAAGCACGCAGCTTGTTTCGAATGTTTAGCCTATAACACCGCATTTCGTTTGTATCTTGAACACACAGTTCAAACACTCTGATTTTCTGAACACACAGCCCGTATATTGATTGTGAACACACAGCACACACTTGTTGAGAATTGAACACACAGCCCAAACTTTGAGGTGAACACACGGCCCACTGATTTTGAAATTTGAACACACAGCTCAAATACTTGATGTTGAACACACAGCTCAAACTTTGAGATGAACACACAGCCCACACTGATTGATAGTTGAACACACAGCCCAAACTTTGAGATGGACACATAGCCCGTTGTTGAGGTGAACACACATCACACACTGATTGATAGTTGAACACGCAGCCCAAACTTTGAGATAGACACACAGCACAAACTTTGAGATGAACACACGGCCCACTGATTTTGAAATTTGAACACACATCTCAAATACTTGATGTTGAACACGCAGCTCAAGCTTCGAGATGAACACATGGCCCACACTGATTGATAGTTGAACACGCAGCCCAAACTTTGTATCTGATTTGATTTTGCACTCAGCTCATACATTTCATTTGCACACAGCACATTTATTTCATTTGCACGCAGCTCATTCATTTCATTTGCACGCAACTTATACATTTCATTCTGAAACTGAATACATGTGTTCATCCTGAATGCAGGTGACTTCTCGTACTACACGAGGATATGGCTCTATCGCGGCGAAGGAGTGGTATGCCGAGCTCCTGGAGGCTGTTCGAGATCTGGTTGACGTGGCAGGGTTCGGGCCCTTTTGCACTGGGATATCCCGCTGTCCTGCTAGCAGGATGCTGATGGGTGCTTTGGTGGAGAGATGGTGGGACACCACCAACTCCTTCCATTTCTCTGCCACTGGGGACATGACTATGACCCCGTTTGACTTCGCCGTACTAACTGGCCTTGATGTGGGAGGTTGGGCAATCCCATATGACAAGGACATAGGCCAATGGGAGGCAGCCTGGATGTACTTATTGGGAGCTCGCCCGCCGGTTGACAGATCTTCGGGCAGAGTCCGATACACCTGGTTTTCTTTCCATTTCAGGAGGGTGGAGATGGAGCTTGAGACTCCTGAGAGGTAGCACAGTATACGCGTGGATTTCTGATGTTCCTCTTCGGGACCACTCTGTTCACCGATAGGGGGAACACTGTCGGGCTCTATCCGTTGAGCGCTCTAGTGGACCTATCACAGGTTAGTCGATATGATTGGGGTGGCGCCAGCCTGGCCACTCTCTATTGCTACATGAGCGCGACCTCCCGCGGACGGGGGAACATGGTTGGTGGTTATTGGAGGGCCTGGGAGGTACTTTCTGTCCTCTTGATTTACATTTTTGCTTCTCATTATTTGTGCATTGCACACACGGCGCACTTTGCACTCTGTATCTTGCACTTTGCTCTCAGCATTTTGTATTTACCTTCTGCACTCAGCATTCTGTATTCTGATGGCTATTGCTCTGTTTTCCACAGCTATGGGTCTATGCGTACTTCTCGACGTTAGCCCCAGAGCTTGAGGTGGAGGTCCCCCTCACGACCCCATATTCACTTGTGTTTGAGGGCTAGTACTGGCCGAGACCTCGGGAGTCTTTCCTCTACCTGCGATAGTACTTCGATACAGTGTGGTCGTCGGAGGTATTTCAGAACTCTCAGTTCCTTATGTTTCCACTCTTTGAGTTACCTTGCACATTCATAATTTCTGATCAGCTTATGCATTGGTTATCCGCAGATCACATGGCAGCCCTGGGTGCTTTTAGGCGGAGATCTCCGATTTCAGTTTGCTGGAGCATGGGGTGTTTCCCGATATAGGGTCTTGTTCAAAGGGCCGGTTGGTAGGGCCTAGTTCTTGGGGGATCGCTTTTTGCGTCAGGTATGGGGCTACCCTACTCAAGACCCTCCCTCAAAGACCCCAAAGGAGCATGGATCGATAGGCTCCCTTCCCAGGGTGTTGTCGACGCTAGGTTGGGTACTGATGCATTTCTTCATCTCGAGGAGGGGGATTACGCTACTTATCATCATACATACTTGATGCCTCCATTGATGGGAGTCCGTGCTCCGACGAGGAGGTCTGCTGGTATGCCCTCATCGAGTCAGGCCCGGACTTCGTATATCCCTTCCACCAGCAGGGCTGGCACATCTAGGGGTGGGGGTGGATTGGTTCCCCCGATTCCCCTGACTCATTTTCATGCTGGATGGCCAGAGATCCCGACAGAGTTGACGGGATGGAGAGATGGGACTTCCTACCCGATCCCGATAGAGCCTCCGAGGTCTGATCATTGATTTGTCAGAAACCCTGACTCGCCACCAGTATGCTTTGATTTATTACTCAGATACTTGGACATTCATTCATTTACTAATGATCTTGAATTTACATTTGCAGCCTCCCGTCGAGTATATAGATGACATGCTCGGATTGGTAGCCTCACTCGAGGGCATGGTCCTGCGGAGAAAGGATATGTTGTCTATCATGGGTGTCCAGGTATTCTTCAGTTTTCTTGCATTTATCATACTTCTGATGACATGCTGTTCTTGAACATCTTACTGCATTGCTAGGTTGCCTGTGTAGAGCACATCTGACACACACCACATTCATGTACTATATCTGCATACATCCACTATAGTTTGCTTGCATCTGCATCTGATATACATGTTTTGGATGATGTATTCAAATTGCACTCTTCATTTTCAGATGCCTCCGGTATATGCTCAGTCATAGGCCGGGCCATCCAGGCCTTCCCGAGGAGCTGGGCCATCTAGGCCTTTTCGAGGAGCTAGGGAGGGGGGTCGTCTCGCAGACGCAGGACACACATTATAGAGGAGGAGGCCAGTGAGGAGGAGGAAGCTGCAGATCGTCAGTCAGAGACATCTGCTAACAGGGAGGAGGGTTCCAACCCTGGTTCCGGGAGTGGAGGTGAGGCCGAGGAAGACCTCGAGGATGGCAGCTCCGACTCAGACGATGATGGTGATGATGGTGCAGAGGTTGCTCCGCAGAAGAGGATGAAGAGGGCCTCTTATTCCTGCTCTTGAGAGCATCGATGCATTTGTTTCCTGCTTTATTTACCTTTTTACTAGTAGTTGTAGCACATTGTACATTGTTAGACAGTTTTATTTTCTGCAAAACTTGTACCTTTGTTGTAAAAAAGTGTTGTAATAAAGGAAGCATGGTGGAATGAAACAGCTTTTGAAAAAGTGTTGTATTTTATGTTCTCAGCATCGCATCGCATCATTTTGCACAAAAATGAGATTGAATGGGAATGTGCATTGTGTATTTACCAAGACAGGTAGTGAACCGACACAACAAACTAAACAACTTAACTCACTAAGAAATAACATAATCTTAGCAAGTTTACAACTCAATAAGCAAGACACAACAATGTTAATTTAAACAAAGAATAACAACTTGAAGTACAAAACTCGAAAACTATGATAAACAAGACTTGATAAACAAAACAGCTCGACATACAAAGCAACAACTCGATAAGCAAAACAACAACTCGATAAGCAAAACTTAACAACAACTCTATAAACAAAGTGTATTTCGGATGACCTGGGTGTCGGAACGCATTCGAATCAGGGAGAAATGGAGGCCTTCGACACTCCCGATGCATGGAAATGCCAGGAACTTCCTTCTAGAGGGTAGAACAGGACCAAAGACACATTTTTCAACATGGCCGGCCACCTTTGGGAGCTGGCCGGCCAGCTTTTTGCATCGGAGGGGAGAGGGGTGGCCGGCCTACCAGAAAAGGTGGCCGACCGGCCACCTAGCTCAGCAACCACTAGTTTTTTGACACGTGTCCCCCGAACAGTGTCTTATCCTCTTTAAAAGTCCTAGCCTCGTGGTTGATTCATTTCATCTCAATTTTGCACCAAAATGGAGGCGTTTCTCGTTGAAAATCTCACAGCTTGGATCACTTCTCTAGATGGCTCGGAAAAGTTGAACTTCCGGGGCTTCGGCTTGAATGCACTATTCACACTGAGCCGTACTCCGCTGCACCTTCCATTCCTTCATGCCGCGGTGAGGTTTTGGAACCCGGTAACACATGTTTTTAGCTTCGGTGGGCAAGATGTATGTCCAACTTTCGAAGATTTTCAAGTTTTGATGGAATCTGAACGTCGTGAAGAAATTTTGCCTCAGTTTCGCTTCGGCCATGCCCAAGCTTTAGGGCAGATGTGTGGGCTCACCATGCATGACGCTCGATCTCTGATTTGCAACGAGGAACTGGACATCCTAGGTTTGATTCATCGCTTTTCTGATGCCGGTGACCGCGGCAACCATTATTAGCAAGGTTTTCGGCAACACGCCCTTTGCTTGTGTATGCTATCTCACTTTTTGCTCGCCCCAGGCTTTGGTGGATATAGTATTCGTCTAATTGAAGTTGCTTAAGGCTTGAAAGAGGGAAAGAGTTGTATTGCCATGACATTGGCCGAGACACTGATGGGCTTAGATGCTGTCTATCACCGGGAGACGACCAGGTTTGCGGGGAGTCCACTACTACTGTAGGTAATGTTTCCCACCCAATCTCACATATATATTGCTCACATCACTCAGCCCTCGGGCTCGATTCTTTTCCTCACAAAACCCTTTCCATATTTTTCTCTCCTCGTACATCTCTCTATTCTTTATTCTCTCGTTTTTCATCCCTCCCCAGGTATGGTTGATAGATAAATTGCAGGTTCTGGACTCTTGCCCAGCCTACTCATCTCGCGGCTATTTCTTTCGACAACGCCTAGTCGATGCCCTTGATGAGGGATGGTGGTTCGACTGGATGTGCAATTTTTTTTCAGATCGCATTGCTTGGCACTGTCCTTGGCTCAATCTCCCAGCGATGAGCTATAGCACGTCCCGGCAGGCCGGGATCTAGTTGATTGGTCTGACCCACTATGTGTTCTACTTTTCATTCCTGTTCCAACGCCAGTTCGGTCACGATCAGACTTGCCCGCTAGAGGGGATAGAGTACCCTGCCGCATTCTCGGTTCGAGGAGCACAGCTTGCCCGGTATGCGACAGCCTGGAGGACTAGAGAGCTTCTGGCCCCCGCTCCCATTTTCAGCTGCACTTTGTCTAACGAGTGCTTAGATTGGCTCAATGAAGAGGCACAGATTAGGTCCAGCTTGGCATCAGAGGCTTCAACCAGCTCTGGGAGGGGGCGCAGGGACACCTGACTTGCCTATGCCCCGGATTTATTGCTTTACTAGTGTAGACGTCCCCGAACGCATCCCGGGGGAAGGGAGTGCGAGTCCCCCCCGTTCTGGTTCAATATTGGGTCACTACAGTTCGAAGGACTCAAATGTCACGGTTCTTAATCTTGAACCGAAGAGTCCAAATCCGGCAAATCGTTTTGAAAATAGATTTTTTGAAAGAAGTGCCAAACATGGACTGCTTCCCCAGCAGAGTCACCAGAAACTGTAGACGTCCCCGAACGCATCCCGGGGGAAGGGAGTGCGAGTCCCCCCCGTTCTGGTTCGATATTGGGTCACTACAGTTCGAAGGACTCAAATGTCACGGTTCTTAATCTTGAACCGAAGAGTCCAAATCCGGCAAATCGTTTTGAAAACAGATTTTTTGAAAGAAGTGCCAAACATGGATCGCTTCACAGATCTGAGTCGCCACCTAAATATTTTAAAATGGGAAATTTAGAAAACCCTGACTCGGTGCCAAAGGCCACGCGTCCGTCATCACCAAAGTTGCCTCGGCTCGGGAACTTGGGTACGATTGGGGAAGGTCACTTCATGAGTGTAGACACCCCATTTTTGACCGCCCTCAAGACTTGGGCATTACTGATGGTTTGCTCGGTGTTGAGAGATGTGCAGGGCACAGGTTCAGTTTCTTCGGCAAGAAGAGAGGCAAATCTTCCCAAACACTTTGTTTAAGGGTTTGGAGTTGAAGAAAAGAGGAGAGGAGGGGAGAAAATAGGTTGGAGAGGAAGTTCGCCATGAATCCGGGTAGAAGAAAGTCGAGCAGCCCTCGCTGAATCGGGCTTATTCAATTGCGTACTTGGAGTTAAGCTATGAGGCCACCATCGTTGGAAAGAAGACTTCCGGGGCTTCACTTTGCACTCAAGAATCTCCTAGAGCCAAGTCAAGGTGGAGGAGATATGATTGGTTGAAGCTGGGTATCATCCCGGTTGGATCGAGTCTGCGCGGCTTCACGAAAAAGGGCATAACTTTTTGCACAGGAATAATTTTGATGCACGGTTTGCACCATTGGAAAGATAACTTCCGGGGCTTCGATTTGCATACCCACCGGACATTTTTTGACCAAGGAATCATCCATCGGCACTCTATTTAGCCGACCGGCAGAAAAGAGTGCCGACCGGCACTTTATTTTGGACAATGATCGAATCTTCTGGCCGGTTTGAACCCTTTGCACCCCCCAAGCCTGGTGCATACCAGCTGTGCCAGCTGGGATGCACAGAACTCGACCCACGTGCATGCATGTGCCCATTTTGCACCCTTTAACCCCATTTTTTGGACCCTTTGCTCATGGCTTCTTGAGGAAGCCTTGACCCCTTGTCTTGGCTTCCTCAAGAAGCCTTACCAGCTGTCCAAGCTTCCCTTACAAGCTTTGGCCCCCCTTGACCCCTTTTGATGACTTAGCTTCTAAGTCTTGGCTTTAGATTGCTTATATAAGGAGGTCCACTCCTCCTTTGATTAGGGTTGGAGATTTCTAAGCAAAACCGAGAATAGATATATATATCTAACATATATATCTATAACCATATATCTCTCCCATCCAACCTCCAAACTCCATAGTTCTTGGGCCATTCCTTCATCAACCCATAGCACAACTCATACACACTCCACACCAGCGACTTGGGGGACATTTGCAAAGGTTAGGAGCTCATTTTCTTCAATCAAAACCTGCTGGTTCATTGGTCTTCAAGGGTAAGTGTCTATTTTCCTCAAACTAGCATTTTCTTGGTTCATATCTAAGCCATAGTTGCATGTCTTTTTGAGCTTCGATGTAAACTACATAGTTGCTTGTTTTGAGCCCTTCTTCAACATTGAAGAAGGGCTTAATGCTGTTGGGGGTCTCCATGTAGTACTTACCATTATACCCCTCTTTGGCCCCCATTTTTGCATGCTTTATTAGCCTACCATGCTTCTGTTTTTGGGTCTTCGACAGGCCTGAAAAAGGTCTTAGTTTGACCCCCTCTACATGTCTCATGAAGGGTATTTGGCTGTTTGGTGCGTGCTTTTGGTACTTCATGTTGTACCCCCTTGTATGCCATGATTCTTGCATAGTATATTTGGCTGGTGTATAATCTGTTTTTGAGTATGTAATAAACTGTAAGTAGGCTCATTTTGAGCCCTTCTTCAACATTGAAGAAGGGCTCAACCATTTTTGGTAACTCTATCATGCACTTGCTTTGTAATCTCTTCTATTTACCGTAAGTTTGCATGCTTTGTTAGCCTATCTTGCTTTTGTTTTTGTGGATGGTCATAAACTGGAAATGTGCTTGTTTTTCCATGTATAAGATCTGTTTCTAGTTGTTTAGGCCATCCATGACATGCCTTATATAGTCACCTTGCATTTTGGCTTGCTAGCCTTAGGTGTGTGAGTGTGTAGCATGCACTACTTGTCTTGTTTACTTGGTTTGGCACCTTTTATAACATGATTTCAGAGCCTTATAATGCATGCTAGTTGTTCATGTTTAGCTTCCTTTAAGTGTGCTTAAAGCTTGCTTCATTATGCCTAAGTGTTGGTACCTTTGCATGCGTGCTTAGCCCTCATACTTAGCATTATGGCCACTGTTTTGGGCCTACTTAGGGTTGCCCAAGTCATGTTTAAGTCCATCCCTTTTTCTTAGTTTGCATGCTTGCCTTGTATGGTTGTTTGCATACTAACATTTGCACATTGCATGCCATGTTGCATACTAGCTAACATGTTTAGGTTGCATTGAACATGCATGCTTTGCCTCTTGAAATCAAGTGATAGAGGTTGGGCCCTTTATGTGCTTATTTGGTTTGCATTGCATTTGACATGAAAATGCACAAATTGGTTCTTTGGGCCATCATGCATGAAAATGCGTGATTGGTGGTCCAAGAACCAAGGGCCGTACCCCTTTGAGTCAAAAAACATGATAAGGAGTATGGTTGGTGCAAACATTGCTTGAAAATCCATGCCTTGCAATCATTGTCAAACCGCTCCTCTCGCAGAACCTTCCTGCCGACCGGCAGTATAATGTGCCGATCGGCACTTTGTTTGTGCCGATAACCACCACAAGCAGCCGATGGCCAATCCAAGCAGCCGATGAGCTCTTCCCCCAGCCGGTGGGGTATTTCAGATCATTTGGGAGGTATTCTGAAACTTTGGGAATTTTTGGAGAGGCAGGGCAGTGAAAACAGAACCAGCAGTGGCACGGTACGGGTTTTCCGGGCAAGGCGGACATCGAGCATGCATCATTCACGCATCCCGAGGCGCAGGGGTCAGGCCCCTTTATTTCACATTTATTTATTCAGTAATTAGAATTTGTAATATTTATTCATTTATTTTGGGACTGTATTATTATTTTGGTCCCTCCGAGCGAGGGCGAATGTGTAATAAGTGTGGGTGTGTGTGCATGTCTTCCAACCCCCACTTCTTTCTCCCTTTTATTTACCTGCTTATGATGGTAGATTAGGGCATATTTAATTAGCATACCTTATGCAATGCATGTGTGCATCCACGCATTTGTTGACATGCATCGGGCTCGGTACATCATACAAACTGCATTGTATTTCAATTCTAAATTGAATACGTGTTATTTGTAGCATTCCATATGCCATGTTTAGGGTTAGCCGAGCCTACTCTAGATTGCATCCTTGCCTGTGCTGCATTAGCCACTCTAACATGAACTAGGTCATGCATGTTTGCTAACTAGTTTCTTGTTTTGGCACGGAGTACGATGTAAGTATTTTACGCTTTAGCATACCACATGCATGTGAATGTTGTCATGACAATATGCTTACCATGCGGCTAAGTGCTTATGTGAGATAAACTGTTTGAATGCCTGTGGGTGGAGGTTGGGTTGCTTGAGTTGGAACAACTCATTGAAATCCGTCTTTTTTAGCCCACTTGCGAGTAGCAAAATCTAACACGTTTTTCGAGACAAAACGAATATGCAATGTTTATTCCCAAATTAGGCAATCTAGTCTATACTTGTTTGCTGTGCGCATAACATAGTAATTCTAGGCTAATAATTGGAATAAGAGCATGTAATGTTTTCAAAATCGGATATCACGGTTAGTAGAGGCCGGTCTTCGAACCGGGCGAAAGGGGGTGCTCATAGCTGACCTTCCCCGATCGTACCCAAGCTCCCGAGCCAAGACCACTTTGGTGATGACGGACATGTGGCCTTCGGCACCGAGTCAGGGTTTCCTAAATTTCCCAAAAATAAAATATTGAGGTGGCGACTCAGACCGCAAAGCATCCATGTTTGGCACTACTTTTCAAAAATCTGTTTTCAAACGATTTGGATTTGGACTCTTTGGTTCAGATGAACCATGACACAAATCGAGTCCGAATCAGAGCGAGGTCCCCATGCGTGCGCTTCTGGCGACTCTGCTGGGGATTTTAGAGAGCTTGACTCGAACTCGTGATATCCTGTTTTGACTACACTTATGTGTTTCTTTGCATTGCATGTGCATTGGTGCGCCTAGGACACCGTGTTGGCCATCTGCTATTCCTGAGTGGTTTGCCGGAGGGTTGTCTTGTCAAGGCATGTCCATAAGGCTGACCGGTTATGGCTCGCCAAGATGGGAACACAAACCCCGGTTTTACCAGGCACCCTTTTTGACCATTCGACCTAGTGCATATCGAATCCATAGTGACCATTCCAAACTAGGACAAAGTTGCTTACCCGATATAGGTTGTTTGAAGCCGCTGCGTGCATAGTGAAACCCTAGCTCCTGACAAAATAGGACAGGGAAACCCTACCCCAACATAGGGGTGTATTGGCTCTCACTTACTTGCTATGTGCTTTTAGAATGTATCTCTACAGGTAATGCATATACTGCTTTGAAGTCCGTATCCGGCCGGGCACCAGATGTCGATTTTGAGAATCGATTATATCTGGGTATCGATTCAGATTTGGGGCGATGGTTTCGAACAAAGGATCGATAATAGAATACAATGCTCACTTTGCTCAGATCAGTTCGGTGAAGTTGAGCCGAGATGTCAGCTCTGCTTTTCCCTTTTGCTAGGTAGTCTTGGAACCATAGCTTCAGAAGGCTCCGCTATCTCCCGAGTACGTTGGATTTGTGCTGATAGACTTTGTCGTGTCGAGACTCCGCAAGGGTAATCGTACTAGAGAAGGCTAGTCGTGCAGATCACCAGCTCAAAGAAGCTACGATCAAGGGCCCTTATCCACCCCTCCAGTGAACAAGTCAATCAGATGGATCAGCAGAATACATCAGGGATGGAGGCAATGATGCGTCAAATGTAGGAAACTATGAAACTCATGCAACAAGACGCTGTCCGCCAAGCGGAATTTTCCAAGCAAGAAGTCAGAATCATGGCTCAAAGAGGCCGAGCTCATCACTGTGCTACAAACAAAGAAGCGGCGTCTCGCTTCACAACAAGTTCCTCCCCCAAGAGGAGCTCCAAAGACTGGGAGACGCCAAATGTCCAGAAGGTACAGACATTCCTAGAGGGCCGCTCGCCCCAATTTTACCCCAGTTATCAAAAACACCCACCAACCTACCGGACTCTCCCTTTGAGTTCGAGACGGATCCCACAGCACTGAAGTTGAGCAAGCTTGAAAAGCTGTTCAAGAGATCCCAGGGAGTCAAGACCATCCCTGACATTGAAGATGGATACATGGACACAGCTGTGACATTGCTGCTTGTGTTCAAGATGCCTCACATCGACCGCTTTTGACGGGGAGATCCCATGGTCCACTTGAGTTTGTTTTCGATGTTCTCGCCGATGGGCTTGACAAGATTACGGCTCTCCTCTTAGCAGACTGCCGGGTATCGCGCCATCCGCACGCCAAATTAGAGGACTCTGAAACGAAGCGAGGAGATGTCCGAGGCCTTCGCCGCACAATATTCATACAATACCAGATCGAGATCACAACCCGTGATCTTGAGACAACCAGCAAGAGCCGAAGAGGGCTTTCTCGACTTTGTAACCCGTTGAGAGCCAAAGCTTCTTCGATGACCACCGGGCCGACAGGACCAGATACACGGATGATTGTGCGCAATCTCCAACCCAGCCGATGAAGATGATCGTCCTCCCCTACCCACCTTGCGCACTTCCATGAGATTGGGGTACAAATCGAGGATGCCATAAAGCAAGGCCTTATTGACCAGGAGAAGGAGCAGCCCAGGAGGGCGTTTACCCGCAGTTCAAATGCGACCACCAGTGGTGATGCAGCTGCAAGATCTTCTAAAGTGGGCATGGTCACCAACACCACATCACAAAAAGCTACCCCATTCACCTAAGGCGTCCGAAGCAGCTCACAGAAAACCAAATATCCACCTCGAGTCAAGAGGGTTTTCACCCCACTTCATATGCCTTTGTCAAAGGCTCTAGAGGTCTTAATCCGGAAAGGACATCTGAAACCATTGGAACAACGGCCTTTACCGATCCTCTCCTCCAAAACATGACCGAACTAAGTATCGCGTGCATACCATCAACAAACCGGTCATGAGACCGATAGTCGCTTGTCAAGGCCATGATGTACAAGATTTGTTTGACAACAACATCATCACCGCACTACCAAGAAGGTCTATCGTCACCGGGTCATGAACTTGGGGATAATACGATATGATCGGGATGAACCACCGCGGGCAACACTCGGTTTACTCCAGATGTGGCGTATGCACGCACTGCTTTGAGAATTTGCGAATGTTGGTTTTGTATGTTCCGACTTGGGTCTTGAGTCATTCATTGTTTTGCTTTGAGCCTGCTCTTTGTCTTGAGTCATCTTTTGTTTTTGGGTCTGCCTTGTAGTGTTTCGAGTCACCCTGCTTGTATTAGAGTTGGGTGATTTCGGGATATTACCTCGGATCTCACTATTTTGTTTTTGTGTTTGTCTTTTCACTTTCTTTTGAGTCTGTTTCGCCAGGAGCCGCTTGTGCCAACAGATTTGAATGGAATGAAGTGATTTTCACACTCTTGTGTTTACTTCTGCAGGTGCCATTGTGCGAAATTCTAAATGAGATGGCGATTTGACTAAGAACTCTGTCTTTTCTGTGCCTTGAAGTCATTGTAATGACCTAAGTTTTTCAAAACCTTTTTGAACACTGCGGTGAAAACAAAGAGGGAGGAATTCCTCGGGATTTGCAAAACTTTGATCAAACTGAGAGAAAGAGAGGCGTGCTAAGCCTTTAATGAATGAAATCATGCTTGTTAGTGTGAGTACTGAGAAGGACCCTAGCTTTGATCCAGATTGGTCCTACACTGTCTTCAGCGCGAGCGATTTGTCGCTTTCTTAAAAACTTTCAAAAAATGTTTTGCGCGGTCCTGCGAAGACATGTGGAATCGCTTGAGATTGTGCACCTAGGATCGCTCTCACCGAGACTCGACCTCATTTTGAACCTTGGACTCAAACTCAGAATGTTCAAACGGTTAACTACAACGTGAGGCCTGTGAGACCAAATTCAAAGCAACCCTTGAACTAGGGGCAAGAGAGTCAGATCAAGAAGTTCAAGTGTTTTCAAGAGAAGCTTGTAAAGCTAGATCAGAAGCCCCCCCTTCAAACTAGGGGGCAAAGATGTCGAGATGTCAAGAGTCAAGATGAGTTCTCTTGCGAATCAACAGCCACTCTCCTAGATACAGAGGGCTTCAATCTCAAAAAACCATTTGGCGTGGACTTATTACACTTTTACCCTTTGAGAGGCTCGCTGGGCTGAAAATCCGGAAGGGCGACCCAGGCAAAAGTTAGAGCAAGCAAAAAATACATACAAAAGAAAAAAAATATATACAAAAAAAAGAAAAAAGAAAAAGAAAAAGAAGCTCGCAAGGTCGAAAACCCGCATCGGGCGCCTTGGCAAAAGTTAGAGCCTAAAAGAAAAAAAAAATGAAAAAATGAAAGAGAATTGAAAAGAAAAGAAAAACAAAGCTCGCAAGGTCGAAAACCTGCAACAGGCGCCTTGGCAAAAGATAGAGCATAAAAAGGAGAGGTTAAATACCCGAGTGTACCTTAACCCCGAACTACGTAAGGCTTGATTCCCATGTTTGGGATACGTAGGCAACTTCATTCTGAAGTCCAGCCCTAAAACACTTCAAATTCAGTTGTGTCCATGAAATGGTTTTGATCATCTTTGCCTTCTCTTGTATCCGGTTGTGATCTTAGATTCTGAAGAATTGATTTCAATATGCCGCGGTGTCATTTTCAAACAAGGCAACTTTCCGCTGCCATTCAATGCACCGCATGTCATTTCAAACAAGGCAACTTTCCGTTGCCATGCAGGTCCTTCGTACAAGGCAATTTTCTATTGCTATGGGTCCAAGGTTGTGCATCTCAAAGAGTTGGTTCCTCGCTTGTTGAGCGGTGGCCGCAAAAAAAAAATAGTTTTGAGAATTTTTACTGAGGTTGACTATCCTCTCAAAAATCATTCCATTTTTCCAAAATCGACCATTTTCTTGGACCCAAAAAGGAAAATTTTCAAGCTTACAACCCGACTTGCATGATTTCAAATCAAAAATCGAATAAGCATGTTAATCTAACTTTCATGTTGGTCAAAATTGTTTTAAAACAAAAATGGTCAAAATGATGAACTAGGGGCAGCTTGAGTCAGCTTCTGTCTTCCCCATCATCAACATACTTGCCAAGAAAGGCACTCTACCTGCCAGAAAAGGGCACAACTAAAGTTAGCAAAAAGGGCTAAAAGCTCTCTCGTCCTCCAAGTAGCGAGGTATCAAGACATGCGCGAAGCACAAATTGGAATGGGGCGAGATGTTCCACTTCCTCATCTGGACAGATCTAACCACATCCAAACTCCCCGGCAAGGCATCATCAACCAATGTTAGCTGCAGATTTGCTACACACCCAGTTGTGGCACAACCTCTCTATGGGAAAGTTCACTGCTGTGTGCAGAAGAAAAAGAATCTAGCAGAATGCTAGGGGCAAGAGCCCGCAACTTCTTGTCTATCTACCAACCACTCTGGGAAGGGATAAAAAATTGAGAGATTGAAGAATAGAGAGATGTGCGTTGAGAGAAAAAGTGAGAAAAGGGCTTTTTCAGAAAAACAGAGCTTGAGGGCCGAGTGATGTGAGAATCACAAATGAGAAAGGGTGGGAAATAATACCCGGTGAAACAGGCTCCCTGTGCACATTTGAGTCTTGTGTTTTGTTTTGTCTGTTTCGATTCTTGTTTTGAGTCATTTCGAGTGTCAATAGATGTGTTTAGGTTGTTTACCTATTGTTTTCCGTTGTTGAGTCTTTTTCGCTATGTTCAGTCGTAAGCTCAATACCCGGTTAAGAACTCATTTCTTAATTTCAAAAAAAAAAAGAAATCAAATCATCTTGTGCTCAGAGTGCCGTGCCATTCTCCACATTTGTGCAAAACAGATTCGTTCTTTCATAAAACTGCAGGGCCCACCCCGATAAGTGTGAACAAGAAACCAGACCTATTTGAAGCTATGTGGTTCCGGACTGCAAAGTAAAAGCAAAAGAGGAAAACGTCGGGTATCTGAGTTTGTTTCAATTTCAGTAAGTCCCGAGACTACATCCCGTGTGTACCTCTTCAGGCCTTGCCAATGCTCCGAAGTATGAGTGTACCTCTACCTCAAGCTCAAGACCAAGTCTGCACCAAGCTAGAATTGTGTATCTAACACACACATTCTTATTTTGTGTATCTAACACACACATTCTCATTTTGTGTATCTATCGCATACATTCCCAATTTGTGTATCTAACACACACATTCTCATTTTGTGTATCTAACACACACATTCTCATTTTGTGTATCAATCGCACCTCATTCCCTTAGTGTATCAATCACACTTCATTCACTCAGTGTATCTGACACACTTTATTTGCCTTAGTGTATCAATCACACTTCATTCACTTTGTGTATCTATCACACCATTCTTCTCTTCATATCACATGTTTACTTTAGTGTATCTATCACACCTCATTCACTCTGTTTGCCTCATGTACCTGTCACATGTTTATTTAGTGTATCAATCACACTCTCTTCACACTTCTTTCACTTTGTGTATCTATCACACACATATTCATTTAGCGTATCAATCACATTTCATTCTCACTTTTGTGCATCAGTGTATCTATCACACACATATCCTTTTAGTATATCAATCATACTCCTGTTCACTAAGTGCATCTATCACACTTTGTGTTCACTTTTAGTATATCAATCATACTCTTGTTCACTGAGTGCATCTATCACACATTGTGTTCACTTTTAGTATATCAATCATACCTTGTTCACTAAGTGCATCTATCACACTTCGTGTTCACATTTTAGTATATCAATCATACTTGTTCACTAAGTGCATCTATCACACTTTGTGTTCACCTTTAGTATATCAATCATACTTGTTCACTAAGTGCATCTATCACACTTTGTGTTCACTTTTAGTATATCAATCATACTCCTGTTCACTAAGTGCATCTATCACACTTCGTGTTCACATTTAGTATATCAATCATACTTGTTCACTAAGTGCATCTATCACACTTTGTGTTCACTTTTAGTATATCAATCATACTTGTTCACTAAGTGCATCTATCACACTTCGTGTTCACATTTTAGTATATCAATCATACTTGTTCACTAAGTGCATCTATCACACTTCGTGTTCACCTTCAGTATATCCATCATACCTGTTCACTAAGTGCATCTATCACACTTCGTGTTCACCTTTAGTATATACATCATACTTGTTCACTAAGTGCATCTATCACACTTCGTGTTCACATTTAGTATATCAATCATACTTTTGTTCACTAAGTGCATCGATCACACTTCGTGTTCACCTTTTGTGTATCCATCACGCTTTGCTCACTTCATTCATCTTGTGTATCCATCACACTCGCTTCACTTTGTGTAGCTACCACACACGTTCACTTTTTGTATCTATCACATGCCCCCTTTGTGTATCCACCACACACATTTGCTTAGTATATCTATCACATATTTGCTTAGTGTATCCATCACACTCGTTTTGCTTTGCATATCTGTCACACTTTGCTTCACTTAGTGTATCAACCACACTTTATTCATATAGTGTATCCATCACACTCTCTTCACTTTTGTGTATCCATCACACATGTTTGTCCACTTGGTGTATCTATCACACTTCGTTCACTTCTGTGTATCTAACGCACATGTTCGTGAGAATTGCATAATTCTCTTACATCGTTCCTGCATGAGATGTAGTTTGGTTCATGTCTACTTGCTGGCATAGCATTCGCTTAAAATGTTGCATTTATTTTGCATAATTGCTTCATCACACTCCTTTGCATGATCATAAGTTATGCACTTGCATTGTGCATCACTTTGCATCCTCGAACTACGCCGTTGGTTTGATTCCTTGTAAAGGGATACGAGGCACTGGGCACAACCACTTATTCATTTGTATTTTGTTTGTTTGTCCAAGTCTTGGCCTCGTCAAAATGGGTCCTCGGGCTTTGACATTCACTCCCGTCATTGTTATGACTTTCGAGTTACAAAGAGGGCAAATCAGAGACACCCCATTTTGACCGCCTCAAGACTGGGGCATTACTGATGGTTTGCTCGGTGTTGAGAGATGTGCAGGGCACAGGTTCAGTTTCTTCGGCAAGAAGAGAGGCAAATCTTCCCAAACACTTTGTTTAAGGGTTTGGAGTTGAAGAAAAGAGGAGAGGAGGGGAGAAAATAGGTTGGAGAGGAAGTTCGCCATGAATCCGGGTAGAAGAAAGTCGAGCAGCCCTCGCTGAATCGGGCTTATTCAATTGCGTACTTGGAGTTAAGCTATGAGGCCACCATCGTTGGAAAGAAGACTTCCGGGGCTTCACTTTGCACTCAAGAATCTCCTAGAGCCAAGTCAAGGTGGAGGAGATATGATTGGTTGAAGCTGGGTATCATCCCGGTTGGATCGAGTCTGCGCGGCTTCACGAAAAAGGGCATAACTTTTTGTACAGGAGGAATTTTGATGCAAGGTTTGCACCATTGGAAAGCTAACTTCCGGGGCTTCGATTTTTATATCCACCGGCCATTTTTTGACCAAGGAATCATCCATCGGCACTCTATTTAGCCGACCGGCAGAAAAGAGTGCCGACCGGCACTTTATTTTGGACAATGATCGAATCTTCTGGCCGGTTTGAACCCTTTGCACCCCCCAAGCCTGGTGCATACCAGCTGTGCCAGCTGGGATGCACAGAACTCGACCCACGTGCATGCATGTGCCCATTTTGCACCCTTTAACCCCATTTTTTGGACCCTTTGCTCATGGCTTCTTGAGGAAGCCTTGACCCCTTGTCTTGGCTTCCTCAAGAAGCCTTACCAGCTGTCCAAGCTTCCCTTACAAGCTTTGGCCCCCCCTTGACCCCTTTTGATGACTTAGCTTCTAAGTCTTGGCTTTACATTGCTTATATAAGGAGGCCCTCTCCTCCTTTGATTAGGGTTGGAGATTTCTAAGCAAAAACCAGAGAATAGATATATATATCTAACATATATATCTATAACCATATATCTCTCCCATCCAACCTCCAAACTCCATAGTTCTTGGGCCATTCCTTCATCAACCCATAGCACAACTCATACACACTCCACACCAGCGACTTGGGGGACATTTGCAAAGGTTAGGAGCTCATTTTCTTCAATCAAAACCTGCTGGTTCATTGGTCTTCAAGGGTAAGTGTCTATTTCCCTCAAACTAGCATTTTCTTGGTTCATATCTAAGCCATAGTTGCATGTCTTTTTGAGCTTCGATGTAAACTACAAAGTTGCTTGTTTTGAGCCCTTCTTCAACATTGAAGAAGGGCTCAACACTGTTGGGGGTCTCCATGTAGTACTTACCATTATACCCCCTCTTTGGCCCCCATTTTTGCATGCTTTATTAGCCTACCATGCTTCTGTTTTTGGGTCTTTGACAGGCCTGAAAAATGTCTTAGTTTGACTCCCTCTACATGTCTCATGAAGGGTATTTGGCTGTTTGGTGCGTCCTTTTGGTACTTCATGTTGTACCCCCTTGTATGCCATGATTCTTGCATAGTATATTTGGCTGGTGTATAATCTGTTTTTGAGCATGTAATAAACTGTAAGTAGGCTTATTTTGAGCCCTTCTTCAACATTGAAGAAGGGCTCAACCATTTTTGGTAACTTTATCATGCACTTGCTTTGTAATCTCTTCTATTTACCGTAAGTTTGCATGCTTTGTTAGCCTATCTTGCTTTTGTTTTTGTGGATGGTCATAAACTGGAAATGTGCTTGTTTTTCCATGTATAAGATCTGTTTCTAGTTGTTTAGGCCATCCATGACATGCCTTATATAGTCACCTTGCATTTTGGCTTGCTAGCCTTAGGTGTGTGAGTGTGTAGCATGCACTACTTGTCTTGTTTACTTGGTTTGGCACCTTTTATAACATGATTTCAGAGCCTTATAATGCATGCTAGTTGTTCATGTTTAGCTTCCTTTAAGTGTGCTTAAAGCTTGCTTCATTATGCCTAAGTGTTGGTACCTGCGTGCTTAGCCCTCATACTTAGCATTATGGCCACTGTTTTGGGTCTACTTAGGGTTGCCCAAGTCATGTTTAAGTCCATCCCTTTTGCTTAGTTTGCATGCTTTCCTTGTATGGTTGTTTGCATACTAACATTTGCACATTGCATGCCATGTTGCATACTAGCTAACATGTTTAGGTTGCATTGAACATGCATGCTTTGCCTCTTGAAATCAAATGATAGAGGTTGGGCCCTTTATGTGCTTATTTGGTTTGCATTGCATTTGACATGAAAATGCACAAATTGGTTCTTTGGGCCATCATGCATGAAAATGCGTGATTGGTGGTCCAAGAACCAAGGGCCGTACCCCTTTGAGTCAAAAAACATGATAAGGAGTATGGCTGGTGCAAACATTGCTTGAAAATCCATGCCTTTTGCACTGCTTTGGCCACAACCGTCTTCTCGCAGAACTTTCTGCCGACCGGCAGTATAATGTGCCGATCGGCACTTTGTTTGTGCCGATAACCACCACAAGCAGCCGATGGCCAATCCAAGCAGCCGATGAGCTCTTCCCCCAGCCGGTGGGGTATTTCAGATCATTTGGGAGGTATTCTGAAACTTTGGGAATTTTTGGAGAGGCAGGGCAGTGAAAACAGAACCAGCAGTGGCACGGTACGGGTTTTCCGGGCAAGGCGGACATCGAGCATGCATCATTCGCGCATCCCGAGGCGAGGGGCTGTGGCCCCCTTTTATTTCACATTTATTTATTCAGTAATTAGAATTTGTAATATTTATTCATTTATTTTGGGACTGTATTATTATTTTGGTCCCTCCGAGCGAGGGCGAATGTGTAATAAGTGTGGGTGTGTGTGTGCATGTCTTCCAACCCCCACTTCTTTCTCCCTTTTATTTACCTGCTTATGATGGTAGATTAGGGCATATTTAATTAGCATACCTTATGCAATGCATGTGTGCATCCACGCATTTGTTGACATGCATCGGGCTCGGTACATCATACAAACTGCATTGTATTTCAATTCTAAATTGAATACGTGTTATTTGTAGCATTCCATATGCCATGTTTAGGGTTAGCCGAGCCTACTCTAGATTGCATCCTTGTCTGTGCTGCATTAGCCACTCTAACATGAACTAGGTCATGCATGTTTGCTAACTAGTTTCTTGTTTTGGCACGGAGTACGATGTAAGTATTTTACGCTTTAGCATACCACATGCGTGTGAATGTTGTCATGACAATATCCTTACCATGCGGCTAAGTGCTTATGTGAGATAAACTGTTTGAATGCCTGTGGGTGGAGGTTGGGTTGCTTGAGTTGGAACAACTCATTGAAATCCGTATTTTTTAGCCCACTTGCGAGTAGCAAAATCTAACACGTTTTTCGAGACAAAACGGATATGCAATGTTTATTCCCAAATTAGGCAATCTAGTCTATACTTGTTTGCTGTGCGCATAACATAGTAATTCTAGGCTAATAATTGGAATAAGAGCATGTAATGTTTTCAAAATTGGATATCACGGTTAGTAGAGGCCGGTCTTCGGACCGGGCGAAAGGGGGTGCTCATAGCTGACCTTCCCCGATCGTACCCAAGCTCCCGAGCCAAGACCACTTTGGTGATGACGGACATGTGGCCTTGACCGAGTCGGGGTTTCTAAATTTCCCAACTAAAAATATTTAGGTGGCGACTCAGAATCGCAAAGCAGTCCATGTTTGGCACTACTTTTCAAAAATCTGTTTTCTCAAACGATTTGCCGGATTTGGACTCTTTGGTTCAGATTTAGAACCGCGACACAAATCGAGTCCGAACTGTAGCGAGGTCCCCCGCGGGCGTGCTACAATGAGCACCCCCGCTCGCCCGGTCAAAGACCAGCCTCTACTAACCATGATATATGTTTTTGAAAACATTGTGAGTTCTTATTCCGGTTATTAGCCTAGGTTACTATGTGATGCGCACAACATACAAGTATAGACTGAATCGCCTGAATTGGAAGAAAACATTTCATGTTTGTTTGTTTGAAAATGGTTTGATGGTGCTACCCGCAGGTAGGCTAAGACGTGGATTTGCCACCCTCGGGTGGGCTTAGAAAATAGGATTTTGCCACTATCTAGTGGGCTTCAAACACACAGTCAATGATTTGTTCCAATCCACTAACCCAACCTCCACCCACAGGCATTCAAGGCAGTTATATCACATAAGCACATAGCCTCATGGTAAGCATGCTAATATGACAGTCACTCACACGCATGCAAGGATGCTAAAGCATAAAACTCACCGAGTACTCCAAGCAAAAACAGAAGTTCGTTAGAAATCATGCATGATCCTAAATATACAGAAATGCTTAATGCAACACATGCAGATTGCAACTATAGCAGGCTCGGCTATTCTAAACATGGCATGTGATGATGCTACAACTAACACATATTCAACTCGGAATTGAAATACAAATGCAGTTAGTATGATGCGCCGAGCCCGGTGCGTGCAAAACAGATGAATGATGCAAACATGCTATCATACTGTATGCTAATTGAAACATGCCCTATATCTAACCATCGTAAGCGGGTAAATAAAAGGGAAGAAAGACGTGGGGTTGGAAGACATACATCACACTCACTCACACTTATTACAGTTATGCCCTCACTCAGAGGGTCTGAATAAATAATAATACAGTCCGAAATAAAAGAATAATACAGTCCGAAATAAATATACAGATTCCTAATTAATTAATAAATTAACTAAGAAAAACTGTAAACTGGCATGCAAGCCAGGGGGCTGCCTTGACTCCGCTCCGGATAATGAAGTGATGCATGTTTGGGCTGCTTTGCGCGGAGATCCACTGGGATGCCCCAATTAGCCTCTGTTTGCAATGTTTCTCGAAATGCGTGCTAAATCCCTGAAAGTTGCTAATTCTTCATTTTGCTACAACAGAGAACAGGAAAGGGGCATAGCAATGTATTTCACAAATATATGCATGTCTCGATCCTCGTGCCACCAATCACGCATATCGATGCATGATGGCCGAGGAGCCGAATTGCACAACTCAATATGGGATGAATGCGTATGAACACTACAACAAAACCTAACTCCATCATGGGTAATCCGGAGTGTCGGTGACTTGGGAATTGAGACCCGTTCCGTCACACGGAGTACGGAACGTGCCTCGTTTCCCGTGCCCGGGCTAACTCCTATCCCGAACACGATGCAATATGCATGATATGCATGAAATGCAACTAAGATACAATCCTAACATATACAATGCTATGAAAATGAGATGTCTCGGAATGCGTGCACACGGGCACGCAAACCGAGGAAATGATCCTAAGGCATAAAATGGCATACGCAATGCAATTGGACTTACACTAACATGAGTGAGCCTCAGCCACACTCACATAAGAGGCCGTCGGATAAAAGATGAGATGCCTCGAAATGCGTGCACACGGGCACGCAAACCGAGGCAATGGCATACGGAATGCAATGATGCAAAAATGACATAAACAATACAATATGGGCTTACACTAACATGAGAGGGCCTCAGCCACACTCACATAAGAGGCCGTCGGATAAAAGATGAGATGCTTCGAAATGCGTGCACACGGGCACGCAAACCGAGGCAATGGTACTAAAGCATGAAATGGCACTCCAAATGCAAATTGGACTTATACTAACATGAGAGAGCCTCAGCCACACTCACATAAGAGGCCGTGAGATGAAAATGAAGTGCCTCGAAATGCGTGCACACGGGCACGCAAACCGAGGCAATGGCCCTAAGGCATGAAATGGCAAGGAATATGATATGTAAACATGCAAATAGAATTTCAGCACTGAAATATGGGGGAAAACAGTCCCGAAACATGGCCAAAGTGCACCCGAAGCATGGAATGATCCCGAAATGCAATATTAGGCGCCCGAAATGGCCTATAGCTATGCAATGAATGCACAATATGGACATGGAATGAAAATACAGTAGCAAGGAAGCTCCAAGACAAGAATTTTTCAGTCATAAAAAGGGATAAACAGAAAGCACACATAGGATTAAGCAAGAATGCAAAAATGGCTCCCCAAGAGGGGTATTGAAGCAAGTGATACATGCGATGTCCAAATGGAAAAATACCCTTCTACAACACTGATGAGGTACTAAAAATATGAACATTTACAGTAGATGACATCCCCCAAATCAGTATGCAAACATGCTAAAAATGTCATGGAAGAACTAGGATACATAAGGCTATAACATGAGGTACCCCAAACATTCATCAAACTAGAAAAGACCCTTAATGAAATATGTCAATAAGATCAAAATATGACTCTTTCCAGTTCTGATGATGGCCGAAAACAGAAGCTAGATGAGCTTAAAAAAGCATGCAAAAATGGGGGTCAAAGAGGGGTATAATGACAAGTATAACATGGAGACCCCCAACAAGGTTGATCCCTTCCAAAATGTTGTAGAGGGACACAAAATAAGCTTACTCACAGTTCATGACATGCTCCAAAACAATTTACATATAAGCCAAACAAATCATGCAAATTTACGGTAAATAGGAGAGATTATGAAGCAAGTGCAAGATAGGGGGCCCAAAAAGGGTTGAGCCCTTCTACAATGTTGAAGAGGGGCTCAAAATAGGCCCACTTACAGTTTACATTATGCTTGAAAACAGATCACTCATAGGCTAGAAATTTCATGCAAAAAAATGGCATATAAGATGATATTGAAGCAAGTGCCAAATGGAGGGCTCAAACAGGGTTGAGCCCTTAAACAAACATGAAGATAAGCTCAAAAGAGTGACCCTTTAAGTTAGGGTTGGAGCCTAAAACAGTGATTAAATAGGCTTAAGAAATGAAGCAAGAAAATGCTACAAAAGAGGGAAATGGAGACTTACCCTTGTAGACCTCTTCTTTTCTACCTCTTGGCTTGAGGAATGTTGCTTCTAAGCCTCTAAGAACCTCTCCTTGCTGCTGGAAATGGAGTGGTGATGGGGATGCTTGATAGTGATGAAGAAATGGCACCAAACTTGAAGAAAAATGACTTTGGATCTTGGAAATGGAGAGAAATGGGAGGTGGAAGGTATAGCTCTCTCTCAAATGTGTCTAAAAAAATGTCTAACCTTGAGCCAAGAAGCCAAGCCTCTCCTTTATAGAGGAGAGGCATGAAAAATATCTAAGGTACCTCTCTAATCCTCCATACACGTGTATGGAGGATGGTCCAATTGGCAACCAGCTGGCACAGCTGGAATACACTGAGGGAGAGGAAAAATGGCGGGCCAGCTTAAAGGGGCAAAAAGGTCATTTCACAAAAGGGGTGGCAGGCCAGCTAGGTTTTCTGGCCGGCCAACTACTTTTCAGGAGCTGTCGGGAAGAAGACTGGCCGGTGGGTGCTAGGGAAGTCCAAATGTGGCCATTCAAGTGTCCAAATTGAAGCCCCGGAAGTTATCTTTCCAATGGCGCAAACCTTACATCAAAATTCCTCCTTTAGAAAAAGTTATACCCGTTTCCGTGAAGCCGCGCAGATTTCGGTCCAACCGGAGTGATGCCCTACTTCAATCAACCATATCTCCTCCATCCGGAATTGAATTTAGGAGATTCTTGAGTGAAAAATGAAGCCCCAGGAGTAAATTTTCCAACGGTGGTGGCCTCATAGCTTGATTCCTCTTGTGCAAAGAGTTACGCCCGTTTCGGTGAAGCCGCGTAGACTTTTCTCCTTCCCGGATTCATGCTGAACCACTTTTGACCAAACAAAAAGTTGGTTGTCAAAAAAATTGCTGGCCTCCTACCCTCCTACAAGATTCCTAACCATGAAAATAAGGCCTCCACCAAAAATGAACCCAAACCGATGCGAAATGAAGGTTCGGGGGCCAAAACGCGCAGTTCGGGACCCCGAAAACCGACTGTTGGGTACCGGGAGTGGTGTTCAACCACGAAGTGGGTATCTAAGACCCCAATGTCCCTCGAAAGGGAGCAAATAAGATGCATGCCAAAAATCAGAGCAATCGGAGATGGTTAGGCGGTCCCGAACCGAGGCACATGGCCTGACGGCTCCGAAAACCGGGAACCGGGCTCCGAAATGGGCAAAATGGCCTACGGCCACGAAATGTAGCCCGCGGACACTGAGAGATGGTCTACGAGACCTCTCCCTCCCCTCAGGAAAAGAAACAGAGAAAACCGAACCTGGTTCGCAAATCGAGACAAAGTACAAAAAGAGCCCGGAAGTCCGGAGGCAAGGCTCGCGGCCGAGACTCTGAGACTCCTGAACGAGCACGATATGCAACATCACCAAGCGCTCAATCGGTGACGTCTGAGTCTTAAGGTCGGTCAAAAATGGGGTGTCTACAACTAGTACTTTCAAGTTTTCTTTATGAATGCAATAAAAAGCAACTTCAATTTGTATGCAAGAGCAGCAGAACTTTGTTTTGAAATCAATGAAATTGAAGGTTGTGGGTACTGAAAATTTTCCACTTTGGTCCAAAAATGGTCTTAGTTGTAAAAAGATTAATTTGAACAAAGTTAACTCTTATTAAAACTTTTCAAAACCATTTTCGATATGGATCAGAACTGGACACGCTTGAGATCTGTCACTGAGATGCACAACCCCGGATCCCAAAGAATCGGAAAGTTGCCCTAGTCCAGATAGTACCCACTAAGATTGCTGCGACAAAGAAAGTTGCCCCTAGTCTGAAAAGCACTGCACCGGAGATCTTAACCGAATTCTTTGAATGCTGAATGAACAAAGATGGCCGAGATGATCAAATGGACAAAGTTGATCGGGGAAAATGTTTATGGCTAAACTTCAGGATGAAGTTGCCTACATATCCTAAAGATGGGAATCAAGCCTTACGTAGTTCAGGCTCAGGTTCACTCAGGTATTTTCACTCTCCTTTTGCGCTCTAACTTTTGCCAAGGCCGCCCTTTGCGGGTTTTCAACCTTGCGACCTCAGTTTTTATAATTTCAAAATTTTTTTGTGCTCTGAGTTTTGTCTAGGTCGCCCTTTTGGGTTTTCGGCCTAGCGAGCCTCTCAAGGGTAATATTTCTTCAACTTGTCCATATTGATCGGCTGTGAGAACTCTAAGCCATCTAGATCCATCAGAACCACAGCTCCACCTGACCAAATAGACTTAATGACGTAGGGACCAGTCCAATTGGGTCTGAACTTGCCCCTTCGGTCATAGATGGGAGCTTGGTTGTCCTTGAGCACCAAATCTCCTTCTTTTAGATTCCTGGACTTAACTTTCTTGTTGAAAGCCAGGGCAATTCTACGCTGATAACCTTGAGCATGGTACAATGCTTTCAATCTCCTCTCATCAAAGAGCATGCTCTGCTGCCAATCTACCTCGGCTATTTGACACTCAGCCAATACTCGCAAAGACGGAACCTCAATCTCGATAGGTAAAACGGCCTCCATCCCATAAACCAATGAATATGGAGTTGCCCCAGTAGAAGTTCTGATTGAAGTCCCAGAGCCCTACGTAGCAAACGTCGGCTTATCCGCGATCCGTGAGGTTTCCACCATCTTCTGCAATATGTGTTTGATATTCTTGTTGGCGGCCTCAACCGCTCCATTGGTTTACGGCCGGCATGTGGATGACTTATGAAAAGCCACGTTGTATTTTTCCAACAAGTCAATTACTTCCTTCTTGAAGTGGGAACCGTTATCTGAAATTATCTCGTTTGGGACTCCGTAGCGACAGATGATGTTGTTTCTGGTAAACTTCGCAACATGTGAAGCCTTCAACACCGCATAAGATTGGGCCTCGACCCACTTCGTGAAATAATCTATCGTGACCAGGATGAACTCATGCCCATTCGACCCCTTCGGAGTGACAGCCCCGATCACATCAATTCCCCAGACTGAAAATGGCCATGGCGAAGTCATATTATACAGCTTCGACGGCGGAATGTTCATGCGATTTGCATGAATTTGACACTTGTGGCATCGCCGGACAAAACCGATACAATCCTCCTCCATGGGGGACCAGTAGTAACCCTGTCTGAGGATCTTCCGTGCTAGCATTACTCCATTCATGTGTGCACCGCATTTCCCTCCATGGATGGCCTCCATTAGACGCTTTGATTCTTCGGCATCGACACACAGCTTATGCATTCCCAGATGACCTCTTTTATACAGCTTACACCCACAAATGATGAACTGAATGGCCATTCTTCTGATTGCCCTATTATCCTTGGCATTTACCCCTGGCGGGTATGCTTCCTTTTCCAGGAAATTCCAAATGTTGTAATACTAGGGGTTTTCGTCCTGAACCTCATCTATAGGAGCAATCGACTCATAGGCTGGCTCAAATTTCTGGTCAATGATGACTGGACGCATCCGAACTCCGAACGAGATGTCTATCATGGAAGATAGAGTTGCTAAAGAATCTGCAAACCTGTTGTTCTCTCTTAGTAGATGAGCAAAGTTTAGCTTCTCAAACCGAGGAATTAACAAGTCCAAGGTTTGGGGATACATCATCATTTTTTCTTCTTTGACTTTCCAATCTCCTTTTGCTTGAGACACAACAAGGTTTGAGTCCCCGATGACGTCCAATCGTCTTGCCCCTAGTTCCAGGGCTGCTTCTAGACCGGCAATATTCTGCTTCATTTTTCGAGACTTTGAATCGGAGTTTGAAGGCTAGAGGGATACAGGAATTGTCGGGTGCTATCAGCAACACCCCTATCCCATACCCGTACTGATTTCACGCTCCGTCAAAGTACATCGTCCAAGTTTCATCGTGGATGTGCAAAATGGCCTCATCTGGGAATAAGTACTCGACTGACTAACTTGATGATCGGCTAAGAATTCTACTACTGCTCTTCCCTTGACTGACTTGCGTGTTACATATTTTAAATCAAATTCGGAGAGCAACAGCAACCAACGAGCTAGCCTACCCGTAAGTGCTGGTTTCTTGAAAAGATATTTGATGGGATCGAGTTGTGAAACCAACATTACAGAGTGAGCTAACAGGTAGTGCCGCAGCTTCTTGGTAGCCCATACCAAAGCTAAGCAAGCCTTCTCCAATGGTGTGTAGCGAGTCTCATACTCTAGCATCTTCTTGCTCAGATAGTAGATGGCTCTCTCCACTTTGTCTTCAGATTCTTGTGCGAGCATGCAGCCCGTTGTGGTCTCAGTTACTGAAAGGTACAATATCAACGGCTTCCTCGGCTCTGGTGGTGACAACACAGGCGGGTTCTGTAAATATTCCTTGATTTGTTCGAAAGCATCTTGGCATCGGCCGTCCCATTGGAATTTCTTGCCTTTCTTCAGGAGACCAAAAAGTGGTTCACAAGTCAAGGTTAATTTTGAGATAAACCGTCTTATGAATTGCACTTTACCCAGAAAGCCTCGCACCTCCTTTTCAGTCCTTGGTGGTGGCATTTCTAAGATGGCCTTGATTTTGGAAGGGTCAACTTCGGTGCCTCTCGTATGTCGAAACCCCAAAGATTTTTCCCGCTGTAACACCAAACGTACACTTCTGAGGATTCAGCCGCAACCGAAACTCTCTGATCCTTTGAAAAAACTTTTGCAAGGCGGTGTAGTGGCCCTCTCTTTCTTTGGACTTGACAATCATGTTGTCCATGTATACCTCAACCTCTTTGTGGATCATGTCATGCAATATTGTGATCGCGGCCCGTTGATAAGTAGCTCCAGCATTCTTCAGCCTGAACGGCATGACTCTATAGCAGTATGTCCCCCACGGGGTGGTGAATGCAGTCTTTTTCCAGTCTTCAAGTACCATTACTATCTAATTGTAGCCGGAGAAGCCATCCATGAATGAAAGTAAAGCATGCCCTGCTGTGAAGTCCACTAACTCATCAATATGCGGCAAGGGAAAGTTGTCCTTCGAACTGGCTCTATTCAAATCCCTGAAATCCATGCATACTCGGATCCTGCCATCCTTCTTTGGCAACGGAACGTTGTTGGCCAACTAAGTCAGGTATTCGGATACCAGCAGGAAACCTGCGTCGATTTGCTTGGTGACCTCTTCCTTAATCTTGAGAACCCAATCCGGGCGAATCCTCCTGAGTTTCTGTTTAACGGGTCGAGCCTCGGGGTCAAGAGGGATCCAATGCTGTACAATCTCAGGATCGATTCCAGGCATGTCTTCGTAGGACCACGCGAAAACATCTTTGAAATCTTTTAATAAAGCAATTAAGTGCTCGCGTTCCTCCGAAGACAACGTGGACCCGATCTGGACCAGCCGCGGGTCCTCCTCAATACCAACATTCACGATAGTGATTTCATCAACTAACGGTTTAACAAATCTTTCCTGCTCTTGTTCAATTAAGCGTTGCAAAACCGGAGGAATTTCGTCCTCGTCGTTTTCGTCAAAATTTTGAAAGTCTGAGTTAATGTAATAAATCAAGGGCACAGAAAAGTACTTAGAAACCACAGCTACTTGATTCTCATTAAGCATATCCAAGTCGTCCGATTCCTCGGTTACAAATAGACTCAAAAGAGAAAGAAAAAAACGACCTTGACAAGACTGTGGCATCCGGGTTATCATCCCCAGGATTACTAGACTTAGACTCAGTCGAGCTGGAACCTGATTCCGACTCACAAGATGCGGTGGAATCAAATTCCGGCTCACAACCGAACCCGGTGCTGCTGGACAAAAATCCCTCTTCATATTGCCAAATGAGAGAGGGTGCGATAGATGCATCCAAAATAGTTGCTGGTAGGCCCGCAGCCGTTCCATTCCCGATCATGCATACCGAGAAGTTATCCCCCAAGCACTTCTGGTCGATCGGATGATCTGAAAGTAGACATGCCAGTGCTACCCCCATCTCAAGTTCGGTGTCCTTAGACTGCACTTTCTTGCTCTGCTCAGCCTCAGCCAATGGGTCCGTCTGCTCTTCGACAACATCCTCCCCGGATAACTGTAGATCAAAGAAGATCTCAAAACCTAGTACGCGCTTCCTCTCCGCATTCAGCCACGACTCTGGAAAGCCACAAAACGAAAAGTCCTCCCCCTCCCGGACGAAGCGTCCGTTTAGGGTACCCTGAATGGGCCTATGTATTAGCTCAAAAGGATTTCCCGCCTACTTTGCTCTAGCTCTTCCAGCCATTTCCTTTCCCTTCCTTATCCAATCTTCTTTGGTGGGCTGATAACCCAAGCCAAAGGTGTGGGGGTTGTGTGGCACTTTGCCCAATGCTGCAACGCCCTTCCGGCCGCTCTTTCCTAATCCCATCCCGGGGATGTGTTGAAGCTTGTTCATGAGGTATACAGATTGAGCACTGGCGTACACTCCCTCATTAACAGCCATGATGTTCTGCACAACCCGAGCCTTAGCTAAGGTCAAGCCTGACATAAACATGTCCTCCATGCCGTGCTCAATTTCTAGGACTGGTGTAGATACCTCTGGAGGTGGATGGATCGATGAATTCCCGAAAACAATGGCTACTCCCTTTCCATAGGGGTATTTCACCATCTGATGCAGAGTGGATGAGACGGCCTTCACCTGGTGCAACCACGGCCGCCCCAAAAGCAGATTGAAGGTTGCTGGAACTTCTAAGACGTGGAAGTCTATCTCATGTTGTCCTAGCCCAACCTTGGTCTAGATTTTTACCGTCCCCATTATTCCCGGCTCGTGTTGTCATACGCCCAAATCACCTAGGCTGTTGGTACAAATTCGGTGTTCTTTAAACCGATGGCATAGGTTGTCCTTGCCGGGCAGACGTTGATTGCGGACCCTGTGTCAACGAGTACCACGGGTATCTATTTATTTCTACACTCCACAGAGATGTAGAGTGGCCTATTAGGGGTCGCACCCTTAGGTGGTAGTTCCTTATCAGAGAAAGTCATCATTGGGGTAGCTCTTCCCGGAAAGACTAGTCCAACTAGCTGCTTTGGTGTGGTGTCTATGGAGAGTTTGGCCTTGTCCATAGCAGATAGAACAGCCTGTCTGTGCACTCGTGATGCCATAAGCAGTCCCAAGATGGAGATGTCTGCTTGTATCTTCTTTAGCTGCTTCAGTACAGCTTCTTCTTCGATCTGCTTCTCTTTCCACTTTTCAGTTTCCTTATCTTTCCCAGATGCTTCTGGCTGGTCCAGGTGCGGGGGCTTGAAATACCGCCCGCTTCTTGTCATAAGGTCAACCTCTCCGACATACCAGGTGTCGTCTGGCTGATGGTTTCCCCAATCTTCATCTGTGTGGGCAAGACATAAATCATCGTCCTCCTACCACATTCCATCGGCAACCGACAGACACCTGTCTAGCTCCGGTATGATTATACTCGCAGTACCTTCAGCCAACATGCTCACAGCATATTCTGTTCCCGTGCACATAGCACTTCCAGCCTCCTCAAGGGCTTTGGCTTTTTTGATTCTCTCAGAGTCCCAAAACCTTTCTTGTTCCACCTGTGTTAGTGCAGTTTGTTGCTCAGCTTTCCCTGCATTCACAATGCCCAAATCTTGAGCGAAATTCTTAGTACCGGCGCTCTCCGACAATGTAATTTGACTTCCGGCCCTTCCGGCCACCACTGATATTTTCGCCCCTGCCAGGCCATGTTCTGGTTGGAACTCTTCCACAACATCCGGTTGATCATCCAGCCATCCAATAGCCTCTGTCGATTCCTCATAATCAAACCAGTTGACTACCATGTCCCCTGGATCCTGGTCATTGAAAAACTGGAGGTTGGCAAAGTCCTCTTCCACAGCCGTCAAATCATTTGCCCCTTGCTCAAATCCATCCCCCTGGATCACACACAACTCTTCCTTCTCTGGCAATTCTATACCCAACCCAATCTGGCCTGCTAACAGAATGTACTCACTCGGATCATAGGCTTCCCCAGCGAAACTCCCAGACTGCTCAATCCCAGACTCAACAATTCCACTCTCTTCTGAAATCTGCCATGTCCTATCTTCAATGGTTACCACCGTTGGCTCTGGTTGGGTTGTAGAGATGTCCAACGTGCACAAACAATCAGTGCAGTCAAGAAGGAGCACCTCCGAATTAAGTAAGTGGGATGGGGTGATACAGATACTAGGATCGTAAGACATGACCCCAGTCTGGATAAAGTTGATTCTGTTGGGAGGGGGAGCTTGGTTATGCGGTGGGCGAGGGTTTGTTGTGGCATTGGGTTTTTCGGAAGGCGCAATCACCTACTTGTCAATAAGATCCTAGATCTCGTGACGCAATCTAAAACAACGGTCGGTGTCGTGACCATGTTATTGGTGATACGCACAGTATTTTACTGGGTCATGAGAGGGAGTGGATTTGGTAGTGGCCTCGACTCTAGGGGCTTCAAATGCCTTTTCCTGATTAATACCCCTAGAGCCTTGGACAGGGGCATATATAAGGGCGTGAAGGTTCTTTGGCCTCTGGGTTGGAATTTGGTGGTCTGTGTATCGCTTCCTGATGCACCGGAAAAAGGTGTGGCTGTCATGGGTCTTGGAATGGGAGGGGGAATGGTGGTGACCATGCTCACCTCTGAAGCTCTTGCAGTTGCAGTGCCACTCGGGCCTGCATTGTTGTTGCGGTTGAAAGTCCTCCTGGGCTGCTCTCTATCTTGGTCAATCAGACCCTGTTTCATTGCATCTTCAATTTGTACCCCCATTTCATGCAGATCTGAAAAAGTGAGGAAGGGGAGCACAATCATTTTTTGCATCAATTTTGGCTGGAGATTGCGCACAATCATCCTGATTTGATCTTTGTCAGTAGGCCTCAGGGTCATTATTGAAGCCTTCGCCCTCCACCGAGTTACGAAATTCGAGAAGCTTTCCTTGGGCTCCTGCCTCGTTGTTTCGAGATCTTGGGTTGTAATCTTGATTTGGGTATTGTAGGAGTATTGTGCAACAAAGGCCTCAGCCATCTCATCCCAACTCTACTTGACATCATCCTCTAACTTCGCATACCAGATAGCGGCCACACCCGACAGGGTCCGGCCGAATAATGAAAGCTTTCGTGGTCTTGTGAGGCCCATTGGCCGTGGTATATCTGAGAATAACCGAAGGTGGACCATGGGATCCCTAGATCCGTCGAAGCGATCGATTTGCGGCATCTTGAACCTATCCGGCAGCGTCACAGCCACATCGGTATATCCGTCCTCAATACCCGGAATAGCCTTTACCCCTTGGGATTTCTTGAAAAGCTTCTCAAGCTTGCTCAATTACAGTGCTATAGGGTCTACTTCAAACTCGAAGGGAGAGTCCGGATGGTTAATAGGCGTATGTGCCTTGGACAGTTGAGGTGGAAGTGGGGGCGGAGCTGGCCCCGTTGGAAGGTCTGTGTCCTCCTGGATGTTCTGGACATTTGGCAAGGTGTTTTGGGTATTTCGCAGGACATTCTGGACAGTTGGTGTCTGCTCTGGTAGCGGGACCCCTGGTGGGAGAGGAACTGGATGTGAGGCTGACACTCCGCTTCTTCTTTGAGCCGTAATTAGCTACCTTTGGGCCATGATTGTGGCCTACTGTTTAGAGAACTCCGCTTAGCGGACAGCGTCCTCCTGCATTTGCTTCATGCTCTCTTGGAGCTGTCGCATCATGTCTTCTATCCTGGCTATATTCTGCTGATCTTGCTGACTGACTGGTACATGTATCTCTATAGCAGAAACTGAGATCTCAGCCCGACTGTTCACTGCTAGGGTAGACCACTGCTCTGGTAACCTCTGTTCAGACACACTGCGCTTTATTGGCCTCCATCTGACAACCGGAGGTAGAGAGTGAAACACTGGCTATCGGTCAACCAGATCCTCAGATCGATTGAGTCAACGACCTCTTGTCCAGAGTGCTTGGGGAATATCTGCTTGGTCTGAAGCAATTGTGCTAAAACTGCTCCCTAGAAGAAAAAGATAAATAAAGCAATAAGGAAATAAATAACCAGACAAACGGGCAGCATATCAGCTTAAGATAAACACACAACACACAGTTGGGCATAACAACACACAGTCAGTAAGCTGAATACACACTATCCTCCAACACTGATCATTATCCCTGAATCACTGTCCCCAAAAACTGAATCTGATACCCGCAAATAACTGATTCCCAAAATAATTGAACTGATGCCCGCAGGCCTGATGCCCAAACTCACAAACTGATACATGCATTCCTGTAGAGACGCACTTTAAAAGCACATAACAGATAAGTGAGAGCCAAAACACCCCTATGTTGGGGTAAGGTTTCCCTGTCCTATTTTGTCATGAGCTAGGGTTTCACTACGCACGCAGCGGCTTCAAACAACCTAAAATCGAGTAAGCAACCTGTCCTAGTTTGGAATGGTCACTATGGATTTCGATATGCACTAGGTCGAATGGTCAAAAGGGTGCCCCAGTAAAACCAGGGTTTGTGTTTCCATACTGGCAAAGCCCGTAACCGGTAAGCCTTATGGCACGCAACCTCTGGCAAACCGCTCAGGAATAGCAGATGGCAAACACGGTGTCCTAGGCGCACCAATGCACATGCAATGCAAAGAAACACATAAGTGTAGTCAAAACAAGATATCACGAGTTCGAGTCAAGTTCTCTAAGTCCCCAGCAGAGTCACCAGAAGCTGTAGATGACACCGAACGCCCCGGGAGGGATGAGTCCCGTTCCGTTCGCTATGGGCTCACTATAGTTCGGACTCAAATTGTCACGGTTCTCAATCTGAACCAAAGAATCCAAATCCGGCAAATTGTTTTGAGAAAACAGATTTTTTGAAAGAAGTGCCAAACATGGACTGCTTTGCCAGATACAAAGTCGCCACCTAAATATTTTATTTTGGAAAATTTAGGAAACCCTGACTCGTTGCCTAAGGCCACGTGTCCGTCATCACCAAAGTTGCCTCGGCTCGGGAACTTGGGTACAATTGGGGAAGGTCACTTCGTGAGCACCCCCGCTCGCCAGATCAAAGATCGGCCTCTATTAACCATGATATCCAGTTTTGAAAACATTATGCGCCCTTATTCTGGTTATTAGCCTAGATTTACTATGTTATGCGCACAGCATACAAGTATAGACTGAGTCGCCTGAATTGGAACAAAACATTTCCTGTTTATTTTTTAGAGTGCTTTGCTACTCGCAAGTAGGCTTAACATGCAGAGTTTTCCATCCTCAGGTGGGCTTAGAAAACATGGTTTTGCCACTATCTAGTGGGCTAAAAACTCACAGTGAATGAATTGTTCCAATCCAAATAACTCAACCTTCACCCACAGGCATTCAGGAAGTTATATCACACAAGCACATAGCCTCATGGTAAGCATGCTATCATGGTGTAGACACCCCATTTTTGACAGCCCTTAAGACTTGGCCGATACTGATGGTTTACTTGGTGGAGAAAGGTGTGCAGGGCAAAGGTTCAGTTTCTTCGGCAAGGAAAGAGACAAATCTCAACTTCACACCCCATTTTGGACGAAAACTATTTTGAATGGTTTTTAGACCTTAAAACCCTCTCTTTCAAAAAAATTTTGAAATAAAGTTCCTACGATGTCCCGACGCTCGCATTTCGGTAAATGTTGCGCTTTTCGGTAAACCGAGCAAGGACAAAGTGGAGATGAATTAAAGAGAGATAAAATCTTTGGAAAATCTTTCAAAAAACCTTACTTAGGGGTTTGAAGTTGAAGAAAAGAGGAGAACAGAGAAGAAACCAAGCTGGGGAGGAAGTTGGGTATGAATCGCTAAGAGAGAGTCGAGTGGTCCTCGCTAAATCAGGCTTATCTACCTATGCACTTGGAGATAAGCTATGAGGCCACCACTGTTGGAAAGAGGACTTCCGGGGATTCATTTTGCATTCAAGAATCTCCTAAAGCCAAGTCCAGATGGGGGAGACATGATTGGTTGAAGTTGGGCATCATCCCGGTTGGACTGAAACTGAGTAGTCTTCACCAAAAAAAGCATAACTTTTTTCGCAGTTGGAATTTTAATACAAGGTTTGCGTCATTGTAAAGCTAACTTCCGAGGCTTCAATTTGGACATAAGAATTACCTAGAAAGGAGTTCACATGAAGGAGTTATGTCCGTTTGAAGTTGGACCTTCAGAGCAGTTTTTCTTTTCTTGCCACCGGCCATTGGTGATAGTTGGTCGGCAAGGTCGGTCGGCATGGTCGGTCTTCCACTTTTTTTTTTTGGCCGAACCCTTGGTTTTAGCTTCTTAAGAAAGCTTAAACCTTTTGCTCTAGCTTCTCCAAGAAGCTTAAACCCTTTGTTTTACCTTCTGGAAGAAGCTTGACCCTTTTGGTTTAGCTTCTCTTAGAAGCTTGCACCCTTTGTTTTAGCTTCTTGAAGAAGCTTGACCCTTTTGGTTTAGCTTCTCTTAGAAGCTTGCACCTACTTGAGGCTTCTCCAAGAAGCCTTGGCCCTTTGTCTTCTACAAAACCAACGCTCCCCCTCCATTTGCAGCGGTTAGAAAAACCAGCTGGGGCATTTGCATACAATCCTCCATATCTATCTTATCCAAGCCTCAAAACACCCTTGTCCTTGCACCATTTACACACCAACTCATAGCCTACCACCTCCATCATCCATTCCAACACCTTGAGGCTGATTTTCAAAGGTTAGGAGCTCATTTTCTCAGATCAAAGGCTGCTACATTGTTGTTCTACAAGGGTAAACCTTCATCTCCTCTTTTCTTGCATTCTCTTGCATGATATCTTAGCCCCTTTTTCTTACATTTTTGGGCTCTGACCCAAACTGTAAAGTGGCTTATTTTGAGCCCTTCTTCAATATTATTGAAGGGCTCTTCACTGATTGAGGCTTCCTTTCGTCACTTGCCTATTTACCCCTCTTTTGGCCTTATTTTTGCATGCTTTGTTAGTCCCTTGTGCTTGTATTTTTGGGCTCTGGTTCGAACTGTAAATAGGCTTATTTTGACCCCCTCTTCATCTTTGATCAAGGGTCTTTTGTTGTTTGAGGCTTCCTTTTTTTCTCTTCGTGTTATAGCTCTCTTTTATGCCTTATTTTGCGTAGTATTTTAAGCTTGCATTTGTACTGTTTTGGGTTTGGTTACTAACTGTAAAATGCCATGTTTTGGTCCCCTCTTCAACTTTGTTGAAGGGCTCTTCTCTGTTTGAGGCCAGCAACCACCACTTGCTCCTTTGTCCCCCCTTTTGGCCCATTTCTTGCACAATAGTTTAGCCATACTTGTGTTTGTTTTTGTGGCTTATTGTAAACTGTAAAATGCTTCATTTTAAGCCCCTCTTCAACTTTGTTGAAGGGATCTTGGCCATTTAGGGCCATCAGCTGCTACTCACTTCATTATCTCTCTTTCGGGGCCATTTTTGCATGCTAGCTTAGTCCTATTTGTGTTCACTGTTTGGCCTTGCTTAAAACTGTAAATATTCTTGTTTCGGGACTGTCTTGATTCTGTCTTCACACTTTATATTCAAATAATGCATGGTTTGCGTAGCCATAGGTCATTCCATGTACCTAATTTCATGTTTCGAGGTTCATTCCATGCATCGGGTGCCATTTTTCCATGTTTCGGGGCTGTTTAACATCATAGTTCAGTGCTGGAATTTGTGAGTTTGAATGCCATCTTGCATCCTTTGCCATGCCTTGTTAGAGTTGCATGTTGTGCCTAGGATCGGTCCTCGATTTGCATGCATGTGTGCACGCATTTCGATAGTCCCATTTTCATCTTATGGCCTCCTATGTGAGTGTGGGTGAGGTCCGCTTGTGTTGGTGTAAGTCCATTACGCATTGTGTATGCCATTTTAATTCATAGCATTGCGTATGCTAGGTTGTATATTAGAGCATTGTGTATGCCATCTTACCTCGTGCATCTTGTATGCCATTTCATAGCATTGTGCATGTTAGGTTGTATCTTAGTTGCATTCATGCATGTCATGCATATTGCATTGTGCTTGGGATAGGAGTTAGCCCGAGCACGGGAAATGAGATACGTTTCGTACTCCGAGTGATGAAACGTGTCTCCATTCCCTGTCACCAACACTCCAGATTATCCATGATGGAGTCTTGGTCTTCTTGTGTTTTCCTGCGCATTCATTCTATATTGAGTTGTGCAATTTGATTCCTCGGCCATCATGCATCGATGTGCGTGATTGGTGGCACGAGGATCGAGGCATGCATACATATGTGAAAATACATTGCCATGCCCCTTTCTTGCTCTCTGTCGCAGCAAATCAAGAATCAGTAGCCTTTCGGAGCTTGGCACGCTTTCCAAGGATAATTGCAAAACAGAGGCTAATTGGGGCATCCCAGCAGATTTCCGCGCAAGGCAGCCCAAACATACATCATTCATCAGAGTCGAGGCAATCCCTGGCTTGCATGCCAATTTATAGCTTTCCTAGATTGATTTGTAAATTAATTAGGATTTTTGTACTTGTTCGGACTGTATTTATTCGGGACTGTATATTATTTATTCGAACCCTCCGAGTGAGGGCAATGTTGTAATAAGTGTGCGTGTGTGTGATGTATGTCTTCCAACCCCATGTCTTTCTCCCTTTTATTTACCAGCTTATGATGGTTAGATTAGGGCATGTTTCAATTAGCATACAGTATGATAGCATGTTTGCATTCATTCATTTGTTCTGCATGCACCGGGCTCGGCGCATCATATTAACTGCATTGTATTTCAATTCCGAGTTGAATACTTGTTAGTTGTAGCATCTCGCATGCCATCTTTAGAATACCCCAGCCTGCTATAGTTGCATTTTGCATGTGTTGCATTAGGCATTTCTGTATAGTTAGGATCATGCATGGATTTCCAATTAGCTTCTTTCTTTGGCTTGGAGTACTTGGTAAGTTTTATGCTTTAGCATCCTTGCATGCGTGTGAGTGACTGCCATGATAGCATGCTTACCATGAGGCTAACTGCTTATGTGATATATCTGCCTGAATGCCTGTGGGTGAAGGTTGGATTATCTAAATTGGAATAATGCATTGACTGTGAGTTTTAAGCCCACTAGATAGTGGCAAAACCATCTTTTTCTAAAGCCCACCTGAGGGTGGCAAAATCTGCATTTTAAGCCTACTTACGAGTAGCAAACCACTTTCAAAAACAAACATGAAATGTTTTGTTCCAATTCAGGCGACCCAGTCTATACTTGTATGCTGTGCGCATCACATAGTAAATCTAGGCTAATAACCGGAATAAGAACACATAACGTTTTCAAAATTAGATATCATGGTTAGTAGAGGCCGATATTCGATCGGGCGAGCGGGGGTCCTCACGAAGTGACCTTCCCCAATCGTACCCAAGTTCCCGAGCCGAGGCAACTTTGGTGATGACGGACACGTGGCCTTAGGCAACGAGTCAGGGTTTCCTAAATTTCCCAAAATAAAATATTTAGGTGGCGACTCTGTATCTGGCAAAGCAGTCCATGTGTGGCACTTCTTTCAAAAATCTGTTTTCTCAAAACGATTTGCCGGATTTGGACTCTTTGGTTCAAGATTAAGAACCGTGACACAAATCGAGTCCGAACTGTTGCGAGGTCCCCCCGCGGGCTTGTTACGGTTTCTGGCGACTCCGCTTGGGAGTTAGAGAGCTTGACTCGAACTCATGATATCTTGTTTTGACTACACTTATGTGTTTCTTTGCATTGCATTTGCATTGGTGCGCCTAGGACACCGTGTTTGCCATCTGCTATTCCTGAACGGTTTGTCGGAGGCTTGTCTTGTCAAGGCATGACCATAAGGCTGACCGGTTGTGGGCTCTGCCAGTATGGGAACACAAACCCCGGTTTTACCGGGGCACCCTTTTGACCATTCGACCTAGTACATATTCGGATCCTTAGTGACCATTCCAAACTAGGACAGGTTGTTTACCCGATATAGGTTGTTTGAAACCGCTGTGTGCGTAGTGAAACCCTAGCTCCTGACAAAATAGGACAGGGAAACCCTACCCCAACATAGGGGTGTTTTGGCTCTCACTTATCTGTTATGTGCTTTTAGAGTGCGTCTCTACAGGGAATGCATGTATCAATTTGCGAGTTTGGGCATCAGGCCTGCGGGCATCAGTCAATGTTTGAAAATCAGTTATCTACGGGTATCAGATTCAGTCTGAGGGGACAGTGATTCAGGGATAGTGATCAGTGTTTGAGGACAGTGTATTTTCAGCTTATCGACCGTGTGTTGTTGTGCCCAGGCGTGTGTTGTGTATTTATTTTAAGCTGTTATGCTGTTCGTTTATCTAGTTGTTTATTTCCTTATTGCTTTATTTATCCTTTTGCTAGGACAGGGGTTTTAGCACAATTGCTTCCGACCCAGTAGATATTCCCCAAGCACTTTGGATAAGAGGTCGTCGGCTTAATCAATCTGAGGATCTGGTTGACGGATAGCCAGTGTTTCATTCTCTACCCCCGGTTGTTAGACGGAGGCCGAGAAAGCGCAGTGTGTCTGAACAGAGGTTACCAGAACAGTGGTCTACCCTAGCAGTGAATAGTCGGGCTGAGGTCTCAATATCTGCCGTAGAAATATACATACCAGTCAATCAGCAAGACCAACAGAGTATGGCCGGGATAGAAGAAATGATGCGCCAAATGCAGGAGAGCATGAGACAAATGCAGGAGGACGCCGCCTGCCAAGCGGAGTTCTCTAAACAACAGGTCGCGGTCATGGCCCAACAGGCCGAGCTCATCACCAGACTGCAACAGCAAAATGCAACGTCAGCCTCACATTCAGTTCCTCCTCCACCAGGGGTCCCGCTACCCGAGCAGACACCAGCTGCCCAAAATGTCCTACCAAATGCCCAGAACACGATGTGGCCGTGACATTGCCGGATAAATTCAAAATGCCACAGATCGATCGCTTCGATGGATCCGGGGATCCCATGGTCCACCTCCGGTTATTCTCAGATATACTACGGCCGATGGGCCTAACGGACCGAAGCTTTCATTATTCGGCGGACCACGCCGTGGTGGCCATCCGGTATCTTGGTGGAGGATGATGTCAAGAGGAGTTGGGATGAAATGGCTGAGGCCTTTGTTGCGCAATAATCTTACAACACCCAAATTGAGATTACAACCGTGATCTCAAAACAACAAGGCAGGAGCCCAAAGAGAGCTTCTCGGATTCCGTGACCCGGTGGAGGGCGAAGGCCTCGATGATGACTTTAAGGCCCACTGACAAGGACCAGATCAGGATGATTGTGCGCAATCTCCAGCCAAAACTGATGCAAAAGATGATTGTACTTCCCTTCCCTACCTTTTCGGATCTACACGAGATGGGGGTGCAGATCGAAGATGCGATTAAACAAGGTCTGATTGACCAAGATAGGGAACAGCCCAGGAGGACTTTCAATCGTAACAACAATGCAGGCCCGAGTGGCACTGCAATTGCAAAAACTTCAGAGGTGAGCATGGTCGCCACCATTCCCCCTCCCCTTCCAAGACCTATGGCAACCACACCCTTCTCTGGTGCATCCGGAAGCAATACACAAGCCACTAAGTACCACCCTAGAGGCCAAAGAACCTTTACGCCCCTATATATGCCCCTGTCCAAAGCTCTGGGAGTATTGATCAGGAAAAAGCATTTGAAACCCCTAGAGCCGAGGCCACTACCAAATCCACTCCCTCCCTCTCATGACCCAAAATATCACAGATATCCAACAAAGACGGTCATGACACCGACCATTGTTATAGATTGCGTCACGAGATCCAAGATCTTATTGACAAACAGGTGATCGCGCCTCCCGACAAACCCAATGTAACAACAAACCCTCTCCCACCACACAACCAAGGTCCCCCTCCCAACAGAATCAACTTTATCCAAACTGGGGTCATGTCTTACGATCCTAGTATCTATATCACCCCATCCCACCTACCTAAGCCGGAGGTGTTCTTTCCTGATTGCACCGACTCTTTGTGCATGTTGAACATCTCCACAACCCAACCAGAGCCAACGGTGGTGACCATCAAAGATGGGACAGGGCAGACTTCAGAGGAAAGTGGAATTGTTGAGCCTGGGATTGAACAGTCAGGGAGTTTCGCTGGGGAAGCCTATGATCCGAGTGAGTACATCCTGTCAGTGGGCCAGTCTGAGCCAAGTGTAGAATTGCCAGAGAAAGCAGAACTGTGTGTGATCCGGGGGGATAGATTCGAGCGGGTGGCGGATGATTTGACGACCATAGAAGAGGACTTTTCCAACCTACAGTTTTTCGATGACCAAGAATCAGGGGATGCAGCAGTCAACTGGTTCGATTATGAGGAATCGGCAGAGGCTACTGGATGGCTGGATGATCAATCAGATGTTGTGGAAGAGTTCCAACCTGAACAGAGCCCAACAGGGGCAAAGGTATTAGTTGTGGCCGGAAGGGCCGAAAGTCAGAGTATATTGCCGGAGAGCGCCAGTACGAAGAATTTCGCTCGGAACTGGGACAGTGTGAATACAGGGAAAGCTGAACAACAAACTGCGCCAACGCAGGCAGAACAAGAAAAATTTTGGGATTCTGAGAGGATCCAGAAAGCCAAAGCCCATGAAGGGATTGAAAGTGCTATGAGCAGGAAGACAGAAGATGCTGCGAGCATGTGGGCTGGAAGTACCGCAGGTACAATCACGCCAGAGCTAGACAGATGTTTATTGGCTACTCACGGGATGTGGTGGGAAGAAGACGATTTATGTCTTGCCCACACAGACGAGGATTGGGGAAGCAATCAACCAGATGACACCTTGTATCTCGATGAGGTTGATCACATGACGAGAAGCGGGCGGTATTTCAAGCCCCCGCACCTGGATAAGCCAGAGGCATCCGGGAAGGATAAAGAAGCTGAGAAACAGAAGGAGAAACACCTTGAAGAAGAGGCTGTGCTCAAACAGTTAAAGAAGATACAAGCAGATATCTCCATCTGGGGACTGCTTATGGCATCACGAGTGCACAGACAAGCTGTCTTATCTGCTATGGACAAGGCCAAACTCTCTATAGATGCCACACCAGAGCAGCTGGTTGGATTGGTCTTTCCGGGAGAAGGTTCCCCGATGTTAACCTTTTCCGACAAAGAACTACCGCCTGAGGGCCCAAATCATAACAAACCCCTTTACATCTCTGTGGAAAGTAGAGACAAGTGGGTGCCAGTGGTTCTTGTCAACACGGGATCCGCCATTAATGTGTGCCCGTCAAGGACGGCATATGCAATTGGGTTGAAGCCCACGGACTTCGTTCCGTCTACTCAAGTGATCAAAGCCTATGATAACACCAGCAAAGAGGTGATGGGGACTGTCAAAATTCAGACCCAGGTTGGTTCAGGACAGCACAACATTGAATTCCATGTCTTGGATGTTCTCGCAACCTTCAATCTACTCTTGGGGCGGCCGTGGTTGCACTAAGTGAAGGCAGTCTCTTCCACTTTGCATCAGATGTTGAAGTACCCTCACAGGAAGGGGGTGGCCATTGTTTTCGGAAATTCATCAATCCATCCACCGCCGGAAGTGTCTACACCAGTCTTGGAAATCGAGCACGGCATGGAGGATGTGTTCTTATCAGGATTTACTCTAGCTGAGGCTCGAGTTGTACAAAATATCATGGCTGTTAATGAGGGAGTATACGTCAGTGCTCAATCTGTATACCTCATGAACAAGCTACAACATATCCCCAGGATGGGATTAGGAAGGAGCGGCCGGAAGGGTGTCGCAGCGTTGGCCGAAGTGCCATACAACCCTCATACCTTTGGACTGGGTTATCTGCCCACCAAAGAGGACTGGGTAAGGAAGGGAAAGGAAATGGCTGGAAGAGCCAGAGCAAAGTAGGTTGGGAAGCCTTTTGAGCTAATGCATAGGCCCATTCAGGGTACCCTGAACGGACGCTTCGTCCGGGAGGGGGAGGACTTTCCGTTTTGTGGCTTCCCAGAGTCATGGCTGAACGTGGAGAAGAAGCACGTGCCAGGTTTTGAGATCTTCTTTGATCTGTAGTTACCCGGGGAGGATGTTGCTGAAGAGCAGACGGACCCATCAGTTGAGGTTAAGCAGTGTAAGGCAGTGGACTCCGAGGGCACTGAAATTGAAATGGGGGTAGCATTGGCATGTCTACTTTCAGATCCTCCGATCGACCAAATGTGCTTGGGGGATAGCTTATTGGTTTCCATGATTGGGGATGAAACGGCTGCGGGCCTGCCAGCAACTATTTTGGATGCATCTATCGCACCCTCTCTCACTTGGCAATATGAAGAGGGATTTTTGTCTAGCAGCACCGGGTCAGGTAGTGAGCCGGAATCTGATTCCACCGAGTCTTGTGAGTCAGAATCAGGTTCCAGCTCGACTGAGACTGAGTCTGGTAATCCTGGGGATGATAACCCGGATGCCACGGTCTTGTCCAGGTCGTCTTTTTCTTTCTCTTTTGAGTCTTTTGTAACCGAGGAATCGGACGACTTGGCTGTGCTTAATGAGAATCAAGTAGCTGTGGTTTCTGAGTACTTTTCTGTGCCCTTGATTTATTGCATAAACTCAGACTTTCAAAATTTTGATGAAAACGACGAGGAAGAAATTCCTCTGGTTTTGCAACGTTTAATTGAACAAGAGCAGGAGAGATTTGTCAAACCCCTAATGGATGAAATCACTACCGTGAATGTTGGTACTGAGGAGGACCCGCGTCTGGTCCAGATCGGGTCCACGTTGTCTTCAGAGGAACGCGAGCGCTTAGTCGCTTTATTAAAAGATTTCAAAGATGTTTTCGCGTGGTCCTACGAAGACATGCCTAGAATCGATCCTGAGATTGTACAGCATCGGATCCCTCTTGACCCCGAGGCCCGACCCATCAAACAGAAACTCAGGAGGATCCGCCCTGATTAGGCTCTCAAGATTAAGGAAGAGGTCACCAAGCAAATCGACGCAGGCTTCTTGCTGGTATCCGAATACCCGACTTGGTTGGCCAACATCGTTCCGGTGCCGAAGAAAGATGGCAGGATCCGAGTATGCGTAGACTTCAGAGATTTGAACAGAGCTAGTCCGAAGGACGACTTTACCTTGCCGCATATTGATGAGTTGGTGGACTTCACAGCAGGGCATGCTTTGCTCTCATTCATGGATGGATTCTCCGGATACAATCAGATAGTAATGGCACCAGAAGACCGGAAAAAGACTGCATTCACCACCCCGTGGGGGACATACTGCTATAGAGTCATGCCTTTTGGGCTGAAGAATGCTGGAGCTACTTATCAATGGGCCGCAACCACAATATTGCATGATATGATCCACAAGGAGGTTGAGGTGTACGTGGACGACATGATTGTCAAGTCCAAAGATAGAGAGGGCCACTACACCGCCTTACAAAAGTTCTTTCAAAGGATCAGAGAGTTTCAGTTACGGCTGAATCCTCAGAAATGTTCGTTCGGCGTCACAGCGGGAAAAATGCTGGGGTTTCTGATTACACAAAGAGGCATCGAAGTCGATCCTTCCAAAATCAAGGCCATCTTAGAAATGCCACCACCAAGGATTGAAAAGGAGGTACGAGGCTTTCTGGGTAAAGTGCAATTCATAAGACGGTTTATCTCAAAATTAACCTTGACTTGTGAACCACTTTTTGGTCTCCTAAAAAAAGGAAAGAAATTCCAATGGGACGGTCGATGCCAAGCCGCTTTTGAACAGATTAAGGAATATTTACAGAACCTGCCCGTGTTGTCACCGCTAGAGCCGGGGAAACCGTTGATATTGTACCTTTCAGTGACTGAGACCACAATGGGCTGTATGCTTGCGCAAGAATCAGAAGACAAAGTGGAAAGAGCCATCTACTATCTTAGCAAGAAGATGCTAGAGCATGAAACTCGCTATACACCGCTGGAGAAGGCTTGCTTAGCTTTGGTATGGGCTACCAAGAAGCTGCGGCACTACCTGTTAGCTCACTCCGTAATGTTGGTTTCACGACTCGATCCTATCAAATATCTTTTCGAGAAACCAGCACTTACGAGTAGGCTAGCTCGTTGGCTGCTGTTACTCTCCGAATTCGATCTGAAGTATGTGACACGCAAGTCAGTCAAAGGAAGAGCAGTCGCAGAATTCTTAGCCGACCATCCAGTGGAAGGAGGTGAAGCAGTTGAGTACTTATTCCCAAATGAGGCTATTTTGCACATCGACGATGAAACTTGGACGATGTACTTTGACGGAGCGTCAAATCAGCACGGGTATGGGATAGGGGTGTTGCTGATAGCACCCGATGATTCCCTTATCCCCCTAGCCTTCAAACTCCGATTCAAAGTCTCGAACAATGAAGCTGAATATGAGGCATGTATTGCCGGTTTGGAAGCAGCCTTGGAACTAGGGGCAAGACGGCTAGACGTCATCGGAGACTCGAACCTTGTTGTGTCTCAGGCAAAAGGAGACTGGAAAGTCAAAGAAGAAAAGATGATGATGTATCACCAAGCCTTGGATTTGTTAATTCCTCGGTTTGAGAAGCTAAACTTTGCTCATCTACTAAGAGAGAACAACAGGTTCGCAGATTCTTTAGCAACTCTATCTTCCATGATAGACATCCCATACGGAGTCTGGATGCGTCAAGTCATCATTGACCAGAAGTTTGCGCCAGCCTACGAGTCGATTGCTGCTATAGATGAGGTTCAGGATGAAAACCCCTGGTATCATGACATTTGGAATTTTCTAGAAAAGGAAGTATATCCGCCAGGGGTAAATACCAAGGATAAAAGGGCAATAAGAAGATTGGCCGTTCAGTTCATCATTTGTGGGGGTAAGCTGTATAGAAGAGGTCATCTGGGAATGCATAAGCTATGTGTTGATGTCGAAGAATCGAAGCGTCTAATGGAAGCCATCCATGGAGGAGAATGCGGTGTGCACATGAATGGAGTAATGCTAGCACGGAAGATCCTCAAACAGGGTTACTACTGGTCCACCATGGAGGAGGATTGTACCGGTTTCATTCGGCGATGCCACAAGTGTCAAATCCATGCAAATCGCATGAACATCCCGCCGTCAAAACTGTACAACGTGACTTCACCATGGCCGTTTTCAGTCTGGGGAATTGATGTGATCGGGGCTGTTACTCCAAAGGGGTCAAATGGGCATGAGTTCATCCTGGTTGGGATAGATTATTTTACGAAGTGGGTTGAGGCCCAATCTTATGCGGTGTTGAAGGCTTCACATGTTGCGAAGTTTATCAAAAACAACATCATCTGTCGCTACGGGGTCCCAAACGAGATAATTTCAGATAACAGTTCCCACTTCAAGAAGGAAGTGATTGACTTGTTGGAGAAATACAACGTGGCTTTTCATAAGTCATCCACATACCAACCGCAAACCAATGGAGCGGTTGAGACTGCCAACAAGAATATCAAGCACATATTGCAGAAGATGGTGGAAACCTACCGGGACTGACCAAATAAGCTGCCGTTTGCTCTATGGGGCTACCGGACTTCAATCAGAACTTCTACTGGGGCGACTCCATATTCATTGGTTTATGGGATGGAGGCCGTTCTACCTATTGAGATTGAGGTTCCGTCATTGCGAGTATTGGCTGAGTGTCAAATAGCTGAAGCAGATTAGCAGCAGAGTAGGTTTGAGGAACTCATGCTCTTCGATAAGAGAAGACTGAAAGCACTGTACCATGTTCAGGGTTACCAACGCAGAATTGCCCGGGCTTTCAACAAGAAAGTTAAGTCCAGGAATTTAAAGGAAGGAGATTTGGTACTCAAGGACAACTGAGCTCCCATCCACGACCCTAGGGGCAAGTTCAGACCTAATTGGACTGGTCCCTACATCATTAAGTCAATCTGGTCAGGTGGAGCTGTGGTTCTGATGGATCTGGATGGCTTAGAGTTTTCACAACCGATCAACATGGACAAATTGAAGAAATATTACCCTTGAGAGGCTCGCTAGGCCGAAAACCCGAAAGGGCGACCTAGGCAAAACTCAGAGCACAAAAAATTTGAAATTATAAAAACTGAGCTCGCAAGGTTGAAAACCCGCAAAGGGCAGCCTTGGCAAAAGTTAGAGCGTAAAAGGAGAGTGAAAATACCCGAGCGAACCTAAGCCTGAACTACGTAAGGCTTGATTCCCATCTTTGGGATACGTAGGCAACTTCATCCTGAAGTTCGGCCATAAAATTTTCCTCGATCAACTTTGTCCATTTGATCATCTCAGTCATCCTTGTCCATCAGCATTCATCGTGATCTCCGGTGCAGTGCTTTTCAGACTAGGGGCAACTTTCTAGTTGCTGGAATCTGGGGTTGTGCATCTCAGCGACAGATCTCAGGCGTGTCTAGTTTTGATCCATATCGAAAATAGTTTTGAAAAGTTTTAATAAAAGTTGACTTTGTTCAAATTAATCTTTTTACAACTAAGACCATTTTTGGACCAAAGCGGAAAATTTTCGGTACCCACAACCCTTAATTTCATTGATTTCAAAACAGAGTTCTCCTGCTCTTGCATACAAATTGAAGTTGCTTTTTATTACATTCATAGAGAAGAAAACTTGAAAGTTCTAATCAAGCAATAAATCCGGGGCATAGTCAAGTCAGGTGTCCCTGCGCCCCCTCCTAGAGCTGGTCGAACCCTCTGATGCCAAGCTGGGCCCAATCTGTGCCTCTTCATTGAGCCAATCCAAGCACTCATCAGACAAAATACAACTAAAAGTGGGGGCGGGGGCTAGAAGCTCTCTAGTCCTCCATGTTGTGGCATGACGGGCAAGTTGTGCGCCTCGAACTGGGAATGCGGCAGGATACTCTATCCCCTCCGGCGGGCAAGTCTGATCATGATTGAACTGGCGCTGGAACCGGAACGAAAAGTAGAACACACAGTGGGTCAGACCAATCAACTGGATCCCGGTCTGCCGGGACATGCTATAGCTCATTGCCGGGAGGTTGAGCCAAGGACAACGCCAAGCAATGCGATCTGCAGACAAATTGCACATCCAGTCAAACCACCACCCCTCATCAAGGGCATCAACTAGACGTTGTCGAAAGAAGTAGCCGCGAGCTGAGTAGGCTAGGCAAGAGTCCACAACCTGCAATTTATCCATCAACCATACCTGGGGGGGGGATGAAAAATGAGAGAATAAAGAATAGAGAGATGTATGATGAGAGAAAAGTGAGAAAAGGGTTTTGTGAGAAAAATCGAGCCGGAGGGCCGAGTGATGTGAGCAATATATATGTGAGATTGGGTGGGAAACATTACCTGCAGCAGTAGTGGACTCCCCGCAAATCTAGTCATCTCCCGGCAGTGGAAAGCATCTAAGCCCGTCAGTGTCTCGGCCAATGTCATGGCAATGCAGCTCTTTCCTTCCTTCAAGCCTTGAGCAACTTCAATCAGACGAATGCTAGATCCACTAAAGCCCGGGGCAAGCAAAAAGTGAGATAGCATGCACAAGCAAAGGGCATGTTGCCGAAAACCTTGCCAATGATGGTTGCCGTGATCACCGGCATCGGAAAAGCGATTAATCAAGCCAAGGATATCCAGTTCCCCATTACAGATCAGAGACCAAGCATCATGCATGGTGAGTCCACACATCCGCCCTAAAGCTTGGGCGTGGCCAAAGCGAAACTGAGGCAAAATCTCTTCATGGCGTTCAGATTCCATCAAAACTTGAAAATCTTCGAAAGTTGGACATACCTCTTGCCCGCAGAAGCTAAAAACATGTGTTACCAGATTCCAAAACCTTGCCGCAACATGGAGAAACGGAAAGTGCAGCGGAGTACGACTCAGAGTAAATAGTGCATTTATATCAAAGCCTCGAAAATTCAGCTTTTCTGAGCCGTCCAAGTTGGCAACCCAAGCTATGAGATTCTGGACAAAAAACTCTTCCATTTGGAGCAAATCAATGTTGGATTGAGAAAAACTATGAAGCTGAGGCTTTTTGTAGAGGATAAGGTGTGAGTAGAGGACAGATGTCAACATTCTGGTGGTTTTTGTAGAGGATAAGATGTGAGTGGAGGACAGATGTCAACATTCTGGTGGTTTTTGTAGGGGATAAAGTGTGAGTGGAGGACAGATGTCAACTTTTGGTCGATTGGTCAAGTCTGTTGGCGGATGGCCATTTCTCGAGGCCGGTGCCCTTTCCTTATGACCGAGGGTCTTCCTTCTTGCTCCATTAGCTGTTTAGAAGTTGAACATGCTGAGAATTTGGGGAATGCCACGGCTTCCAATGCCCTCCAATGATGATTTTTGCAGCGTCACGCCCATTTGCTTATCCAGTTGTTGTAAATTTGCTTATCAAGTTGTATTTCACTCTCCTTAAGTCTTTGATTTGCTTATCGAGTTGTACTCACACTTATTTGGCTTATCGAGTTTCCTTGTTTTGTTTATCGAGTTGTAAGTCGGTTCACTACCTGATTATTACAATGCAAGTGCTCGAATTTCAATTTTATTCACATTATTATGTGATGCCACGCGATGCGATGCATAGAATGTGCAAATGTAACACCTTTTGAACAAAATAGCTGTTTCATTTCCCTCATGTGTTTTGAAAAAATACACACTTTTAAAAAAAGTAAAACCTGCCTGAGGCAGTGCAATGTGCTTAAACCACTATTAAAAAAAAGGAAAATAAAGCAGGACACAGCTGCATCAGTGCTATCCACTGCAGGAGTAAAAGGCCCATCTCCGTCCTCTTTTGCAGAGCAGCCTCTGCACCATCATCACCATCCTCATCATCAAAGTTTGGGCTGCGTGTTCAACTTTCAACAAGTGTGTGCCGTGTGTTCACCTTCAAAATGGGCTGCGTGTTCATCATCAAAGTTTGGGCTGCGTGTTCGACTTTCAACAAGTGTGTGCCGCGTGTTCACCTTCAAAATGGGCTGCGTGTTCAACTTCTTTCAACAAGTGTGTGCTGCGTGTTCACAATCAAAATGGGCTGTGTGTTCAGAAATTCAAAGTTTGGGCTGCGTGTTCAACTTCTTTCAACAAGTGTGTGCTGCGTGTTCACAATCAAAATGGACTGTGTGTTCAGAAATTCAAAAGTTTGGGCTGCGTGTTCAACTTTCAAAAAGTATGAACTGCGTGTTCACGACAAAAAGTTTGAGCTGCGTGTTCAGATGTCAGAAAAGGTGGGCTGCGTGTTCAAGACAAAAAGTATGAGCTGCGTGTTCAGAAATTTAAGTGCTTGAGCTGTGTGTTCAAAATGCAAACCAAATGCTGAGTTATGGACTGAGTGTTCAGATTGAGCAGTGTTATGAGCCGTGTGCCTGAAAACGAGCTGCCTGCCTGGAAAATGAGCTGTGTGCCAAATGAATGGAATGCTATGTCGTAAGTTGTGTACCAAGTCCTGCATTATGCATGCATTTCATCGCGTTGTTTTGCGCACCTACGCTGGTCTAGGAGACCTTAAATCCTCTAAAGATGCAATTCCTTTGGTGTTTCTCGTGCCCGAACGACTTCCGGTGGTCTGGTATAGCCACCTGCCCGTGTTAGCGGTGAGTTCCTAAGAGACCAACTGAGACGGTGGAAACTAGAGTTCGAATGGCTCATGCCTAGAACACAAAGGTTCAGGACTTCCGAGACTAAAGTCTGGTTTAAATACCCAGGGGCGTATCCTCGGCTTGAAATCTGTATGGCAGCCCCATAAATTGAGATAGCATGTGTATGCGCCTCGATTCTGGATACCGAATCAACCTAGCCTGTCACCCTATTGGAGAATAGGGAAAGCTGCGAAAATAGCCAAAGAAAAAAGTATTACTGTGGTTCAATAAAGATGCAGAAGCGGGAGATCCCCAACAGCCTGAAGTGAGTCATCACCAATTGCCCCTGTAAGGTACCTTCACTTCCTAGCTATTACATTGCATTTTAGCTAGTACATTGCATTGCATAAATCCTAACCTTTCAAACCGGCTTCGCGTAGCGTATAAGTCCAACTTTCAAACCGGCTTCACGTAGCGTATAAGTCCAATTATCAAAAATCTTCCTGCATAACATTTTGCATCCTGCCCCTGAACTACGCTAGTTTGATTCCTTGCAAAGGGATACGTAGGCAACCTGCGGGTTCAACCAACTGCATTTGTATTTTGTTTGTCCAAGTCTTCGGCCTTGTCAAAAATGGGTCGTCTCGGGGCTTTGACATTCACTCACGTCATTTCTTGACTTTTGAGTTCTGTCAAAGAGGGGCAATTGTAGACACTCCATTTTTTACCGCCCTTAAGACTTGGACGATACTGATGGTTTACTTGGTGGAGAAAGGTGTGCAGGGCAAAGGTTCAGTTTCTTCGGCAAGGAGAGAGACAAATCTCAACTTCACACCCCATTTTGGACCAAAACTATTTTGAATGGTTTTTAGACCTTAAAACCCTCTCTTTCAAAACATTTTTGAAATAAAGTTCCTACGATGTCCCGACGCTCGCATTTCGGTAAATATTGCGCTTTTTAGTAAACCGAGCAAGGACAAAGTGGAGATGAATGAAAGAGAGATAAAATCTTTGGAAAATCTTTCAAAACACCTTACTTAGGGGTTTGAATTTGAAGAAAAGAGGAGAAGAGAGAAGAAACCTAGCTGGGGAGGAAGTTAGGTATGAATCGCTAAGAGAGAGTCGAGTAGTCCTCGCTAAATCAGGCTTATCTACCTATGAACTTGGAGATAAGCTATGAGGCCACCACTGTTGGAAAGAGGACTTCCGGGGCTTCATTTTGCATTCAAGAATCTCCTAAAGCCAAGTCCGGATGAGGGAGATATGATTGGTTGAAGTTGGGCATCATCCCAGTTGGACTGAAACTGAGCAGTCTTGACCAAAACAAGCATAACTTTTTTCACAGTTGGAATGTTAATGCAAGGTTTCCGCCATTGGAAAGCTAACTTCCGGGGCTTCAATTTGGACACAAGAATGACCTGGAAAGGAGTTCACATGAAGGAGTTATGTTCATTTGAAGTTGGACCTTCAGAGCAGTTTTTTTTTTTCTTGCCACCGGCCATTGGTGATAGTCGGTCGGCATGGACGGTCGGCAAGGTCGGTCGGCATGGTCGGTCTTCCACTTTTTTTTTTTTTTTTGGGCCGAACCCTTGGTTTTAGCTTCTTAAGGAAGCTTGAACCTTTTTGTCACAACCCAACCCAGCCCCTATGAGTTTGGGCATGACTTAAGCAGAAACAGACAGAATAACCTGTATGGTACATTGGGGGCCTGAACGGAAGCATTAAATTTAAAACGACATCTAGAAATATCCATTGAGCAACTATCAACAAGCCAGGACCATCTTAACATTGAACATAACATAGCATGCACACAAAAAGAGGTTACATAAACATTTACAATCCAAATGTGTTTTAGGCATACAAAACAATAAATACATAACCCTGACCAGCGATGTGGATACCAAAATTACATTTAGAGAAAACTGATTTAATATGCAAGGGTTTCCTCCAGTGCCTGGTAATCCTTAGGCTGACAAAATGCATGAAGTGTGCTAGATCGGCTCCTCAAGCTGGTTCCTACAGAATCAAACAAAACTACAGAATAAGACAAGCTCAGTGAATAGTAGTGCGCAATGATAAAATCACAATATACAGTAGTATGTGTATCCAAAACCAAATACTGAGATAACAGATTGGCCTATTAGCCTGAGATAGCCTTCGACTCGAGGTAGCCTTGCGGCACAACTGTAGCCTTGCGGCATAATGTAGCCTTACGGCACAGATAGTCTTCGACTCGGTAGCCTTACGCAGATAGTCTTCGACTCGGTAGCCTTGCGGCACGAGATAGTCTTCGACTCGGGTAGCCTTCGGCAACAGGTATACGGATGTGGTTATCACTTTTCATTTCCGAATCAATACATAATTTACAATTATGCCTTACAGAACAGATACATAAATGTATATGTAATGCACTATTACTCACAGCGTTGGGGCGGCGTATCAGTTCCTTCTGGAGTGTGCCCTGCACACAATATACTAATAAATTAGCATCCTTCCCCTTTTAAATCCTTATCAGTCATTCCATATGTCACTACAGTTTTATGGATATGAATATATCACCATCATAAACTCATCGGAAAAACATTCTAATAACATCAAAGAATCAAGCATGAAAAACTGAACAAAACATCTTTTTCTGTCAAACAGCCCTCCGCCGAAGCGTAGCTTTGTCCGCCGAGCGACAAGCAGTAATCTTTGCTAAAATACTGGATGGTCGATTTTTACGCTCGAGCGTAAAGTTCTCCGCTCGAGCGGACAGGGTAATTTTCAGAAAAACTGCTGAGAGGTGCATTTTCCCGCTCGAGCGGCCCTGACCCCCGCTCGAGCGGACGTCGACCCAGATTCAGGGCAGCCCGATTTTCAAGCCAAAACTCATCATTCAAACTCAATTTCTATGAAATCAAGGGTCAAATTCATGCAATACTTCCACTTAACAACACCACAACATGGAGGAAAGCTTAATCATGCCAATTTAGACCAAGTTAAAGGCTTCAACAAGCCAACACTTTCACAAATTCCATCCAATGACCCAAATATATTTAAGTTCTACAAATTCAACAAACATAGCTCATAGTAGTAACATATTGGTATGAATTAATGCTATAGAAACAAAGATTGAGGTCCAAAGTGTCAAGGCACCAAATCAATGAGAAACCCTAATGAAGCAAACATAGATTATCCATGAATCAACACAAGCATGAGATGAAATTCTTGAGAAGTTAAACTAGGAATTGGTTACCTTAACCTCAAACTCCCAATCCTACTAATGGTTGAGCTTCTTGGTGAGTCAAATTTAGTTCCCCCAATTCTTCTCCTTCAACTCTCACGTTTCTCTCTTCCTTTCTTTCCAAAGTAGCCACGTTTTTGATCTCAATCCCACAAGTCTTAGATAGATATAACAATATATATATATAAGGGCATAAAAGACGAAAATCAATCGCTTTAGGGTGCCGAAATAAAAATTTCACAGAAATTCCCCTTATAGCTTAAAAATCATGTAGATTCCAAATATCAAATCAATTTCTGCAAATTAAATCTCTAAGATGCTCAATTTCCATTTTAAGTAATTCAAGTGTAACAGATACGTTCTAATTCAACAGATAGAAACTCATATCTCTAAGTTCCATGCTCTTTTACTATATTTTCACATAGATTTTCACAATAACATTCAAAGACACAGAATAGGGAATTATTAAGACAGCAGAATCAGATATGAGGGTCGGGGTATTACACTTTTGCTCTAGCTTCTCCAAGAAGCTTAAACCCTTTGTTTTAGCTTCTTGAAGAAGCTTGACCCTTTTGGTTTATCTTCTCTTAGAAGCTTGCACCCTTATTTTTAGCTTCTTGAAGAAGCTTGACCCTTTTGGTTTAGCTTCTCCTAGAAGCTTGCACCCTTTGCTTGAGGCTTCTCCAAGAAGCCTTGGCCCTTTGTCTTCTATAAAACCAACACTCCCCCTCCATTTGCAGGGGTTAGAAAAACCAGCTGGAGCATTTGCATACAATTCTCCATATCTATCTTATCCAAGCCTCAAAACACCCTTGTCCTTGCACCATTTACACACCAACTCATAGCCTACCACCTCCATCATCCATTCCAACACCTTGAGGCTGATTTTCAGAGGTTAGGAGCTCATTTTCTCAGATCAAAGGCTGCTGCATTGTTGTTCTACAAGGGTAAACCTTCATCTCCTCTTTTCTTGCATTCTCTTGCATGATATCTTAGCCCCTTTTGCTTACATTTTTGCACTCCGACCCAAACTGTAAAGTGGCTTATTTTGAGCCCTTCTTCAACATTGTTGAAGGGCTCTTTACTGTTTGAGGCTTCCTTTTGTCACTTGCCTCTTTACCCGTCTTTTGGCCTTATTTTTGCATGCTTTGTTAGTCCCTTGTGCTTGTATTTTTGGGCTCTAGTCTGAACTGTAAATAGCCTTATTTTGACCCTCTATTCATTTTTGATCAAGGGTATTTTGTTGTTTGAGGCTTTATTTTTGCTCTTCGTGTTATAGCTCTCTTTTATGCCTTATTTTGCGTAGTATTTTAAGCTTGCATGTGTACTGTTTTGGGTTTGGTCACTAACTGTAAAATGCCATGTTTTGTGCCCCTCTTCAACTTTGTTGAAGGGCCCTTCTCTATTTGAGGCCAGCAACCATCACTTGCTCCTTTGTCCCCCCTTGTGGCCCATTTCTTGCACAATAGTTTAGCCATACTTGTGTTTGTTTTCGCGGATTGTTGTAAACTGTAAAATACTTCATTTTGAGACCCTCTTCAACTTTGTTGAGGGGCTCTTGGCCATTTAGGGCCAGCAACTGCTACTTGCTTCATTATCTCTCTTTCGGGGCCATTTTTGCATGCTAGCTTAGTCCTATTTGTGTTCACTGTTTGGCCTTGCTTAAAACTGTAAATATGCTTGTTTTGGGACTTTCTTGATTCTATCTTCACACTTTATATTCAAATAATGCATGGTTTGCATAGCCATAGGTCATTCCATGTACCTAATTTCATGTTTCGGTGTTCATTCCATGCATTGGGTGCCATTTTTCCATGTTTCGGGGCTGTTTAACATCATAGTTCAGTGATGGAATTTGTGAGTTTGAATGCCATCTTGCATCCTTTGCCATGCCTTGTTAGAGTTGCATGTTGTGCCTAGGATCGGTCCTCGATTTGCATGCATGTGTGCACGCATTTCGATAGTCCCATTTTCATGTTATGGCCTCCTATGTGAGTGTGGCTGAGGTCCACTTGTGTTGGTGTATGTCCATTACGCATTGTGTATGCCATTTCAATTCATAGCATTGCGTATGCTAGGTTGTATATTAGAGCATTGTGTATGCCATCTTACCTCGTGCATCTTGTATGCCATTTCATAGCATTGTGCATGTTAGGTTGTATCTTAGTTGCATTCATACATGTCATGCATATTGTATTGTGCTTGGGATAGGAGTTAGCCCAAGCACGGGAAACGAGGTACGTTTCGTACTCTGAGTGACGAAACGTGTCTCCATTCCCAGTCACCGACACTCCAGATTATCCACGATGGTGTCTTGGTCTTGTTGTGTTTTCTTGCGCATTCATTCTATATTGAGTTGTGCAATTCGATTCCTCGACCATCATGCATCGATGTGCGTGATTGGTGCACGAGGATCGAGGCATGCATACATATGTGAAAATACATTGCCATGCCCCTTTCTTGCTCTCTGTCGCAGCAAATCAAGAATCAGAAGCCTTCCGGAGCTTGGCATGCTTTCCAAGGATAATTGCAAAACAGAGGCTAATTGGGGCATCCTAGTAGATTTCCGCGCAAGGCAGCCCAAACATACATCATTCATCGGAGTCGAGGCAATCCCTGGCTTGCATGCCAATTTATAGCTTTCCTAGATTGATTTGTAAATTAATTAGGATTTTTGTACATGTTCGGACTGTATTTATTCGGGACTGTATATTATTTATTCGAACCCTCCGAGTGAGGGCAATGTTGTAATAAGTGTGCGTGTGTGTGATGTATGTCTTCCAACCCCACGTCTTTCTCCCTTTTATTTACCAGCTTATGATGGTTAGATTAGGGCATGTTTCAATTAGCATACAGTATGATAGCATGTTTGCATTCATTCATTTGTTCTGAATGCACCGGGCTCGGCGCATCATATTAACTGCGTTGTATTTCAATTCTGAGTTGAATACTTGTTAGTTGTAGCATCTCACATGCCATCTTTAGAATAGCCGAGCCTGCTATAGTTGCATTTTGCATGTGTTGCATTAGGCATTTCTGTATAGTTAGGATCCTCCATGGATTTCTAATTAGCTTCTTTCTTTGGCTTGGAGTACTCGGTAAGTTTTATGCTTTAGCATCCATGCATGCGTGTGAGTGACTGCCATGATAGCATGCTTACCATGAGGCTAACTGCTTATGTGATATATCTGCCTGAATGCCTGTGGGTGAAGGTTGGATTATCTGAATTGGAATAATGCATTGACTGTGAGTTTTAAGCCCACTAGATAGTGGCAAAACCATCTTTTTCTAAAGCCCACCTGAGGGTGGCAAAATCTGCATTTTAAGCCTACTTGCGAGTAGCAAACCACTTTCAAAAACAAACATGAAATGTTTCGTTCCAATTCAGGCGACCCAGTCTATACTTGTATGCTGTGCGCATCACATAGTAAATCTAGGCTAATAACCGGAATAAGAAAACATAACGTTTTCAAAATTAGATATCATGGTTAGTAGAGGCCGATCTTCGATCGGGCGAGCAGGGGTACTCACGAAGTGACCTTCCCCAATCGTACCCAAGTTCCCGAGCCGAGGCAACTTTGGTGATGACGGACACGTGGCCTTAGGCAACAAGTCAGGGTTTCCTAAATTTCCCAAAATAAAATATTTAGGTGGCGACTCTGTATCTGGCAAAGCAGTCCATGTTTGGCACTTCTTTCAAAAATCTGTTTTCTCAAAACGATTTGCTGGATTTGGACTCTTTGGTTCAAGATTAAGAACCGTGACACAAATCGAGTCCGAATTGTAGCGAGGTCCCCCCGCGGGTTTGTTACACATGGCAGTCACTCACACGTATGCAAGGATGCTAAAACATAAAAATTACCGAGTACTCCAAGCCAAAACAGAAGCTATGTTAGAAATCCATGCATGATCCTAACTATATAGAGATGCCTAATGCAACACATGCAAAATGTAACTAAGATAGGCTCGGCTATTCTAAACAAGGCATATGAAATGCTACAGCTAACATGTATTCAACTTGGAATTGAAGTACAATGCAGTGAATATGATGCGCCGAGCCCGGTGCATGCAAGATAGATGAATGAATGCAAACATGCTATCATATTGTATGCTAATTGAAACATGCGCTAATCTAACCATCATAAGTTGGTAAATAAAAGGGAGAAAGACGTGGGGTTGGAAGACATACATCACACACACACACACACACACACACACACACACACTTATTACAACATTGCCCTTGCTCGGAGGGTCCGAATAAATAATACAATCCAAAATAAATAATACAGTCCGAATAAGTACAAAACACTAATTAATTAACAAATTAATATAGGAAAGCAGTAGATTTGCATGCAAGCCTATGGACTGCCTCAACTCTGCTCTGGATGATGAATGATGCATGGTTGAGTTGTTTTGCGCAGAAATCCATTGCGATGCCCCAATTAGCCTCTATTTATAATTAATCCCGGAATGTTGCACGAAGCTCCAAAAGGCAGCCGGTTTCTGATTTGCTGCAACAGAGAGCAAGAAAAGGGCATGGCAATGTATTTTCACATATGTATGCACACCTCGATCCTCGTGCCATCAATCACGCATCTCGATGCATGATGGCTGAAGAGTCGAATTGCACGACTCAATATGAAATGAATGCACATATAAACACAACAAGACCAAGACTCCATCATGGTTAATCTAGAGCGTTGGTGACCGGGAATTGAGACACGTTCCGTCACTTGGAGTACGAAACGTCCCTCGTTTCCCATGCTCGGGCTAGTTGCTATCCCAAACACAATGCAATATGCATGACATGCATGAATGCAATTCTAACATGCGACCTAGCATGCACAGTGCTATGAAATGGCATACACGATGCTCGATGTAACATGGCATACACAATGCTCTAACATACAACCTAGCATACGCAATGCTGTGAAATGGAATGGCACGATGCACGATGGACTTACACCAATATGAGTGGACCTCAGCCACACTCACATCAGTGGCCATGAGATGAAAATGAGACACTCGAGATGCGCGCACACATGCACGCAAACCGAGGACCGATCTTAAGGCACAAAGGCCACTCTAACAAGGCATGGCAAGGCATGGAATATGGCATACAAACATGCAAGTTCTAGCACTGAAATGTGATGCAACATGATCCCAAAACATGGAAACATAGCACCCGATGCATGGAATGGTCCCGAAACACAAAACTAGGCACATGCACTGACCTATAGCTATACAAAGCATACATTATTTGATCATGAAGCATGAAGACAGAACCAAGGCAATCCCAAAACATGAACATTTCTAGTTCAAAGCATGGCCAAAAGATGCTAGCAAGATGGACTAAAATAGCATGCAACTTTAACTAGCAAACATGATTTACATGGCATATATATGAAGCAAGTGAGAACTCATCAAACCAGAAAAAATCAGTGAATAAAACATGCCAAAACATGCCCAAATAACCTCTGAAATGCAGCCAACACATGCACAAATGATGGATTCTTTTAGAGGGCATACAAAGGGGTTATTAAGCACATGCATCAAGGACACTTAGCATAGCCAAATCAACTCTGAAAATAAAATATGATGTCCCTAAAACTCATCAAATTGGTCTTGAAATCAGTCAACAAAGCATGCAAGATAGGGCCTCTTTGGAAGGCCAAAAAGACCATTAAGCAAAACAAGGAGAGAGGGGGTCACCCCTCTCTAATTTTGGCCTTCAAGAATACATTTAAGCCACTAAAAATCCACTAGATTTCAGTGGCTAAGAGGCCAAATCATAGCCAATGCAAGTATTCTAATGCATAGTCCTAATCATGAAGAGATGAAGCAGGCATAGGGGAAGATGACTCCAAACAGAAAATAGACCTTAATCAAACATGAATATGATGCCAAAACATAACTTTTTTCAGTTTAGGTTGAGATCCAAAAAGGCTCACAAATAAGGCTAATGTACCATGCAAAAACAACCCTAAAAGAGAGATTGAACAAACAGGGTAGCAAAAGGACTCAAACAACAAAGAGCCCTTCAACAAAGTTTAAGAGAGGCTCAAAACAAGATACTTTATAGTTTATTTAAAATCTCAAAAATGTCTACAAGTAAGGCTAAAACATGATGCAAAAATAGCCCTAAAAGAGAGATAGAGGGCAAGAGGCAGTAGATAGCCTCAAAAAGCAAAGAGCCCTTCAATAATGTTGAAGAGAGGCTCAAAATAAGACGCTTTACAGTTTGGCTCGAAGCCCAAAAATGCTCACAAACAAGGCTAATATATTATGCAAGAAATAGCCCTAAAAGAGAGATAAAGAGAAAGGGGCAGCAGATGGCCTCAAACAGAAAAAAAAAAAAAATCCTTAATCAAACATGAAGATGATCTCAAAATAAGACTATTTCCAGTTTAGGTCGGAGCCCAAAAATGTAAGCAAAAGGGGCTAAGATATAGAACAAAATAGTGCAAAAATGGGGAGAATAGGAGCTTACCCTTGTAGCCTAACTTTCCAGCAGCCTTTCGTCCAAGGAAATGAGCTCTCAACCTCTACAAATGACTTCCAAGGGGCTGGAATGGATGATGGTGGTGTGGTGCTATGGGTTGTAGTGGAAATGGTGCAAGAATCTTAGGGTTTGGAGGGTTGAAGTATAGATATTGGGAGAGTATGTATATATACCCTAGCTGGTTCTTCTAATCCTTAGAAATGGAGGAGGGGTGCTAGTTATATAGAGGGAGAGGAGTGAAGAAAATGGAGAGAAAAACAAATTCAAATTTCCCCCCAAAAGGGCAGACCCTCAGGCAGGGGTCTGGTGCAAAATAGCTGGCACAGCTGGCATGCACCAGGAGAGACAATTTTGACCAGCCAGGTTCAGAAGGTTCAGGTGGCTGGCCGGCCAGGTTCAAAAGGTTCAGCAACAATTGCTGGTCGGCCACCCCAAAAAGGTGGCCTCCTAGATGAGTGTAATACAGCTATGTGGTTTAAACCTAGAAAATGTGAACCAGGAGAGAGAAAAGCTAGCTTTTTAGAGGGGTTCAAAAGGGTCAAGAACCATTGCTGGCCAGCCTACCCATATTGGTGGCCTCCCAGATGAGTAAATCACAATGGTGTTGTGGAAATTCAGAAAAAGTGGCCCGGGAATGGGAAAAACCAGCTTTCTAGTACGAAAAACGGGCGACAAAGAGCAGTGAATGAATAAAACTGGCTTTTCAGAAAAATTTCTAGCCTCCCACCCTCCTACAAGCTTTCTAACAATGAAAATAAGGTCCCTGCCAAAAATGGACCAAGACGGATGCAAAACGAAGGTTCGGGGGCCGAAACACGCAGTTCGGGACCCCAAAAACAGGCTGTTAGGCACCAGAAGTGGCGTTCGACCATGGAGTTGGTCTCTCGGGCCACAGTGTCCCTCAAAAGGGAGGAAATAAAGTGTGTGCCAAAAACCGGAGCAAACGGAGGTAGTTAAGCGGTCCCAAACCGAGGCACACGGCCGACGGCTCCGAAAACCGGGAACCGGGCTTCAAACAGGAAAAATGGCCTACGACCACGAAACGTAGCCTATGGCCACTGAGAGATGATCTACGAGACCTCTCCCTCCCTTTGGGAAGAGAAAACAGAGAAAACAGGGCCTGGTTCGCAAACTAAGGCAAAGCACAAAAGAGTCCGGAAGTCCGGAGGCAAGGCTCGCAGCCGTGATTCCGCAACCTTAGGACGAGCACAATATGCAACATCACCAAGCGCTCAATCGGTGACGTCTGAGTCTTAAGGTCGGTCAAAAATGGGGTGTCTACAGCCACCACCTGGATTTAGTTGCATTTCCACAACTCAGTCATCAACATCTACACCTACAGACTCATTCATGTTTAGGGGGAGAAGATTTGTGTCCTTGTCTCCACAGAAACAAGCTGCAACTAGTGCAACCAACAACAAGACTACAAATTAGTGGCAGTCAAGGACAAGGCCCAATTGTCTTTTGTACATGAACTACTATGACCTACTGTTTTTTGCTAGAGTTAACAATGTTGATCAATTTTTTGTAGTTTCACTTTTTGACTAGATGTGCTCATCATTTTGCTGGTTTGTAATCACTTTTTGTTGATCAACTATTGTATTTGGTTTGTCTTTTGTTGGTGAACAATGTGATTACCTTTTGTTGTTTAATGAATGAATATTGACCAAGTGTCTTTGTTTTGTTCTTATTGCCTTTTGGCATTGTATTGTTCTGTTTGTTGGAAATGCTAGTCAATATTACCAAATCACAACACATTATACATTTGTATGTAATCCAATTGCAGTCTAACATTGATCACAAAGCTCACAAAATTCAATACATAATCTTCAAATGGCATTGCAATTCACAAAAATACAAAACCCATTTCATTTCAGCCATTCAGACAACATTACACATGGTTATCATTGCATATGCTATTATAGCATTGTTTACAAAACTAACACAATCCAAATTCAAAACATTAAAACATGAAACACCTACATCTACAATTCTCATTCACATTGTGTCGAATCATTGTCATTGTTACTACCATCAACTTTCCCATCTTACTCTGCTGTGAGGTAGCACCACAAGAAAAATATCCATGGCATCACTACAAAGATCAACAGCTTCCTTTCTCTTCCTCTATGCAATCGGACCTGGTATTTAATGACCCTAATTCTTCTAAGTAATCCATTAATCACCTCTTGAACTCAGGTACCAGCAGGAGGATCAACCCACATGAAGAACCTACAACCCTACTCTACATTTATCAAACAAAACAAAATTCAACCGAGAATGATTCAACAGAGGATATATATATATATTTTCACTTACTCCATATATGCATTTATCAAACCAAAAAAAAAAAATCAAAATAGCATGATTGAACACAGGAAAAAGATATATATATATATATATGTATATATTAACTTACTCCATAACAAGGACAACCCAAAAATCTTCTTGAGGGATTATTCTCAATCCAAGATGTGCATACTCAAGCCCTCAACCCATATTGGCAACATATTAATTCCATTTTCTTTCTCTCATCTTCTTCGTCTTGTCCTCAACCTACATACGTAATATATTATGTACATATATCTATCTATCAGTTGCAGAATTGGGGAAAATGGGTATGGGGGTGTCGAAATGACAACCTTGCCCCTGGGGGAAATGGGCTTCCGTCGAAAATCCCAACGGCAGTTAACTATTGGACCAGTTCGAGCCAAAAACCAAACTGCAGGAGCAAAATTGATACATTTAGAAGTGCATGGACCAAAATGAAACCACAGGTAAATTATAGGGACCATTTTTTTAATTTTCCCAAATATTTTCATCTTTCTCGAAGTTTAATATTTTCAATTTAAACAATTTTTCAAAAGAAACCTCAACGGTTTTCAATATTCCCAACAACATTCTCATCAATCTCATCCCTTTAAACATCCACTTTCAAATTCTCATTTGTTCAAATAAACATATGTTTTTTAACTCTTGTAATCTTTTCACAAACTTTTCCTAAAAATCTAAATCTTAACATTTTAAATTTCTAGGGTTTTATTAAAATTTGGGGATTTCTCATAGGAAAAAAAAAAATACATTCCTCAACATCCATAAGTCATACAAAAATCACACTCAATTAACAAGAGATTTTCAAAAAATATTGAGAACTTCCCCCTTTTTATATATTTAATATATTATTAATAAAACCCTGATCTTTTCAAATATCACACTATCAAAATAACACATAACAAAACTAAAATACATACACAATGTTTAGAAAATCCCTACCTTAGAGCTTAGGAGAGAAAATGAATGAAAATCCCAAAATTCAACGTTGTCGAATTTCGATATCCACTGGTCAAAACGTTGCTCTCGCCAAAGCTCTTCACTTTGGCCTCAAGAACTAGGGTCTAAAACCTAATAGATTTTGGTGGATCAAAAGCTTTACATGATGAATGTAAAAGAGAAAAAAAAAATTTGAGAGGGAGAGAGAACTGAGCCGAGAGAGAGAGAGAGAGAGAGAGAGAGAGAGACCAATGCTACAGGCTGCGTCATGAGATTCAAGATCTCATCAATAACAAGGTGATAGCACCTCCTCAAAAACCCAACGTCACTACAAATCCTCTCACAGCTCATAACTAAGGCCCCGTTTGGTAGAGCTACGGAAAAGTGATTATAGATTATAACTTAACAGATTATGACTTATAGCTGTGAACATAAGCTGTTAATCTGTTTGGTGCAGTTGTGGGATTATGGATTTAAGCAACATGGTAGTGTTTGGTTAATAAGTTGTAAAATAGCTTTTTACTGTATAATTGTCCTTTCTGCCCTTATATGATACAAAAATGATTATTTTGTCATTTTATTCAGTTTTAATTTTAAAAAAATATTTCATTAATAAAAGTTAATATAAGTAGTATTAATTAGTATCAATTAATATAAAAATTGATACATTTGCTAAAAATGTAATGGAAGTATTATTGTCACAATTATTTTCCATTATAAATTAATTAGTATCAATTAATTGCCTAATCAGTATCAATTAATACTAAAATTATTAATTAGTATCAATTAATGGCTTAATTAGTCTCAATTAATATTAAAATTATTAATTAGTATAAATTAATATTAATATTTAATTTTTATTAGTATCAATTAATATTAATAATCAACAATTGTTATTAATTAGTATCGATTAATAATTAATTCATTACAAAAGTATACAATATTAATTTATTAATAATTAATACCAATTAATATTGATCTTTTTCTTTTTCTTCAGAAATATACAATTTTTTATTTTTTAATTAATATAAAAATATACAATATGAGTTTATTAATAATTAATACCAATTAATATTGATTTTTCAATTAATATTGATTTTTTTTCTTTTTCTTCAAAAATATAAAATTTTTTATTTTTTAATTAATATTAATATTTGGGTATTGACGAGAGCATTTAAGTAATTTTAGCCCCACACCAGCTGCGCGCTTAAGTCAAAAATTTAAGCATTCTCTGACCAGCTTTTGAGATAAGCTGAGAAATAACTTGATTTAAGCTATAAGCTGGTTAACTTAAGTTGCACCAAACACAATATAAGTCCCTCCATCCCGGCATATAAACCCCATCCACACACTGGCCGTCCTTTATGACCCTAGTATATACATAACCCCTTCCCACCAAACCAAGCCTAAAGTGTTCATCCCTGAGAGCATGAAATTGTACATGATGGACATGTCCACACCTCAACCTAAACCCGTGGTGGTGACGGTAGCTGAAAAAGGGAGGTTAGTCGTGACGGAGAGCGTTAGCCCATCACCTGAGAGCTTTGCGGATTTATTTGAGGGGGAATATGACTCGTGCTGCTACATTCTGCCAATCAACCAAGCTAAACCGGGAGTGGTGTTGCCGGCTGGGATGGAGGTCGGTGTAGTTCGTAAGGATGGCCCAACTCAGGGATTAGATGATCTGGCCGAACAATTAAAAAAATTTCCATTGGCTAACTTCCATTTAACTATATAAAAATAAAACTCTAATTAGTTTATAATTTATTTTATAATCCCACATCGGGAGAAGAAGACAGAGCAAAGTTTGTTTCACTATTTATCTATATATTATATAAGAAAAATGGATTTTTTGGGGAGAAGTCTTCTAGGAGCTCCAAACCCTCATTCTAAAATTATTGAATTTTCTTAATTTTAAAAAATTAAGAAAATTTCCGTTGGCTAACTTGCATTTACCTTTTATTTTACATCCCCACATCGGAAAGAGAAAGAAAAAGAGAATTGTTTTACTTACATGAAGTGAATCTTATGCTCCCATATATATAAGTAAATGAATATTTTTAGTGAGAAGCTCTATGATCGATATCTCATACTTATTTTTTTTTATTTTCTTAATTTTAAACAATCAAGAAAATCCTTCTTGGTTAGTTTCCATTTAACTTTTATTTTACAATCCCATATAGTTTTGATTTTAAAAACAATTTTGTATGAGATTTTGAAACTCTCATAATATTTAACTTAAAAATAATTACAATCCCATGTCAAGAAAAAAAAGAAAAAGTGAGTTGTTTCACTTATATAAAGTAAATCTTATAAGGGAGGTTTTGAGTGAAAAGCCTTCTAGAAATTCCAAACCCTTAGTCTAAAATTATTGAATTTTTTAATTTTAAACAATTAAGAAAATTCCCATTGAGTAGCTTCCATTTACCTTTTATTTTACAATCTCACATCGGGGGAAAAAAAAAAAAAAGAAAAAGTGAATTGTTTCATTTACATAAAGTGAATTTTAAGCTCTAATTTATATAAATTATTGAATTTTCTTAATTTTAAACAATTAAGAAAATTCTTATTTGCTAGCTTCCATTTAACTTTTATTTTACAATCTCACATCGGGAAAAGAAAGAAAAAGTGGATTATTTTACTTATATAAAATGAATCTTGTACTCTCATTTATATAAGCAAAATGAGATTTTTAGTGAGAAGTACTCCTATAATAAATGCACTTTTTTTTTTTATTATTTTCTTAATTGTTTAAAATTAAGAAAATCTCCATTTGTTAGTTTCAATTTAAATTTTATTTTACAATCCCACATAGAGGTTTTGATTTTAAAAGTAATTTTGTATGAGATTTTGAAACTCTCATAATATTAATTTTAAAATAATTATAATCCCACATGAGAAAAGAAAGAAAAAGTGAGTTGTTTCATCTATATAAAGTGTTACAATCCCACATAAATTGAATAATATAAAGGGAGTTTTAAGGGAGAAGCCTTCTAGAAGTTCCAAACTCTCATTCTAAAGTTATTAAAATTTCTTAATTTTAAACAACTAAGAAAATTTTTATTAATTAGTTTCAATTTATCTTTTATTTTACAATCTCAAATCGGCAAAAAAAAAATAGAAAAAAAGTAAAGTGTTTCATTTAAATAAAGTGAATCTTATGCTCGAATTTATATAAATTATTGAAATTTCTTAATTTTAAACAATTAAGAAAATTTCCATTGGTTAGCTTCCATTTAACTTTTATTTTACAATCTCATATCGGGAGAAAAAGAAAAAAGTAAATTCTTTCACTTATATAAAGTAAATCTTATACTCCCATTTATATAAACAAAAGAAGATTTTTAGTGAGAAACCCTATAATCAATACCAATTTTTTTTTTTTGATTTTCTTAATTTTAAACAATTAAAAAAATCTCCATTGGTTAGCTTCCATTTAACTTTTATTTTACAATCCCACATAGACGTTTTGATTTTAAAAATAATTTTGTATGAGATTTTGAAACTCTCATAATATTTAACTTTAAAAATAATTACAATCCCACATCGAGAAAAAAAAGAGAGTAAAAAATGTGTTGTTTCACTTATATAAAGTGAATCTTATACCCTCATTTAAAATTATAGTATTATGCATGTTTCAATTCAAGATGGTTAAATTTTAAAATAAATTTTAAAGGTTTTAATTAATTAATTTTGTTGTAAATTGGTTGGTCGTTTTACTTAGTCGATTAGGCTGAATCGTTTTCGGTTTGATTGATTTACTAGTTTAACTACGATTTTAGTTGTTTTATCAAAATATATTGCTTGGATTTGTTTGATTTGAAATAAACTAAGATTAACCTTATTAAAAATTGGATGATTGAGATTCTTTGATTAGAAATGAACTTCATGTCCGAACAATTGTTAACTTTTATTTTACAATTCCACATCAGGAAAAGGAGGGGGAAAAAAAAGAGTTATTTCACTATATAAACCTTATATTCCCATTTAATATTATAGTGTTGTATATGTTTCTGTTCAAAATAGTTTAAATTTTAAAATTAAAATAAAATTTAAAAGTTTTAATTAATTAATTTTTGCATAAGTTGATTGGTTCTTTGACCTAGCCGATAAGGTGAATCGTTTTTTGTTTGACTGATTCGTTGGTTTAACTGCAATTTTAGCAGTTTTATCAAAATATGTTGGTTAAATTTGTTTGATTCGAAATAAATTAAAGATTAAACGGCTAAGATTGCTTGATTCGAAATAAATTTCCCTCCCAAACAATTGTGAACTTTTAAACAATTAAGAAATTTTTATCAGTTAGCTTTCATTTAACTTTTATTTTATAATCTCATATCAAGAAAAGATAGAAAAAGTGAATTGTTTTACTTACATAAAATGAATCTTATACTCTCATTTATATAAGCAAAATGAAATTTTTAGTGAGAAACCTTATGATCAATATTTCATACTAAATTTTTTTATTTTCTTAATTTTAAATAATTAAGAAAATCCTAATCGTCTAGTTTTCATTTAACTTTTATTTTACATAATATATAAAAAATTAAATATAATTATTATATTTTTATTAAATAATATTTTATTTTATTTCATGTATAGCACGGGTGATATACTAGTTAGAAAAGAAAAAGAAAATGTAGCTTCTGTCTTGTTCACGCATAGACTATAGTGGGAAAAAAAATTAGATTGATGCAATAATTAGAGCCACTTAGATTTAATTATATCTATCTTAAAAAAAAAAAAAATTAATATTTTTAAAATTATTTTGGTCATCTATTTTTTTTATTTATTTTAAATTCAGTGTATGTACGTATGAATGTGTACAGACATACAGATGCATGTATAAGAAGATGTATATGTATGTGTGTTCTCAGCATTTTTAAAATAAAAAAAAAAACCTAAAAAAACAAAAAATAAATAAAATTGATGCAAATATTAAAAAAATTCACTAAAAAAAAATTATTAAATGAAAATTCAAATTACAATTTTGAAAACTGGATAACCAAATGAATTTTGGTTTTATTTATTTATTTATTTATTATTATTATTATTTAAAGTTAAAACAAAATAAATAAATAAATATCCAACTTTTAACAACTTTTCTTAGTTGGTCAAATTGGTTCGGTGTCAGGTTAGGAATAAAAACCCACTCTTATGCCGTATATAATCTTTTACGGCATTTTCTTACATGTCATAAATAATTACACTTTTCACGACATAATTTTATATGTCATAGAAAGTTATTTTTTAATATATATATATAGAGAGAGAGAGAGAGAGAGAGAGAGAGTGAGAGAGAGCAAATTCAAAGCTCATTACATGAGTAAACTCAATATATGAACACATGATATCATTAAAATTCCCACTTTAGTACTTGAAAAGCAAATTATAAGATCAAATAGCAAATTATATGTACAAATGAAAGTAAAAAGATTATACACAACAGAAGCCATAGGAGTAGTAGAGAGAGAGAGAGAGAGAGCTAAAGAATCAATTAACTTGGCCACTACAGGAAGGCCCTGCCCCAATACCAATGGTAGGGGTTCGAAGAGCAAAAGTTGCAGCAGTAGCAACAGGTGTAAACACACATTCCAAAACAACAGAAAAGCATCCAGCTTCCTGCAAAGCCAAGGCAAACTCAGCAACCTGCAGAAACCAAGCCAATTTAGCATCACAACACTAAAATAAATCCATCCACATAAACCCAACATAAATAAATAAAGAAATAAAAATAGTAAAATAACAGATGCAGATGCAAGGCATCAACTGAGCCCAAATCCATTTTTTATGGCATACTTTTGTATGTTATAAATATATAAATTAACGACTTACATGGTATGTATGTCGTTATTGAAAAAACATTTAACGACTTGCCCAAAAAAAAAAAAAGTCGTAGAATGTATTAACTATGATATGCATTTGATATATGCCGTAAACATGAAGCCGTAAATAGTTAGTTTTGTTGTAGTGGAGAAATACAAAATAGTAACAATATTAAAATTCACTGATTCAACGAAGAATTACCGTAACTAAGATTTTTTTCTAAATTTGTTGATTCATGAAGAATGTTGAGAATAAAGGCTTAGCAATGATTGATTTTCAAAAAATACTTAAAGTTGGAACAAATAGTATAAAATATTGAAGAACTCTAACGTTAGGTTTGGTTGAAGATTTGGGAAGGGATTTAAAGAGAAAAAGGAAAAAGTAGGTAAAATGTGAATAAAATATATATATATATTTTACCTAGTTTCACACATCTTTTCGCTTTTCTTTTTTAAATCCTCTAACCAAACACAGCGTAAAGTTTACATCTAATACTTATAAGTAAAAGCAAACCTAGCCTAGTAAGAAACAATCAGAATTAGCAATTTTGTAATGAGCAAAATAGAAATAAGGAAATACAGCGAAAATTACTAAAAATAAAATATTACAATAAAATAAAGAAACTAGTAGATATGCTAATACGATAATGGCTAAATTGACGGAATCGGATTCTAAGGTTTATGCAAATCTTTGAAAAAAACAACAAATTCTCACAATTGAAGGACCTAAGGATGGAATTTGCCCAAAATCCCCTAGGACCATGAAAATTCCATGGATTATGTTTAGAATCGCATTTTCCATCAACACACAAAATTTTACACAATTCTGAACCTGGCCCATCTTTTGCCTTGCTTGTCCATTTACTACAGGACTTGGATAGCCATGCATGCTACAAGTAACCTTTTTTCAAATTATTTATTTATTTATTATTATTATTTTTTTTTTAAGGGGGCTACATCAAGTAATGTTAATGATTGAAAGTTCAGACACAAAAATAAATAAATAAATAAATAAAATAACGTGTAGTCTAAATTTATTCTAAATCTGAGTTTTACCGTATAGGGTTGAATATAGACTACACTCTTTTTTTTCTCAATGGTTTTCTGTATCTAAATTCTTAATTTCTAACAATGCTGGTCCATATGCTTCATAAGACTTGGATTAAATTGTTTTGATTGTATGTGGTATGGAGGCCCTTATCTCGAAGGGTGGTGTGGAGTGCATGAAGACCGTGGAGTCAAGTCCAGCTCTTAATTTCCTATTAATAATTGAGAATTAATTTGATTTTCATCCCATTTGGCATTTTTATGAAGTCATTGAAGTGAATTACATGTCCAACTTTGAATTGCTTGATGTTGCTGTCATTTATTTTTAGTCTTTGATTGAAAAGAAGGCTTTGTTTGCCTTTCAAGTTCATAAATAATCCGATCGAACCTGATGAATCCAATGAGAATCTGGACCCAATTGATCGAGATGAGGATGAAGAAGAGAAACACAATCTCTTAAGAGCTGAAGCAGAAGAAACCTTTCAGTTGGCCAAGAAATTACAGATTGATTTTTGTGGCAGAGAAGATATCATCCTTAAGGATTTCATTGAGATAGAGCTGAGCAATAAAGTCAAACTCAGCAAAAACTCAAAAACAAAGAAATGATGAGCTTGGTTTGAAAAAGATGGAGATTGAGCAGGAGAGAGCTAGTGGAGATCAATCGTAAGGATAGAAAATTGAGTTTGGTGGGAGGCTAGAATTACAATTGTTATTTTCAAAGTTAGTGGAGAGGTTAGTGGGTCTCCAACGGATTGCCATCAATGAAAGGAAATTAAGGGATGAAATTGAAGGAAATACAAAAGAAGTATTTTAGTCTCTATATATATATATAAATTCTTTAATCCTCTATCAACTTCAAAAGCATTTATCATTTTTTGTACAAATAGAATTAATTATACTTCAATTTATACTTTTTTAATATATACTCTTAAAAAACACATGCTAACAAAAGTCTTTAATTAAAATAGTCTATAGACAAATAAGGTGTTAATTGAAAGTTTGACCCATTTAGCAGGGATTAAACTTTCCCATGTTATTCTTGTCTTTAATCTTTCCAATGAATTAAAAAAGAAGTTTTGGCCCATTTGGCATTTTTATGAAGTCATGTGACTGTGGAGTCAAGTATACTCGCTGGACCCCATTTGGCATTTTTATGAAGTCAGGGATTGTGGAGTCAAGTCCACCTCGCTTCACCGCAGGAAGTCGTTGAAGTGAATTACAAGCCAGGCTCTCCTTCCAAGTTTTTCCATTTAAGTTTTCACTACAACATATTAAAGTTTTAAAAGTATGTTTAGTTTAAGTTTGAGAGATAAATTTTAGAGATAAAAAATACGAAAAATTATTTGGTTTTATTTTTTTTAAAAGATGTTTTAGAAAATTATTTTGAGAGAGAGTTTTGGAAAAAGTAATTGATTTGATGTGTATGAGAGAGAAATTTGTTTAGAAAACTTGTAAACCAAACAAGTTTTGGGAAATTTTTTTAGAAAAATTTGTTTGGTTTGATTACTTTTAAAAACTTATTTGTAGAAAATTTTTCTCAAAAATTTTTGGGAAACACAGTTTGGTTGTGATTTGTAATTAATTTTCTACGCGTGTGTTTGAGTATGATGTTTTGTTATGGTTTTCAAATCAATTTTCACAAGCTCTGCAGAGAGCTCTGTGCATCAGCCGTTGTTTTGTGAAAATTTTCAAACAGGAAAGACCACCCGGATGTCCCATGGGTCGTCCGCCCGGATGTCCTATGGGATGTCCACCCGGATGTCCTCTGAATACATATTTTTTTTATTTTTTTTTTCAATTGCCTTATATAATTGAGAAAAATATTTCTGAAATTTTTTAAATTTTTTATGTGCTTTAAAATAATTTTGAGTTGTATGTTTAGTTATGAGTTGTAAATTTTTGTATCACATATCAAATGTCACATCAACAATTCTCCACTCAAATCAAACATTTTTTTCAAAACTATTTTTAAAACTCTTTACCAAACAAATTTTCTACACTCAAATAATAATTCTACAACACACAAACTCAAAATATAACTCATACTCTTAAATCATATTTACAAAATATAACCAAACGCAGGCTAAATTTTTTAGTCTTTAAAAATAAAAATTTTATTATAAAAGACATTTAGAGATCAATTTCTATCGTCGTGAGGATAGTCACTAAAAGATCATTTTAAAAAGTCAAAAATAAAGTTTTTAGTAACAAAATTTTGAAAATGTCACTAATAAGTATACTTTTAGGAATAAAATAATTTAGTCTCAAAATGGTTTTTTTTTTAGACAAAAAATTTGGTCCCAAAAAAAATAATAATTTATCACTAATGTTTAATTTTCGTTGCTAAAAATATAATAACGACACTTTTCATAATTAAAATATTTGGTCCCCAAAAAGTAATTTTGTCTCTAAAGTTTAGTTTCTAAAATCTTAGACTCCGTTTGGTAAGCCTCTTAAAATAGAATTCCACCTTTTGATTTAACTGTGTTGTTTGTTTGGAGCTTTCAAATCATCATTCTACACTCATTTCTTAAAACTCAATTCAAAACATAATCATTACTTTTCAAAACTTATAACCAAACACATAATTAAAAACTCAATTCAAATCAATATTTTAAATATTTAAATATTTTAAATATTTAAATATTTTTAAAATATTTTAATTTTGTTAAGATTTTAAATATTTTAATATTTAAATATGTTACGATTTTTTTAATTTTTTAATTTTTTGAATATTTTTAAATATTTTAATTTCAAAATATTACAATTTTAATTTTTTAAATTTTAAAATATTTTATAAAAATAAATTCAAACTCTATTTTATAAAAATATTTTTAAATATCTTAATTTTTTTGTTATGTATTTGCTTACGATTTGAGTGTAGAGTCGTGAAAGTAGTATGGAATTTCGAGTTATATATTTGATTATGAGTTTTAAAAATAATTTCTTAATTGAGTTTTGTTTTATGCGTTTGGTTACGATTTGAGTGTAGAGTTGTTTTTAAATTTAAAATATTAACATTTTAAATTATTTAAATTTTTTGAATATTTATTTTAATTTTTTACTTATTAAATTTTTTAGATTATTTAAATATTTATAATTTAAATTTTTTGAATATTTATTTTGAAAAAAAATTATTTCATTTGTAATATTTTAAATTAAAAATTTGATTAATGTTATTTTATAATAATAATAATTTTTTTAATTGAATTTTAAAAAGAGTTTGGTTATGAGTATTAATCAAAATTTTCAATAGTGTGAAAGTAATGTGTTTTGTTATGAGTTATAATAATTTTAATTCACATATCAAATGAAACTTTCAAAACTCAATTCCACACTCAATTCAAAACTCAATTCAACACTTTATTAAAAAATCATAACTAAACAAATTTTCTACACTCAAATCATAATTCCACAACTCACAAACTCAAAATACAACTCATACTCTCAAATCATATTTACAAAACTCTACCAAACGCAACTTTAATTTTTTTTGTAGTGTTTGATTGAAAAAAATGGCTTGGTGACCTCTCTTGCATAATTTTTCTAGCCTTCATTTTCTCAAACTTATCAATCCCACTTTGCTCGTCTTCAAGGGGTAAGTGCTATTACTATCGTTATAGTAACATTACTATTTTAAATAATAAAGAATTAATTTTTCAGGGCCATATTCAAAAATTATTCCCAATGGTTAGATCTAGATAAAGGGAAAAAATAGTATTAAAGGAAAAAATGCAACTTTAATAAGCAATGAATAAAATCGGTTAATGAGATAATTTGATCAAAATATGAAATCATTTTTGTGATTTTATTTATCATTGAAATTAATTCTACTTATTATACAATTTGACCCTATTTATTAAGAGATCAAACTGTGCTGATCACACAATGTGATTGTTTGCACTGCTCAGAAATTCTTGTTGCCATTGAAGAAGTCCTGCGTGTGTGAACACTAAAAGGCTTGTTAATTAAATGCAGGCGTGCCAGAATTTGTAAACCTAGTTCATGGTGTAGGAGTTGTTGAACATATATGACTTCTAACACAAAGAAACAACTATGTGTGGCTAAGAGGAACCGCCACTGGGTTGGATCTTACCCAAATGAAGAAGACTTTTAACAAATTTATAGGTGCCAAAGATAATTAGATTAAAATTGTGACTTGCATTGATTGAGAATGAAGTACAATTGATAATTTCAGATAACTAAGTTATGAAACTAGAGGAACTAAGTTATGAAACTAGAGGAACTAAGCTATGAAACTATGATAAGTAAGCTATGAAGCTAAGTTAAGATAATTAGGCTATGAAACTAAGATAAATAAGCTATGAAGCTAAGATAAATGTATTGAAAGACTCTTGGTCGAATGTTTGGTCAGGGATCCCTTAAATGTTACACTTAGAGCCCTTTATATAGTGTTGGGGAACCCTTATTTCTGCTCAACTGCCAAGAACGTGGCAGCCCTTCTTGGCGACATGTGTCCTTGATTCTTAACTTATTCCCCCAAGACTAGGAAATAGTTTTGCCCTCCAACAGCTAAGGCCTATCCTTGTAGCTTTGACTTTGTCCATCAAGCTCTAGAAAGTCGCCACGTGTCCCAAGAATGAAGTTTGAATTTATTTTGCACAATTTAGGGAAGAGAGGCTTACTTAGGTTAATCCTTCAAACCTCTTCTTTTGTTGTGCAAGCTTATCTTAAGAAATTTAAAAACACAATCCCATTTCATTTGGGAAAATATTTCCTTAATTGTACCAGTTTGTTGATCTTTCATATCTCCACCAATTGCCATGTGTCCATCAAAAATCCACTTGCCTTGATTTTGGGAAAAAATGGTTCCACTTTTGTAGCCTTATTGTTGACAGATCTTCAAATCTTATGTAAATCTCATTATTAGCAATCTTTTTAACAAACCAACTAAAAGATAAGGCACTAAAATAGGGGTTAAGGCCTCAAATTAAGGAATAAGCCTCCAAAATATAAGTTAATGCATCTAATTAGGGGATAAGTCTCAACAACGTCCTAATTCTTAGGAGTGATTAAGGCTTGCTGTATCTATCAAATCATTTTTATTTAATTAATTAATCAACAAATTACTTTAGTTAATTAATTAAATAAAATAAAATAAATTCTCTTTCCTCAGCCGCCATTTGACATAGGTAGGTTCCATAAAATCTTTGTCCTTTCATCTTCCATTGTCAAGTGACACAAACAATTTGGGAAAATTGCCATGTGGCAATTTTTTTTCCAAAAATGGTACAAACAATGCCCCTTTTAATATGTTCTTGGTCCTGTCAAGGAATTAAAAGGATGTACTTGAATGTTAACTCCTTTTTTTGCCTTGATTTGAGTTTTTCTTAAGGAGTTGGACCAAAATCCCTTGAGAAATGGATCCTTGGAGAAAGGACAGTGAAGAATGAATTGGCGATCATCATTACACATGTCATCATTATGGCAGTGTCTCTTCACTCCTCAGGACTGATGGCGTTTATCAATGGCGAGACTGACGACATCTCTGCAACAGCGGAACTAACTTGGACTCTTTGATTAGATGAGCATCTACAAGCTTAATTTCCCTAAATTTCAATCTTGCTGCTAAAACTTGGCGCTAGTTTCTCTAAAATGCCATCCCTTCAAGCACTACGGTTATAAATACCCCCAACCTCCTCTTTAATCCTCACTTTTCACCAAAAAAATTCTCTCACCTCTTGTTCATTGTCTCACTCAAAGCTTTCCTTTCCTTTTTCTTTACTTCCATGGCTTCCAAAAAAGTTACCACCTTCGAGAAAGAACTAAAATCAGTTGGCCCTGAGATCGATGCTCTTATCAAAGACAAAAAACCCTCGATCTATTTTGAGTATCTGATCGATCTTCCTCATTTCGTTGGCTCATTCCTAAAGCGCAAATTAGGATTAGGTCATGTTTTCTCCACTGGCTTTCCTTCTTCCTTCCTACCTGAACCAAATTATCCAATGCCTTAGCATACTTGAATACTGAAAATAAGCAGAAGATAGGTATGGAAATACAAAAGGTAAAGAAGTTTAGCTACTGGTTTGCTTAAGCCGAAGAATATATCAAGAAAAGTGCAAGAAAATTAATGTTTTCTTGCTTGCAAACCACCCTGAAGCAAGGATTCTGAGTTTGGTTCAAGTTCTTTGAGTCCTTAGATTATTTTCAGTGTTTAGAGTTGCTTTGGGGTGTGGAAATTTCAGAGTTAAAAGAAAAACAAGGGAGAATGGTGATGGGTTTACTCTCAAATTCTCACAAAAGCTCTAAAAAACTAAACCCCTTCAAAGGGAGAAGGAGGGGCTCCTTATATAGGCAGAAGGGAAGGTTTTAGAGCCCCTCTTAGGGTTCCGTCATTTTCTCCCTCCACCACCCTTCAAAAATGCACCAAGATTGAGTTGCCAAAAATAACTCCATCACGATTAGATGTGCACACGTACAATTTATGTGCACACTCACAACTAATGTGCATACTCACATCTTTGCCTCAATACACGTTGTAGACACTCAAATTTTTAAGTATCCTGATTGCCACCTGATTAATCAAGACAAATAAATTTTCTTGATTAATCAAAATTAAGATGGTCAAAATTTTCAAATGGATGTGGATCCTACTAAATATTATGGATCTTAACCCATTTTAAATTATGAATCACACCAAAAGAAAGTGAACCTATTTTGACAATTGGGTCAACCTAAAAGTGTGGGGCCGATGAAAATATTTTGTCAAAATTTGGTGAAATAATTCAAATTTAAATTCAAGTTTCAATGCAAATTATTTCCATAAAGTAAGAAATAAATTGCTATTTTCTTGAAAATTAAAATCATTTCCAAAATTGATCCTTCTCTCCTAAGTCTATAAATAGAGGCTCTCACTATGAGGATGGACACACAATCTTTGGCTAATAGTCTTGCAAGCTCCTAAGCAATCTCAAGACTTTTCCAAATTCTCTTCTTAAAATTCTCTCTAAAGCTTTTCAAACTAAAAGAGAGGATTATCAAGCACTCCAAACTTGTGCCAATCCTTTTAAGTTACAAATACAAATTTGGTTTCTCCTTTCGAAGTGATTATTTCAAGACTTGTTTGAGACCAAGCTGTTCAAGCCCTTGATCAAGCCTTTATTCTCCAAGTTCCTCCATTCGAAGACTTGAAGAAATTCATCAACTTGCCTAGTTCAACAATAAGCTTTTACACTGTTGGATTGCACTCATTTCAGAGATCGAATTAGAGGATTCACTCTTTTGTAATAGAGCAAACTACAGAGGATTGTACACATTTATTATAATAAAATAAAATTAATTATTTTGTGCATTTATTTCGTGTCTTAATTGCAGGATACAAAATTTCTATTTACAAATTTTGGCACACCCAGTGGGACCTCTCTGCCTCTCATATCTTTCTCCTAAAGCATCTTCCCAAAGCCTTGTTTGATCAAGCATAATGGCTTCCAAGAAAGTTCAAATTGCCCCTGTCAATAAGAACGCCAACAAGAATGTCGCTGTCACGACTAGCAACAATAGCACTTCTACGAGTTTGATCACTCGTAGCAAGACCAAGGCTACCATTGCTCTCGTCACTCATGGGGTCATGCCAACTGCCAATGCAACAAAGCAAGTGCAAGGAAAGTCTCGCAAATTTATCACAGTATCCACGTTTGGGGCTAAGCAAAAGGAAGTGAGGGAATGGAAGAAGCCTACTTTGGTCTCAAAGGATTCTCTGCAAGAAGGTTTCTCCCCACACCTAACGCCCATAGCTTCTGATGCAAACTTAAGGACATGCTCACACTCAGGATCATCTCCCAGTAGTCCTTAACATTCTTTTCATCGAATCACTCAGATTTGTCTCGCTCAGTGGCTATACAAGTCATGACCACTAGCACCACTTCAGTGGAAGAACAATTGGCAACCACGGCTCGCGCCATTGACAAGCTCACCAAAATTGTGGCAAAGAAAGATCTTCAGATTGCCACATTGATGAACAAGTTAGAAGCACAAAATGCTGACGAAGCAAGTGAAGACAATTTTCATCCACTTGGCTTTACACCACAAGCCATGTTTGTTGAGAAGGTGAACCCTACATCTAAGTCCAAGCAAGTCGTTGGTGAAGAAATTTTCCATACATCTGTCGCGAGACAGGCAATTGGCGCAAGTACTCAACCAACATTTATTGCTTCATTGTCTGTTTAACAACTCCAAGACATGATTGCAAATACTAGCCGAGCACAATATGGTGGGCACCCGTAAAGCAATTTCATGTGCTCCAAGCCTTACACAAAGAGGATAGACATTCTTAGAATGCCTTGTGGATACCAACCTCCGAAGTTCCAACAGTTCGATAGAAAAGGTAATCCTAAACAGCATGTCGCTTACTTTGTTGAAACTTGCAACAATGCCGGGACAGATGGAGATCTACTTGTCAAACCATTTGTTCGGTCACTCAAAGGAAATGCCTTTGATTGGTACACTGATTTGGAAGCCGAATCAATCGACAGTTGGGAGCAAATGAAACTTGAATTCCTTAATCGTTTCTATATCACTCGCCTTATGGTAAGCATGATGGAATTAACCAGTACCAAGCAATGAAAGGACGAGCTTGTGGTAGACTACATCAACCATTGGCGTGCTCTGAGTCTAGATTACAAAGACCGACTCTCTAAGATCTCAGCTATGGAGATATGCATGCAAGGCATGCACTGGGGATTCCTTTACATCCTTTAAGGGATAAAGCCACGAACATTTGAGGAGTTAGCTACGCGTTCACATGACATGGAAGTTAGTATTGCCAACCATGGTGGGAAAGACTTTCCCATTCCTGAACAAAGGAAAGATAATAAAGAAGCGAAAAAAGGAGGCAAGCCTTCCAAAGGTACTACCAAATAAGCAATGGTGGTAACCACAGCTCCAATCTAGATTTCAACGAAAGACAAGAAGAAAGAATAAATGAAGAAAAAACGCCCATCTCTGAAAGAACTACAAGAAAAGAAGTTTCCCTTTCCTAACTCTAATGTACTAGGGATGTTAGAAGATTCACTTGAAAAGAAAGTCATTCAACTCCCTAAGTGCAAATGCCCTGAAGAAATAGGTTGTGTAAAGGATTCAAAGTATTGCCACTATCATCAGATAGTTAGTCATCCTACTAAAAAATGCTTCGTGTTAAAGGACTTGCTCAGGACTTGGCTAGGAAGAAAAAAATCCTCTTGGACCTAGATGAATCGACAAAGTCCAACCACGTGACGGTTATTGTAGGACCTCCAAATTCTCCATCCTCAAAATCCAAGATAGAAATGTCACAATCTACAATCTTAACAGTGAAAGCAATTCCCAAAGTCATCCAGTTTGGTTCACTTGAACCTATCAGTATTCAAGTTCCAAACCAAGACAAACATGTCCATGATGGTTTTGAAGAAGTCTTAATTACTGGGGAAGATGAAGGTTGGACTCTTGTGACATGAAGGAAGTCACGAAGAGGTAAGCCCAAGACTTAACATTTTTCACTCAAGAAAGTATAAGGAAAGAAGAACTCCCATCGACATTCCAAGAAAGAGGTGATAGACAAAAAGAAGGATGAAAAGAAGATACAACAAGTAGACTGATTGACTGAAGAAAACTCGCGTACCCCAATCATCTTGTGAGACTTTTTCTCCATTGGTATTTTGGAGATGACTTGATCGAGGCAGTCTACATGGTTTCAACCATTGAAGTAGATGAGGAACAAGTTCACGCCGTTAAGGCGACTCCAAATAAGGAAGAAATTGATGTTCTGACAACCTTGAAAGAACTACTCCCACGCTTTAGTTTGCGTGAAGCGTCTCAACTCCCCCGATCTATACAACTTGCACTTGTTTGAGTCTTGGAAGATCGTGGAAAATATGAGTTTGTCGTTAATGAACTAGACTACCCCAAGGTGAACTCCATCACTTATGTTCCTTGTTGCACAACAATCATCTTTATTAACGAAGACCTTCAACTAGGTTCAAAACCACACAATCGGCTATTGTTTGTCTCCGGCTTTATTAGTGAACAAAAAATTAATCCCATCTTTATTGATGGAGGCTCAGTGGTAAACATCATGCCGAAGTTCACCATGAAGAAACTCGGAATCCCAGTTGACAATTTGGCTCGAAGTCGTTTGGTTATTCAAGGTTTCAACCAAGGGGGACAACGTGCAACTGGTATGATTCGTTTGAACCTCACCATTGGAGAACTTATGGCCAGTACCTTGTTTCACGTCATCGATGCAAGAACATCTTATAATTTGTTGCTTGGGTGACCTTAGGTCCATGGAAATGGTGTAGTTGCATCAACTCTCCATCAATGTTTTAAATTTGACTAAGGTGGAATAAAGATGGTGCTAGCAGATTACAAGCCATTTCTAGAAACTGAGGCTCACTTAGCTGATGCAAAATTTTATCTGGATTCCAATGAGATACTTGAAGTTATCCCAACTAAAATCCCTTCTGCAAGAAAAGATAAAATGAATGAAGAAAATCAGGTTATGTTTGATTTCTCAAGGGAAAATGCATCAAGTGGCAAAAAAGTGCTTGAGGTCGTGTCACCACAAAAATAGTCTTTATCCTCAAAAGGCCATGTAATGACAAAAGTCTTTAGGTATATGTCGAAGTCTCAATGGAGAGAACGACAGTCACCGTTTGAAGAAGTCACGGCGTTCGCAAAAGTTAAAGGAGACCTTGCTCACCCTGTAATAAAAGAAGATTTGCAGATACTAAAAGCATATGCAATAATACAAATTCCATAGGTGGAATTGTCAAGCCTAATTAAACCTCCACTAAAGGGATTTGTTAGGCCTTTTCAAAATTCTATTGAACACTACTCCTTACCTGAAAGACGAATGGAAGGGTTTGATCCACAAGCTTACAAGCTTCTAGCCAAGTCAGGTTATAACTTTGCTGATCCCTCATCACTGGGAGAATTAAGTCCTGAACTTATAGGTGAGAAAGTTCATGGTCTTAATGAAACTCATAAAGAGTTAAGGCAACAGGGGTACAGGGTAAGCCCTCCAAAGACCTGAGTCGAATTCATGCCAATTGAACCCATTCGTGTTTCTGCGAGGGAAAAAAAAGGAAGAAAGATGTAAAACATATCATTGTGGAAGAAGTGAAGGAAGACAAAAGTCCAAGCCCAACTCCTCGAGTTCGCATTGAAGTCTCTGCACCTCGAACCTCGGTTTTTAATAGGTTGGGCACTGTTAATAAGATAGATGAAGGTACAACTTCTCAACCTTTAGTTTTTAACAGATTGGGCACTACTAAGGAACGGGATCAAAAACAAACTTCCTAGTCATGAAATTCCATTTTTGCTTGACTTGGCGATACAAATACATCACCTAGAAAAGGCAAGAATAAGAGAAGCACACCAAAAATTGAGTTGAATTCTAGAAAGGAGGATGATGAGAGTCGAAATTTGATTCCTTCTCACAAAAACACATGACGTCACTTGAAGTTAGTATTGAAGGTCTGCTTAAGGTCAAAAGGCACACCATCATACTAACTAGAGAAATTGACACTCAAATAGAAAGTAAAAGAGAAGAAATTGAACATGTTGCTTCTCACCATGTAACAATTGAAGAAGATTCTAGCTTAGATTCGGAAGATGATGATCTCCAAGAAGCTCCTCCAAAACTTGAAGATGGGGGGCAATCAACTGTTGACAATTTGAAATAACTCAACTTGGGAACTCCTGATGAACCTCAACCAATCTTTCTAGGAACACTCTTAACACCTAAGAAAGAAAAGACATTTTTCGAACTACTCCTCGAATATAATGATTTTCGCATGGACGTACAAGGAGATGCCTGGCTTAAGTCCAAAAGTTGTTATCCATCACCTTGGGATCAAACATGGTATGCAACCAGTAAACAAGCTCATCGATACATCAAACCTGAGCACATCCTCAAAGTGAAAGAAGAAGTCAACAAGTTGATCGAAACTGGGTTCATATGTGAAGTTAAATATCTGACATAGATATCAAGCATGGTCCCAATAGTCAAGAAGAATGGACAAATTAGAATATGTGTCGACTTTCGAAATTTGAACGAAGCATGTCCCAAGGATGACTTTTCGCTTCCCATTACGGAATTAATGATAAATGCTCACTACCAGACACGAGATGTTATCCTTCATGGATGAGTGTTCAGGATATAACCAAATACGGATGGCACCTAAGGATGAAGAGTTAACTGCATTTCGTACTAGAAAAGGCATCTATTCTTATAAAGTGATGCCTTTCAGATTGAAAAATGCCTGTACCACCTATCAACATGCCATGCAAAAGATCTTCGATACCATGCTCCATTAATTTGTTGAGTGCTATGTTGATGATTTGGTTGTCAAAACTAAAAAAAAGGAATATCTCATAGAAGACCTTTGTGTAATCTTCAAGCAATTGAGAAAGTATGACTTGAAGATGAATCCACTCAAATGCGCATTTGGAATCATGTCTGGAAAGTTCCTTGGCTTTATTGTTCGACATAAAGGCATTGCGGTTGATCAGTCCAAAATCGATTCTATACAAAAGATGCCACCACCAAAAACCTGAAGGAACTTAGAAGCCTCCAAGGTCACTTGGCATATATTCGCAGATTCATTTCAAACTTGTCAAGTCATTGTCAACCTTTCAATTGACTGATGAAAAAGGAGGCTCCATTTGTTTAGGATCAAGCATGTCAAAATGCTTTCGACAGTATTAAGAGATACTTGCTTCATCCACCAATATTAGGAGCTCCTATTCAGGGGAAACCATTGATACTTTACATTACTACTCAAGAAGAGTCTCTTGGAGAGATGCTGGCCCAAAATAACAAAGAAAATAAAGAGCAAGCACTCTATTAATTGAGTCGTAGATTAACTGAAAATGAACTCAAGTACTCACCCATTGAGAAGATGTGTTTAGCGCTTGTTTTTGCCTCTCACAAATTGAGACATTATTTCCAAGCCCATGGAGTGTATCTCACTGTAAGAGTCAACCCAATAAAGTATGTCATGTCTAAGCCGATCCTCTTAGGACGCTTAGCGAGATGGTTCCTCATCTTTAATGAATTTGAGATAATTTACATACCAAGAAAAGTGGTGAAAGGGTAAGCCCTTATAGACTTATTGGCTGACCATCCCATCCCTGTTGATTGGGAAATTTTTGAGGAATTCCCCAAGGAAAATTTATTATTCATAGAAATCCTATAACCTTGGATGATGTTCTTTGATGGGGCTGCAAGGAAGGAAGGGGCAGGAGCAAGTGTCATTTTTGTTTCACCGTAGAGGCTAATTTTGCCGTACTCATTTATCCTTGGCAAAAAGTGCTCAAACAATGTTGCTAAGTACCAAACCTTAATCATTGTTTTACAAATGGCAACAAAGCTAAAAATTGTTGACCTAGATGTCTATAGGGATTCTAAGTCAATAATTAATCAACTCTGAGGGGATTATGAAGTCAAGAAGACAATTTAGTCCCAAATTTCCAGTACGCAACTCATCTCATTGAACACTTTGAGGGGGCGATACTCGAACATGTTCCAAGGGAAGAGAATAGCATGGCTGATGCACTTGCCAATCTAGCAACTACACTAGCATTACTAGAAGGTAAACAAGTTAGTGTCCCTGTATGCCAACGATGAGTATTGCCACAGTTGTTGAAATGTAGCTTTGTAGAAGCAAGTGCAATTTCAGTACTAGCCATTGAGTCGAAGATTGGAGAATGCCAGTTATAGACTACCTTGAACACAAGAATCTCCTTGATGATCCCCGCTATAGAACTGAAATAAGACGTTGAGCTCCTCGATTCATCTTCTACAAGGGAACTTTATTCCAATGATCATTTGAAAGAATTTTTCTTCGTTGCTTAGGGGATCAAAAGCTCAACAAGCCCTAGAAGAAGCCCATTCCAGGATATGCGATGCGCATCAGTCTGGTCCTAAAGTTCACTTTTGAGTAAAAATGATGGGTTACGATTGGCCTACAAATGGTTAAAGATTGTTTGGATTACTCAAGAAAGTGTCAACCTTGCCAGTTTCATGCAAACTTTATCCATCAACCACTAGAACCTTTACACCCCTACAATTGCTTCTTAGTCATTCGATGCATGGGGTCTAGATGTAATTGGCCCATTAACCAAGTCTTCCACAGGCCACTCATACATCTTGGTTGCCACAGATTACTTCTCCAAGTAGGCTGAAGCCGTTCCACTTAAAGAAGTCAAAAAAAGAAACTGTTGTGGACTTCATCAAATCCCACATTATTTATTGGTATGGTGTGCCTCGCTACATCATCACTGATAACAAAAAGCCTTTCTACAACAGTTTGATGGACAAACGTTGTGAAATGTTTGGATTTAAGCAGCGCAATTCTCAATGTACAATGCACCTGTCAACGGACTAGCAGAGGCATTTAACAAAACCTCGGGCAACCTATTAAAAAAGATAGTTGCTAAATCAAAGTGGGATTGGCATGAAAGAATTAGAGAAGCTCTTTGGGCATACAGTACGACACATCGTATCTCGACACAAGCCACCCCATACTCCTTTGTGTATGGTGTTGAAGCAGTTCATCCTTTGAAACAACAGATCCCTTCATTAAGGATAGCTATACAAGAAGGTCTCACTGATGATGAGAATGCAAAACTACACCTTGTTGAGTTAGAAGCATTGGATGAGAGGAGATTGAAAGCACAACAAAAATTTGAGTGTTGTCAAGCTCGACTCTCTAGAGCTTTCAATAAAAAGGTTAGACCTCGATCTTTTTAAGTTGGAGAATTGGTGCTAGTTATTACTGGCAAGAAGTTCTTGTCCAAGTAGAATGGTCCATATGTGGTGACTGAAGTCTATACTAAAGGAGCGTACAAGATTATTAATGAAGAAGGTATAAGAGTTGGCCCAATCAATGGCAAATTCCTAAAGCACTACTATCCATGAGAATGTAACGCTCCTAATCGCATAAGCATAAACTGCATGATACTTTTGGCCTATATGAAATAAAGTTGTTAAAAAAAAAAAATTTGTATTACTCTTGGCCTGCTTGAGTATAAACTGTGAATGGCTAAATTAATAAACCAAATGTGTTTTTACAATAAGAGTATTTTGCTTCGAACTATAATATTTATTTCATAAATAAAGTGTTTGCTAGAGAAATTATTTTATAATGAAGTATTGAGCTACATTTTGTTAAAAAATGAAATAAAATAATAATAATAAATAAATAAATCATATCAACCATGATAAACTCTGGATCTTGCCTTGTTCAACCTTCAAGAGCTACTCTAACTTGTTGGTGACTTCGATATCCTAGCTTATTATCACCTCAGCTGCTTCTATTATAGTTTGTTCTTCCCTTAAGGTGGAAACAATGGCTTGCCATTGAACTACTTCAGCTTCAGTAACACTAATTGTAGCCTCTAATTGTTGTGATTGTTCATTTAAATGTTCCAATGCTTTTAACAATTCTACCTTCTTTGCTGCAAGGCTACCCAAATCAGACTTCAATGAGTGAACTTGCTCAATTCCTTCATTCTCAAGAGCTACAGCATGAGTAACACGTTGATTGACATCCGCTAAACACTGATCCTGTAGCTCTAAAGTCATCCCTTGAGCAAATGTTGATTTCATAAAGATGTACATAGTAGCATTTTGTACGTATTTTTCAATCTGGCTTTGCAATGGAGAATAGTCTATCTGAAGCTTTAAGAGCTCATCATAAAGCTCTTGGAGCTTTGCGCCCAATGCTAGAACTTTTTGAATAGGAGTTTTGCTCAATAAGCCTTTAATATCGTTATCAAGTATTGAAGTTGCTGAGCAACGAGTAGTAAGGATCATGCTTCTTGCATCAATGGTAGAAGCCACAGAAGGTGTAACTTGACTCGATATAGAAGCAACAGGCAAAGAAGGAGTATGGATAATAGGAGTTGGGTCAACTGAGAGACAACTCTTACGACCAATCACTAAATCAAAGGCTAATAGTCCATGAACTGATTCTTTATTATTTGAGAACTCATTAAGAAGTCTCATATCCTCATTGCCAGACACTAAATCAAAGTCATCATTTGGCAACTATCAAAACAAATTAAAGAAGAGTCATAAAAAGTAAAATAAATAAAAGTAAAAGAAGGCATAATAAATTAAAATGACAAATAATAGATTTTGTCATTACCGGTACAACACTAGTAGCCAATGGTTGAGAAGTGCTAGGAACACCTATAAAAAATAACTCCATGTCATTAAAAGTAGTGGTGTTCCTTCCAACGGTGCCAGTACTTGATTTTCTCCCTAAGTGATGCCAATTACGATCACCATTACTACAGTCCTCATCTACTACTCCATCAAAAGTCCTATCAACACTTCTTTGAACCATTTCCTTGGTCTTGAGATTAGAATTTTTCTTAGCAATTGCATTTATTTTCGCTTTAACAATCTCTTGATTTGGTAAAGCTGAGCGTTTACTCATTGGGGCTGAATTTTTTTCTATGGAGAAATAACCTACATAAAGCTGGGACCACCACTCCAAATAAGCCTTGGTAATGGAATGAGATGGGAGATCAAAATGCGCTGGTAACCTCAATATAGAATGAGTACCATCACGAACACAAGAATCCCAATGCTGAACAATGTTCTATAAACTACTATCTCGAAGATCAACCTTAAGTTTACCCGTGCTGGCTTGAATAAAACCAAATTTCCTACTAAACCTGTGAGGACTGTATGGCTCAATGACTGTAGTGGACGAACTTCGCAAAGTCAAATAGCTCGAGCTGATGCTGATAAAGTACTCCAAATCTAAGTTAGAAAGATAATCGTCATCAACAAATTCCTTGGGGTTGCCCTCGCTATATGCCAAACGGTGCAGGGTTATATCTTTGCATGATTTAAATAAGCCATAGGCCTCTGACTCCTCAAAATGTTTGGCCATCCTTTCAGCAGCATATCTCGTCATTTGGGGCTTCAGAGTAGAATCAATACTAAAGTATGCGCTGAAATACTCTGCTAACCAAGCATAAACATAATGGACAGGGAAGATGGTGTTGCACATTCTAGGATCAGAAGAAAAAGCAATTCTATTTAGTCCTTTATAGATGCTAGCAAGTACAGGAATGCCAAGGCTGAATGAAGGACCACGAGCCATCATACTAGCAACCTTAAACACCTTAGGTCTAATCAAGTCACCATCCCCATGGGGTAGAACAAATTTGCACAACCAAAAAATAAGGAAAGCTAACAGATAACTCTCACCATCTGCTGCACCATTAATCCCCAAGTCACTGAAGACATGGTCTCCTTGCACAGTTTGAGACCGAGTTATGTTAATAATACCAGAAAGGTTGCTGGTATCCTTCGGGCATTGAGTCTCGTTCCTTGAAGCCCTCTTGGTTGATTTATGGTACCTGACTGCCCTTTTAAACCAAAATTTTACCCAGCTAGTAATCCTCACCACATTCTTCTTCGACTCCTTACAAAGACGATGGTAAACAAGGAACAAATAACCGCAACTAAGAGGAAGAAGGAAATTTTTGTCCCTCATATTGCTGACCAACTTTTGGGCATTTAGCACCACTTCAGCATATATTGCACCCCTAATAGAAAGTCCATCAAGCTGACGTAAATCCTATAGCGAGATAGACATTTCACCTATGAAAGTGTGAAGGGTATTAGTGGATGGACACCAAAGCTCACAAAAGGCCTGCATAACACTATGTAGCTGGTCATACGTGAACAATGAGGCATAAATTGCATCATAAATACCCACTTGCTGTAGTACCTCATAATGTTGCCCTAATGCATCCTCCAACCACTCCTATTATCATTCACAAAAAGAAGGCTCTATTATGGCCGTGAAAATAGATCCTCAATTTCCTCATGGTTAGATGACTTTAATAATAAAACCCTAGAGTGTGACAGGCCTTCAACTAATTGACATCATGTCTAATGAGCCCATTGCGCCAAATGAAAAGAACATCAAGTGGCTCGAACTTCAAGTCCCAAGCACCGAAGGAAAGGAGGGTGAATTAGAAGAGTAGTCCCTTCCTCAATAACGTCAATAAAGTCCTCGAGGATGGTCAAGTATCTCTTATTGAAAATCTTGAAGTACACCATCATTGAGTGACAAAGCCAAACAATTAAAAAAGAAAAATGCGTGTGGTGTGGAGAGACATATATGATATATGATCATGAAGTGAGTCAAACTAATCACTTATGGTCAAATGGGTGGTGGTGGAAGTGTTTACTTCATTAGCCTAATATCTAAGTGGCTAGTTTGATAGGTGCATTCCCCCACACAAGTAAAACTAATCACCTATGGTCGAATGGGTGGTGGTGGAAGTGTCTACTTTACTAGCCCAATATCTAGATGGCTGGCTCGATAGGCGCATTCCCCCCACATGAGTTAAGCTAATCACCTATGGTCGAATGGGTACTGGTGAAAGTGTCTACTTCATTCGCCCAATATCCAAGCGGCTAGCTCAGTAGACACATTCCCTCACATAAGTCAAACTAATCATCTATGGTCAAATGGGTGGTGGTGGAAGTGTCTACTTCACTAGCCCAATATCCAGGCAGCTAGTTTGATAGGTGCATTCCCTCCACATAAGTCAAACTAATCACCGATGGTCAAATGGGTGGTGGTGGAAGTGTCTACTTACTAGTCCAATATCCAAGCGGCTAGTTCGATAGGCGCATTCTCCCACATAAGTCAAACTAATTACCTATGGTCGAATGGGTGGTGGTGGAAGTGTTTACTTCACTAGCCCAATATCTAGGCAGCTAGCTCTCAATAGGCGTAATCCCTCACATAAGTCAAACTAATCACCTATGGTCGAATAGGTGTTGGTGGAAGTGTCTACTTCATTAACCCAATATCCAAGCGGCTAGCTCAATAGGCGTATTTCTCCACATAAGTCAAACTCATTACCAATGGTCAAATGGGTGGTGGTGGAAGTGTCTACTTTACTAGTCCAATATCCAAGCGGCTAGTTTGATAGGCGCATTCCCCCATATAAGTCAAACAAATCACCTATGGTTGAATAGGTGGTGGGGGAAGTGTCTACTTCACTATTCCAATATCTAGGCAACTAGCTCGATAGGCGTATTCCCCCACATGAGTCAAGCTAATCACCTATGGTCGAATGTGTGGTGATGGAAGTGTCTATTTCACTAACTCAATATCCAATCGGCTAGCTCGATATGCTCATCCCCCCACATAAGTCAAGATAACCAATTATGGTGAAAGGATAGTAGAGTACATTACTCAGTTATTCTTACAAAATCATTATTTTTATAGGCAATAGTAAAATACAATTTCTAAAGAGAGTTTCCCTCGTTAATCGAAAAATACAAAGCAACAATATGAGAAAGAAACTGCTTGAAATATATATATATATATATGCTGACTTTCCCAAGTCGTGGTCATGCTAAAAAAAAATAAAAATAAAAGGGTTGGTGATTGGCACGAGTACTACACATGTTTGTGTAGATAAGCATGCAAGTAAAGAAAAGATAGGTATTCGACGCATGTGATATTTATAGTGACATCATGCACCCTTATAAAAAAATAATAATAATAATAATTATTGTTTGTGCTGTTCATGATCACAATCAATGAGTGTTATATACATACATGTATAATGAATATTATACATGCATATCTATCTTCTATATATTAAGAAAAAGAGAGTTTCTAAATCCCAAATCATGTGAGAGCTCCAATCTTCTAATCTTAATTTTTTAAATTTTTTATTTTTAAAAAAAAAATCAACATTTATTGATTTGGTCAAAATTTCCTGATCAGCCTTTATTAACTTTTTCCAATCTACATGTCTTTCCACGTGCCTGCATTTATTGATTTGGTCAAAATCCCTAATCAACATTTAAAATCCCCTCATACAAATAATTATAGATACAACCCGTGCATAGTTACTGTAGTAACCTTTTTAATTTCTTCCATACACTATGGTTAATGATAAGATTGTTGAATTATTTTTATAAAAAAATCATAAAAAACATAATTCATATATTAAAATTTTTTTAAATAAATATAAATATCTATAATTATAATATTATACATACATATATATATATATATATATATCAGTCTTACCTTGACAGGCACAAGTAATAGTCCATAGTCTCCAACGTGGCTTATTAACATGGCTTGAAGGACAATGAGCAACATAGATGCAGCAAGGTTTAAAGGAACCCATCATCAATCTATACTATGTATTAAGTAAAAGAATATTTTTAACCTCAAGTCTTGTGAGAGCTCTAATCTCTCAATCTAAATTTTTTGATTTTTTAATTTAAAAAAAAAAAATCTTAGCATTTATTAACTTCTCCCAACCCCTAAGTCTAACCCTCATAATAACACTTTAATATATTAAGAACAAACATAAAAAAAATTCTTTGAAATTCAATACATATGAATTCTTTGAAAAGTTCCAACACATATGATTATTATCCCTCATAATAACACTTTAATGCATTAAGAACAAGTTTGAAAAAATTTTTTTGAAAAGTCCAACGCATATGATTATTATCAAAATATTAAATTTTAATATAATATAATAAAAAAAAGAAGACATTTAATTCTTTGAAAAGTCCAACACATATGATTATTATCAAAATATTAAACTTTAATATAATATAAAAAAAGAAAAAAAAGAAGACATTTAAAAAATATATATTTAAAAATCGCAATTCACATATATAGAAATTGTAAATATATTAAGAAAAATGGGGTTTCTAAACCCAAAGTCTTGTGGGAGTTCCAATCTCTCAATCTTAATTTTCTAAATTTTTGATTAAAAAAAAAAAACCTCAGCATTTATTGATTTGGTCAAAATTTCCTAATCAGCCTTTATTAACTTTTTCTAATCCACATGCCTGGATTTATTAATTTGGTCAAAATCTCTAATTAGCATTTAAAATTATCTCATATAAATAATTATAGATACAGCCCGTGCATAGTTACTACAGTAGCCTTTTTAATTTCTCCTATATACTATAATTAGTGATAAGATTATTAAATTATTTTTATAAAAATATTAAAAACATAATTTATATGTTTAAAAAAAATTAAAATAAATATAAATATTTATAATTATTCCGTGCATAGCACTGATGATAGGCTAATAATTTATATAACTAAATAGGGAGAAGTAATGCCTATAGGCGGCATGATGAAAAGCTAAAACCGAGCCCTGCTTCTTGACATTACCTTCCATATGTGGGAGAAAGCCAATCACGCTATGTTAAAAAAAATAAAAAATAAATAAATAATATTACACGACAGGCCTTTGCAATTAAATCCTTACATTGTGAGCATGACTAATCTACTTCAAATCTCACATTTGAAATTAGCAAGAAAGCATCAAATTATAGTTTTGAAATGTGAGCAATTTGTAGACATTCAAATTTTTATGTCATGATCGCTGCCTAATTAATCAAGACAAATAAATTTTTTTGATTAATTAAAATTAGAATAGTCCTACTAAATTATGGATCACACCAAAAGAAAGTGAACCTATTTTGACAATTGAGTCAACCCAAAAGTGTGGGGCCTATGAAAATATTTTATCAAAATTTGGTGGAATAATTCAAATTTAAATTCAAGTTTCAATGCAAATCATTTCCATAAAGTAAGAAATAAATTGCTATTTTCTTGAAAATTAAAATCATTTCCAAAATTGATCCTTCTCTCCTAAGCCTATAAATAGAGGCTCTCACTATGGAGATGGACACACAATTTTTGGCTAATAGTCTTGCAAGCTTCTAAGGAATCTCAAGACTCTACCAAATTCTCTTCTTAAAATTCTCTCTAAAGCTCTTCAAACTAAAAGAGAGGATTATCAAGCACTCCAAACTTGTGCCAATCTTTTCAAGTTACAAATACAAATTTGGTCTCTCCTTTCATAGAGATCATTTCAAGACTCGTTTGAGATCAAGCCGTTCAAGCCCGAGATCAAGCCTTTCTTCTGCAAGTTCCTCCATTCGAAGACTTGAAAAAATTCATCAACTTGCCTAGTTAAACAACAAGCTTTTACGATTGTTGGATTGCACTCATTTCGGAGATCAAATTAAAGGATTCACTCTTTTATAATAGAGCAAACTACAAAGGATTGTACCCATTTATTATAATCAAATAAAATTAATTATTTTGTGCATTTATTTTGTGTCTTAATTGTAGGATATGAAATTTGTGTTTACACACGTGTCATGCATGCATGCACAAGTGCGGGGTATCATGCCTTGGCCTGCTTGCGGCATAAGTGAGCCTAAATTGCCTTTTGATCAATATTTTTTTGATAAAACCTGTCATTAATTTAAAAAAATAATTTCGATCAAAGGATAACCAGGCCTATCTCTTTTTCTCTAGTTAAAATTTTGGTTTTTGGCTAGAAACAGATCCAGGGGTAAAATGATCATTTTATAAAAAGTTAATTTTTGGCCAAAATGGGTTTATACAGCAACTCCAAACTACTTTAAATATTCCAAGAATGAAGTAATTATCATTTTATCATCGGGAGGTTGCAAGCGCCCAAAGTCTTAGGATCAGTCAAAATGGGGTGTTTACTACGTTACACACACACACACACACACACACACACACACACACACTCTCTCTCTCTCTCTCTCTCTCTCTCTCTCTCTCATTTTTCTCACGTGAAGCTCTTTATCACTGTCAAAAATGGCGATCGAAGCACTGTTGCCGCCGCCGACATCCCTAGTTTATTGCTCCACTCGAGTGGCGATTGGGAAGACGATTAAAAAGAAGATGAAAAAAAGACAAGATCAAACCTAGATCTAAACATAACTACCACTTTTGCTTCATAGATCTGCAGATTTCTCTCTCTTTCTCTCTATCTCTCTCACCCACTCACTCACTAGTTTTCCAAACATTCATAGTTGCCGCTCTATTTAGGGTTTGTGTTCTATCTATCTATACACAAGAGTCATCAACGCCACACTCTACAAGTCGAAGCCACTTCGTCTCTTCAGCGATCTAGGATTTCTTAACAAATTCTCTGTGTATGTGTTTTTAGTTTGAGATTGTTTTAATGTTCCTAGATTAAATCGAATTGAATTTCATAGTGCTCAAGTCTGAGATCTGTGTGGCCGACAATCTCAGATCTGTGGCCGGTGAATTTGTTGGATTTTTTACAGATAGTAGGAATTTTGTTAGATTTGAACATAGATTAAACACAAATCAGTAGGATTTATTTATTTATTTTTTATGTTTTTTATTGGCCTTCTTGTTGTTGATGATCTAAATATCTATTTTTTTTTCTCTTGTTGTTGTTGTTATTGCTGATGATGATGATGATGATGATGATGAAATAAATTGCAACAAATTATTTGTTCAAAATTTAAACAAATAATAGGACAGATCTATTCAGATAGTAAAATTTAGACGAAAAAGATAATAACATTGTACAGATAATAAAATTAAACATATAGTTAAAAAATTGAACAAATAATAAAATTTGGACAAATAGATTTAATCATATAAGCTAAGAAATTGAACATACAATAAAATTTGGGCATATATTTGAATGGATAAAGGGAAAATTTTGAATAGATAGATATAAATTTGACCAGGTAGTCAAAAAATTTGAACAGATAGAAAATAGTTTGAACAAATAAATATAAATTTAAACAGATACATATAAATTTGAATAGATAGTCAAAACAAAGTCAACAGATGAATTAAAGGGTAAAATTAGAAACAAAATGTCCTTCAAAACTAACAAAGGGATTTCTCATCAAACTATTTCACAAAATGTGAACATCTCACCAACAAAAAATATCCACTAGACCTAATGCCTTAGATAATTGTTAGAGTGGACTTTTCAACAATTTTTTTTCAAAAATATTTTACTTTGATGCATCTAGGTTAGGTGCATCTAAAAAGTAAATAGTTTACTTAAAATATTTTTAAAAAATCCACTACAAAAATATGAAAAATAAAATAGTTAACTTTCTGAAAATCTAAGTTCAAAAATTAAAACCAAACAAGGTGATTAAATTTTAAAATTTTAAAATCACTTAAACAATGTAAAATGTCATAGGAGAGAGAAATGACATTACGAGGGAAACATCGAGAAAGATTAAGATTTTTAAGATTATAAAGGCATTTTGGACTATATATATTAAAGTTTGTCTTCGTCACTTTAAAATTTTAAATCTCATAAACTTCAACTAACAAAAAAATTGTTGTTGTCTTAAACTCTTACACAAATTTGTAGAAGGATGTCTCCTTAATATCTCCTGTTTAGAAAATTTAAAAAAATTACTAAACTATGAAAAAAAAAATATATGAAAGACAATAAAACATAAAAAATAAAAGCTCAAACTATTTTTGAAAATTTAAAAATGAACACAATAAATGTTGCTTAGTGCAAAAAAATTTATTTATTTTTATAAAATTTGTGAAATTTAAATTTGTGAAGTGACTCTATATATAAATTTTTGTTGAAAGGGTCATTGGGAGTCAAGTCTACCTCTTTTATTTCCTTAATAATAATTGAAAGTTTGAACCTATTTGGCATTTTTGTGAAGTCATTGATTGAGTGTGGAGTCAAGTCCACCTCGCTTGACCAAATTATAAAGTGATTGAAGTACAAGCCATGGCTCTCGAGTCTGGATCCTCTACCGTGGGATCCTACGGTACTCCCTATCATGCATCCAAAATGATATCGTTTTGACATAAATTTTTTTTTTTCAACTTATTTCTAGACCCATTGTCGGTCATCTTGCCACTGCCGACCACCACTGTTCAACCCTTTCTCTTCCTTTTGTCCCTCTTTCTTCTTCTTCTTCTTTCTCTTTTTCCTTTCTCTCTCTAAAAGCTACCAAACCCACCACCAATTCTTCTTCTTCGTCTTCTTCCTTTCTCTCTTTAAAAACTACCAACCCCACCACGAAGGCAGCGGTGAGGTGACGGTAGCGGGCAAATTCGAGAACAAATTTGCTCAATCTTCAATTCCATAACAAATTTGCAGAACAAAATCTGAAACTTATGGACATTCAACGAAAACCCATTTCCTCAATCCTCAATTCCAGAACAAATTTGCCAAATCACTGAAACATTACACATCTATCGATCAATTAGGCCCAAAAAGAACCATTCTCCACATAAAATGAAATATAGTATCAAAACCCAGTACTGAAAGAACAACAAAAAACTACAATACTCAAGATTTTCAAAGTTTTCCAAGATTTCAAACCAGTTGATATAAAGCTAAAGGAAAAAATCAACAACACAAGCACAATGGTGAATTGGGTCAAAAACCCATTTCTTGTTGATGAATTTCTCAATTGATTTTTTCCTAAGATCAAGTGGAGAGAGAGTGGAGGAGAGAGAGAAAACAAAATGAAGATAAAATGACTAGATGCCCTCCTCTTCATCTCTCTCACTACCGTCGCCCTCCTCTCGACTCTGTGGTCTTGCTTTCTCAACGAAGAAAAAAAAAATCCAAAACAACTTCGTTTTGGCATCACAGCAGGAAACGCCGCAGGATACAACAACAGACAATCCGAACTCATGGCTCTCCTTCCAAGTTTCTCCCTACAACTTTAATGTGCTAGCGATTGTCATTGAGGTTTGGGGAAATTATACAGAGAAAAATTATCAATATATAAAAGTGTAATGACATTTGTATCTCACCACAAGCACACTTGCACCTTCCATTTGTTTGTAATTTTTTTTACTATCTTCCATCTGCCTGTTATTTCCCCTTGAATTTTTGATTAAAAAAGATGGCTTGGTGACCTCTAGGGGCTATTAAATGGCCCGCTGGTAAAAAATTTGGTATTACTTAATCTGTCCAATTTATTCCATGGCCCATCCAGCTTGTTTGACTGCCCAATTTGTCCCATCTCATAAAAGATGATTTAGGGCTTGCCACGTCCATGAACATGGCCTATACAAGCCCGCATGGATAAATCTAACCCGACTATCCTATCAACCCAACTCAAACTATCCTTTCAAAAAAAAAAAAAAAAAATTATCTAAAAAAATAACACTGTTAAATTCAATTTTAATCCATTAAAATCAATATTGTTCCATTTAACAAAAAAAAAAAAAAAATTATCATTTGACAGCGCATATTATCCTTGTAAATTATACTTTTAAAAAATACACTAAACACAATTTGTTAAAATTAAATTTAACAGTTACCGGTGCTATTTTCCTAGCTCTCAACTTTTTACATATAATATTGTCATAATTTATTAATTTGGTGAATCTATACTTTAATTTGATTGTTTTAATAATATTGATTAATTTGATCATATAAATTATTAAAAAATAAATAAATGTGTAGAACTTAATAATATAAGTCTAATAAAAAATGTAGAACTCGGTTTAGTTTGATTTGGGCCCATAAGATTTGGGCTTATGGATGAGATGTGATTTTTATTTATTTTTAAGTAAGTTCGGCCCTTATGAGCCCGTTGACTAGTTAAAATCTGAAAAAACCGTTAATATATAAGATGTAAACATAATAGTTGCAAGTCGAATAAGTCCGACACATCCCATTGATGACTCCTAGTGACCTCTCACTTGCATAATTTTCCTAGCCTTATTTTCTCAAACTTAACCAGTAAATCCTACTTTGTTTGCCTTCAAGTTCAATAAAATAGGATTTGTCCAAGATTTGGGACCATTTCGGGATTTATTTTGATAATTTGAATCGTTCACTATTTAAAGTATATCGAGTAGAATATACCTATAAAAAATGAAGTTAATCAGATATCAATAAACCTTTCATCGCACTGTATTTATATTCAATTTTTTATTTCAAATCACAATTACTAAATATTGTTTTAGTTATCAATGCAATTCGATGAAAGGGTTATCGATATCCGATTAACTTGATTTGTCTTTAAATTCTTACACAAACTTGTAAAAGGATGTCTCCCTAATTTCTCCTATTTAAAAATTTTTAAAAAATGACTAAATTATGAAAACAATCACTAAAGAGAACAAAATATAAAAAATAAAAGCTCGCACTATTTTTTGAAATTTACAATCAAACACGATGAATGTTGTTTACTGCAATACTTTTCTTTTAAAACTTGTAAAATTTAAATTTGTGAAGTGACCTTATTTAGGAAAATTTACTCATAAATTCTATTTGTGGAAATGTTGATCCATTTAATTCTAAAAGTTTTCTTATGGACCAATTAATCATTTTTGTTTGGAAAAGTTGTATTTATTTAATTTGATGCCATTTGAGTTTAAGTGAATGTCCTTTTGTGAATTTTTTTTTTTAATGTTTTAAGTCATTTTTGGGATGAGAACAGAAATGTGAGGTGTGAAAAATTCTTTTTGGAGGGATTGGTCGTTGAAGTGTTAGTTATTGAGCGTAGAAAACTACATTTCTGTTAATGTGGTTTTTTGTTGTTACATTAGAGTATTACGTTAGAATGGTACGTTTGGAAAAAGTACATTAAGGAGTTTTTGTGTGTTACATTGATTAGAGTGTTACGTTTGAAAAAAATAAGAACTTTTTTTTGGAATGTTACGATGCTACATTTGAGAAAAGTATACTAAGGAATGTTTTAGTGTGTTACGTTGGAGTGTTACGTTCGGAAAAAGTACACTAAGAAGTTTTCGTGTGTTGCATTGATTGGAGTGTTATGTTTAAAACAAAAAATACACAAAGAGTTTTTTTGAAATGTTACATTGTTACGTTTGAGAAAAATACACTAAGGAGTTACATTTAAGAAAAATATATTAATGAGGGTTTTACTGTTACATTGGAGTGTTACGTTTGGAAAAAGTATACTAAGGAATTTTTAGTATGTTACATTAGAGTGTTACATTTGAGAAAAGTACATTAAGGAGGGTTTTAGTGTTACATTGGAGTATTACATTTGGAAAAAATACATTAAGAAGTTTTTTAGTGTGCTACGTTGGAGTGTTACATTTAAAAAAAAAAAAAAAATATTAAGGAGGGTTTTAGTGTTACATTAGAGTGTTACGTTCGAAAAAAGTACATTGAGGAGTTTTTTAGTGTGCTACATTGGAGTATTACATTTGAGAAAAAGTATATTAATGAGGGTTTTAGTGTTATATTGGAGTGTTACGTTTGGAAAAAGTACACTGAGGAGTTTTTGTATATTACATTGATTGGAGTGTTACGTTTGAGAAAAATACATTAAGAAATTTTTTTAGAATGTTACATTGTTACATTTTAAAAAGTACATTTAGGAGTTTTTTAGTGTATTACATTAGAGTGTTACGCTTGAAAAAAGTACAGTAAGAAATTTTTTTGAAGTGTTATGTTTAATAATTTTAATATTATAAGAAAACTCACATTTGTCCCTCAATACATAACACATGGATGTTTATAATTGGTCATTTATATAATATATACTAGAATGAGACTTTTAAATTCATAAAAAAAAAAAAAAAGACCAATCAATTTATAAAATTACTATTTAAAATTTATTAGTGTTTCACCATCTTATTTATAACAATTTGTTGAATTAGTCATTGGGTGTGAAGTTTACCTCTTTTATTTCCTTAACAATAATTGAAAGTTTGAGCCCATTTGGCATTATTATAACATTTTGCTGAAGTGGTCATTCACCATCTTATTTATAACAATTTGTTGAAATGGTTATTGGGAGTGAAGTTTACCTTTTTTATTTCCTTAATAATAATTAGTCCTTAATAACAATTTGGCATTATTATAATATGAAGGCATCTACCTCAATTGACCGAAAAGCATTTTTATGTAGTCAATGAAGCGAATTACACACTGTAGCTCAACTTTTCGTGCTCCTTTCGGATGTAATTAGCCCTACAGTTCGGATTCCCGTGGTTCTAAATTTGATTTCACAAGTGTAATGTGAAATAGATAAACCCAAATGAGTCTAAATCTGACAATTCTTTTGGAAAATCGATTTTGAATCAAATATGCCAAAAATAGACTGCTTTACTAGATATAGAGTTACCACCTAAATATTTTTGAAAAATTTAGGAAACTCAAGACTCGTGCCAAAGGCCACTTATCCGTCATCACCAAAGTTGTCTTGGCTTGGGAACTTACGAGAGGAGAAGGTCATGAATTGAGCACCCCTGCTCGCTCGATCAAAGATCGGCCTCTACTAATCATGATATAAATTCTATTTACATTATATGCTCTTGTTCTGATTATTAGCTGTATTACTATCTGACGCACGCAAGTATAGAATAATTTGCAAAAGTTGAAACATTTTGATTTTATGTTTGTTTTGAAATTGTTTTAAATATGTACCACTTGACAAAGTGATCTCATATGTACATGCATCAAGACATCCCAATTCAAGCAACTAGCCTTCATCCACAAGCATCCAAACAGATATTTCAAGTAAGCACTTAGCCTCTTAGTGATCATGCTTGACATGGGAACACGAACACTCATGCAATATGCTAAACCAATAAAGCTTACCCCAATTTCCCAAGGCAAGCTAAAAGAGAGAAAATAGTTAGAAAAATGCATGATCCTAACTAATGGAATATGCCCAGTGCAACACATGCAATATGCAGTTAATAGGCTCGGCTACTAATATGACATTTGGATCAACTTGATAGCATGTAGTTTTAAACATGTTTTCAACTTTCAACGAAGTATTTAAACGACAATGCTTGTTAAAATGATGAACCGAGCCATATGCATGCAAGACACGTAGATGCAAAGCATGGAAAAAATGCTAAAAGAAACATGATGTTCTAAGCGAACCATCATAAGCAAGTAAATCAAAGTGAGAAAGACATGAGGCTAGAAGACATACACATTATTACAAATTTTCCCTCGCGCAGGAGGGTCTGAATAAGCTAACTAGCTAATTAATTACTAAGAATTAACTAACTATTACAGACCAAATTAAATAAACTAACTATGCTAACTAATTATTACAACACCACAATTAATTAACTATTCTAGTTAATTATTATAAACTGGAAATAACTAATTAATTACACTAATTAATTAATTACAAATTAACAACACGAATACAACCGAAAGAAATAGCTAACTTAAGTAATTAACTACTCTAACTAATCAATCCCGGGAAGTGAGGAATGCTTATGCATACACGCGGATTTTCACCTGAAAAAGTCCACTGTTTTGCTGCCAGAATACCTCTGTTGCACAATTAGAAAATTGCACTATTTTTCACCTTAGCCTTTGCTCTGTTCTGTGCCAAAAAAGGTACTGCTTGGTTTGACAAAAGTGGCCTGCAGGCCAGAAGTGGTGGCTGGCCGGCCACTAAAAGTAGCCTGCTGCCCAATAAAAGTGGTCTGTCGGCCACTAATGTCTGGTTCCTCCTGCAGCAACAGAAAGTAAACAGAGCACAAACAAAGTATTCTCAGGGGATATTTGTCCACCCTGCCTCTCCTTATTATCAAAATAGCTCAAAGGAGGGGTACGCTTGGTTTGCAAGCCATCAGTTAACTCAATTTCATTGCGTGATGACTTATGAACCAAGGGACACAATTTCAATAAATGGTAAGAAAAGAGCAACAAAACCTCCCCCTTATCATGAATTGATCAAGGGAAGTGGTTGACCTTAGAAACTTGAACCATTTCATCATTAGCAAGTATGAAATAACCTAAGTTTCCATGTGTTCAATTAACGTTTGATTGAACACCAAATTGCTTTATTATCTTGCATCTCTTTTAGTCGCAATTTTATTACTCCATTTTAATTAACATCATTCCTTAGTCAATTAAATCCAATAATGAGCTTCAAGTCCACTAATGGAAAGAAGCATCAAACAAAGAGTTGTTTTGGACATGGGAGAGACACCATGCCGTTGGTAATGAACCCTCAAAGGGATTAAACCATTAAGCACAATACCTCTATCTCAAGCTTAAACAAGCAATTGGTTTGAAACAACTTTCAAAACAAAGAAAAAAAACCAAGAAAAGAGAGACGTTGCAGAGGTGATTAGAGATGAACACAAGTATGGAAAGTAAGAAATAAACACTATCAACTCAAATAGGTTGATGGCTAAGGCCTAAACCACCAAACCTATAAGGACTACTACACTACAAGCCTACAATACAAAGCATGATTGGAACAAACGCATAAAAAACAATCCTAAAATAGGCTAAAATAGTGCTAGAATTGAAGTCAAAAGAGCTAAAAGAATAAGCTACAACATGGAGCAAGTTAAGCTAGTAAGCAAGCACACGGAGGGGAGGCTACCCCCTTCATTTTTGGGAATTCAAAACATGATTTTAGCCTCTAAAAAACCTCTAAGATTCAGTAGTAAAAAGCTCAAAAAAAAAAATATATATATATAAAATAATAGAAAGGTGGGAAACACAAGAGCAAAAGATTAAGAAGTTAGGTGCAAAGAAGGGTGATCCACCCCTCCACCCTTAATGGCCTTAAACCACAAGTTTCAGCTTAGAAATTAAGTGTAAAAACAGTCCAAAACAGTAGAAAAGATGGCAAACAAAGAAGGGAAACAAGCTAAGAATTATACCTCTTGAAGAGGGATACCCTTTTTGAGTTACAAATCAACAATTACACACCCTCAAGAGCTAAATGCAAGCTCAAAAACACCTTAGCACAAATACCAGAAGGTTTGGTTTAGAGTGTATAGGCAAAGAGTGAAGAACTTGCAAGAGAGAGAGAGAGAGAGAGAGACATATTTTTGCTCCCAAATTTTCTAACCTTTTAAAATGTGAGAGAGCATTTTTTCTATATAGAAAAACATGAGACCCCCTTAGAAATATCTATACAGACATGTATGGATTGGTGCATGCATCTATGGAAACAGCTGGCATAGTTGGCAACAAGATCTGAAAAAATGCACAAGTGGCCGGCAGTCCACACTAGTGTGTCTGCAGGTCCCAGGATGTTTAGGCTTGAAAAATTGCCATTTTGGTCCAAAAATAAGACACAAGGTTTGTAGGGTTTTGAGGCTTAAAGCTGAGGCATTTTGCTAAGGACTTTGAGCATTTGACAAGCATATACAAATTCATCATTGGGTGCACAATCGGTGGCACCCAAGTCGTAAGGGCGGTCAAAAATGGATTGTCTACAATTGTCTATCTTTGATAGAACTCGAAGTCATGAAATGACGTGAGTGAATGTCAAAGCCCAAAGACGACCCATTTTGACAAAGCCGTAAGACTTGGGCAAACAATCAAGAAATAAATTAAATTGGTTGAGCTTGCAAGCTGCCTATATATCCCTTTGCAAGGAATCAGATCAGCGTAGTTCAGGGGTAGGATGCAAACGATATGCAAAAAGAATATACTTTGAAAGCTAGACTAACACGCTTCGCGAAGCCAGCTATTTTGAAAACTCATGATCAACTTATGATTATCCAATAAGCAATAATAGATGCAATAAACAATAACAAGATATCAACATATCCATGAAATTGAATTGGCTTTCATGCAGAAAGAACTCAACACATGCTCTCTAACCACACCGAAGCGGTGAAAAGAGGAGAACAAAAACCACCTAGGGTCGCGTTTCACGTGTCCTGAGATACTCTAATCACACCAAAATCGTGAGAAGAAGAGAAAAACCGCTTAGGGTCGCATTTAATGTGTCCTGAGATACTCTAATCATGCTGAAATCGTGAGAAGAGGAAACAAAACCACAAAAGGTTGCATTTCACACATCCTGAGATAAGAGGCAAAACTGCATAGGGTCGCGTTTCACACGTCCTGAGATACTCTAATGATGCTAAAATTGTGAGAAGAGGAAACAAAACCGCTTAGGGTCACGTTTCACGTGTCTTGAGATAATAGCAAAACCTCTCAGGTCGTATTTCACGTGTCTTGAGATACTCTAATCACACTGAAATCGTGAGAAGAGAAGAAAAACCGCTCAGGGTCGTGTTTCATGCGTCCTGAGATAAAAACCGCACAAAGTTGCATTTCACACATCCTAAGATACTCTAATCACTCCAAAATCGTGAGAAGAGGAGAAAAACCGCTCAAGGTCATGTTTCACGCATCCTGAGATACTCTAATCACGCTGAAATCGTGAGAAGAGGAAACAAAACCGCTCAAGGACGCATCTTGAGATAATGCACTAGATGCAAAGAGGAATGAGATTGCATGATAGATGCACAATGTATCAAAAGTGTGCAATACACGCACAAAGTGAGCGTGTGCGATAGATGCACAAAGTAAACAAGATTGAAAAGCAAAATCAATGTAGTGACAACACATGTTCTTCGCAAGATTATAGACAACTGACATGCTATTAATTGAAAGCATGTTCTAAGCATGCATCAAAAGCATAGCATGTTAAAAATGCAGGCATGTTCTATGCAAGATGGCAAGCATGTGAGAGTGCATGCTGTATGCAAAAGAACATAACAAAAATGTAACTTAACAACATGAACAACAGCAATGTTCGACAACAGCCTCCGACTTACCTCGCAAAAACTTTGCACAATGCTCAAAAGGATACACCTTGTTCACCTTTGAAATCGAGGCACGTTGGCATTTCGAAGTAGCACAGGAATTGAAACGGTGCAACCGAAACACAATTTCAAACTCCTCAAAAGCCAATTCAGACCCAAAAAGGAACCTCCCACGTACTTCAGAGTAAAATAAGACCAAAATTAGCACCAAGCCACAAATGAGGCCTGCCAGCCGGCAATTTTGTCTATTCAGCTCAGGCCTCTTTAAATACACCATTACACCTCATTTCCTCTCATACCCAAGGCCAAAATCACTCCCTCTACCTCTCTAGGTGTTTCCTCCCTCTAGATCCGTGCTTTGTACGTGTTTTCCATCACCCCACGCAAACTTTATTCGTAAAACACCCTTGATCCTCTACACTTTGAACTGATCAGATTTTATTTTCGTTGCTTTTCTTGAGTTTTCACCACTTTGGTCTTGTTTCCCTTGAGTTTCTCTCAGGTTTTGTGAACTTTCCCGGGTTTTGACTTTTTCTCCCATTTTCTCTCTCCTAGGGTTGATTTTTTTCCAAGTTTTTCCTCTTTTTCTCCATTTTCTTCACTTTTTCACCAGTTTTCACACACTTTCCAGATAGCGGACGATGTTCTACATGATGGTGCTCCTCCTGAGGTTCCATCTACACTATCACCCCCTGTTGAGGTCAAGGAGCTGGTAGTTACTAAGGCTAGTGAGGCAGTGGAAGGCATTATGGCCGACTGCGAGGCAAAGTTCGTTGCAAGACTCGAGCCTAATCCACTACTATTGTAGGTGAGGCCTTTTGATCCGATCACTTACCATCCTTGCACACACATGCTGCCGTCTAGAGGCATCAGGCGCTTCGGTGATTTCGCTGATGGCGTACCAGAGGAGATTTTGCTAAGGGAGGCAGACTCCTATCTTTCCTGTAGCGCTACTGAGGTATGAACTCTATTTTCATGCTTTCTTGCCTTTCCTTTAACTGTATTTCTTGCACTACTTTTTATCACTGTCTTTCATCTAATTTGCTTTTTCCTTGCCACGGGATGACTCTCGCTCTTGTAGGGGTTATGGAGCAGTGACGGCCAGAGATTGGTACTGCGAGCTCCCTGCCGGGGTCTGTGACCTTATTGATGAGGCTGGCTTTGGTTTATTCTGCACTGGGTTCTCACGGCATATGGCTAGCCAGGCCCTACTTAGAGCATTGGTGGAAAGATGGTGGGACGCCACCAACTCTATCCACTTTTCTTCCACTGAGGAGATGACGATGACCCCCTACGACTTCACGATGATCACAGGCTTGGGGGTAGGGGGTGATCTGATCTCATTTGACATGGATATCGGCGAGTGAGAGGTGGCTTGGACTTATCTGCTTGGAGTGAGCCCACCCCTATATAGGCCAGCCATGGTTAGGTACAATTGGTTCTCAGAGCAGTTTTGCGGGAGTTAGCTCGAGACACAAGAGGAGATAGAGGAGTACGCTCGAGGCTTCTTGATGTTTCTCCTCAGTACCACCCTATTTGCGAACAGGTGAAACACTGTAAGTATGTATTTACTGAGCGCCCTCGTGACCCTGCCCCGGGTCCAATTTTATGACTGGGGTGGAGTCGGCTTCGCCACCCTCTATGGCTATATGAGTTCCACTTCCCGCGTGAAGGGAGAGTGGGTAGAAGGCTACTGAAGAGCTTGGGAGGTATGCATCACACTTTTCTGTTGACACATTGTGCTTTCTACCTTACACTTTCTGTTCAATACACTGTTCTTTTTTGCTTTGCACTTTCTATTTTATACATGTTCATGCATTGTCGATAACACTACTGACCCTTTCTTGTAGTTGTGGGTTTATGCTTGTTTCCCTACTCTTGCTTCCGAGCCAGTGGATGAGATCCCTCCCGTTGTGCCGTACTCACGGCGATATGACGACTAGTGTCGACACCGGAGCCGCGATGATACGACCTTCACCTTCTACCGCCGATACTTCGATACAGTGGTTACACGAGAGGTAATCCAAAAGTCATAGTCATTTATGTTTTCTTCTCAGTACTGTTCTGATTCATCCTGACAACTAACAGTAACATAACAACTTGTACATCCTCTACTGGCAGATCACCTGGCAGCCTTGGACGATGATGCCAGCTGGAGTTAGAGATCAATATGTTGGGGCTTGGGGCACCTCCCGATATCAGATCTTACTAGAGGGCCCATCTTGCCGGGGCCTGGTTCTTGAGTGAGTGATTTGTATGCCAGACTGTAGGCTTGCCTGATCCGGTTGTTCCCATGCCACTCCAACATCTATGAGGATAGCAGATAGCCTCCCAATTGAGGTAATTATTCAGTTCATGGTGGGACTAGATACCGACTTCTTCAGAGCGGAGGGTGACTATGCGACTTTCATCCAAACTTATCTCATTCCGCCCCTGACCAGAGTTTGCACGGGCGAGGCAGCAGGTGCTCCCTTGCCAGGTGAGGCTCGGGAGCTTGAGGCCAGTATTGAAAGGATCCCTTCCGTTGTGCAGGTTGTCGATCCGCTAGCGATTCCCATTGTACTTACATGCTGGCAGTCGACCGGGACAGCCTACTAGATTCCGATCGAGCCGGCAGAAGCAAGGCATGGTTATGTCAGAGCTCGAGGCGCACCTCAGGTATGGACCACACTTTACAGCTTACAACCCCCACTTTTCTTTGTAGATATTGATTATTCCAGGTACTGACTATTTAAACGCACTTGCAGGCACCTCCAGAGTACATAGAGGGCCTCCTCGAGTTAGTTGCTTCCCTGGTTGGCATGGTGCAGAGGAGAGAGACAATGCTTGGTCTCCACGGTATTTAGGTATTTTTCCCTATTTCGACATGCATTTCACTACTAACTCTGTTGTGTACCACACTATCATATTCCCACCGATACACTAGTACTCCTACTATAGTATTTGTACCACCCCACATTACAGTGATACATTGCATTGGCACACTGTACTCATACTGTATCTGGTTTTTGCATGACGTTTATTCTGCAAACTACATCCGACAACAATGCACACACTGTATATGATATGTCGATACCTATTTTCTAGATCCCATTTGTATCGAGGACATTAGTGGCAGCGGCAGCACCAATACTAGTAGCACCTTCCCCAACAGCAAGAAGGAGAGACAGACAGACCATAGAACATGGTCGAGATGAGCGTCGAGGTCAAGGCAGGGATATGGGTGCTCGTGGCTGGAGCAGTTTCTCGGAGCCCATTTTGAGTGACAATGATGCCGAGACTAGTGATTCTGAGAGAGCAGCAAGTCGACGCTCTGAGTCTAGAAGTGGGGACGATGATGCTGGCTCGAGATCAAGGAGCAGAGATAACGCCGAGGGTGGCTCTGAGATAGGGAGCGGAGATGATGATACCAGTTTTGGCTCAAAGTCTGATTCTGATAGCAGTGCTGATGAAGACAATACCCCTGAGTCCTCTCCAAGGAAGAAGTTGAAGAGGGCCTCTCGAGCTTGAGATGACTGGCGCTGATTTTTGTACTTTTTGCTTAGTTTCTTTTATTTTAATATTTCAACACATGTATAGCTTTAGATAGGCTTTTACTTTTGATTTTGAAAACTTGTACTCTCTTTTGTAAAAACCATGATCAGAGTAAAACCTCGCAGTTTTATGAAGAAAAAAGTTTTTGTTTTTGCATCATGAGCACCATATTTGCAGAATGAAAATGGAGTTAAATTTGAAGCCAAACATAAAAACTTGTATTGGCACGATGTTCTTAATCGGGTAATGAATCGACCAACGACTAAAATACAAAATACAACTCGATAAACAAAGTGAAAACAACTCAAACACAGATATGCACACTTGCTAAAACCAAAAGACTCAAAACAAGACCTTAAAACAACAAGACCAAGACAAAAACAGACTACCAAAACTACCGGACCCAGAAGTAGACGGCAGGCCACAAAAAGTGGGTGGCTGGCCACTTGTGATGGTTCCACCAGACGGCTGACAGCTGGCCTCCACTCACAGCCCTATCTTCTACAAAAGGTCTTTCTTCATGATTTCTTCACCAAAACCTCATTTTTGCTGTTGTTTCTTCCACAAATGGAGATATTTCTTACTGAGAAGCTCAAAAATTGGATAGCCACTTTAGACGGCATGGAAAAGGTAATTTTAAGGTTTTGGCATAAATGCACTTTTTCTTTTAAGCCGTACGCTGCTTTGTTTTCCGTTCCTTCATGCCGCGGGCTAATGCTGGGACCCAATTACGTATGTATTTCACTTCGAAACACAGGAAATGTGCCTGACTCTTGAAAAATTTCGTGTATTGATGGAAACTTGGCATGATGAGGAAATCATGCTTCAGCCATGTTTTGGCCATGCCCAGGCTTTGGGACGAATGTGTGGGCTCACTTTGAATGAAGCTTGATCATTGGCCCATGACGGAGAGTTGGACATACCTAGCTTGATTCATCGATTTTCTAACATCTGTGACAGAGGCGACCCTCTCTGGCAAGGGTTTCGGCAACATGCCCTTTGTTTATGTATGCTCGAGCATTTTCTTCTTGCCTCTAGTTATGGCAGAACCAGTATTCAGTTGATCGAAGTGGCCCAATGTCTGAAAAAAGGTAAGAGTTGTATCGGTTTCACGCTGGCCGAGACCCTGATGGGCTTAGATGCTTTTCATCAGTGAGAGACCACCAGATTTGCGAGGAGTCCACTACTTCTTCAAGTATTGTTTTTCACCCTTTCTAATATATGCTTCGCACATCACTCGGCACTTATGCTCTATTTTCTCTTAAAGCCCTTTTTTTATTTTTCTCTTTACACACATCTCTCTATTCTTTAATCTCTCTTATTTTTCATGCCTTCCCAGGTATGGCTCATGGATAAGATGAAAGTAGTGGACCCTTGCCTCGAGTATTTAGCTTAAGTTTATTTCATCCACCAGCGACTTGTGGACTTTCCTAATGAGGGGTGGTAGTGCAACTGGATGTGCAGCAGATCTGCAACTGACATAGCTTGGCGTTGCCCTTAGCTTAACTTGAATGAGATAAGTGTAGACACCCCATTTTTGACCGCCCTCAAGACTTGGGCATTACTGATAGTTTGCTCGGTGTTGAGAGATGTGCAGGGCACAGGTTCAATTCCTTCGGCAAGAAGAGAGGCAAATCTTCCCAAACACTTTGTTTAAGGGTTTGGAGTTGAAGAAAAGAGGAAAGGAGAGGAGAAAACTGGTTTGGGAGAAGATTGGCAAAGATCCGGGTAGAAGGGAATCGAGCAGCTCTCGCTAAATCGGGCTTATTCAATTCAATACTTGGAGTTAAGCTATGAGGCCACCATCGTTGGAAAGAAGACTTCCGGGGCTTCACTTTGTACTCAAGAATCTCCCAGAGCCAAGTCCGGGTGGAGGAGATATGTTGGGTTGAAGCAGGGGATCATCCCGGTTGGATCGAGTCTGCGCGACTTTACGGAAAAGGGCATAACTTTTTGCACAGGAGGAATTTTGATGCAAGGTTTGCGCCATTGGAAAGCTAACTTCCGGGGCTTCGATTTGCATACCCACCGGCCATGTTTTGACCAAGGAATCATATGTCGGCACTCTATTTAGCCGACCGGCAGAAAAGAGTGCCGACCGGCACTTTATTTTGGCTGAAAATCAAATTGGCTGGCCGTTGAACCCTTTGCACCCCCAAGCTGGTGCATGCCAGTGTGCCAGCTGGAGTGCACAGAACTCGACCCACGTGCATACATGTGCCTATTTTACACCCTTATGAGCCCTTTGACCCCCTCTCTCCTCTAGGAGCTTGAACCCTTGGCCACGCTTCTTGGAGAAGCTTGGCCACCAGATTAGCTTCTCCAAGAAGCCTTGCACCTCCCTTTGAACCCTTGACCCTTTCCTTAACTTAGCCTCTAAGTTTAGTGCTTATACTTGCCTATATAAGCACCTCTCCTCTCCCTTGAGCAAGGGTTGGAGCTTTGAAACAAAAACCAGCAGATATATATGTATATCTGATATATACATATATATCCCACCCCCTCTCTCCATATCTCTTCCATACAACTTCCAAAGTCCATAGTTCTTGGGCCATTCCTTCATCAACCCATAGCACAACTCATACACACTCCATACCAACGACTTGGGGACATTTGCAGAGCTTAGGAGCACCAAAACTTGGTCCATGAGGTGCTGGTTTGTTGGTCTACAAGGGTAAGTCTTCATCTTCCCCTTTCTAGCCTTTTCTTGCTTCATATCTTAGCCCTAGTTGCAAGCACTTTTGGGCTCCGACCCAAACTTCAAATAGTCTTGTTTTGGGGTCCTCTTCATGTTTGATTGAGGACCCTTGCCATTTGGTGGCTGCATCTAGCACCTATCTCAATACCCCTTGTATGCCATGATCTTTGCATGCTATTTTTGACTAATGTATAATCTGTTTCAGAGCATGATGTAAGCTAAGAGTAGGCTTATTTTGAGCCCTTCTTCAACATTGTTGAAGGGCTCAACATTGTTTGGATAATCCTTATGCTACTTGCTTTGAAATCCATGTGATTTACCGTAATCTTGCATGCTTTCTTAGCCTATCTTGCTTCTGTTTTTGTGGCTGGTCATACACTGAAAATGTGCTTATTTTGTCATGTATAAGATCTGTTTTTGGTTATTTAGGCCATCCATGACATGCCTTATATAGTCACTTTGCATTTTGGCTTGCTAGCCTTAGGTGTGTGAGTGTGTAGCATGCATTGCTTCCATTATTTTAGGGTTTGGAACTACCCAACATGTTATTTCAGACCTTAATCCATGCTCACATATTCATATTTGTCATCTCTTTCATGCTTTAAAGGTGTGTCCTTTTATGCCTCGAAATATCCCTCATGTATGCTTGTGTGTTTAGAGCTTTTGGGATGCCATGTGTGTGAGTTTTGGGTGTGTTTTGCATGCTGAAAATCTGTCATTTTGGGTTGCTTGATATGTGCCATGTTTGGTCATGAATAGGGGAAGGTTGAATACACCACTTTATGCCTTTGCCTTAGGCCTTTTGGCTTGTATGCTTACATGGTTGTTTGTCTACATCTTTTGGTCCATTTTGCCACTGTTTTGGGGAGGTTTGAGGGCTGCCCCTTTGTGGTCTAGTCCACCATTGCATGCTTGTCTTATGCTTATTACGTGTTTGGTTCATTAAGTGTTGTGATATGATGGTCACATTGCTTAGGTTGTCTACACTTGCATTACATTTGTATCTTGCATGTCTAAGCATCATACACTTGTCATGTTAGGTTGCATTGCATTTAGTATGCCTTGCATCTTAGTCCCATATTGCATCATTTGCTTTATGTTGCATATATGCATTTCATTACTTGGTTTGGGGTGTCAAACCAAGTGTGGAAAGTGAGGGGTGTTTGCACTTCAAGTGGCAAAACACACCTCCATTCCCAAGTCACCAAGGCCTTTGACTAGAGCATGATAAGGTCTTGGTTTCATGTGTTTGTTTGCATGCATTTTTACATTGAAAATGCAACCTTGGTCCTTAGGCTATCATGCACCAAGGTGCACAATTGATAGCCCTAGAACCAAGTGCCATGCTTCCTTGAGTTCTACACATGATAGGGAGCATTGGCCATGCACAAATATGTCCAAAAGTCCAATGCCATGCACTGCTGTCTGCTGCTGCTGTCAACTGTTTTCTGCAGGAACTATTTAGCCGACCGGCAGAAAATAGTGCCGACCGGCACTGTATTTCTGGCCGATAGATTGTTTTGCAGCCGGTGGCCATCACAAGCAGCCGGTGGTAATTTCTTCCAGCCGGTGATGTTCTGAGGTACTCAGGGGGTCTGTCCCAAGACTTTGGCAATTTTCCAGAGAAGTAAGACAGCAAAACAGAGGCAGCAGTGGCACGGTGCGGATTCCCGGGCAAGGCGGACATCGAGCATGCATCATTCGCGCATCCCGAGGCGAGGGGCTGTGGCCCCCATTTATTTCACATTTATTTATTAAGTAATTAGAATTCTGTAATAATTTATTCATTCATTATCTTGGACTGTATTATTATTTTGGTGCCTCCGAGTGAGGGCGAATTTGTAATAAGTGTGTGTGAGTGGGTGTATGTCTTCCAACCCCCATTTCTTTCTATCCCTTTTATTTACCTGCTTATGATGGTAGATTAGGGCATGTTTAATTTAGCACACCTTATGCAATGCATGCGTGCATCCATGCATTTGTTAACATGCATCAGGCTCGGTACATCATACAAACTGCATTGTACTTCAATTCCAAATTGAATACATGTTATTTGTAACATTTCACATGCCATGTTTAGGATAGCCGAGCCTGCCTAGATTACATCTTTGCATGTGTTGCATTAGACATTTCAGTATGCTTAGGTCCATGCATGGATTTCTAATAAGCTTCTGTTTTGGCTTGGAGTACTAGGTGAGCTTTTATGCTTTAGCATATCACATGCGTGTGAATGTTGCCATGATAGCATGCTTACCATGAGGCTAAGTGCTTATATGATATAACTGCATGAATGCCTGTGGATGGAGGTTGAATTACCTAAATTGGGACAACATATTAAAACTGTGAGTTTTAAAGCCCACTAGATAGTGGCAAAACCGTCTTTTCTAAAAGCCCGCTTGAGAGTGGCAAAACCTGCATTTTAGCCTACTTATGAGTAGCAAGTCATTTTCAATACAAACTTACAATGTTTTGTTCCAACTTAGGCGATTTGGTCTATACTTGTTTGCTGTGCGCATAACATAGTAAATCTAGGCTAATAACCGGAATAAGAACACGTAATGTTTTCAAAGGAGGATATCATGGTTAGTAGAGGCCGGTCTTCGGACCGGGCGAAAGGGGGTGCTCATAGCTGACCTTCCCCGATCGTACCCAAGCCCCCGAGCCAAGACAACTTTGGTGATGACGGACACGTGGCCTTCGGCACCGAGTCAGGGTTTCCTAAATTCCCCCATTTTAAAAATATTTAGGTGGCGACTCAGAATCCGCAAAGATCCATGTTTGGCACTACTTTTCAAAAATGCTTTTCCTTAAAATGTTTTGCCAGAGGTGGACTCTTTGGTTCAGATTTAGAACCGCAACAAACTTAAAGAGTCCGAGCTGTAGCGAGGTCCCCCCCGGGCTTGTTACAGTTTCTGGCGACTCTGCTGGGGAGTTTAGAGAGCTTGACTCGAACTCGTGATATCCTGTTTTGATTTCACTTATGTGTTTCTTTGCATTGCATGTGCATTGTGCGCCTAGGACACCGTGTTGGTCATCTGCTATTCTGGCGGTTTCTTGGGAGGCTTGTCTTGTCAAGGCATGACCATAAGGTTGACGGTTCAGGCTCTGCCGATATGGGAACACAAACCCGGTTTTAAGGGCACCCTTCGACCATTCGACCTAGTGCATATTCGGATCCATAGTGACCATTCCAAATTAGGACAAAGTTGCTTACCCGATGTTAGGTTGTTTGAAACATTGTGTGCGTAGTGAAACCCTAGCTCGACAAAATAGGGGGAAACCCTACCCCAACATAGGGGTGTTTTGGCTCTTTTACTTGCTATGTGCTTTTAGAGTGTATCTCTCAGGAATGCATACATCAATTTGCGAACTGGATATCCGACTGCGAGCACCAATATCGATTTTTGAGAATCGGTCATATCTGCGGTATCAGTTGATTTGGGGCGATGATTTGGGAACAATGATCGATAATAGAATCTGATCGTTATTTCTGCCGTGTCTGTTTTGGTGAAGTTGAGTGAGATCTTTGTCTGTTTTCCCTTTTGATAGGTAGTCTTGGAACCATAGCCCAGGCTCCACTATCCTCTGGGTACATTGATTTGCGTTGGTAGACTTTGTGGTCGTCGAGATTGATTTGCCAAAGCGAGTAAAAAGGCGATCAAGCACGGGTCACCGGTTCGTGATTACCAAATCAAGAACCCTTATCCCCTCACCGGTGAATTGTCGGGCGAGGTCTCGGTTTACACCACGAGGATAGATATACCGGTCGGTCGGATGGACCAACGAATCGTCGGGGTAGAGGCAATGATCGTCGGATGCATGAAACTATGAAACTCATGCGACAGAAGACGCTGTCCATCAGCGAATTCTCCAAGCGGTACGCAATTATGGCTCGGCGGGCCGAGCTCATCACCGGTACTGCAAGAAAGCGGCGTCTGCTTCAACAAGTTCCTCCCAACAGAGCTCCGGCACTGGGAGACGTAAATGTCCAAAATGTCCAAGAGGATCAGATCTTCCAGCGGGGCAGCTCGCCCCGATTCTACCGCAACTATCCAAAGGCGCCCACGCCTATCAATGTCTGGGACTCTCCTTGAGTTGAGCGGACCCAATGGAAGGCCGAGTAAGTTGGAAAAAATGTTTAAGAAATCCCAAGGAGTCAAGTCCATCCCGGATATCGAAGATGGATATACCGACGCCTTGTTGTGGCGTTGCGGATCGTTTCAAGATGCCTCATTGACCGATTTGATGGGTCCGGGGACCCCATGGTCCACCTAAGTTTGTTTACAGATGTCCTCCACCCGATGGGCTTGACAAGATTACAGAAGCTCTCCCTCTTTAGCAGGACCCTGTCGGGTATTGCGGCCAACTGGTACGCCAAACTAGAAGACTCAGTAAAACAAAGCTGGGAGGAGATGTCTGAGGCCTTCGTCGCACAATATTCATACAATACCCAGATCGAGATCACAACCCGTGATCTTGAGACAACCGAGCAAGAGCGAAAGAGCTTCTCGACTTTGTAACCCGATGGAGGGCCAAGGCCTCAATGATGGCGCTAGGCCAGCGGATAAAGACAGATTCGGATGATTGTGCGCAATCTTCACGAGATTAATGCAAAGATGATAGTAGTCCCCTTCCCCACCTTTTCGGACTTACATGAGATGGGAGTACGATCGAAGATGCTATGAAACAAGGCCTTATTGATCGGAGAAGGAGCGACCCGGAGGGCATTTTCTCGCCGATTCGAATCGACCACGGTGGTGATCTTGCAAGATCTTGAAGTGGGCATGGTCACCAACACCGCATCAAAACAATGCTACCCCATTTACCGGTGTGTCCGAAGTAGCTCGCGAAAACCAAATATCCACCTCGAGTCAAGAGGGTTTTCACCCCACTTCATATGCCTTTGTCAAAGGCTCTAGAGGTCCTAATCCGGAAAGGACATCTGAAACCATTGGAACAACGGCCTTTACGATCCTCTCCTCCAAAGCATGGCGGGACTAAATCTTGTCGCGTACCATCAACAAACGGTCATGAGACCGATAGTCGCTTTAAATGCGCCATGATGTACAAGATTTGTTTGACAACAACGTCATCACCGCACTCGATGGGTCCATCACCACTGGATCGATGAACTTTGGGGATAGTACGAATATGTGATCGAGGATGAACCACTGCGGCGGCACTCGATTTACTCGGATCGGCGTATGGCATGCCTTTATTTTGAGCATTTTGAATGCTAGTTTTATACTTCGACTTGGGTATTGGGTCATCTTGTCGTTTTGTGTTGGGTCGATCTTTTTATCTTGAGTCGGTCGGTCTGTCTTGTTGTATCGAGTCGATCTGTTTAAATCGAGTCGGGTGATTTGAGGTGTTACCTCGGACATCACTTGCTTGTTCAGCGTCTGTCTTTTCATTTTGTTTTGAGTCATTTACGCGAGGAGCGGTTATTGCCAGATCTGAATAAACGGCGGTGATTTTCACGCTCTCGCATTTGTTTTACGCGTGTGCAGTTGTGCGAAGTTCTAAATGAGATGGCGATTTGACTAGAAGCTCTGTCTTTTACGTGCCTTGAAGTCATTGTAATGACCTAAGTTTTTCAAAACTTTTTTCTAACTGCGGTGAAAACAAAGGGAGGAATTCCTCGGAATTTGCAAAACTTTGATCGAATTGAGAGAAAGAGAGGCGCTAAGCCCTTAATGAATGAAATCATGCTTGTTAGTGTAAATCTTGAGAAGGACCCTAGCTTTGATCAGTTGGTCCTACATTGTCTTCAACATGACGACTCGTCGCTTTCTTAAAACTTTCAAAATTGTTTTGCAGTCCTGCGAACATGTGTAGAATCGCTCTTGAGATTGTGCGACTTAGGATCGCTCTCGGCCTCGAGACTCAACCCCTTTGCTTTCAAACCTTGAACTTGGATTCAAAAGCGTTCAACGGTTAACTACAATGTGAGGCTGTGTGGCGATTCAGCGACCCTCGAACAAGAGGCAAGAAAGTCAAATCAAGAAGATCGGATGTCGTCAAGAGAGGCTTGGGAAGCTAGATCGAAGCCCCCCTTTGAACTAGGGGCAAAAATATCCGATGTGCTCGAAGAGCGAAGATGGATCATACGCAAATCGATACAACAACCACTCTTTTGGATCTGAGATGGCTTCAATCTAAACCATTTGGCATGGACTTGTTACACTTTTACCCTTTGAGAGGCTCATTTGGGCGAAAACCGGAAGAGGCGACCGAGCAAAAGTTAGAGCAAGAGAAAAATAAAAATAAAATAAAAAAATGCAAAAATGAAAAATGAAAAGGAATGAAAAGAATAGAAAAAAAAAAAAAAAAAAGAAAAAAAAGCTCATAAGGTCGAAAACCATCGGCGCCTTGGCAAAAGTTAGAGCCTAAAAGAAAAAGAAAAAAAAAAAAAAAGAAGAAAAAAAAAATGAAAAAGAATTGAAAAGGAAAGAAAAAAAGCTCGCAAGGTCGAAAAACGCAATAGGCGCCTTGGCAAAAGTTAGAGCATAAAAGGAGAGGTTAAATGCAGGTGTACCTTAACCCGAACTACGTGAGGCTTGATTCCCATGTTTGGGATCGTGAGGCAACTTCACTTTGAAGTCGGTAGTAAACACTTCCAAATCGATTGTGTCCATGTAATGGTTTTGATCATCCTTGCCTTCTCTGTATCTGAGAGTTTGGTTGTCATCGTCACTCTGAAGATTGATTGCAGTATGCCACGGCGCTATCCAAACAAGGGGCAACGTTCCGTTGCCATTCAATGCGCTGCGGTCCTATCCAAACAAGGGGCAACGTTCCGTTGCCATTCAATGCGCTGCGGCATTATCCAAACAAGGGGCAACTTTCCGTTGCCATTCAAAATGCCGCGATGTCATTTCAAACAAGGGGCAACTTTCCGTTGCCATGCAGTGTCCTTCAGACAAGGGGCAATTTTCCATTGCTAATGGTCCGAGGTTGCGCATCTCAAGAGTAGGTTCCGTGCTCGTTGAGCGGTAGCCGTTTGCAAAAACAGTTTTTGAGAATTTTTACTGAGGTTGACAATTCTCTCGAAAATTATTCCATATTTTCCAAAACTGGACCATTTTCTTGGACCCGAAAAAGGAAAATTTTCAGTGCTCACGGCCTAACTTGCATGATTTTCAAAATCAAAAAGTTGAATAAGCATGTTAATCTAACTTTCATGTTGATCAAAATTGTTTTAAAACCAAAAAATGGTCAAAATGATGAACTAGGGGCAGTTAGTCGGGCTTCTGTCTTTCCCCGTCGCCAAAGATACTTGCGAAAGGGCACAACCGAAGTCAACAACAAAGTGAAAGCTCTCTAACCCTCAAGCGGCGAGGTATTAAGTCAAGTCGCGAAGCACAATTGGAATGGATCAAGATGTTCCACTTCCTCATCTGACAGATCTAACCACGTCCAAACTCCCGGCGAGGCATCATCAACCGATGTTAGGCGTGGATTTGCTACACACCAGTGTGGCACAACCCCTCTGTGGGAAAGTTCACTGTTGTAGCGAAGAAAAGAATCTAGCAGAATGCTAGGGGCAAAAGCCGTAACTCCTTGTCTATCCGCCAACCACCCGGGGAGGGATGAAAAATGAGAGATTGAAGAATAGAGAGGTCTTGCGATGAGAGAAAAAGTGAAAAGGGCTTTTCGGAAAAATAGAGCTTGAGGGCGAGTGATGTGAGGATCACAAATGAGAAAGGGTGGGAAATACTACCGGTGAAACAGGCTCCTGTACGCGTTTGAGTGTCGTGTCCTTTTGTTTGTCTCGATTCTTGTTTTGAGTCGTCTCGAGTGTCACTCGATGTGTCTAGGTTATGTGCCTTTTATTTCCATGTTGAGTCGTGGTGTCTTTGTGTCGATATAGACTCAATACCCGATTGAGAACTCAATTTCAATTTCAAAATCAAATCATCTTGTGCTCGAGTCGTGCCATTCTCCACATTTGTGCAAAAGCAGTTCGTTCTTTCATAAAGCTGCAGGTTCACCCCGATAAGTGTGAGCAGTAGAACCGGGACCTATCTGAAGCTATATAGGTTCAGGCGCAAAGCAAAAGAAAAGAGGAAAATTGAAGCATCTGAGTGTGTTTCACCTTCATGAAATTCGAGACTACATCCGTGTGTACCTCTTGAGCCTTGCCAGTGCTCAAGTATGAGTGTACCTCTACTTCAAGCTCAAGATCAAGTCTACTTCAAGCGAATAGTGTATCAATTACACCTCATTCCCTTCGTGTATCAATCACCGTCTTTCACTCGGTGTATCTAACACACTTTATTTGCTTTAGTGTATCAATCACACCCCATTCACTTCGTGTATCTATCACACAGTCATTTGCTCCACTTAGTGTATCTAACACATTTCATTTGCCTTAGTGTATCAATCACACTTCATTCTCATTTAGTGTATCAATCACACTTCTTTCATTTTGTGTATCTATCACGCACATTCTCATTTTGTGTACCTATCACACACATTCTCATTTTGTGTATCTATCACGCACATATTCACTCATTTTGTGTATCTATCACGCACATACTCATTTAGTGTATCAATCACATTTCATTCTCATTTTCTGTATCTATCACACACATCCTCATTTCGTGTATCAATCACACACATTATCATTTTATGTATCTATCACACCCATTCTCAGTCTAGTGTATCTATCACACACTTCATTGCATCCGATTGTATCAATCACACACTTCATTTCATTCGATGTATCAATCACACACTTCATTTCATCCAGTATCAATCACACACTTCATTGCATCCAGTGTATCAATCACACACTTCATTGCATTCAGTGTATCAATCACACACTTCACTCACCTTTAGTATATCAATCATACTCCTGTTCACTAAGTGCATCTATCCCACTTCGTGTTCACCCTCAGTATATCAATCATACTCCTGTTCATTAAGTGCATCTATCCCACTTCGTGTTCACCCTCAGTATATCAATCATACTCCTGTTCATTAAGTGCATCTATCACACTTCGTGTTCACCCTTAGTATATCAATCATACTCCTGTTCATTAAGTGCATCTATCCCACTTCGTGTTCACCCTCAGTATATCAATCATACTCCTGTTCACTAAGTGCATCTATCACACTTCGTGTTCACTTTTAGTATATCAATCATACTCCTGTTCACTAAGTGCATCTATCACACTTCGTGTTCACATTTAGTATATCCATCATACTTGTTCACTAAGTGCATCTATCACACTTCGTGTTCACCTCTAGTATATCAATCATACTTGTTCACTAAGTGCATCTATCACACTTTGTGTTCACTTTTAGTATATCAATCATACTCCTGTTCACTCAGTGCATCTATCACACTTTGTGTTCACTTTTAGTGTATCAATCACACTCTGTTCACTCAGTGCATCTATCACACTCTGTGTTCGTTTTTAGTGTATCAATCACACACTTTTGCTTTATGTATCGATCACACGCTCGCTTTGTGTATCAATCACACACTTTCGCTTTGTGTATCTACCACACACATTCACTTTTTGTATCTATCACATACTCCCTTTGTGTATCTACCACACACATTCACTTTTTGTATCTATCACATGCCCCCTTTGTGTATCCATCACACACATTCGCTTAGTGTATCTACCACATATTTGCTTAGTGTATCCATCACACTCATTTTGCTTTGTGTATCTGTCACACTTTGCTTCACTTAGTGTATCAAACACACTTTAGTCATATAGTGTATCCATCACACTCTCTTCACTTTGGTGTATCCATCACACGTGTTTGTCCACTTAGTGTATCTATCACACTTCGTTCACTTTTGTGTATCTAACGCACATGTTCGTGAGAATCGCATAATTCTCTTACATCCTTTCTGCATTGTAGTGTAGTCTGGTGTATGCTAGCTTAAAACTGTTGCATGTGTGCTTCGTTACAGCATCCTTTACATGATCATAAGTTATGCACTTGCATTGTGCATCACTTTGCATCCTGCCCCCGAACTACGCTGGTTTGATTCCTTGCAAAGGGATACGTAGGCAGCCTGCGGGCACAACCATTTATTTATCGATATTTTGTTTGTTTGTCCAAGTCTTCGGCCTTGTCAAAAATGGGTCGTCTCGGGGCTTTGACATTCACTCCCGTCATTGTTATGACTTTCGAGTTCTGTCAAAGAGGGGCAACTGTAGACACCCCATTTTTGACCGCCCTCAAGACTTGGGCATTACTGATAGTTTGCTCGGTGTTGAGAGATGTGCAGGGCACAGGTTCAATTCCTTCGGCAAGAAGAGAGGCAAATCTTCCCAAACACTTTGTTTAAGGGTTTGGAGTTGAAGAAAAGAGGAAAGGAGAGGAGAAAACTGGTTTGGGAGAAGATTGGCAAAGATCCGGGTAGAAGGGAATCGAGCAGCTCTCGCTAAATCGGGCTTATTCAATTCAATACTTGGAGTTAAGCTATGAGGCCACCATCGTTGGAAAGAAGACTTCCGGGGCTTCACTTTGTACTCAAGAATCTCCCGAGCCAAGTCCGGTGGAGGAGATATGTTGGGTTGAAGCGAGGATCATCGGTTGGATCGAGTCTGCGCGACTTTACGGAAAAGGGCATAACTTTTTGCACAGGAGGAATTTTGATGCAAGGTTTGCGCCATTGGAAAGCTAACTTCCGGGGCTTCGATTTGCATACCCACCGGCCATGTTTTGACCAAGGAATCATATGTCGGCACTCTATTTAGCCGACCGGCAGAAAAGAGTGCCAACCGGCACTTTATTTTGGTGAAAATCAAATTGGCTGGCGGGTTGAACCCTTTGCACCCCCAAGCTCTGGTGCATGCCAGCTGTGCCAGCTGGAGTGCACTGAGAACTCGACCACGATGCATACATGTGCCTATTTTACACCCTTATGAGCCCTTTGACCCCTCTCTCCTCTAGGAGCTTGAACCCTTGGCCAAGCTTCTTGGAGAAGCTTAGCCAGTATTAGCTTCTCCAAGAAGCCTTGCACCTCCTCCTTGAACCCCTTGACCCTTTCCTTAACTTAGCCTCTAAGTTTAGTGCTTATACTTGCCTATATAAGCACCTCTCCTCTCCCTTGAGCAAGGGTTGGAGCTTTGAAACAAAAACCAGCAGATATATATGTATATCGATATATACATATATATCCCACCCCTCTCTCCATATCTCTTCCATACAACTTCCAAAGTCCATAGTTCTTGGGCCATTCCTTCATCAACCCATAGCACAACTCATACACTCCATACCAACGACTTGGGGACATTTGCAGAGCTTAGGAGCACCAAAACTTGGTCCATGAGGTGTTGGTTTGTTGGTCTACAAGGGTAAGTTTTCATCTTCCCTTTCTAGCCTTTTCTTGCTTCATATCTTAGCCCTAGTTGCAAGCACTTTTGGGCTCCGACCCAAACTTCAAATAGTCTTGTTTTGGGGTCCTCTTCATGTTTGATTGAGGACCCCTTGCCATTTGGTGGCTGCATCTAGCACCTATCTCAATACCCCCTTGTATGCCATGATCTTTGCATGCTATTTTTGACTAATGTATAATCTGTTTCAGAGCATGATGTAAGCTAAGAGTAGGCTTATTTTGAGCCCTTCTTCAACATTGTTGAAGGGCTCAACATTGTTTGGATAATCCTTATGCTACTTGCTTTGAAATCCATGTGATTTACCGTAATCTTGCATGCTTTCTTAGCCTATCTTGCTTCTGTTTTTGTGGCTGGTCATACACTGAAAATGTGCTTATTTTGTCATGTATAAGATCTGTTTTTGGTTATTTAGGCCATCCATGACATGCCTTATATAGTCACTTTGCATTTTGGCTTGCTAGCCTTAGGTGTGTGAGTGTGTAGCATGCATTGCTTCCATTATTTTAGGGGTTTGGAACTACCCAACATGTTATTTCAGACCTTAATCCATGCTCACATATTCATATTTGTCATCTCTTTCATGCTTTAAAGGTGTGTCCTTTTATGTCTCAAATATCCCTCATGTATGCTTGTGTGTTTAGAGCTTTTGGGATGCCATGTGTGTAAGTTTTGAGTGTGTTTTGAATGCTAAAAATCTGTCATTTTGGGTTACTTGATATGTGCCATGTTTGGTCATGAATAGGGAAGGTTGAATACACCACTTTATGCCTTTGCCTTAGGCCTTTTGGCTTGTATGCTTACATGGTTGTTTGTCTACATCTTTTGGTCCATTTGCCACTGTTTTGGGGAGGTTTGAGGGCTGCCCTTTGTGGTCTAGTCCACCATTGCATGCTTGTCTTATGCTTATTACGTGTTTGGTTCATTAAGTGTTGTGATATGATGGTCACATTGCTTAGGTTGTCTACACTTGCATTACATTTGTATCTTGCATGTCTAAGCATCATACACTTGTCATGTTAGGTTGCATTGCATTTAGTATGCCTTGCATCTTAGTCCCATATTGCATCATTTGCTTTATGTTGCATATATGCATTTCATTACTTGGTTTGGGGTGTCAAACCAAGTGTGGAAAATGAGGGTGTTTGCACTTCAAGTGGCAAAACACACCTCCATTCCCAAGTCACCAAGGCCTTTGACTAGAGCATGATAAGGTCTTGGTTTCATGTGTTTGTTTGCATGCATTTTACATTGAAAATGCAACCTTGGTCCTTAGGCTATCATGCACCAAGGTGCACAATTGATAGCCCTAGAACCAAGTGCCATGCTTCCTTGAGTTCTACACATGATAGGGAGCATTGGCCATGCACAAATATGTCCAAAAGTCCAATGCCATGCCTTCTTTGTCTGCTGCTTTGCATCAGCATTTCTGCGGGAACTATTTAGCCGGCCGTGAAAATAGTGCCGGCCAAACCTTGTATTTCGGCCGATAGATTGTTTTGCACGGTGGCCATCTGGCGGCGGTGGTAATTTCTTCCAGCCGGTGATGTTACGAGGTACTCGGGGTGCATCCCAAGACTTTGGCAATTTTCGAAGTAAGACTGACAAAAGCGAGAAGCGGTACAGTCGCGGATTCGGGCAAAGCGGACATCGAGCATGCATCATTCGCGCATCCGAGGCGAGGGTGGCCCCATTTATTTCACATTTATTTATTAAGTAATTAGAATTGCGTAATAATTTATTCATTCATTATCTTGAATTTGTATTATTATTTTGGTGCCTCAGTGAGGCGAATTTGTAATAAGTGTGTGTGAGTGGGTGTATGTCTTCCAACCCCATTTCTTTCTATCCCTTTTATTTACCTGCTATGATGGTAGATTAGGGCATGTTTAATTTAGCACACCTTATGCAATGCATGCGTGCATCCATGCATTTGTTAACATGCATCAGGCTCGGTACATCATACAAACTGCATTGTACTTCAATTCCAAATTGAATACATGTTATTTGTAACATTTCACATGCCATGTTTAGGATAGCCGAGCCTGCCTAGATTACATCTTTGCATGTGTTGCATTAGACATTTCAGTATGCTTAGGTCCATGCATGGATTTCTAATAAGCTTCTGTTTTGGCTTGGAGTACTAGGTGAGCTTTTATGCTTTAGCATATCACATGCGTGTGAATGTTGCCATGATAGCATGCTTACCATGAGGCTAAGTGCTTATATGATATAACTGCATGAATGCCTGTGGATGGAGGTTGAATTACCTAAATTGGGACAACATATTAAAAGCTGAGTTTTAAAGCCCACTAGATAGTGGCAAAACCGTCTTTTCTAAAAGCTTGAGAGTGGCAAAACACGCATTTTAGCCTACTTATGAGTAGCAAGTCATTTTCAATACAAACTTACAATGTTTTGTTCCAACTTAGGCGATTTGGTCTACACTTGTTTCTTTGTCGCATAACATAGTAAATCTAGGCTAATAACGGAATAAGAACACGTAATGTTTTCAAAGGAGGATATCATGGTTAGTAGAGGCGGTCTTGGACGGCGAAAGAATGCTCATAGTGACCTTCCCGATCGTACCCAAGCTCCAGAGCCAAGACAACTTTGGTGATGACGGACCGTGGCCTTGACCGAGTCGGGGTTTCCTAAATTCCCCATTTTAAAAATATTTAGGTGGCGACTCATGTCTGGCAAAGCATCCATGTTTGGCACTACTTTTGAAAAATCTGTTTTCCTTAAAGCGATTTGCAGTGGACTCTTTGGTTGATTTAGAACATAACAAACTTAAAGAGTCCAGTATGTGCGAGTCCCCGGGGCTTATTCTGATTCTGGCGACTCTGCTGGGGACTTTAGAGAGCTTGACTCGAACTCGTGATATCCTTGTTTGATTTCACTTATGTGTTTCTTTGCATTGCATGTGCATTGGTGCGCCTAGGACACCGTGTTGGTCATCTGCTATTCTGGCGGTTTCTTTGGAGGCTTGTCTTGTCAAGGCATGACCATAAGGCTGACCGGTTGCGGCCTCTGCCAGTATGGGAACACAAACCCCGGTTTTTACCGGGGCACCCTTCTTGACCATTCGACCTAGTGCATATTCGGATCCATAGTGACCATTCCAAATTAGGACAGGTTGCTTACCCGATGTTGGGTTGTTTGAAACCATTGTGTGCGTAGTGAAACCCTAGCTCTGACAAAATAGGGGGAAACCCTACCCCAACATAGGGGTGTTTTGGCTCTTTTACTTGCTATGTGCTTTTAGAGTGTATCTCTGAGAATGCATACATCAATTTGCGCACGATATCCGCCTGCAGTACCAATATCGATTTTTGAGAATCAGTCATATCTGCGGGTATCAGATTCAGATTTGGGGCAGTGATTTCGGGGAACAATGATCAGTAATAGAATACAGTCGTTCAGCTCTGCTCGTATCTGTTTTGGTGAAGTTGAGCTGAGATGCTGTCTGTTTTCCCTTTTGATAGGTAGTCTTGGAACCATAGCTTCAGAAGGCTCCACTATCCTCTGGGTACATTGGATTTGCGTTGGTAGACTTTGTCGGGTCAGAGATTCAGTTTGCCAAAGGCAGAGTAAAAAGGGCCAGTCAAGCACGGGTCACCGGTTCAGCAGTTACCAAATCAGTAACCCTTATCCCCCTCACCAGTGAATTGTCAGGCCGAGGTCTCAGTTTACACCACAGGGATAGATATACCAGTCAGTCAGATGGACCAACAGAATACGTCAGGGGTAGAGGCAATGATGCGTCAGATGCATGAAACTATGAAACTCATGCAGCAAGACGCTGTCCGCCAAGCGGAATTCTCCAAGCAGCAGGCTGCAATTATGGCTCAGCAGGCCGAGCTCATCACCGGTCAAGACCAAGCGTCTGCTTCACAACAAGTTCCTCCCCAACAGAGCTCCGGCACTGGGGGAGGCAAATGTCCAAAATGTCCAAGAGGATCTGAGATCTTCCAGCGGGGCGGCTCCGCCCCGATTCTACCAACTATCCAAAGGCGCCCGCCTATCAATGTCGGACTCTCCTTCGAGTTGAGCGGACCACAATGGCCGAGTAAGTTGGAAAAATGTTTAAGAAATCCCAAGGAGTCAAGTCCATCCCTGATATCGAAGATGGATATACCGGCCTTGTTGTGGCGTTGCGGATCGTTTCAAGATGCCTCACATTGACCGATTTGATGGGTCCGGGACCCCATGGTCCACCTAAGTTTGTTTTCGGATGTTCTCGCCCGATGGGCTTGACAAGATCTGAAGCTCTCCTCTTTAGCAGACCACAGCCGGTGTGCGGCCAACTGGCACGCCAAACTAGAAGACTTCGATAAAAGCGAAGGCGGGAGGAGATGTCGAGGCCTTCGTCGCACAATATTCATACAATACCGGATCGAGATCACAACCCGTGATCTTGAGACAACCAGCAAGAGCCGAAGAGCTTCTCGACTTTGTAACGTTGGAGGGCCAAGGCCTCAATGATGGCCGCTAGGCAGCGGATAAAGACCAGATTCGGATGATTGTGCGCAATCTTCAAGATTAATGCAAAAGATGATAGTAGTCCCCTTCCCCACCTTTTCAGACTTACATGAGATGGGAGTACAGATCGAAGATGCTATGAAACAAGGCCTTATTGATCAGGAGAAGGAGCAGCCCAGGAGGGCATTTTCTCGCAGTTCGAATGCGACCACCAGTGGTGATGCAGCTGCAAGATCTTCTGAAGTGGGCATGGTCACCAACACCGCATCAAAAACAGCTACCCCATTTACCAGTGTGTCCGGAAGTAGCTCACAGAAAACCAAATATCCACCTCGAGTCAAGAGGGTTTTCACCCCACTTCATATGCCTTTGTCAAAGGCTCTAGAGGTCCTAATCCGGAAAGGACATCTGAAACCATTGGAACAACGGCCTTTACCTGATCCTCTCCCTCCAAAGCATGACAGGACTAAGTACTGTGCGTACCATCAACAAACCGGTCATGAGACCGATAGCTGCTTTCGTCTGCGCCATGATGTACAAGATTTGTTTGACAACAACGTCATCACCGCACCAGCTCAGTAAGGTCCATCACCACTGGATCAGTGAACTTTGGGGATAGTACGAATATGTGATCAGGGGATGAACCACCTGCGGCGGCTTTTCGGTTTACTCGGATCTGGCGTATGGCATGCACTGTTTTGAGCATTTAGAATGCTAGTTTTATACTTTCTGACTTGGGTATTGGGTCAGTCTTTTCTTTTTTTGTTGTGTCAGTCTTTTTATACTGAGTCGGGTCTGTCTTGTTGTATCGAGTCGATCTGTTTTTAAATCGGTCGGGTGATTTCGGGGGTGTTACCTCGGACATCACTTGCTTGTTTCGCGTCTGTCTTTTCATTTTGTTTTGAATCTGTTTACGCCAGGAGCAGTTGTGCCATGATCTGAATGAAACAGCAGTGATTTTCACGCTCTCGCATTTGTTTCTGCCGTGTGCCAGTTGTGCCAGAAGTTCTAAATGAGATGGCAGTATTTGACTAGAAGCTCTGTCTTTTCTGTGCCTTGAAGTCATTGTAATGACCTAAGTTTTTCAAAACTTTTTTCTAACACTGCGGTGGAAACAAAGAGGAAGGAATTCCTCTGGATTTGCAAAACTTTGATCGAATTGAGAGAAAGCAAGGCGTGCTAAGCCCTTAATGAATGAAATCATGCTTGTTAGTGTAAGTACTGAGAAGGACCCTAGCTTTGATCCAGATTGGTCCTACACTGTCTTCAGCGCGAGCGACTCGTCGCTTTCTTAAAAACTTTCAAAAATTGTTTTGCACGGTCCTGCGAAGACATGTGTAGAATCGCTCTTGAGATTGTGCAGCTTAGGATCGCTCTCGGCCTCGAGACTCAACCCCTTTGCTTTCAAACCTTGAACTTGGATTCAAAACGTTCAACGGTTAACTACAATGTGAGGCCTGTGTGGCCAGATTCAAAGCAGCCCTCGAACAAGAGGCAAGAAAGTCAAATCAAGAAGATCAGATGTCGTCAAGAGAGGCTTGGGAAGCTAGATCAGAAGCCCCCCCTTTGAACTAGGGGCAAAAAATATCCGATGTGCTCGAAGAGCCGAAGATGGATCCTTCTGCAAATCGATACAACAGCCACTCTTTTGGATACAGATGGCTTCAATCTCGAAAACCATTTGGCATGGACTTGTTACACTTTTTACCCTTTGAGAGGCTCGCTGGGCCGAAAACCCGGAAGGGCGACCCAGGCAAAAGTTAGAGCAAGAGAAAAATAAAAATAAAATAAAAAAAATGCAAAAAATGAAAAAATGAAAAGGAATGAAAAGAATAGAAAAAAAAAAAAGAAAAAAAGCTCAGAAGGTCGAAAACCGCATCGGGCGCCTTGGCAAAGTTAGAGCCTAAAAGAAAAAGAAAAAAAAAAAAAAAAAAAGAAGAAAAAAAAATGAAAAAGAATTGAAAAGGAAAGAAAAGAAGCTCATAAGGTCGAAAACCGCAATAGGCGCCTTTGGCAAAAGTTAGAGCATAAAAAGGAGAGGTTAAATACCCGAGTGTACCTTAACCCCGAACTCGTAAGGCTTGATTCCCATGTTTGGGATCGTGAAACTTCACTTTGAAGTCCACCGTAAACACTTCCAAATCGATTGTGTCCATGTAATGGTTTTGATCATCCTTGCCTTCTCTGTCAGATCGAGAGTTTGGTTGTCATCGCCACTCAAGATTGATTGCGGTATGCCACCGCTATCAAACAAGGCAACGTTCCTGCCATTCAATGCGCCGCGTCCTATCCAAACAAGGGCAACGTTCCGTTGCCATTCAATGCGCCATGATTATCCAAACAAGGGCAACTTTCCGCTGCCATTCAAAATGCCGCGATGTCATTTCAAACAAGGGCAACTTTCCGTTGCCATGCAATTGTTCTTCGGACAAGGGCAATTTTCCATTGCTAATGGTCCGAGGTTGCGCATCTCAAGAGTAGGTTCCGTGCTCGTTGAGCGGTAGCCGTTTGCAAAAAGCAGTTTTGAGAATTTTACCGAGGTTGACAATTCTCTCGAAAATTATTCCATATTTTCCAAAATCGACCATTTTCTTGGACCCAAAAGGAAAATTTTCAAGGCTCACTACTAACTTGCATGATTTTCAAAATCAAAAAGTTGAATAAGCATGTTAATCTAACTTTCATGTTGATCAAAATTGTTTTAAAACCAAAAAAAAATGGTCAAAATGATGAACTAGGGGCACAGTTGAGTCAGGCTTTCTGTCTTTCCCCCGTCGCCAAAGATACTTGCCAGAAAGGGCACAACTGAAGTCAACAACAAAGGGCTGAAAGCTCTCTAACCCTCCAAGCAGCGAGGTATTAAGTCAAGTGCGAAGCACGAATTGGAATGGGTCAAGATGTTCCACTTCCTCATCTGGACAGATCTAACCACGCCCAAACTCCCCGGCAGGCATCATCAACCGATGTTAGTGTGGATTTGCTACACACCCATTTGTGGCACAACCCCTCTGGGAAAGTTCACTGTTAGGCAGAAGAAAAGAATCTAGCAGAATGCTAGGGGCAAAAGCCCGTAACTCCTTGTCTATCCGCCAACCACCCAGGGGAGGGATGAAAAATGAGAGATTGAAGAATAGAGAGGTGCGCGATGAGGGGAAAAGTGAGAAAAGGGCTTGCTCAGAAAAATAGAGCTTGAGGGCCGAGTGATGTGAGGATCACAAATGAGAAAGGGTGGGAAATACTACCCGTGAAACAGGCTCCTGCACGTTTGAGTGTCGTGTCCTTTTGTTTGTCTTGATTCTTGTTTTGAGTCGCCTCGAGTGTCACGCGATGTGTCTAGGTTATGTGCCTTTTATTTCCATGTTGAGTCGTGGTGTGCTGTGTCCAGTCATAGACTCAATACCCAGTTGAGAACTCAATTACAATTTCAAAATCAAATCATCTTGTGCTCAGAGTGCCGTGCCATTCTCCACATTTGTGCAAAAAGATTCGCTTCTTTCATAAACCGCAGGTTCACCCCGATAAGTGTGAATAGTGAGAACCAGGACCTATCCTGGCTATATAGGTTCCAGATCGCAAAGCAAAAAGAAAAGAGGAAAATTGAAGCATCTGAGTGTGTTTCACCTTCAAGAAATTCCGAGACTACATCCCGTGTACCTCTTCAGCCTTGCAGGTTCAAGTATGAGTGTACCTCTACTTCAAGCTCAAGATCAAGTCTACTTCAAGCCGAATAGTGTATCAATTACACCTCATTCCCTTCGTGTATCAATCACACGCCTTTCACTCAAATGTATCTAACACACTTTATTTGCTTTAGTGTATCAATCACACCCCATTCACTTCGTGTATCTATCACACACAGTCATTTGCTCCACTTAGTGTAACTAACACATTTCATTTGCCTTAGTGTATCAATCACACTTCATTCTCATTTAGTGTATCAATCACACTTCTTTCAATTTGTGTATCTATCTCGCACATACTCATTTGTGTACCTATCACACACATTCTCATTTTGTGTATCTATCACGCACATATTCACTCATTTTGTGTATCTATCACGCACATACTCATTTAGTGTATCAATCACATTTCATTCTCATTTTCTGTATCTATCACACACATCCTCATTTCGTGTATCAATCACACACATTATCATTTTATGTATCTATCACACCCATTCTCACTTTAGTGTATCTATCACACACTTCATTGCATCCAGTGTATCAATCACACACTTCATTTCATTCAGTGTATCAATCACACACTTCATTGCATCCAGTGTATCAATCACACACTTCATTTCATTCAGTGTATCAATCACACACTTCATTGCATTCAGTGTATCAATCACACACTTCACTCACCTTTAGTATATCAATCATACTCCTGTTCACTAAGTGCATCTATCCCACTTCGTGTTCACCCTCAGTATATCAATCATACTCCTGTTCATTAAGTGCATCTATCCCACTTCGTGTTCACCCTCAGTATATCAATCATACTCCTGTTCATTAAGTGCATCTATCACACTTCGTGTTCACCCTTAGTATATCAATCATACTCCTGTTCATTAAGTGCATCTATCCCACTTCGTGTTCACCCTCAAGATATCAATCATACTCCTGCTCACTAAGTGCATCTATCACACTTCGTGTTCACTTTAGTATATCAATCATACTCTGCTCACTAAGTGCATCTATCACACTTCGTGTTCACATTTAGTATATCCATCATACTTGTTCACTAAGTGCATCTATCACACTTCGTGTTCACCTCTAGTATATCAATCATACTTGTTCACTAAGTGCATCTATCACACTTTGTGTTCACTTTTAGTATATCAATCATACTCCTGTTCACTCAGTGCATCTATCACACTTTGTGTTCACTTTTAGTGTATCAATCACACTCTGTTCACTCAGTGCATCTATCACACTCTGTGTTCGTTTTTAGTGTATCAATCACACACTTTTGCTTTATGTATCGATCACACGCTCGCTTTGTGTATCAATCACACTTTCGCTTTGTGTATCTACCACACACATTCACTTTTTGTATCTATCACATACTCCTTTGTGTATCTACCACACACATTCACTTTTTGTATCTATCACATGCCCCTTTGTGTATCCATCACACACATTCGCTAGTGTATCTACCACATATTTGCTTAGTGTATCCATCACACTCATTTTGCTTTGTGTATATCTGTCACACTTTGCTTCACTTAGTGTATCAAACACACTTTAGTCATATAGTGTATCCATCACACTCTCTTCACTTTGGTGTATCCATCACACGTGTTTGTCCACTTAGTGTATCTATCACACTTCGCTCACTTTTGTGTATCTAACGCACATGTTCGTGAGAATCGCATAATTCTCTTACATCCTTTTACGCATTGTAGTGTAGTCTCGTGTATGCTAGCTTAAAATGTTGCATGTGTGCCGTTCTGAGATCCTTTACATGATCATAAGTTATGCACTTGCATTGTGCATCACTTTGCATCCTGCCCCTGAACTACGCTGGTTTGATTCCTTGCAAAGGGATACGTAGGCAGCCTGCGGGCACAACCATTTATTTATCGATATTTTGTTTGTTTGTCCAAGTCTTGGCCCTGTCAAAATGGGTCGTCTCGGGGCTTTGACATTCACTCCCGTCATTGTTATGACTTTCGAAGTTCTCACAAAGAGGGCAACTCAGAGACACCCCATTTTTGACCGCCTCAAGACTTGGGCATTCTTGATAGTTTGCTCGGTGTTGAGAGATGTGCAGGGCACAGGTTCAATTCCTTCGGCAAGAAGAGTGGCAAATCTTCCCAAACACTTTGTTTAAGGGTTTGGAGTTGAAGAAAAGAGGAAAGGAGAGGAGAAAACTGGTTTGGGAGAAGATTGGCAAAGATCCTGTAGAAGGGAATCGAGCAGCTCTCGCTAAATCGGGCTTATTCAATTCAATACTTGGAGTTAAGCTATGAGGCCACCATCGTTGGAAAGAAGACTTCCGGGGCTTCACTTTGTACTCAAGAATCTCCCAGAGCCAAGTCCGGGTGGAGGAGATATGTTGGGTTGAAGCAGGGGATCATCCCGGTTGGATCGAGTCTGCGCGACTTTACGGAAAAGGGCATAACTTTTTGCACAGGAGGAATTTTGATGCAAGGTTTGCGCCATTGGAAAGCTAACTTCCGGGGCTTCGATTTGCATACCCACCGGCCATGTTTTGACCAAGGAATCATATGTCGGCACTCTATTTAGCCGACCGGCAGAAAAGAGTGCCGACCGGCACTTTATTTTGGCTGAAAATCAAATTGGCTGGCCGGGTTGAACCCTTTGCACCCCCCAAGCCTGGTGCATGCCAGCTGTGCCAGCTGGAGTGCACAGAACTCGACCCACGTGCATACATGTGCCTATTTTGCACCCTTATGAGCCCTTTGACCCCCTCTCTCCTCTAGGAGCTTGAACCCTTGGCCAAGCTTCTTGGAGAAGCTTGGCTAGCTGTATTAGCTTCTCCAAGAAGCCTTGCACCTCCCTTTGAACCCCTTGACCCTTTCCTTAACTTAGCCTCTAAGTTTAGTGCTTATACTTGCCTATATAAGCACCTCTCCTCTCCCTTGAGCAAGGGTTGGAGCTTTGAAACAAAGACCAGCAGATATATATGTATATCTGATATATACATATATATCCCACCTCTCTCCATATCTCTTCCATACAACTTCCAAAGTCCATAGTTCTTGGGCCATTCCTTCATCAACCCATAGCACAACTCATACACACTCCATACCAACGACTTGGGGGACATTTGCAGAGCTTAGGAGCACCAAAACTTGGTCCATGAGGTGCTGGTTTGTTGGTCTACAAGGGTAAGTCTTCATCTTCCTCTTTCTAGCCTTTTCTTGCTTCATATCTTAGCCCTAGTTGCAAGCACTTTTGGGCTCCGACCCAAACTTCAAATAGTCTTGTTTTGGGGTCCTCTTCATGTTTGATTGAGGACCCCTTGCCATTTGGTGGCTGCATCTAGCACCTATCTCAATACCCCCTTGTATGCCATGATCTTTGCATGCTATTTTTGACTAATGTATAATCTGTTTCAGAGCATGATGTAAGCTAAGAGTAGGCTTATTTTGAGCCCTTCTTCAACATTGTTGAAGGGCTCAACATTGTTTGGATAATCCTTATGCTACTTGCTTTGAAATCCATGTGATTTACCGTAATCTTGCATGCTTTCTTAGCCTATCTTGCTTCTGTTTTTGTGGCTGGTCATACACTGAAAATGTGCTTATTTTGTCATGTATAAGATCTGTTTTTGGTTATTTAGGCCATCCATGACATGCCTTATATAGTCACTTTGCATTTTGGCTTGCTAGCCTTAGGTGTGTGAGTGTGTAGCATGCATTGCTTCCATTATTTTAGGGTTTGGAACTACCCAACATGTTATTTCAGACCTTAATCCATGCACACATATTCATATATGTCATCTCTTACATGCTTTAAAGGTGTGTCCTTTATGCCTCGAAATATCCCTCATGTATGCTTGTGTGTTTAGAGCTTTTGGGATGCCATGTGTGTGAGTTTTGGGTGTGTTTTGCATGCTGAAAATCTGTCATTTTGGGTTGCTTGATATGTGCCATGTTTGGTCATGAATAGGGAAGGTTGAATACACCACTTTATGCCTTTGCCTTAGGCCTTTTGGCTTGTATGCTTACATGGTTGTTTGTCTACATCTTTTGGTCCATTTTGCCACTGTTTTGGGGAGGTTTGAGGGCTGCCCTTTTGTGGTCTAGTCCACCATTGCATGCTTGTCTTATGCTTATTACGTGTTTGGTTCATTAAGTGTTGTGATATGATGGTCACATTGCTTAGGTTGTCTACACTTGCATTACATTTGTATCTTGCATGTCTAAGCATCATACACTTGTCATGTTAGGTTGCATTGCATTTAGTATGCCTTGCATCTTAGTCCCATATTGCATCATTTGCTTTATGTTGCATATATGCATTTCATTACTTGGTTTGGGGTGTCAAACCAAGTGTGGAAAGTGAGGGGTGTTTGCACTTCAAGTGGCAAACACACCTCCATTCCCAAGTCACCAAGGCCTTTGACTAGAGCATGATAAGGTCTTGGTTTCATGTGTTTGTTTGCATGCATTTTTACATTGAAAATGCAACCTTGGTCCTTAGGCTATCATGCACCAAGGTGCACAATTGATAGCCCTAGAACCAAGTGCCATGCTTCCTTGAGTTCTACACATGATAGGGAGCATTGGCCATGCACAAATATGTCCAAAAGTCCAATGCCATGCATCTTGTCTCTTCTTGCCAACTGTCATAGAACTATTTAGCCGATCGGCGAAAATAGTGCCGACCGGCACAGTATTTCTGGCCGTTAGATTGTTTTGCGGTGGCCATCACAAGCACGGTGGTAATTTCTTCCGGTAGGTGATGTTTTGAGGTACTCAGGGTCTGGTAAGACTTTGGCAATTTTCAGAGAAGTAAGACAAGAAAAGCGAGGCAAGAAGGCACTATTCGGATTCTGCAAGGCGGACATCGAGCATGCATCATTCGCGCATCCCGAGGCGAAGGGCTGTGGCCCCCATTTATTTCACATTTATTTATTAAGTAATTAGAATTCTGTAATAATTTATTCATTCATTATCTTGGACTGGATTATTATTTTGGTGCCTCCGAGTGAGGTCGAATTTGTAATAAGTGTGTGTGAGTGGGTGTATGTCTTCCAACCCCCATTTCTTTCTATCCCTTTTATTTACCTGCTTATGATGGTAGATTAGGGCATGTTTAATTTAGCACACCTTATGCAATGCATGCGTGCATCCATGCATTTGTTAACATGCATCAGGCTCGGTACATCATACAAACTGCATTGTACTTCAATTCCAAATTGAATACATGTTATTTGTAACATTTCACATGCCATGTTTAGGATAGCCGAACTGCCTAGATTACATCTTTGCATGTGTTGCATTAGACATTTCGGTATGCTTAGGTCCATGCATGGATTTCTAATAAGCTTCTGTTTTGGCTTGGAGTACTAGGTGAGCTATTATGCTTTAGCATATCACATGCGTGTGAATGTTGCCATGATAGCATGCTTACCATGAGGCTAAGTGCTTATATGATATAACCGCATGAATGCTCGTGGATGGAGGTTGAATTACCTAAATTGGGACAACATATTAAAACTGTGAGTTTTAAAGCCCACTAGATAGTGGCAAAACCGTCTTTTCTAAAAGCCCGCTTGAGAGTGGCAAAACCTGCATTTTAGCCTACTTATGAGTAGCAAGTCATTTTCAATACAAACTTACAATGTTTTGTTCCAACTTAGGCGATTTGGTCTATACTCGTTTCTTTGTCGCATAACATAGTAAATCTAGGCTAATAACCTAATAAGAACACGTAATGTTTTCAAAGGAGGATATCATGGTTAGTAGAGGCCGGTCTTCGGACCGGGCGAAAGGGGGTGCTCATAGCTGACCTTCCCCGATCGTACCCAAGCTCCCGAGCCAAGACAACTTTGGTGATGACGGACACGTGGCCTTCGGCACCGAGTCAGGGTTTCCTAAATTCCCCCATTTTAAAAATATTTAGGTGGCGACTCTGTAATCTGGCAAAGCAGTCCATGTTTGGCACTACTTTTCGAAAAATCTGTTTTCCTTAAAACGATTTGCCAGAGGTGGACTCTTTGGTTCAGATTTAGAACCGCAACAAACTTAAAGAGTCCGAGCTGTAGCGAGGTCCCCCCCGGGGCTTGTTACAATAAGCTACAGCATGTTTCGACAGCCGGGTATTGAGTTGAAGGGCCTCATACACTGCGTGTTCTACTTCCCATTTTGGTTTTGATGCCAGTTTGGACATAATCAGATCTGCCAAGAGGAGGGGGTAAAATACCCAGCTTCATTCCTGACTTGTGCTTCATACCTAGCTCAGTGCCTTGCTTCCTGGAGGACGAGAGAGCTTCTGGCCTTGCCCCTAGTTTCAGTTATGCCCTTTCTGGCAAATGCTTGGCTTGGCTTGAGGACGAGGCATAGGTCGGGCCAACTTTGGCTACAGAAGCTTTCGCAAGCACGAGCAAAGGGCGTAGGAACACTTGACTCATATGCCCTTAGTTTATTGCTTTGACCTTTCTTTTCAAGTATTATGATGTAAAAGCAACTTTGATTTGTATCAGAGAGTTGGAGAATGTACTTTATGTTGAAATCAATGGAATTAAAGTTGTGAGCATTGAAAATTTTCGTGTTGGTCCCAAAATGGTCTAAGTTGTAAAAGGAAAAATTTTGAGAAAAAACAGTTTTTATTAAAACTTTTCAAAACCATTTTCGAAAATGACCACTACCTGACACATGCAAAATCGATCCTCAAGATGTACAAACCCGAATAAAAAGATCATAACTACCCCTGATTGTATACCACTACTACTCTGCATTGTAACCAGCTCTTCTGCCCAAAATGAAAATCACAACCAAGCTGACAAACAAAGATGACTTGATCAAGCGAATGGGCAGGACAGTTGAGTTGGAGATGATTACGACCGAACTTTAGGATGAAGTTGCCTACATATCCCAAAGATGGGAATCAGGCCTTACGTAGTTCGGTTCAGGTTTACTCGAGTATTAACTCTCTCCTTCTGCGCTCTAACTTTTGCCGAAGTCGCCTTTTAGGTTTTTCAACCTTGCGAGCTCAGTTTTTCTTTGTTTCTAATTTTTCATGCTCTAACTTTTGCCTAGGTCGTCCTTCCAGATTTTTGGCCTAGGGAGCTTTTCAGGGATAATATTTTTTCAACTTGTCCATATTGATCGGCTAAGAAAATTCTAGGCCATCTAAGTCCATGGGAATAATCGCCCCTCCTGACTAGATAGATTTGATGATGTAAAGACTAGTCAAATTGGGTCTGAACTTGCCCCTAGGGTCATGGATGGGAGCTCGGTCATCTTTCAGTACCATATTTCCTTCCTTGAGATTTCTGGACTTAACCTTCTTGTTAAAAGCCCTGGCAATTCTGCGCTAGTAGCCCTGAACATGATACAATGCCTTTAGCCTTCTTTCATCAAACAACATTAACTCCTCAAATCTACTTTGTTACCAATCTGCCTCCGCTATCTGACACTCAGCCATAACTCGTAGCGATGAGACTTCAATTTCAATTAGCAAAACGACTTCCATCCCATATACCAGAGAATAAGGAGTTGCCTCTGTGGATGTTCGGATTGATGTTCTGTACCCCCAAAGCGCAAATGACAATTTATCCGGCCAGTCCCTGTAGGTTTCAACCATATTCTGCAAGATGTTTTTGATAGTCTTATTGATGGATTCAACAACTCCATTGGTTTGTGGCCTGTATGTGGATGACTTATGAAAAGCCACGTTGTATTTCTCCAACAAATCTATCACCTGTTTCTTGAAGTGTGAGCCATTATCTAATATGATCTCGTTCGAAACTCCGTACCAATAGATGATATTGTTTCTGATAAATTTGGCCACATGTGATGCTTTCAACACGGCATAGGACTGAGCTTCTACCCACTTTGTAAAATAATCAATCGCCACCAGGATATATTCATGTCCATTCGACCCTTTTAGCGAGATTGCACCGATAACGTGGATTCCCCAGACTGAGAAAGGCTATGGTGAAGTTATGTTGTACAGCTTTGATGGCAGAATATTCATGCGATTGGCATGAATTTGACACTTGTAGCATCGCCGCACAAAACCAATACAATCCTTCTCCATCGTGGACCAGTAATAGCCTTACCTGAGAATCTTCCGAGCTAGCATCACACCGTTCATGTGCGCTCCGCACTCCCCTCCGTAGATAGCCTCCATAAGGCGCTTCGATTCCTCTTTTTCAACACTTAACTTGTGCATTCCCAAATGGCCTCTTTTGTATAGCTTTCCCTTGCAGATGATGTATTAGACGGCCAGACGTCGTATTCTCCATTTTTCTTTGGCATTTACCCCTGGTGGATATGTCTCATTTTCCAGGAAGTTCCAAATATCATCGAGTCCCAGATGACATCTAACCTTATTGCCCTTAGTTCTAGGGTAGCCTCTAGACCAGCAATACACACTTCATATTCTGCTTCATTGTTAGATACTTTGAACCAGAGTTTAAAGGCTAAAGGTATATGAGAGTCATTGGGTGCTATCAACAACACACCTATCCCATAACCGTACTGATTGGACGCTCCATCAAAGTACATGGTCTAAGTTTCCTTTTTGACTTGCAGAATATCTTCATATGGGAACAAGTATTCTACTGCCTCATCTCCTTTTACCGAGTGGTCCGCCAGAAATTCCGCCACAACTCTTCCTTTGACCGACTTGCAGGTGACATATTTGAGATCAAATTTGGAGATAATAAGCAACCAATGTACCTGTAAGTGCTAGTTTCTCAAATAGATGTTTGATGGGATCTAATCTCGAGACCAGAATTACAGAGTGAGCTAACAATTAGTGCCTTAACTTCTTGGTAGCCCATACCAAGGCTAGGCAAGCTTTCTCCAAAGGAGTATAGTGGGTCTCATAATCAAGCATCTTCTTGCTCAAGTAGTAGATGGCCTTCTCTACCTTATCTTCAGATTTCAGAGCAAGCATGCACCTATGGTCGAATCTGTTATTGACAGGTACAGAATCAGAGGCTTCTCTAGCTATAGTGGTGACAACACATGCGGATTCTGGAAGTACTGTTTAATCTATTCGAAGGCAAATTGTCATCGATCATCCCATCGGAATTTCTTTCCTTTCTTCAGGAGACCAAATAGTGGTTCACAAGTTAAGGTTAATTTGAAAATAAATCGTCTTATGAATTACACTTTACCTAGAAAGCCACGCACTTCCTTTTTAGTCCTTGGTGGTGGCATTTCTGAGATGGCCTTGATTTTGGAAGGATTTTCCTCAATGCCCCTCTGTGTGATCAAAAATCCCAACATTTTCCCTGCTATCACCCCGAAGGTGCGTTTCTGTGGATTCAGCCTTAATTTGCATTCTCTGATCCGTTGAAAGAATTTGTCCAGTGTGGTGTAATGGCCTTCTCGCTCTTTGGACTTGACAATGATGTTGTCCACGTACACCTCGACCTCTTTGTGGATCATATCATGGAGGATAGTGGTAATAGCCCTCTACTAGGTAGCCCTACCATTTTTCAATCCAAACGGCATAACCCGGTAGTAATAGGTACCCCACCGAGTGGTGAATGTGGTCTTCTCTCTATCCTCGGGTGCCATCAAAATCTAGTTATACCCAAAAAACCCATCCATGAATGATAGCAATACATGGCCTACAGTGAAGTCTACCAACTCATCAATATGTGGCAGAGGGAAGCTGCCTCGATCTTCTTGGTGTCCTCTTCCTTGATTTTCAATGCCCAATCCGGGTGAATTCTGCGCAGTTTCTACTTGACTGGTCGGGCGTTAAGGTCGAGAGGGATCCGGTGCTGTATAATCTCAAGATCGATTCCAGGTATGTCTTTGTAGGACCACGTGAAAACATCTTTGAAATCTTTTAATAAAGCAATTAAACGCTTGCGTTCCTCCGAACACAATGTGGACCCGATCTAGGCCAAGCATGGATCCTTCTCAGTACCCACATTAATGGCAATGATTTCATCAACATAGGGTTTAACATACCTATCCTCTTCTTGATTAATCAAGTTTTTCAAAGCTAGAGGAATTTCTTTCGCTTCGTTTTCATTGAAATTTTGAAAATCTTGATCAATGCAATAAATAAGCGGTATAGAGAAGTACTCAGAATTGACGGCGTTCTCATTCAAAAGTTCCAGCTCCTCGGTTACAACTGACTCAAAAGTAAAAGAAAAAAGTAAAATAAAAAAAGGACCTTGATGGGACTTTGGCATCCGGCTTACCACCCCCGAAAATGCCAGACTTAAACCCCTCAGACTGACCTGAATCTGATTCCGACTCCACAAACTCGGTGGAATCAGATTTTGGCTCATCACCCTATTCAAAACTGGAAAGAAAACCTTTTTCCAACTGCCAAGTAAGACACGGTGCCCTTGATCCATCCAGAATTCTAGCAGTTGGGTCGACTCCCGGTTCTTCCTCGATTATGGAGACTGTAAAGTTATCCCCTAAGTTCTCTAGGTTAGTCACGGGATCTGTTAGGAGATTAGCCAATGCTGCCCCTACTCCAGGCTCATTGCTGTTTGAGTCATCTTCTGTGCTTCGATTAGCTTTGCTATTTGGTTCAGCCCTTTGCTCATCATTGTCCTACAGCTGTAGATCAAAGAAGATACACCCGGGGATGCACTATTTAAAGGAATTTACCCAAGGTTCAGGAAAGCCATAAAAAGGGAAATCCTCTCCCTCTTAAACAAAACGGTCATTGAGCATCCCCCGGATTGGCCTATGAATGTGCTCATACTGCTTCCCAACTCTCTTAGCTTCGGCTCTGCCCCTTATTTCTTTTCCTCTTTTTGCTCCAGTCCTCTTTGGTGGGCACATAGCCCAGTCCAAAGGCATGCGGGTTGTGTGGCACCTCAGCTGACGTCGTAACGCCTTTCCGACCACTCTTTCCAAGTCCCATTCCTGAGATGTGGCACAGTTTGTTCATAAAGTAGATGGACTGGGCACTAACATATATGCCTTCGTCTGCGGCCAATATGGTCTGCACAACTTAGGCCTCAGCCAGAGTGAATCCCGAAAGGAACACATCTTCATCCCCATGGTTGATTTTTAGTACCGGTGTAGTTACCACTAGAGGTGGATGAATGGATGCATTCCCAAAAACAGTGGTCATTTCTCCCTCATGGGGATACTTTAACATCTAATGAAGGGTAAAAGAGACAGTCTTCACGTGATGTAACCAAGGCCTTCCTAACAACAGGTTAAAGGTAGCCGATACATCCAGGATGTGAAACTCGACCTCCTGCTCTAACAAGCCCACTTGAACTCACACTTTCACTATGCCTATGACCTCTCTACTTGTATTGTCATACGCCCCTATCACCAGGGTTGTAGGAATAAAGTCTGCCGCTTTGAGACCAACTGCGTAAGTAGTATGGGAAGGACAGACATTAATGGCAGAACCAGTGTTTACCAACACCACTGGCACCCACTTCTCCTTACATTTGATAGAAATGTACAACGATTTGTTGTGGGTCGAGCCTTCTGATGGCAACTCTTTATCAGCAAAAGTGAGCATTGGTTTGGCACTGTCTAGAAAGACCAAGCCCACGAGTTGCTCCGATGTAGTATCAATAGACAATTTAGCCTTCTCCATTGCCGACAACATTGCCTGTCGGTGCACCTGTGAGGCCATAAGAAGACCCCAAATAGAAATATCAGCTTGGATTTTCTTGAGCTATTTCAATACCAACTCCTATTCTAGCTGCTTTTCTTTCTGTTTCTCGGCCTCCTTATCTTTTCTTGACGTCTCTGCTTGATTCAAGTGCGGCAGCTTAAAATACCGTCCACTTCTTGTCAGATGGTCTATGTTCTCGGCATACAGGTATTATCCGGGGAACAATCACCCCAGTCTTCATCGATATGGGCCAAATGTAGGTTATTGTCATCCCACCACTCGCCCTCAGTTGTTGACAAACAATTGTCCGACTCTACTCGTATTGTCTTCACAGTATAGATGTCCCCCTCGAAGCGATATGCAGCTGCAATTTTCAAGTTGTCAACACTTTCTTTCTCACACTGCATCAGTGCAACTTTCTGTTCAGTATCTACAGTGTTCACGATACCCACTTCCCGGGTTGGGTTTGCCACACATGTGCCCTCTGGCAATTTCCCTTTTTTATTAGCCTTTCCGGCTATTGTAGCTACCTCTGATTCATTTCGTTCCGATCTCATCTCAGTTTCTTCTTCCTTGTTTGGCTCATCACTTAGCCATCCAGTATTATCAGTTGATCCATTCAGGTCGAACCACCCAATCTGTACATCTCTCTGATCATGCTCATCAAAGAACTGTAGGTTGTCTAAGTCCTCTTCGAGGTCTGTCAAATCATCCAACCCTTGGCTCGGGTCATCCTCCTTGACCACATTGATGCCTACCGAGATTGGTAGCACCACTTCAAGCTTGATGTGATTGGTTGGCACAATATAATAACCCAGGTCATACACCTCTTCAGATAAGTCCCTAGGACATTCTGACAACAGACTAGTACTCTCCTCTGAGATCGACCTCCCTTCTATTACAAGTGTCATCACCACAGGCTCAGGTTGAGGTGTGGACGTGTCCATCATGCACAGATCTATGCCTTCAAGAATCAACAACGTCAGTCTCCGTAGGTGGGAAGGGGTAATATATATGTTAGGCTTATAGGGGGTGGCCAGTGTATGGATCATGTTAAAATTTCGAGGTGGATGGACTTGATTATGGGCCGGGAGTGGGTTTGTGGTTACATTTGGTTTCTGGGATGGTGCGATCACCTTGCTGTCAATGAGATCTTGAATCTCATGACGCAATCAGAAGCACTGATCAGTATCATGACCATCATGACCATGCTATTGATGAAAAACACAGTACTTTGTAGGGTTGTGTTTGGGTAGGAGAGGATTCGACAGTGGGCGAGGTTCTAAGGTTTTAAGTGCCCTTTCTTGACTAGAACTTGCATGGCTTTAGATAGAGTCATGTACAATTGGTTAAAAGTCCTTTGAGGTCGGGTAGGGTTGGATGATGTTTGTGAGCCTGTATTGGCGAAGGGGTCGGCGGTCTTGGTTGTGGTGACAACACTTACATCCAACAGCCTCGTAGTTGTGTTACCACTGGTAACATTGGAACTGTGAACAAATGGCCTCTTGGTCAGCTCCTTCTCCTCAGTAATAAGGCCCTGCTTCATTGCATCCTCAATTTGAATGCCCATTTCATGGAGCTCTATGAATATAAAGAGAGGTAGAATAATTATCTTCTGCAGCAACTTGCCATGCAGATTCCGAACAACCATCCTTATCTGATCTTTCTCAAAAGGCCTCATGGTCATCATCGAGGCTTTGGCCCTCCATCTTGTCACAAATTCAGAGAAACCCTTCTTCGGCTCTTAGCGTGTCGCTTTGAGATCACAAGTTGTGACCTCGATTTGAGTGTTATAAGAGTACAGAGCAATGAAGGCCTTGGCCATCTCTTTCCAATTCTGTTTGATGAAATCGTCTAACTTGGCATACCAAATGGCTGCTATACCTGACATGGTGCGACCAAAAAGAGACAACTTCTGTAGTCTAGTTAAGCCCATCGGACGCAAGATATCTGAAAACAAATGCAGGTGAACCATTGGATCTCCAGAGCGGTCGAAACGGTCTATGTGTGACATTTTAAACCGATCCAGCAATAAATGCAGAATCAGTGTGCCCATCTTCTATGTCTGGCATGGAGTTAACCCCTTGCGCTCTTTTGAATAGTTTCTCCAGTTTATTGACCTTAAGCGTGGTTAGGTCAACCTCGAACTCGAATGGAGCCTCAGTCTGATAAACTGGGGCTTTAGATGCTTGTGTTGGGATTGGCTCTACCAGATTGCCCTGGTTTTGTTGAATACTGGCAGTATGAGCAGTGGCTCCAAGTGCAAGGATAGCTGTGGTAGGTGCATAAGATGCCGAGGCCGCAGCCTGCTGCTGTTGCTGTTGCTTAACCTGGTGATGACCTCGGCCTGACGGGCCGCAACTATGGCCTGACGATCCGTGTCATGCTATAATACTTCCACTATTTGCTATAACTGGAATATTAGTTCTTCTATAATACTTCCACTAGTTCTTCTATATTAGAGTGAACTAAACACAACAATCTGTGAAAAATGGACTGGTAAATTCTGACTAACCCTCCTCCGTCTTGTAACCGGTGAGAGTGAAGCAAACACGGGCTGTCCCTGAACAAGATCCTTGACTTTGCAAAGTCTTCCGACCTGAGTCCAGAGTGCTTGGGAGATATCCGAACCTTCTAAAGCTATGGTTTAAACTACCTAGCAAAAAGAAATAAAGTAAAAAAGCAGCAATCAGGAACCGCACAACACTTTAGCTAAGATGTTATCAACACAGACACAGTCAAAGTTGTAGGAATGTACTCCATACTAAATTCTGCCCCCAAATCAGATACCACTGTGAAACTGATATGTACATTCCTGTACTGTTTCACTGTAAAGCATATGCCAATTAAAGAGAGCCAAAACACCCCTATGATAGGGTAGGTGTAGACAAGCCCGCGGGGGGACCTCGCTACAGCTCGGACTCGATTTGTGTCACGGTTCTTAATCTTCAACCAAAGAGTCCAAATCCGGCAAATCATTTTGAGAAAACAGATTTTTGAAAGAAGTGCCAAACATGGACTGCTTTGCCAGATACAGAGTCGCCACCTAAATATTTTATTTTTGGAAAATTTAGGAAACCCTGACTCGTCTGCCTAAGGCCACGTGTCCGTCATCACCAAAGTTGCCTCGGCTCGGGAACTTGGGTACGATTGGGGAAGGTCACTTCGTGAGCACTCCCGCTCGCCTGATCAAAGATCGGCCTCTACTAACCATGATATCTAGTTTTGAAAACATTATGTGTTCTTATTCCGGTTATTAGCCTAGATTTACTATGTGATGCGCACAGCATACAAGTATAGACTGGGTCGCCTGAATTGGAACAAAACATTTCATGTTTGTTTATTTGAAAATGGTTTGATGGTGCTACCTGCAGGTAGGCTAAGACGTGGATTTGCCACCCTCGGGTGGGCTTAGAAAACATGTTTTTGCCACTATCTAGTGGGCTTAAAACAAACAGTTGATGATTCGTTCCAATCTAAACAACCCAACCTTCACCCACAGGCATTCAAGCAGTTATATCACATAAGTACATAGCCTCATGGTAAGCATGCTATTCATGGCAGTCACTCACACGCATGCAAGGATGCTAAAGCATAAAAACTTACCGAGTACTCCAAGCCAAAACAGAAGCTAATTAGAAATCCGTGCATGATCCTAACTATACAGAAATGCCTAATGCAACACATGCAATAATGCAACTATAGCAGGCTCGGCTATTCTAAACATGGCATATGAGATGCAACAGCTATCAAGTATTTAACTCCTCGGTGCATGCAAAATAGATGAATGAATGTAATCATGCTATCATACTGTATGCTAATTGAAACATGGCCTAATCTAACCATCGTAAGCTGGTAAATAAAAGGGAAGAAAGACGTGGGGTTGGAAGACATACATCACACTCGTGCACACTTATTACAACGTTGCCCTCGCGCAGAGGGTCCGAATAATATACAGTCCCAAATGCATAGTACAGTCCGAATAAATAATACAGTCCAAATATATACAAAAATCCTAATTAATTACCAAATTAACTAAGAAAACAATAAACTGGCATGCAAGCCAGGGACTGCCTTGACTCTTCTTCAGATGATGAATGATGGATATCCGGGTTGCCTTTGCGCGGAAATCCACTGTGATGCCCCAATTAGCCTCTGTTTTGCAATAATTTTTGAAAGCGTGCAAGCCTAAGGCTGCGATTCTTGAGTTCGCTTTAGCGAGAAAGGGGCATGGCAATGTATTTTCACAAATGTATGCATGCCTCGATCCTCGTGCCACCAATCACGCATCTCGATGCATGATGGTCGAGGAGTCGAATTGCACAACTCAATATGAAATGAATGCACAGGAAAACACAACAAGACCTAGCTCCATCATGGATAATCCGGAGTGTCGGCGATTGGGAATTAAGACACGTTCCGTCACTGGAAGTACGAAACGCCTCTCGTTTCCCATGCTCGGGCTAACTCCTATCCCCAACACAATGCAATATGCATGACATGCATGAAATGCAACTAAGATACAACCTAACATGCAATATGCTATGAAATGGCATACACGATGCACGAGGTAACATGGCATACACAATGCGCTAACATACAACCTAGCATACACAATGCTATGGAATGAAATGGCATACACAATGCAATATGGGCTTACACCAACGTGAGTGGACCTCAGCCACACTCACATAGGAGGCCGTTAGATGAAAATGAGACACTCGAGATGCGTGCACACGTGCACGCAAACCGAGGACCGACCCTAAGGCACCAAATGCCACTCTAACAAGATATGGCAAGGCATGGAATATGGCATACTAGCATGCAAATTTCAGTAGCAAAATATGATGCAAAACAGCCCCAAAACATGGAAACATGGCACCCAATACATGGAATGACCTATGGCTATGCAAAGCATGCATTATTTGAATGTGAAGTGTGAAGAAAGAATCAAGACAGTCCCAAAACAAGCATATTTACAGTTTTAAGAAAGGCCAAATAGTGAACACAAATAGGACTAAGCTAGCATGCAAAAATGGCCCCGTAAGAGAGATAATGAAGCAAGTAGCAGCTTCTTGCCCTAAATGGCCAAGAGCCCTTCAACAAAGTTGAAGAGAGGATCAAAATAAAGCACTTTACAATTTACAAAAATCCACGAAATCAAACACAAGTATGGCTAAACTATTATGCAAGAAATGGGCCAAAAGGGAGACAAAGAAGCAAGTGATGGTTTCTGGCCTCAAACAGAGGAGGGCCCTTCAAAAAATTTGAAGAGGGGCCCAAAACATGGTATTTTACAGTTAGTGACCAAACCCAAAACAGTGCACATGCAAGCTTAAAATACTATGCAAAATAAGGCCTAAAAAGAGGTTTAAACACAAAGAGCAAAAAGGGAGCTTCAAAAAGAAAAAATCCCTTGATCAAACATGAAGAGGGGGTCAAAATAAGGCTATTTACAGTTCGGACCAGAGCCCAAAAATACAAGCACAAGGGGCTAACAAAACATGCAAAAATAAGGCCAAAAGAGGGATAAAGAGGCAAGTGACAAAAGGAAGCCTCAAACAGTGAAGAGCCCTTACAATGTTTAAGAGGGCTCAAAATAAGCCACTTTTCAGTTTATAACCATGCTCAAAACAATTTACAAATGAGCCTAAAATACTATGCAAGAAAGAGGCATACAAGAGAGGTAAAGAAGCAAGTGTAAAAAGGAAGCCTCAAACAGGGAGAGGCCCTTAAACAAACATGAAAAGGAGCTCAAAATAATGCTATTTTCAGTTAGGGTTGGAGCCCAAATATGCAAGAAAGTATGGCTAATATATTGAGCAAAATAAGGCAAAAAAGAGGGGGGGAGAAGACTTACCCTTGAAGACCAAATCTTTGATAGCCTTTGGACCAAGAAATGTTGCTCCTCAGCTCTGGAAAACAGCTCCAAGTGGCTGGAATGGAGGTTGGAGGTATGGTGCTATGGCTTGTAGAGTAAAGGGTGTAGGGCTTGAGGGTTTGAAGGTTGGAAGAGAGGGAGAGGAAGGTGTATGTATGCAAAGCTCTTAGGCAATTTTTCCAACCCCCCAAACACAGCTGGGAGTGCTGGTTATATAGGCAAAAGAGGGGGGAAAAAAGGGGGGGAAATGGAATTCAAATTTCCCCCCAAAAAGTTGGCCCCTCGGATACAAAATCTGGGGAGAAACAGAGGGTACATTTGAAAGGAACAGGGGGTGGGGATTATGGCCGGCTGCTTTTCTAGGGTTTAGGTGGCCGGCCGGCCTTCCCCATGGCCGGCTGGCCAAGGGTCAAAAGGGTCAATAAAGATTAATGGCCGGCCATGCCAAAAAGAGGGCCTCCAATGTGTGCACAACATAACCATGTGGTCAAAAACTGGAGAAAGTGAACCAGGAGAGAGAAAAGGCCACTTTTAGGAGGGGTTCAAAAGGGTCACACACAATTACTGGCCAGCCATGTGATATTGGTGGCCTCCCAGGTGTGTACAACACAAATATGTGGTTTAAGGCTAGAAAAAGTGGCCTTAGGGTGGTCAACATTGGCTTTCAAGTGAGAAAAACAGGCGACGGAGGGCGATGGAGGAATAAAACTGGTTGTCAGAGCAATTGATGACCTCCCACCCTTCTACGACCTTTCTAACAATGAAACAGAGGTCCCTGCCAAAAATGAACTCAAGCCGATGCAAAATGAAGGTTCGGGGTCAAACGCTTGACGCCCGGCCTCAGTATTAGGCACCAGAAGTGGTGTTCAACCACGAAGTCGGTCTCTCGGACCACAGTGTCCCTCAAAAGGGAGGAAATAAGGTATGTGCGAAAAATCGGAGCAAACGGAGGTGGTTAAGCGATCCCGAACGGAGGCATATGGCCAACGGCTCCGAAAAATCGGAAACCGGGCTCCAAACAGGCAAAATGGCCTACGACCATGAAACGTAGCCTACGGCCACTGAGAGATGATCTACAAGACCTCTTCCTCCCTTCGGGAAGAGAAAACAGAGAAAACAGAGCCTGGTTCACAAACCGAGGCAAAGCATGAAAGAGTCCGGAAGTCTGGAGGCAAGGCTCGCAACCGAGACTCCGCAATCTTAGAACGAGCACGATATGCAACATCACCAAGTGCTCAATCGTTGACGTCTGAGTCTTAAGGTCGGTCAAAAATGGGGTGTCTACAGTAGGGTTACCCTGTCCTAATTTTGTCAAGAACTAGGGTTCACTATTTCAAACATCTGGTTTCATACAATCCTGTATTCGGATGAGCCTCCTTTCTTAGTTTGGAATAGTCCCTATGGCTTTACTATATGTAGCTAGGCCAAATGGTCAAAAGAGGTACCTCAGCAAGACTACCTAATATACCTCTCGCACCTAACACCGAGAAGTGAAATGAGGATCAAACGGTACGGAGGTAGTCCAGATCCAAGGGTTATGTTCCCAACATAGTAGAGCCCATGACGGATCAGCCTTTTGGCAAGCTTTTGGGCAAGCCTCCGGCAAACCGTCCAAGAACAACAATCGGCAAACACAGTGACTTAAGTGCACCAATGCAAATGAAAGGGCAAAGAACATATACACGTAGATAAAATTTTACATCATAAGTTCAAGTCAAGTTCTCTAATTTCCCCAGCAGAGTCGCCAAAAACTGTACCTCGACTTTCCGTGCTCTTTTCGGATACGACTAGCCCTATAGTTTGGACTCCTGTGGTTCTGAATCTGATTCCACTAGTGCAATGTGAAATAGATAAACACAAATGAGTTCAAATTCAGAAATTCTTTTGAAAAATCGATTTTGAATCAAATATGTCAAAAATGGACTGCTTTGCCAGATACAGAGTCATCACCTAAATATTTTTAAAAAATTTAGGAAACCCGGGACTCATGCCAAAGGCCACTTATCCGTCATCACCAAAGTTGTCTTGGCTTGGGAACTTAGGTACTAGAGGGGAAGGTCATGAATTGAGCACCCCCACTCGTCTGATCAAAGATCGGCCTCTACTAATTATGATGTGAATTTTATTTACATTATATGCTCTTGTTCTAATTATTAGCTGTATTATTATGTGACGCACACAAGTATAGACTAATTTGCAAAAATTGGAACATTTTGATTTCATGTTTTTTTTTTAAATTGTTTTGAATATGTACCACTTGACAAAGTGATCTCATATGTACATGCATCAAGACATCCCAATTCAAGCAACTAGCCTTCATCCGTAGGCATCCAAACAGATATTTCAAGTACGCACTTAGCCTCTTGGTAAATCATGTTTGACATGGCAACGCGAATACTCATGCAATATGCTAAATCAATAAAACTTACCCCAATTTTCTGAGGCGAGCCAAAAGAGAGAAAATAGTTAGAAAAATGCATGATTCTAACTAATGGATTATGCCCAGTGCAACACATGCAATATGCAGTTAATAGGCTCGGCTACTAATATGGCATTTGGATCAACTTGATAGCATGCATTTTTAAACACGTTTTCAATGAAGTATTTAAACGACAATGCTTGTTAGAATGAGGAACCGAGCCAGATGCATGCACGACACGTGGATGCAAAGCATGGAAAAAATGCTAAAAGAAACATGATGTTCTAAGCTAACCATCATAAGTGAGCAAATAAAAGGGATAAAGACGTGGGGTTGGAAGACATACACATTATTACAATTGTGCCCTCGCGTAGAAGGGTTCGAATAAGCTAACTAGCTAACTAATTACTACAAATTAACTAACTATTATAAACCAAATTAAACAAACTAACTATGCTAGCTAATTATTACAACACTAGAAATAATTAACTATTCTAGCTAATTATTACAAATTGGAACTAACTAATTAATTAATTACAAATTAACAACACGAATACAACCAAAAGAAATAGCTAAGTTAAGTAATTAACTACTCTAACTAATCAACCTCGGGAAGTGAGGAATACTTATGCATGTACAAGGATTTCCACCCAAAAAAGTCCACTGCTTTTCACGAGGATTTTCACCTTAGCCTCTGCTCTGTTCTGTGCAAAAAAAGGTACTGCTTGGTTTGACAAAAGTAGCCGGCAGGCCAGAAGTGGTGGCCGACCGGCCACTAAAAGTAGCCTGCCGCCCAATAAAAATGGCTTGCCAGCCACTAATGCCTGGTTCCTCCTGCTGCAACAGAAAGCAAACAAAGCACACACCAAGTATTCTGAGGGGATGTTTGTCCACCTTGTCTCTCCTTATCATCAAAACAGCTTAAAGGAGGTGTAGGCTTGGTTCGCATGCCATCAATTGACGCAATTTCATTGCACGATGACTTATGAACCAAGGGACACAATTTCAATAAATGGTATGAAAAGAGTAACAAAACCTCCTCCTTATCATAGATTGATCAAGGGAGGTGGTTGACCTTGGAAACTTGAACCATTTCATCACTAGCAAATACGAAATAACCTAAGTTTCTATGTGTTCAATTGATGTTCGATTGAACACCAAATTGCGTTATTATCTTGCATCTCTTTTAGTTGCAATTTTATTACTCCATTTTAATTACCATCAATTCCTTAGTCAATTAAGTCCAATAATGAGCTTTAAGTCCACAAATGGAAAGAAGCATCAAACAAATAGTTGTTTTGGACATGAGAGAGACATCATGCCATTGGTAATGAACCCTCAAAGGGATTAAATCACTAAGCACAATACCTCTATCTCAAGCTTAAACAAGCAATTGGTTTGAAACAACTTTCAAAACAAAGAAAAAAACCAAGAAAAGAGAGAGGTTGCAGAGGTGATTAGAGATGAACACAAGTATGGAAAGCAAGAAATAAACACTATCAACTCAAATAGGTTGGTGGCTAAGGCCTAAACCACCAACTCTATAAGGACTACTACACTACAAGCCTACAATACAAAGCATGATTGGAACAAACACATAAAAAAAATAGTCCTAAAATAGGCTAAAACAGTGTTGGAATTGAAGTCAAAAGAGCTAAAAGAGTAATCTACAACATGGTGCAAGTTAAGCTAGTAAGCAAGAACACGGAGGGGAGGCTACCCCCTCCATTTTTGGGAATTCAAAACATGATTTTAGCCTCGAAAAAACCTCTAAGATTCAGTAGTAAAAAGCTCAAAATAAAATAAAATAATAGAAAGGTGGGAAACATAAGGGCAAGGGCTTAAGAAGTTAGGTGCGAAGAAGGGTGATCCACCCGTCCACCCTTAATGGCCTTAAACCACAAGTTTCAGCCTAGAAATTCAGTGTACAAATAGTCCAAAACAATAGAAAAGATGGCAAATAAAGAAGGGAAACAAGCTAAGAATTATACCTCTTGAAAAGGGATACCCTTTTTGAGTTACAAACCAACAATTACACACCCTCAAGAGCTAAATGCAAGCTCAAAAACACCTTAGCACAAATACCACAATGTTTTGGTTTAGAGTGTATAGGCAAAGAGTGAAGAACTTGCAAAAGAGAGAGAATTGTAGAGAGAGAGAAATATTTTTTGCTTCCAAATTTTCTAACCTTTTAAAATGTGAGAGGGGGTCTTCTATATATAGAAAAACATGAGACCCCCTCAGAAATATCTGTACAGACACGTATGGACTGGTGTATGCATCTGTAGAAACAATTGGCACAATTGGAAAAAAGATCTGAAAAAACACACAAGTGGCCGGCAGGACACATTAATGGTCGACAGTCCACACTAGTGGGTCTGCAGGTCCCAGGATGTTTAGGCTTGAAAAACTGCTGTTTTGGTCCTAAAACAAGACACAAGGTTTGTAGGGTTTTGAGGCTTAAAGCTGAGGCATTCCGTTGAAGACTTTGAGCATTTGACAAGCATATACAAATTCATCATTGGGTGCACAATCGATGGCGCCCAAGTCGTAAGGGCGGTCAAAAATGGGGTGTCTACACACGCTCCACACAACTTTAATGTGCAGCTGTTGTCGTTGAAGTTTAGATTAAAAAAATGGCTTGGTGACCTCTCCTGTATAATTTTCCTAGCCTTTATTTTCTCAAACCTAGCCAATGAATCCTACTTTTCTTGTCTTCAAGTTCAATAAAATAGGATTTGTGCAGGCTTCGTGGACCATTTTGGGACAGGTTTTGACGATTCGAATCATTCATTTTTTAAAATATATCGAGTAAAATATATCTGTAAAAAAATAAAATTGATCAGATATTGATAGACCTTTTATCGCATTATATTTATATTCAATTTTATATTTGAAATTATAATTACCAAATATTTTTTAGATACAAATACAATTCGATGAAAGAGCTATTGATGTCTGATGAATTTTATATTTTTATAGGTGTGTTTAACTCTATATCTTTTAAAAAGTGACAGTTCAGATTATCAAAATAAGCTCCAAATGCCACACAACACTATCTACTGTGCAAAGCAACCATCGCTATATGGTTATGATAATATTTATTTATTTTAATGATAAAAAGTGTAATTTTTAAGCATCATATTCAAAAATTATTCCCAACCGTCCGATCTAGATAAGTGGAAAAAATAGCATTAAGGAAAAAATGCAACTTTAATTAGTAATAATAAAATTAGTTAAAAAGAAATAATTTTATCAAAAAATGAAATGATTTTTGAAATTTTACTTATCATTAAAATTAATTCTACATACTATACAAGATTTGTTATCTACTTTGATACTAACATATGATATTAAATTATTCACCAAAAAATTTAAATTATTGCAAAGAGGGGAATTTTATAATAAACACCCCATAACCATAGAAGAGAGCAATAGAGTTTTTAATTGATGAATAGATTTTATATATATATATATATTAAGGTTGAGCAAATAAATTGAAAAGCTTGCAAACTAATATGATTTAGACTAAATCGCTTGGTTTGGTCTAATTTTCTCACTGCACGGTTTGATCTCAGTTCTTAAAATTGACAATATGTACTTCGTGGTTTAGTCTATGATTTTATATATAGTTACAAATCCACTTTGGAATCAAATTGGACAGTTTTGATAAATATATATAATTTATTAACTATCATAAACACTCAAATATCTTATTAGTATTAAATATATATAATTACATAAGTTATTTTATAGTGCTACAACTAATTTTAAAAATTATGAATAATATTTTGTGATCATATTGTAAATAATGACAATGTTTCTACAAATCGTGGTTCCAAACTGAACCGAACAGTATTTTATTGGTTTGGTCTGGATTGGTTCCAAGATTTTTATGATTTGGCTTGGTTCCAAATTTTATAGAACTGTATGTATTGGTTTACTTCTAGTTTACTCCTAAACAGAACCAATCTGAATCTTTTTCACCTCTAACGCGTATGTATAGGGAAATTTTAAATCAGTGAGATAACGAAAAAATTATTGCACTAGAGATGAATTTTTTTATGGTGCAACTCTGACACATAGTGAGGACTTGCACCATGGACATAGTAAAATTGCACCACCATGAAAATGTAAATAACCTTTGACTGTCTCACTAATTTTATATCTCCCTATATATTGTATGGATATGACTATGAGCATATATTTTCACAAGCTTAAGCTTAAGCTTAAGCATACACATACACTCTTTCTTTCTCAATCATGCCCATGAGAAGGCTGTACAATGCTTCTCTTATAGGAGCTCTGGCATTGTTAGTGCACTTATGCATGGTCGATTTGGTTATTTGTTTCTTGAACTTCACAAACCAATTAGCTCTCCTCAGCTTCAAATCATCCATCAAACATGATCCCAACAATGTGTTGAGTAACTGGAGGAAAGAAACCAATTTTTGTGGCTGGACAGGGGTCTTATGCAGTCGACGTAGGCAAAGAGTCATGGGCTTGTTCCTTGGCAACATGAGTCTCGAAGGCACCATATCTCCTCATGTTGGTAATCATTCTTTCCTCCAACTGCTCTATCTTAGGAACAATAGCTTCTATAGTCATCTAACAGATGAAATACACCATTTGTGTCACCTAAAAACCCTTTATTTGTTTCTTAATATGTTAGAAGGAAACATCCCATTGGGCTTACACCACTGTCAAAGGCTTGAAGTGATATCTCTTCCGTGTAATAAATTTAGTGGTAGAATTCTAAAAGAGTTGAGCACCTTACCCTCTCTAAGTGTCCTTGCTCTTGGACATAATGAACTTATAGGTACTATTCCACCTTCCTTTGGCAACATTTCAAGCTTAGAAAAGTTTGGGCTAGAAAAGAATCACATTTATGCAAACGTTCCAACTGAATTGGCACAACTTCCAAATTTGAAGTTAATTTACCTTGTATCGAATTATCTCACAGGTCCAATACCTCCTATAACTTTTAACAAGTCTTCATCAATGGTGGAAATTAAATTGGCTTTGAATGCCTTTTCTAGAAACCTTCCAACAAATAATGGCATTTTCCTTCCTAATCTTGAATTGCTCCTTTTGGTTGACAATCAACTAACTGGAAACATCCCTTCATCTCTCTGCAACTCTTCTAAGCTCACTATGCTAATTCTAGCTGCCAACTTGTTCACTAGACTAGTACCAAAACATTTAGGCAATCTAAAACACCTAGAACGTTTGCATTTATTTCAAAATCAACTAACAAACGAGCCAGGCAGTATTGAACTTAGTTTTCTCACAGATTTGACAAATTGTACTTCCTTGGAGGAGTTAGGGGTGGGACAAAATAAATTGAGTGGCACCCTACCTAATTCTATTGGAAATCTTTCAAACTCTTTGCGAAAACTTTCTATATCTAAAAGCCAACTAATTAGTACAATTCCTAAAGAGATTGGTTCTTTGAGGAATGTGAATGTACTTGCATTGGCTAACAGTAATCTGAATGGAAACATCCCATAAACTCTTGGAGAAATTGAAAGCTTGCAAAGGTTGTATCTTGGCGATAACAACTTTCATGGATCAATTCCAAATGATATTTTCCTTTTGAGAAACTTAGGGGAACTTAATGTAGAGAAAAATAAGTTATCTGGATCGATCCCAAGTTGCATTGAAAATCTTAGAGGTTTGCAGGTGATGAAGGTTTCTCATAATAAATTGACCTTCATACTGTCAAGTTTATGGAACCTTGAAACTTTAAGGTACTTGAATCTTTCGTTCAATTCATTAGGTGGAAGCCTAGATCCAAACACAAGACCATCGAGAGTGATGGAAATTGTGGATTTATATTGGAATCAATTCTCAGGAAGCATTCCGAGTGTTATTGGGTCATTTCAAAGCCTAACGTCTTTGAACCTGTCTAGGAATTCATCCTTGGGAGCCATTCCTAACACAATGGGAAATTTGATAACATTGGATTTCTTGGATCTTTCACATAACAATCTATTTGGATGGATACCTAAGTCTCTTAAGGCACTTTCATATATCTATATGAATTTCTCTTGCAATAAGTTGGCTGGGGAGATTCCAAATGAAGGGTCATTCATGAACCTCACATCACAGTCTTTCATGGAGAATGAAGCACTTTGTGGGAATCTTATTTTGAAAGTGCCACAATGTGCAAGCAATAGTTTCAAGAAGTTGATGATTAAAATTAATCTTCGATAGATTCTTCCTGTCATTGCATTGATGTTAATCTTTTCTATTGGTGTGTATATTATGAAAAGAAATCATGGAAACAATGTCCAAAGTCAAAATCTGATAGATTTATATGCAACAATGGAGCACAGAATGGTTTCATATCTAGAGCTTCTACGAGCCACAGATGACTTCTGTGAAGCCAACTTGCTTGGAGTAGGAAGCTATGGCTCGGTATACAAAGGTGTACTTTCAGATGGGATGATTGTCACTGTTAAGGTTTTAAATTTGGAACTTGAAGGAGCTTTCAGAAGTTTTGATGTAGAATGTATAGTGTTGCGAACAACTTGACATAGAAATCTCGTTGGAGTTATAACAACATGCTCTCTCCCTAAGTTAAGAGCATTGGTTTTGCAATATATGTCTAATGGAAGCCTTGAAATGCGGTTATATTCTCATAACTCTTGCCTTAATCTCCTTTAAAGGATTGGTATCATGATTGATGTAGCATTAGCTCTAGAATATCTCCATTACGGTAATTAGAGCCTGTGGTTCATTATGATTTGAAGTCGAGCAATGCCCTTCTAGATAAAGACATGGTTGCACACGTTGCTGACTTCGGCATTACAAAAATTTCAACTAAAAACAAGACTGCAATACAAACCAGGACTTTAGGTACCATGGGCGATATTGCTCCAGGTAAATGTTTTAATTTCCTTTATTTACTTTATGTTTCTCATTTGACAGCCCTGTTACAAATCAATTTTCTATGTATTTATTTTTAATTTGTTTAGCGTCCATGCCTTGAATGTAAATTTTATGTTTTAAGTTCGTCGAAGAAATACCATAGATGGTTTTTGTTAAGTGTCAATATATTGCTTTCATCAAGAACATAATGTCAAGTTGAGATAGGCTCAGGCTTTTCAGAGCAACTTTAATGTTGAACCACATGCCCAATATTGACACTAATTACTAGATTAATTAGATTACTAGGTGTAGACACCCCATTTTGACCACCCTTAAGACTTTGGTGCCTCATTTTGAACGCTTAATGATGAAATAATGATACCTTGTACAATCGTTTAGTTTCTTCAGTAAAAGGCTTCAGTTTTTGAGCTCTAGAACCTAAACCTTGCATCCCCTTTGGACTAAAACCCATTTTTGGTTGGCCAGCCGTCCCCCTTCATGGCCGGTCGACCATGTTTCTTGACAAATAGATATTTTTGACAGCTAACTGTCCCCATATGCATGCCTTGCACCAGCTGTCTCATTATAGAAATTTCCAATGTGAGAAGGTGTTTTTATATAAATACATGACCACCTCTCATGGTTTAGGATTAGAAAATTTCTCCAGGTGCCAAAACTTGTCCAACACACTACCTTTCTCTCTTACAATATACATACACTATACATACACTGCCTAAGCCAAAACTAGAGGCCTTTTGCTAAGATTTTTGAACACAAATTTCAGCTCGAGAGTATTCAACTTGTAGCGTGTGAACTAGAACATCCTCTCTTTAAATCTTTGAGCTTTTCTACCATGTTTTCGTTTCTCTTTTTTTTTGCTTTTTTACACTATTTTTTAGAGTGTTTTTAAGCTTAAATATGTGATTTTAAGTCACAACACCCTTCCATAGGTTTGTTGGTTGGGTAAAACTCATTGGCTTTAGCCCACTTTTACTCACTTTTTCCAACTCAAAAATTCAATTTATAGTACTTTTTTTTTGGGTGTTTTTTCAGTGCTGATTTGTGCGTTTAATTATGCTTTGAATACTATTGATATGTTGTTGTAAGTCCTCATGGATTGGTGCATAGGCTTTGGCTTCAAGTCCATTTGAGTTGATAGACTTTTCTTTAATCTTTTTGTAGCTTTCATATATGCTCATACCATCATAATCACGTTTGCATAATCACCTCTACAATCTCCCTCCTTTCTTTGTTTCTTTGATTAAGAGTTGCATCCAACGCTAGATTGTTGCTCAAGGCATAAGAAAGAGCCTTCCATGCTTAATGGTTTAATCGCTTTGGAGGTTCATTACTAAGGTATTACATCCCTCTTATGCTAATCACAACCTCTTGTTTGACGCCTCTCTTTATCATCGGTGCTTTACTTCTAAAGGACTAACTTTCTAGTTTAGACCCTTGGAAATCATAAAGGAAGGTTTCATTCTAGCTTATTATCGGGTTAGGGTTTGGGGTCATTATCGCCCTTTTCGGGTTTGACTCCAAATTCATTATCACTCGTAAATGAGTTTGATTCCTTCTTTATAATTTCCCCCCATAGAAAAGGGATTGGAAAGCTCATTTCTCAGGTTAAGTCAATGCTTGCTATTCTTTATTGCTTTTGGACTTAGTGGACATATTCATTACTTTTGGAAAAAAAGGAAGAAAAGATAAGAAATGGAAACGTAATGCCAAAAAAGGTGAATAAAATTGGAGTAAAAGAGGTTAAAAAAAAGGTAATAAAATTGAATTATTCAATCGGATGTTATATTGATCCTATTGCGTCGTGGATCATTGCATAGTTTTTGGTGATGCTTAATGATTCATGAAGCAATGTCTATCCCTTCCCTTGAGGTAACTCCATGATAGGGAGGAGGTTTTGTTCATCGTTTGCTTCATTTTATTGAGCTTTTGTCCTATCAATTCATAGATCATCAAGCAACAAATGTGCGACAATTGATGATTTGTGAATAAAATCTACTCCTCCCTTGATCATCTTCATGATAGGGAAGGGAAGAGAGGATAAACATCTCCTGGAAACACTCTGTTTTGCTCTATTTCAATTATGTAGTAGCAAGGCAGTACCCAAAAATAATGGCCGATCGGCCATCTCTGTACAGCAGACCACTTTTCAAGGCTGGCCAGTCAACCTTTTTTGTACAGACAATATCATTTTCACAGCAGAACAGAGCAGAATTTGAGGCCAAAACAGAATAATTTTTTGACTACAAACAAAATAGATTTTGTCAGTAAACAGAGAGGGTTTCGGGAGAATGTTCTTGGTTGTACGCGTACAGCTCCTCACTTCCCGTTCAAGTCCATTAATTTGGTACTTTAATATTAGTATGTGTGTAATCAACTACTTAACTTCATTTGAACTTGTAATAGCTAGTTAAATTTAATTAAATTTGGTGTTTGTAATAATTAGTTTAATTAGGACATTCATTCGGACCCTCTTATGCGAGGGCCAATTTGTAACACTTGCAATATTTGTTTGTCTTCCAGCCCCCATTTTTTTCTCCCTTTTATTTACATGCTTATCGTGGTAGCATCATATTTTTCATTTCATATCATTGCCATGTGTTGTATCCATGTTTGCATGCATTGGGTTTTGCTCATCATTCTAACATCGTTGTCATTTCCTACTTACTTGAATACGTGCACTACCGCATTCTTTGATTTGATCCATATGACATGTTAAATAAACCGAACCTAGTAGTCATATTTTGCATTTGTTGCATTAGTCACTTACATATTAGAGCATGCATTTTACTTATTATTTTCTTCTCTTTGGCTTGCCCCAGTTGAGTACTACGTAAGCGTTTTCGCTTTAGCATATTGCATGTGTGTTTGTGTTGCCATATCAACCATATCAACATGAGGCTAAGTGCTTATTTGGAATATATCTCTTTGAATGATGGTGGATGAAGGCTACTTCGCTTAAGTTAGGATGCTTTTGATAAATGTACATATGAGCTTACTTTTTCAAGTAACAAATATTCAAAACACTTTTCAAATGAACATGAAATCAAAGCATTCCAATGTGGGTGACGTAGTCTATACTTGTGTGCCTCACATACTAATGTTAGCATAACAATCGGAAAATGAGCATATATTGTAAATAAAAATCACATCATGATTAGTTGAGGCTAATCTTTAATCGGGTGAGTGTGGTACTCAATCCATGACCTTCCCCTCTCATACCTAAGTTCTTGAACCAAGACAACTTTGGTTATGACAAACAAGTGGCATTTGGCACGAGTCACAGATTTTTCTAAATTTCACAAAAAATTTAGGTAGTGACTCTGAAATTTGGCAATGCAGTCCATTTTCGGCATCTCCGAGGATAAATGGATTTTCTAAAGATTTGCTGGATTTGGACTCTTATTTGTGTTTTTCTGTTTTATATTGCACTTGTGAAACTAGATTCAAAACCATAAGAGTCTGAACTGCAGGGCTATCATATCCGAGGAAACTAAACCCTTCTGAGGAGCACAGGAAACCAGCTGCAGTTTCTGGCAACTCTGTTGGGGAGTTGGAGAACCTGACTTGAACTTCATGGTGTGGCATTTTATTTACATATATATGTTCTTTACATTGCATTTGCATGGTGCTCTTAAGTCACTGTGTTTTCCATCGGCTATTACTAGACGGCTTGCTTAAAAAGTTTGCCAAAAGGTTGGCTGGTCGTGGGCTTGGCCATGTTGGAAACACAACCCTTGGATCTGGATTACTGCCATACCACTTGATCCACTTTTCATGCCAAAGCTAAGACAAGATTATTGCCATGTCGTGAGAGGTATATTATGTAATCTTGTCGAGGTACCCATTTGGACCAATTGGCCTAGTTGTATATAGTAAAGCCATAGTGACTATTCCAATATAGGACACGATGCTCACCCATATGCAAGATTTTGTGAAACTACTTGTTTGAAGTAGTGAAACCATAGATCATGCCAAAGCTAAGACAGGGTAACCCTACCCCACTCATAGGGGTGTTTTGGCTCTCTTTACATGGTATGTGCTTTACAGTGAAACAGTACAGGAATACTTCATATCAGTGGCACAGTTGGTATCAGTTTGTGGGGGAGAATTCAGTAAGAAGTACAATCCTACATCTGTGATTATATCTGTTGCAAATTGGGCCAAGGTACTATCCAATTTTTGATTATCGCTTTATTTCTTTTGCTAGGTAGTCTTGCAATCATAGCTTCAGAGAGACCTGATATCCCCCAAACTTTATGAACTCTCTCCGATAGGTTGTGTAAAATCTGAGATCTAATTGACAGTCAGATAGTGTTAGTCTCTCTCCCGCTAGTTGTTCGGAGGAGAAGAACCAGGCAATTATCACTAGTACAGAGCACTTATCAGTCACTAGTTCATTCTCACTTGCTCAGTTCACCAGTATTAGACTCGTCTAGGGTTGCAATGGCACAAAGTGTGTAAGAAGTCACGGCTATGATGACAGCCTTTCAACATGTCATGGATACGCTGAACCAGAGAATAGTTGTGAAGATCAGACTATCGCTGAAATGCAATGCCTATCTGGGGCATCAGCATCTCCCACACATCCAGTTCCGGCTACCTAGCCAAATCTTGATCCATCTCCAATAGTGGAAAACCTTAAAATCCCGGATCCCCAAGAGATGTTAGCACAAGCTTAAGCTTCCAGACCTCTAGCATAGCCTCATGGAGGACTTCCTCCCTTCGACATCAGTGACATCGATCTAGACATGATAAAAATCGCCAGGCTGGATAAGGTGCTCAAAAAATCTCAAGGCTTCAATTCTATCCCGGACATTGAAGACTGTTATACTGAGGCCTCGGTAAGATTGTCAGAGAAATTCAAAATGTTGCACATTGAAATATTCAAAGAAAGCAGAGATCCTATTTTCACATCCGTCTCTTCTCAGGTATCTTGAAACCAATGAGTTTGATGCGGGCTCAGAAAATGTCATTATTTGGAAGAACCTTATCAGACGTCACAGCCATCTGGTACGCCGAACTCGAAGACTCAACTAAGCGAAACTGGAAAGTACTATCTGAGGGATTTGTTAATCAATATTCCTACAATACTCAGATAGAAGTAACGATCAGTGAATTGGAGGAAACCACTCAAAATCCCAAAGAACCCTTCATCAACTTTGTTGTTAGATGGAGACCAAAGGCAACCCGAATGACAAACAAGCCTTTAGAGAAAGAACAAGGTCCGATTGGTCATTCAGAAGCTTGAGCCAAACATGTTACAGAGGATGATCGTCACACCACTATCTACCTTTGCTACTTTGCATGAGTTAGGGGTTCAAATTGAGAGCGCTTTTAAGAAGGGAATTATTTAGAGAACAAGTGAATCGACGAACAGGCCGTTTACTAGGAGTACCAATGCTAGCAGTAGCACTATTCCTAAGCCTGTCGAGATTAGCACTGTCACCACAACAACTAAGGTGGTACAACCTCATAACCCACTAGCCCAGTCCGAAACTAATACAGAACCTTTACTCCTCTTCATATGAGTCCAACCCTTGCTCTTAAACTCCTAATGGAAAAGGGCACCTTAAGCCCGTTGACCTTCGACCTCTCCCTAACCCATATCCAGCCAAACACGATCCCACTCAGTACTGTGTCTTCTACTAACAGCATGGTCACCCCACTGATTGTTGCTATTGCCTTTGTTATGAGATCTAGGATCTCATCGACAACAAGATCATAGCTTTACCCTGAAAGCCAAATATGACCACTAACCCACTCCCCGTCCATAACCAAGTCCCCTTATCCAGACATATTAACCTCAGCCATACACTACCGCCCACCTTCGACCCCAGCATATATATCACTCGATCCCATTTATCGAAACCCGAGGTGGTTATTCCTAAAGGCACGGATTTGTGCATGATAGATATAGCACCCGAAACCCAACCAAAACCCGTGGCAATGGTAGCTGAACAGAAGGGAAGTTCACTGAAAGAAGGGTTGTCTGATACCCAGGTTGCGGAGAAGGGGCCATAACCTACAGAAGAGTATGATCCCAGTCGTTATATTGTGGCTTTTAACTAACCAAAGCCAATGATCATACTACTAGATTCGCTTTGCATCAACACCATCGAAGAAAATGGTCCTGGACAAAGTCTTGACACTTGACCTGAACAAGGCCTTCATGACCTAGCAGAGATAGAGGAAGACTTAGAGAACCTCTATTTCTTTAAAGAAGAGGGTGTGGATAGTGTTTAGATCGGATGGTGGGATCCCAGTCAGCCTAAATCTAGCCAAGGTTGGTTAAGCAGTGAAGAGGAGACCAACGCAGACGAACAGATAAAGAAGAATCCGAAATGAGAAGAAATTAGTAAGAACAGCAAGTTTGAGGACATGACTATCGCTGAAAGGAAGTGAGCATTGGAACAGTTTCAAAGGGAGAGAATAGAAGAAATACAGAGAAAAATAGCCCAGAAGTAGGAGAAAGGGAAAAGAAAAAAAGACGTCGAGTCAAGGGTGGACGATGTCCAAATTGCAGAAAACCCTAAATGGGGGTCAGGGGACATGGAAAAGATGCCAAAGAAACTCAACCAATGTCAAAAGGCAGAAATTAAGTCAGCTACAGAAGAGAGGCAGTGTACCGATGAAAGGCGTGATGTGAACATAATTCAAGTAGAGCCTGACAATGACCCGACGATGACTACGGGAGAATGGTGGGAGGACAGTGATCTAAGCCTCCCTTACATAGATAAAAGGTGGAGGACTGGTACCTTTGACAATACATGGTACACGGAAGAGATCAACCACATGACAAGAAGTGGTTGTTATTTCAAACCCCCATCCCTAGACCAAGCAGAACCCTCCGGGAAAGAGGCTGAGAAGATGAAAGATAGGGAGATAGAAGAAGACCTGGTATTGAGGCAACTTAAGAAAATCCAGGCAAAGATTTCGATTTGGGGGTTGCTGATGGCTTCCAAAGAACACATGCAAGCATTACTAGAGGCGCTAAACAAAACCAAGTTGCCTATAGATGTCACTCTTGATCAATTGGTGTCTATGGTCACATCTGGGGATGTCGCTCCAGTGTTGTCTTTCACAGACAAAGAGCTGCCGCCTGAAGGGGCTAACTACAACAAACCTCTGTATGTGACTTTGGAGAGCCGGAAGAAGTGGATCCCGATAATGTTGGTGGACACCGGCTCGGCAATCAATGTATGTCCGGTAAGGACCGCTTATGCCATAGGCTTAAAGCCAGCTGAGTTCATGCTTACGACTCAAGTCATCTGAGCTTACAACAATACTAGCCACAATGTCATGGGAACCTTTAAGAGCCAGATACTAATCGGTCCGTCCGAACATGAGGTTGAATTCCATGTGATGGATGTGCCAACAACCTTCAATCTACTCTTGGGCAAACCTTGGCTGCATCAAATGAGGGCAGTCTCTTCAAAGGTGCACCAATTGATGAAGTATCCATTTAAGGAGGGGATTGCGATTCTTTATGGCATTTCTTCAATCCATCCTCCCCTGAGAACCACTACTCCTTTGTGGGAAATATTACATGGAGAAGAGGACAAGTTCCTCTCTGGCTTCTCCGTAGTAGAGGCTCGACTGGTGTAGTCTATCATAGTAGAAGATGAGGGGAACTATGTGAGTGCCCAATCTATTTATATGATGAACAAGCAAGGACACATTCCCAGATTAGAACTTTGTAGAAGCGAGAGGCAATGAAATACTGTTGCCAGAGAAATAAGCCATAACCCCCATGCTTTTAGGTTGGGGTATGAGCCAACCGCAGAAGATTAGAGGAGGAAGGGAAACGAATTGAAGGAGAGAGTTAAAGCAAAAAGAGTCGGGAGGCAATTTGAGCTGGTCCATAAGCCGATCAGGGGACCCTGAATGAACACTTTGTTTGCTAAGGAGAAGACTTCCCTTTCTATGGATTTGCAGAGCCATATGTTGAACGGGAAACAAAGATGAGATACCCTAGATTTGAGATCTTTTTCGATCACCAGTTGTCAGACAATGAGGAGGAGCAGATTGACCCGAGCATCAGTATAGGGCAAGACAAAAATGCAAGCTCGGATAGCGATGATGAGGAACTGTTGAGGATAGCACTGGTTGACCTTCTGACAGATTCTAACACTGGGGTTAAGCCCATTAACTTGGGGGATAGTGTTGCTGGCCTTGTTTGGTTTGGTTTTGGGAGATAAATTTTAAAAAAAATAATTTCGGGAAAGAGTTAATTTTTTTTTTTTAGTTTGTTTGGTTGTATATTTTGAAAATAGTTTCAAAGTATGAGAGTTTGGGATGATTTGTTATTTTGTTATAGTTGAGTATATGTGTGTGAGAGAAAAAGTGATTGATTGATGTGTAGAAGATAGAGAGTGATTTTGGAAATTTTTTTCTAGAATCACTAAACCAAACAAAATTCAAGAAAATTTTCTCCAAAATTTGTTTCTTAAAACCAAACCGAACAAGGCAACTATATTTGTGATCGGGGATGAACCAGCGATAGATTACACTGGTCTCATTGTGGACGCAACTAAGGCTTCATGCCTAGTTTGGCAATTTGAGAAGGGCAGTATTGACAAATCAGATGATGAGCCTGAATCTGACTCCACTAACTCTGTTGAGTCAAGGTCATATTTGAGTCAGTTTGAGGAGTGTGAGTCTGGCATTTCGGGGAGTGGTAACCTGGGTGCCAAAGTCCTGTCTAGGTTTTCTTTTAGTTTTTCATTTGAGTCAACTGTAATAGAGGATCCTGACTTTATCAATGGGAATGCAGTAGATTTCACTTACTTCTTTATGCCTTTAGTTTACTACACTAATATGGATTTTCAAAATTTTGACTTAAACAAAAAGGAAGAAATTCCTTGGGCTTTAAAAATTTTGGTTGACCGAGAGGAGGAAATGTGTGCTAAGTCTTGCATAGATGAGATCATTGCAATTAATATTAGGTACTGAGAAGGATCTCTGCTTAGTCCAAATCGGGTCCACGTTGTCTTCAGAGGAGCGCGAACGTTTAATCGCTTTATTAAAAGATTTCAAAGATGTTTTCGTGTGGTCTTACGAAGATATGTCTGGAATCAATCCTGAGATTGTATAGCACCAGATCCCTCTTAACCCCAAGGCCCGACCAGTCAAACAGAAACTTTGTAGAGTCCGTCTAGATTGGGCACTGAAGATTAAAGAACAGGTCACCAAGCAAATCGACCCAGGATTCTTGATGGTGTCTGAGTATCCGACTTGGTTGGCCAATATTGCTCCAATTCCGAAGAAGGACGACAGAATCAGGGTTTGCGTCGACTTCCGGGATTTGAATAAGGCTAGTCTGAAGGATGACTTTTCATTGCTACACATCGACGAATTGGTAGACATCACCGCCGACCATGCCTTGTTATCATTCATGGATGGGTTTTCGGGGTATAATCTAATCTTGATGGCGCCTGAAGACAGAGAGAAGATTGCATTCACCACGCCATGGGACACCTACTGCTACAGAGTCATGGCTTATGAGTTGAAGAACACTGGGGCTACATATCAGAGAGCTGCAACCACAATCTTGCACAACATGATCCATAAGGAAGTTGAGGTATATGTGGACGATATGATTGTAAAGTCCAAAGAGCGGGAAGACCACTACATCGCGTTAGAAAAATTCTTTGAACGAATCAAGGAATATAGGCTGAGGTTGAACCCATAGAAATGCACCTTTGGGGTGACTGCAAGGAAAATGCTGGGATTTTTTATTACGCAAAGGGGAGTTTTGAAAATAATTTTTTAATTGAGTTTGAGTTATATGTTTGATTACGATTTCAGTATGAAGTTGTGTTTTGAGTTAAAAATATTTATAAAATAAACTAAAATATTGAAAATAAAAAAAAAATATTTAAATAAAAATTATATATTTAAAATAAAAAAATAATTTTTTCTTAAACATTTTTTAATATTTTAAAAAATTAAATCCAAAAAAAAGCAAGGGTAATAAGAGTAATAAATCCTAAAAAAACAATTTGTAATTTAATTATTGTATAACATAAACAGAGAGGAAAAGTGTATTAGGATCTTTTTGTGCTCAAAACGAAGGGTAAGAAGGTTATTTATTATATACAAGTATTACCGTTTGTTCCAATTTGATGGAATTGGAAAATCTAGACAATGTTAGTTAAAGTAAAAGAGGTTTATATAATTATTCAAACCACAAGAGAGGTCCTTATATTTGTCAGAAACCTTAGGGGAGGTGAACGTAATTTACCCTTCCCATTTCTATACTGATGGACAAGAACATGGGATATTTGTAATGGAAGCCCAACTTAAGCTTACACTTACCAATCAAAACCAACTAGATGTGATCTAAGTTAAGCTCACATAAAAACATATATATATTGACAAATTAACCACTATTAACTTACACAAAGACTAACAAAAGACTTTAGCAATTAATCAATTATATGCTTTTTTTCAAAACTCATAACTCAAAATACGACTCTACACTCAAATCATGATTCTAAAATAATTTTAAAAAATAAAATAAAATAAATATTTTTTGAAATTTTTTCTTTTAAAATAGCGTTTTGAAAAAAGTTTGGCCTTGAGTGTTGAAAAGAGTTTTAAATTGAGTTTTGAGTTGTGTGTTTGGTCATGAGTTTTGAAAATAATTTTTGAATTGAGTTTTGAGTTGTGTATTTGGTTATAAGTTTTGAAAAGATTTTTGAATTTTTTTTATTGGAATTGTGATTCTAAAAGAAAACCAAACATGTTTCTTTGTCATTGTTTGGCTAATTAATTGTTTATGCTTCTAGTGTTCACCTCAAAGTAAACTGAAATTTTGATTAGAGTAATACTATAAAATAAGTAAATAAGAATAAATTTTAAGATAAATTTTAATAGTTGTGGATAACCTAGTGTTTAGCTTTGATGACATCAACAAGTTCAGTAAAGTGTGTAAATGATAGTCAAAAAATAGGAGACATTATCAGGTAAAGTAGGGGAGGTTACTATAATTATTAACACTACAGGGGAGGGCCCTGTATTTGTCAGAAATCTCAGGGGAGGAAAGTGTAATTTACCCAAATAGGAAAAATTGTGGGCTTGGTTGTGTAAGTATAACTCTATACTAGTAACCATATATCCACCCCCCTCCCCCCCCCCCCCCCCCAAAAAAAAAAAAAACCCAAACAATTTTGTGTAAATATGTGTTGCTCTTTTGAATTTCTGACTATATTCAAATTACATCCCTAGGGAAAAAAATGATAATAGTTTCAAATCTAAAATAAGTCCTAACAGAATATATATATTTAAATTATAAGACCATCTCTCATGTTGAATTGCCAAAATCACATACCAAACTGATATTTGGTGTGCTATAGTATTCAAAATGTAAAAATTTGGCAACCATGTTTGAATAGGAGAAGTGTAATTTCTTTTTTTAGGCAACTGCGGTTAAACTCTACTTTTTCTCTACTTATAGCTATGACAACTACTATAGACATCAAAGACGCTCTAAGAATTTTTTTATTTTTATTTTTGTTGTCATTCTTCTTGTTAGAGTATAGTTCTGAAGGAAAAGTCTCAACCAAAGGTGATATGTACAACTATGGAATAATGTTGCTAGAAACATTCACAAGAAAGAAACCAACAGATGAACAGTTTGAAGCAATAGGTGAATGTTTCACTTCTGGACCGAGTAATGGAAGTTGTGGATGGTGGTTTGTTGAGAACAGAAGATGGTAGGGATGTGATTGTCAATAAAGATTATCTGTTGGCCATTATGGAAATATCAAATTGCAGCTTCTTCGCAGTGGATATGCTTGAGTTGTGTCTTGTTGTCATGTGCAACTCTGAAAATGGTTTTGTTTAGTTTGGCCATGAGATCCTCTATTTGCTTTGTGTCGAAACATTTACAATCGTGGATTATGCTTCCAACTTCTCGTACTTTAAGATCCTCAAATAATTTAAAGACTTTGAATATTGTTCCTCATATACCATGTATCGATATTTAGTAAATTAAATTGTGAATATCTGAATGAAATAATTCATGGAGTAGAAGGGCTCAAATCTTTTATTTTGTTTCATTTAGTTGCTTGCATTGCTTATATAGTCTAATTAGGTTGGATAAGGGTCCATCTCATGCCCTTTAGAGGGCTTTACTTCGGGTAATGCAATGATTCAAACCATTTATTTTGTTTATTCTATTAAGATGATCATTCATGTAAAAGATTAGCTTGATCGGAGATACCGATAGGCACATGGTCAAATCATATTTGTCTTAAAAAAATATGGACGATATATGTGATTTTGAGAAAAATTATCCATATTTTTTGAAACAAAAATAACTGATTTTATAGTTACTGATAATCAATAAATTTAATTTTTTTTTGCATTAATTTTCTCAACATGTCTTATAAGATGAACAATTTGAATTATTAAAATAGGTCCAAGGTGGAGTCTATGGAGAGGCAGAGCACTCCCTCTTAGGCACAACAAGAGCCCTCACTTTCAGCGGCAAGTTTTAGGGGGTTAGCTAATTTTTGTACATTAGCAGGCTAGTTGAACAATATAACCAATAATTCAAAACTAAAATATGCTATGTTTGAATTTTAAATTTAATTTTTTCCCTCATATTATTGTATTGGAATGTAATAAATATTATATATTCACTGGGGGTCTAAAAAGATTCACTAATGTGGCTATAATTATTGGATCGACTTATTTTTTTTCATGAATAATCTACACATAGTGGTCTAAAAATGAATGATTCAGATTATAAAAGTGGGACTTTGTGATAAACAACACGGCCCAAACAAAACGGTCCAGTCCAGAGATAAGCTGGACCCGTAATAATGTTGCTAAGAGATCTTCAAAACAATATTGGGTACACAGATACATAACAAACCTATGATTATTCACAGTGCAGAATTACAGAAGTAAACAAATACAGAATTTTAGAATTACAGAAATACAAAGTTCAAAAAAGATATAGAATTGCAGAATTATAGAAATACACAAATACAGGAATACAGTACACTTTACATAGACATTTCAAGTGTGTCCGTTGCGAAGGAGTTGCAATTTAATCTTGTTAAGCTTGGTTACCACATCTTTTATGTTAATTCTCTCTTCAGGAAATTTTGTACAGCACTCCAAACCTACTTCCAAGATTAGTAAAAGATAAGCGATCATGTTTTCACTACCTTCTATTAATCTTAACAAGTTGCCATCCACCACTTCCACTATTGAGTTTGGAAGTGATCCTTTCACCAATTGTCTCAAACTCAGTTCCCCAGCAAACATTTCATCGGTGGGTCTCTTTCTTGTAAATATCTCTAGCAATATTTTTCCATAGCTATATATGTCACATTTCACTGAAACTCTTCCTTCTAAACATCCATAGTTTCCACCAAGCAAACAAGATTAACGAGAGGGTAATTTCTTGGGCCGAACTAGGTCAAATGGTTTAAGGCTTTGAGCCGAGCTAGGAAGAGTCTCCTCAGCTCCTTGGGGTATGCTTCCGGTCATGTTAAGAGCTTCAGTAGCACGGTCTGTGAAGTGTGTGGACATTGAGGGTTTGGAACAGGTGAAATAGAGGTAATCAAGAATCGGACCGGGGTATAGTTAGTACACTGTGCCGAACTACAGCATTTAGCTTGGTCGAGTGCCATCTTGGTTCTGAATAGTGTGAGGCAGGGTCGTGTAACTCGGTTACATATACTACCGAGCCAAGACAAGAGGTTTGAGCCATCTCAATTGGCTGGTAGTAAGTAGGGTGTTATTAGGATATGCATCATCCTTATGAGTGTGATTCCTAGGACGACTCTTATAAGGAGAGTTGGAGTCCTACTAGGATTGTGCCAGATGGAATCTATAAAAGCTCATGACAGGACCTATGTACAGGTATCATAATTGCTACTCTCGAATACACAAAGCTTTTGTCTATTGTCTACTTGCTGACTTAGGCATCGGAGAGGTTTCCGGCACACACCTGCCGGCTAACTCACATTTGTGTTTTCAGGTAATAAAGCGACAACATTTGAAAGAGTGCAAACTTGATCAACAGGATTATACGAAAAGATTATTTCACGCTCGTACAATTTGGCGCCGTCTGTGGGAACAACACGAGGAACAAACCTTCTGATTAAAGTTTCTCCTTCCACTAAGTTCAATGGCGCACAACGAAGATCTTCCACATTCTGCCATTGATGGACAAATCCCGGAAGGGGGTGGGAGACGCGAAGCTCTACCTTTTGTCCCACCTATGGCAGAATTGGATCCCCAGTGACGGAACTCATGGGGAGACATGTGAGATAGATGGGGCTCCAGTCCACATCGCTCTTAAAGCCTTGATAGGCAGAGGCGGAGGTTGGATCCTCAGGTTTTGGAAGATCGCGTGAGGGAGCAAGACGAATTGATATGGAGGATGGCGACGGACATGGAGACAATGAAGCCCTAGATAAAAGGTAAAAGGGTGGCAACAGAAGAGGGGCGCAAAGGCAACACATGCTCTTACCACTCAAAAGATCGTATCTAGGCACATGGAGTTGCCTAGGTCGGCGGACCTGCGAACAGTGCTTGAGGAAAGGGCTCGAAGGAGAAAAGACACTCAGGCTGGCAACCCCAGCAGAGTCTCCACACTCCAACGGTTGACTTCTAGAACACATGGGAGTGTCGAGGTTGGAATGCCAGAGCCGCGCCTTGCCTATGAACCAATAGACAAAGCGTTAGCAAGGTTGTAGAGCTCGCCATTCGTTCCGGTGATAGAGAACGCACCATTACCCTCCGGCTTCGACTACCCCAAATTCACTATTTATGACGAAAAGTCGAACCCCTACATGCACTTGAGCCACTTCCGCCAGGTTATGGCGGTGTATCGGCGAAACGAGGCTCTAATGTGTATCATATTCCCTTCCAGCCTTGGCGACCTGGATCTAACATGGTTTGAAAGGTTACCAAAAGATAGCTTAGCTTCATGGGCGCATCTAGCAGAGGCATTTGTGACCAGATTCAGAACAAACACCAAGACGCCTGTGGAGATTGACCAACTTCTCTCCATAGATATGGGCGAGAAAGAAACATTGAAGTCTTACAGTAACCGATATTGGGAGACTTTTAATCAGATTCTAGATTGCCCCACAAACCTAGCTATTGCGCAGTACAAGCGAGGTTTTCCAGTTGGCAATAAATTGAGGGATTCAATGACGATGAATCCACCCCTCACAGTGGAGGCCCTAATGGGAAAAGTGCATCAGCACATCCGAGTAGAAGAAGGTGTCGCACGCACCAAAGCAAAAGCTGGCACAACAGCGATGTCAAACAAAAAACCTACGGCAAAGGTAAACATGGTCGGGTAAGAAGAACAACCGAGCAAGAATGTGTGAGGTAGACGAGCCAACAGAGAGAACCCCTTAGCATGGAAATTGAGAGTTTGCACTACCATCACCACAGTATTCAACAAACTTATCTACCAGATTCTTAGCGAGATACAAACCCTTCGTTCGGCGACCAACCAAGTTGGGAGAAGCACAGAGGGGCTACGATGATAGCTACCGTTGTGCCTTTCATGATGAAAATGGGCACCGAACTGAAAATTGTACACCGTTGAGGCAACATCTAGAGGAGCTAGTGGCTACTAGTCACTTGGACCAGTATATAGAAGGGGGAACACAGCTGGCCCCCCAGGACCGCAACAGGCCAAATGGGATGCCAATCGACGGTCCACCCCAAGGCATAATCAACGTGATACATGGGATCGTCGAACTCGAGCGAGTATGTGAGCTCAGAAGGATGATCAAAGAGACTGAGCGCTTGAGAGAGGTACTAAGTGCACAACCTATCGTCAAAAGGGGAAAACAGAGGCAATGAACGTCATCTCCTTTTCTGACAAGGACTTAGTGAGGTTACAATGACCTCACAACGATGCACTGGTGGTTACTTTGCACGTCAAGTAGTTCGACATCAAGCGGATCCTAATTGACCAAGGGAGCTCCTGCGACATAATGTACTACGAGACCTTCTAGCAACTAAAATTAAAGGATAGAGACTTGGCACCCGCAACATCTCCCTTAGTCGGCTTCAACTCAATGCCAGAATGGCCGATGGATAAGATAATTCTGCCGGTCTAGGCAGGAACGATGACGAAACAGGTGGAATTTTGGGTATTGAAAGTCCTTTCCACTTCCAACATAATCTTGGGAAGAGCATGATTGCACACCATGCGATCAGTGGCATCAACCTAGCATTAGGTGTTACGGTTCCCCAACGAAACCGGAGCGATTGAAGAAGTCTTAGGAGACCAAATCACGTCAAAACAGTGCTTCTTCATAATAAACGACAACCAGGCTGCAAAAGGGTTTGTACAAATGGTAGAGGAGCCAGAAAGCAACGACTATTTGCAAACATTGGCAAAGCAGCCGAACAGAAGACAGTGGTATAGTGACCCCGGGTCTCTACCCGACTGTCATGATATTCTGGATCCCAATCTTGTTGTTTGATACTGCTGGTTGTGTCTTTCTTCCTTACACCTCTTGAGTTTGAGTTTTGGAATGACTTAAGCATGTTTAGAACAGGTTGGTTGCCTTTCGGTTTAGAATCTTGTTGCCCAAAATTTCGGTCTTTCGCTCGAGCGAAGTTTGCAACCCTTCAGTATCGAGTGTCTCTACAAAAGTGCTGCAAGAGTGTTTTTCACGCTCGAGCGGCATTTCTTATGCTCGAGCGTGTCTGAGCTCGAGTGGCCCTTCTGGCGCTCGAGCGGATGTCTGCAATCTGTGAAATACTGGATGGGTGAAATCCACGATCGAGCGGTTCTCTTTGCGCTCGAGCGAGTCGTTGTTGCTGTGTCTAACGCTCGAGCGTGAAACTCTCTGCTCTAGCGGGATTCGCGTATATTAGATCGTAAAAGTGACTTTTTACATAACTTTTTCATCTTTTTTTTTCATCCAAAGCCTAGGTTGAGAGCTTCTCTCTGTAGAAATACCCCCTCTCTCTATATTTGACCTAGATCTAGTGGTCTTCTCACCCTCCTTCTTTAGACAAAAAGATTGAGCTCTTCAAGATCTTCATTTCCATCCAAAAAGAAGTGGGTTTTGCCAATTTCGAAAGCTTCACCTTTGTCTCACCCTTCTACTTGGGCTTCTATTTTGAGGTAGGGATATTCTTGAGTTATATATACTAGTTTTGCCCTTTTTATGATGATTTAAGAGTTCTTTCTAGTTTGTGATGATATTAGCCTTGTGATTTCAAAATGTAAAGGTTTTCCTCAAAAGAGGGTTTCTCTTTTAACTCTAAATTTTTGGTCAATCCTCGAGGGTTCATCTTGTTGAGCTAAGAAAAGGAATGTTTTGGGTGAGAGTTTTCACCATGAAATGGGAAGTGATTGTTTTGAGAAAAACCCTAGAAATTGGGGATTTTGGTAAATATGACAAATGTCTTTGAAATTTCTTATTTTCTTGTTTTAAAATGATGAAGAGAGTGAGTTGCATCAATGTTTCGCAAAAATGGAAAATTACTTGTTATATGAAAATAAGGTGTAAATGTTAAATTGTTGGCAATACATAAATGAGTAAGGTTGTGGCGAAACTAATTTGTTATGTCTTGTGATATGAAAATTATGACTACGTGTTGATGAAATATATTAATCACGTGGATGAACATTGAAAAGAGAAGATGAGAATGTGAATGTTGGTATTGTGGTAGAGATACTCAAAGGTGGAGAAATGTCTTAAGTTATGGAAAGGATCATTTGCGTTGCATGTTATTTCATTTATTATAGTGCATTGTGAATCTAAATCATTAAGATTTCCATCATGAGGAAAAGATATAGTTATTGTGTTGAGAACTATGAAAATGTGTAAGGGGTAAATACGTTGGTAAGTCCAGATAGGAGGTGTAGATGAATTTGATAAGTTGGCCTGAGTGTCCAGGGTGAAAAACCCGAAAGCTGCACGAATAGGTATCGAACCTTCCAGTTAATACCGGTAAAAATGACAGTTTGGTAGTACTTGTCGAGTCTACTTACAGACATCGGCCTAGGGATTACCAGTGTTGTATTTATCACCCCCATTGAATTAATAATAGAAGTTTGAAATTGATGAGATCAGATGATGGTATTGAGAGTAGGTTGATTTTGGAATGGTGCATTGAAATGAATATTTTTCCTCTATACCTTAATCTTGGCATGGCATTGCAATTACATTTGTTTTTATGTTGAGGAAAAAACATAACTATATATACTTTGTGAGAATACTCTACTGGGTTTTATGCTCACCCCTATGGGATTTGGTGCAGGTAAAGATGTGGTGAACCCGCCGAACTGAGGGCGTGGATGTTTTGAGAAGAGTACATAGCTCTTTTATTTTGTGTAATTCTTTTTGAGCCAAGGGCTAATGTGTATGGGTTACAGAAACCATATTTTGTGTAACCAGGCTTATGCCTTGAAGATGTAAGCCCTTAGGGGCATTGTATTGTTTTGAGGATGGATGCTTTACATGCTATAGATTCATATGTTTGTATTGATGAATGTATACCCGCATGTAAAACCGTTGTAAAGACTCATTAGTAATTATGTAAAGATGGGCAGATTATTGTTATTGTTGGGTAAATGTTGATTATTTATGGGTAGTTCATGTTGAATTATTTCAGGGCATTACAACTTCGTATCAAAGCTATTGGTTTTGAATACTTGGGGCTTGCGGGGAGTGGTTGTCATACCACAGTGGGTTCATTTCGCATGATTAGGAAATGTCTTGTTTATTTGTGATTACGTGATAGCATGCTTATGTGACTATGTGGGTATGGGATTAGACTTTTGGGATGTTATTTGCGCCTATTAGTTTCCTTGAGGTCATTTTAGAAGGGTACTTGATCACTACTCATTCTACTAAGAATTCTTGGTTTCTCATGGGACAAATTTCATCACTAAAGGATGATTCGTTTGTGTTAATGTGACTAAGGTGCTTATGTGGAGTGAATTAAATTGTGGTGTAGTAGGATGCATGAGGTTGCTTTAGCCTAACATGTGAAGCTAGTAGCAAGCACATTTGGAAACATGTGCTTAATTATTTACCTTGTCTCACAATTAGGATGTCAGGAACAGTTCGAACCTGAGGTGGTAGGGGTGGAAGGCGAGGTCGAGGTCACTGGGGTGTATTTGAGGTGCCGGTCCAAGAGGTCCCGGTACAAGAAGAGAGTTTAGGCCAAGTCGACATGGCCGAACAAGTGGGGCAAGCGGAGGTGCCAGGGCAAGCCGACCAAGCCGCAATGGGGGCCCTAGCCCGGGAGATGGCGGGGGCATTGAGGGAGTCCATGAACATACTAAGGGCGGAGAGCCAAGTGAGGGAGAATGTCGCCGAGACTAGAGCTAGCTTCCTCACGAGGAAGTTTTTAAGGGCCAAGTTGGATGAATTCCATGGCGGCCCCAATCCAAAGAAGGCGGATGAATGGTTGGAACAAACCATGAAGACCTTCGAAATGCTTCACATAGAGGATGGGGAGTTGAGGGTGACCCTTGCTAGTTATTACCTCAAAGGTGACGCCGGCCAATGGTGGAAGTATGCTAAGGGCCAGATAGCACCGACATGGGAGGCATTTGTGACGGCCTTCCAAGACAAGTACCTACCTCCCATGGCTAGGGAGAGGTTGAGGCAGGAATTCAAGGACCTTAAGCAATTAAATATGTTCGTGGCCGAATTTGAAGCGGCCTTTTCTAGTTTGTCCCGGTTTGCACCGGAATTGGTAACGACGGAGGAACGCCATTGCTTTGAGTTTGAATAGAGGTTGAGGACAAAGATTTTGTTCAAGGTTACCGGGAAGATGATCCGAGAGTATGATCGCCTTGTGGAGGCGGCTGCACATGTGGAGATTATAGTGGAGGCCGAGCAAGAGAGACTTCAAAATTCGAGGTCTAAGGGCCATGGATCGCAGGGAGATTATAGGCCCAATAAGAAGAGTAAGAGTGCCTTTTCATCCCAGCCTTAGCAGCAACAGTCTAGATCCACCCTTCCCTTTCCTAGTACGGGCTCGGGAAGGAGTGCACCGAGTGGGGTTTCTTGCTTCAAATGTGGCCAGCCTAGTCAGAAGGCCTTTGCATGTCCGCAGAAAGGAGGAGGACAGTAGATGTTGCCACCACCACCACCTAATTGATCCCAGAGCCAGTCCCAGTGTCAAAGTAGGGGGGCAGGGGCCTACTTGTTTTCAATGTGGTTAGTCAGGGCACATAAGGAAAGCTTGCCCACAGTTGGGAGGCGCATCTGGCGTATCCGGGTTGAGGTAGACCCAGAGTCATCAGCAAACTCATTCAGTCCAGACTTCGAGAGTCCACCAGGGAGTCGCCTCGGCTCAGTCAGTACAACAGGCCTATGCTCCGAGGGAGGAGCAGGTTGACCAGAGGCCACATGGGTGCGTGTATGCTGTTACAGTGCCAGAGCAGTTGCCAGGACCTTCAGTTGTGAGAGGTATATTTATTGTGTGTAATTCTTTGGCCAGTGTGTTGATACATATGGGTGCATCTCATTCATTCATATCTGCTGCATTCACATCTGCATTGGGGTTAGAAGTGGTATAGTTAGCTTCTCCACTCAGAGTTGAGTCACCGGTTGGGGGTACAATTGACCTAGATCGGGGATGTTGTGTTTGTGAGATAGAGGTTGCCGGGCGTAGACTCCTGTTTGCTTTTGTGTTGTTAGACATGTCCAGTTTCGATGTTATTCTAGGCATGGATTGGTTGTCATTGTATCGGGCTGTGATTTATTGTTTTCGGCAAAGAGTCACAGTGTGCACTTCGGGTGGTGATTGTTTTTATTTTTTGGGGGATAAGGTTGATCGGGTTTTATCACCAGCGTTTGATCCTTGTAGTAGGAACGAGCTTAGCGGCCTTCTAATTACTCTCTTGGATGGTGAGAGTGTCGGAACTCGAGTTGAGTTGCCAAGGGTAGTATGTGAATACCTGGAGGTGTTTCCTGAGGACCTTACCAGTTTGCCACCCCACTGGGAGATTGAGTTCACCATTGACTTAGTGCTTGGAATGGCACCCATTTCTATGGCGCCGTATAGATTTGCGCCCGCGGAGTTGCACAAGTTGAAGATCCAACTCCAAGAGCTTTTAGATAAGGGCTTCATTCGCCCTAGTACGTCGCCTTGGGGAGCGCCGGCTCTCTTTGCGAAGAAGAAGGACGGGTCGTTACGGTTGTATATCGACTACCATAAGTTGAACCGAGTCACTATCAAGAACAAATACCCTTTACCCAGGATAGACGATCTGTTCAATCAACTTAGAGGATCTTGTTGCTTTTCGAAGATAGACTTGAGGTCAAGGTACCATCAGTTGAGAGTCTGGGAGGAGGACATCCAGAAGACGGCCTTTCATATGAGTTATGGCCACCATGAGTTCCTTGTAATGCCCTTTGAGTTGACTAACGCACCAGCTTCTTTTATGGATTTGATGAACCGAATATTTAGGGAGTACTTGGATCGTTTTGTGGTCGTCTTTGTGGACGACTTCCTTATCTATTCGACCTCCGAGAAGGAACATGAGACTCATTTGCGGATCGTGCTTGACTTGCTTAGGGAGCATCAGTTGTATGCCAAATTTGAGAAGTGGGAGTTTTGGCTCACCGAGGTGAAGTTTTTGGGCCACGTCGTGTCAAATGAGGGAGTAACAGTAGATTCCTCGAAGATAGATTCTGTGCAAGATTGGAAGCAACCTAAGAATGTCTTTGAGATTTGGAGTTTCTTCGGGTTGGAGGGGTACTATCGTCGATTCGTAAAAGATTTCTCTAGATTAGTCGCGCCTTTGACTAGATTGACTAGAAAGGGGGTTAAGTTTGTGTGGAGTGAGGCTTGTCAGAAGTCTTTCCAGGAGCTGAATACTAGATTGACCACGGCATTGATATTGATCATTTCGGAGAGGGGATTGGGGTATACTGTCTTTTGTGATGCGTCTCGGGATGGGCTTAGTTGTGTTTTGATGCAAGAGGGTAAGGTTGTAGCGTATGGCTCCAGACAATTGAAAACTCATGAGAAGAATTACCCTACCCATGACCTAGAATTAGCCGCTGCAGTGTTTGCCTTAAAGATTTGGAGGCATTATTTGTATGGTGAGAAGTTTGAAGTTTTCTCCGACCATAAGAGCCTAAAATATTTGTTTCCCAAAAAGATTTAAATTTGCGTCAACGGAGGTGGATAGAATTTTTAGAAGACTACGATTTTGAGTTACACTATCATCCGAGCAAGGCCAATGTGGTGGCCGATGCCTTAAGTCGAAAAACCCTGAGTAGCTTGGTGAGCGTAGCCATTCAGGAGTGGGTTATGTTGGGTGAAGTCGGCAAATTTGAATTGCAGTTGGGTGAATCAAAAGGAGGTACAACTTTGTTTAGCTTGAGTGCTCAACCTGTCTTGATTAGCAAAGTCATAGAGGCACAACAAGGAAACCGGGAAGTGGAGTTAATCTGGGATAGAATCACCAATGGGAAGGAAGAGAAGGGTTTGAATATTCGCTCAGATCAGAGTGTACGTTACTTAGATCGCCTGTGTGTGCCTGAATCTTGTAGAGGGGAAATGCTTCAGGAGTTCCATCACTCACGCCTTGCGGTACATTCAGGAGGCACCAAAATGTATCAAGGCCTTAACCGTCAGTTTTGGTGGTGGGGTATGAAGCGGGATGTCGCATCCTTCGTGTCAAAGTGCCTTACTTGTCAGCAAGTCAAGGCCGAACATCAGAGACCAGCGGGTTTGTTACAACCCTTACCAATAGCTGAGTGGAAGTGGGAACACGTGACCATGGACTTCGTAGTTGGGCTTCCTAGAACACAATGGGGTAACGATGCCATTTGGGTGATTGTTGATAGGTTGACTGAGTCCACACACTTCATTCCTATGCGAACTAGCGACTCAGTTGAGCACTTGGCAGAGTTGTATGTTAGGGAGATAGTTCGGCTTCATGGGGTGCCAGTCACCATTGTGTCAGATAGGGATCCTCGTTTTACCGCCCGGTTGTGGCAAAGCCTTCAAGAGGCATTGGGAACCAAGTTAACCTTTAGCACCGTTTATCACCCTCAAACCGATGGGCAGTCGGAACGCACCATTCAGATTTTAGAGGACATACTTAGAGCTTGTGTCCTAGATTTCAAGGGGTCTTGGGAGAGACATTTACTGTCGGTTGAATTCACCTATAACAACAGTTACCAAGCTAGCATTGAGATGGCACCGTTTGGGGCCTTGTATGGCCGACCTTGTAGGTCACCCGTTTGTTGGGCTGAGGTAGGTGATGCACCGTTGTTGGGACTGGAGATTGTTAGGGAGACTACCGAGAAAGTTGCTCTCATTCAGAAGAGATTAGCCACGGCCCAAAGCTGACAAAAAAGTTACGCTGATAAGAGGAGACGACCCTTATCCTTTGATGTGGGTGACCACGTGTTTCTTAAGATCTCTCCTAGGAGAGGTTTAATGAGGTTTGGCAAGAGTGGGAAGTTGTCTCCGAGGTTCATTGGACCTTTCGAGGTATTGGAGAAAATCGAAGAAGTGGCCTATCGGTTAGCCTTACCGCCACAACTTTCGGGGGTTCACAATGTGTTTCATGTGTCAATGCTTAGGAAATATGAGCCCAACCCTTCTCATGTGTTAGATTGGGTTGATTTGGAGGTAGATGAGGACGCCTCTTATGAGGAGTGACCGGTTCAAATTCTAGATACTCGGGAGCAAGTGTTGCGGGGTAAGACCATACCGTTAGTGAAGGTGTTGTGAAGGCACCATGGGGTTGAGGAAGCAACTCGGGAAAGGGAGGCAGAAGTTCGCTTCAAGTATCCGGATTTATTTGAGCATATTTAGTTGATTTGATTTAAATTATAATGCTTCCTTACGGTGAATGGAAAATGTGTTAAATTGATAATTGAGTGTTGTTGTATATATTGTTAAATTGAGTATGAGGTTGTGTAGGCATGATGTTTTGCTATGGATGCCTTATTTTATATATCTTGTATAAGCACATATGGTTTTGATGAAATCACGATGAAAGGAATGATAAATGATAATTGAACATAAATGTTACGACTTGAGAATGTGGTTGAATTGATTAAAATTGCTACAATCTTGGTTTGGTGTTTTGTTTTAATTTCGGGGATGAAATTTCCTATAGGGGGAGGTTATAGCGACCTCGGGTCTCAACCTGACTATCATGATATTCTGGATCCAAATCTTGTTGTTTGATACTGCTGGTTGTGTCTTTCTTCCTTACACCTCTTGAGTTTGAGTTTTGGAATGACTTGAGCGTGTTTAGAACAGGTTGGTTGCCTTTCGGTCTAGAATCTTGTTGCCCAAAATTTCGGTCTTTCGCTCGAGTGGGACTTCTTGCGCTCGAGCGGAGTTTGCAACCCTTCAGTATCGAGTGTCTCTGCAAAAGTGCTGCAAGAGTGTTTTTCACGCTCGAGCGGCGTTTCTTACGCACGAGCGTGTCTAAGCTCGAGCGGCCCTTCTGGTGCTCGAGCGGATGTCTGCAATCTGTGAAATACTGGATGGGTGAAATCCATGCTCGAGCGGTTCTCTTTGCATTCGAGCGAGTTGTTGTTGCTGTGTCTGACACTCGAGCGGGATTTGCGTATATCAGATCGTAAAAGTGACCTTTTACATAACTTTTTCATCTTTTTTTTTTCATCCAAACCCTAGGTTGAGAGCTTCTCTCTGTGGAAATACCCCCTCTCTCTATATTTGACCTAGATCTAGTGGTCTTCTCACCCTCCTTCCTTAGACAAAAAGATTGAGCTCTTCAAGATCTTCATTTCCATCCAAGAAGAAGTGGGTTTTGCCATTTTCGAAATCTTCACCTTTGTCTCACCCTTCTCCTTGGGCTTCTACGTTGAGGTAGGGATATTCTTGAGTTATATATACTAGTTTTGCCCTTTTTATGATGATTTAAGAGTTCTTTCTAGTTTGTGATGATATTAGCCTTGTGATTTCAAAATGTAAAGGTTTTCCTCAAAAGAGGGTTTCTCTTTTAACTCTAAATTTTTGGTCAATCCTCGAGGGTTCATCTTGTTGAGCTAAGAAAAGGAATGTTTTGGGTGAGAGTTTTCACCATGAAATGGGAAGTGATTGTTTTGAGAAAAACCCTAGAAATTGGGGATTTTGGTAATATGACAAATGTCTTTGAAATTTCTTATTTTCTTGTTTTAAAATGATGAAGAGAGTGAGTTGCATCAATGTTTCGCAAAAATGGAAAATTACTTGTTATATGAAAATAAGGTGTTAGTGTTAAATTGTTGGCAATACATAAATGAGTAAGGTTGTGGCGAAACTAATTTGTTATGTCTTGTGATATGAAAATGATGACTACGTGTTGATGAAATATATTAATCACATGGATGAACATTGAAAAGGGAAGATGAGAATGTGAATGTTGATATTGTGGTAGAGATACTCAAAGGTGGAGAAATGTCTTAAGTTATGGAAAGGATCATTTGCGTTGCATGTTATTTCATTTATTATAGTGCATTGTGAATCTAAATCATTAAGATTTCCATCATGAGGAAAAGAAATAGTTGTTGTGTTGAGAACTATGAAAATGTGTGAGGGGTAAATACGTTGGTAAGTCCAGATAGGAGGTGTAGATGAATTTGATAAGTTGGCTTGAATGTCCAGGGTGAAAAACCCGAAAGCCGCGCGGATAGGTATCGAGCCTTCCAGTTAATACCGGTAAAAATGACAGTTTGGTAGTACTCGTCGAGTCTACTTACGGACATCGGCCTAGGGATTACCAGTGTTGTATTTATCGCCCCCATTGAATTAATAATGGAAGTTTGAAATTGATGAGATCAGATGATGGTATTGAGAGTAGGTTGATTTTGGAATGGTGCATTGAAATGAATATTTTTCCTCTATACCTTAATCTTGGCATGGCATTGCAATTACATTTGTTTTTATGTTGAGGAAAGAGCATAACTGTATATACTTTGTGAGAATACTCTACTAGGTTTTGTGCTCACCCCTATGGGATTTGGTGCAGGTAAAGATGTGATGAACCCGCCGAACTGAGGGCGTGGATGTTTTGAGAAGAGTACATAGCTCTTTTATTTTGTGTAATTCTTTTTGAGCCAAGGGCTAATGTGTATGGGTTACAGAAACCATCTTTTGTGTAAGTAGGCTTATGCCTTGGAAGATGTAAGCCCTTAAGGGCATTGTATTGTTTTGAGGATGGATGCTTTACATGCTATAGATTCATATGTTTGTATTGATGAATGTATACCCGCAAGTAAAACCATTGTAAAGACTCATTAGTAATTATGTAAAGATGGGCAGATTATTATTATTGTTAGGTAAATGTTGATTATTTATGTGTAGTTCATGTTGAATTATTTCGGGGCGTTACAAGTGGAAGACTTAGTGGAGGTAGGGATAGATGAAAAGAACCCAAAAAAGTTACTTTTGCTCGGCTCGTCTCTGTCCAACACCGAGAGAATAGAGATCATGGAATTTTTGACCTCTAACATCGAAGTGTTCGCATAGACGTCGTATGACATGCTTGGCATTGACGCTAATTTCATCTGCCCTCAACTTAATGTCCATCCAACTGCCAGACCAATTATACAACGAACTTACCGATCAGTACTCCACCACGCAGAGATAATGGCGGAGGAAGTGGGAAGCTTGCTGGAAGTAAGAGCAATCAGAGAAGTACAGTATCCCAGGTGGATTTCCAACACTGTTGTGGTGCCAAAAAAGAACAGCAAATGGCGCATTTGCGTGGACTACAAAACAGTTAACAAAGCATGCCCAAAAGACAGCTTTTCCCTACCACGAATAGACCAACTAGTGGACCTAACAGCAGGGCATAACCGACTTAGCTTTCTTGATGCGTATCACAGTTACCATCAGATCGCTATATGTGAACCGGATCTGGAGCTCACATCGTTTACAACACCCAGAGGACTATATTTCTATAAGGTCATGCCCTTTGGCCTAAAAAATGCAGGGGATACATTCCAGCAGATGATTACCAAAATGTTTGAACCATTGTTAGGCAGAACAATGGAGGCTTACATATATGACATGGTGGTCAAAAGCATAGATGAGAGGGACCATCTCGGGGACCTAGATGAAATGTTTCAAATTTTGAAGTCCCATAAGTTGCGTCTGAACGCATCTAAGTGCGCATTCAACGTGGGGTTAGGCAAATTCCTGGGCTTTCTAGTGACCAACCAGGGTATAGAAAATGATCCCTCTTAGATCAAAGCCATCTAAGATCTCGAGAGGCCTAACACCGTCAAGGAGGTATAGCATCTCACTGGCCTAGCAGCCGCACTAAACCGATTTATAAGTCAGTCGTCAGACAGGTGTCGACCGTTCTTCCAGGCACTAAAGGCCAAGTTTGAGTGGGATGATGAGTGCGACCGCGCCCTGGAAAGCCTGAAAGACTACATGACCTCTCCTCTATTTTTAGTGACTCCAATACTAGGAAATGAGCTCTTTTTGTACTTAGCAATATCCCAGCATGCAGTTAGCGCAGTGTTGGTAAAAGCTGAGGAAATACAACGCTTGCCTATCTTTTATGTAAGCAAGACAATGTTGGGCGCTGAAACAAGATACTTGCCGTTAGAAAAGCTGGCCTTAGCTTTGATGATGGCCTCAAGAAAATTGTCACACTACTTCCATGCCCACACCGTAATTATCTTAACGGCCTTCCCCTTAAAAGCCTTGTTTGAGAGGGCGGATTTTTGTAGATGAATTTTGAAGTGGGCAGTGGAGTTAGGGCAATTCGACATTAAGTTTCAACCAAGAACCACAATAAAGGCCCAAGCTTTGGTAGACTTCGTGGCCAAGTTCATGCCAGGAAGTCATCATATTTACCCGATCAACTTAACCAAGGCAATCGAAAGAAGGGAGGAAAGTATCGCAGGTATAGCGTAGCCCCCAAAGCAGGATGCCCAACTGCATAGCAAGCCAATCAGGCCTGAAGAAAGGGAAGAAGGAACAGACCGCAGCACTACCAACAAGGACTCACCCAAAAGCAAAGTCTTGAGACAGTCAAATAGTGAGGATCAAAACCCAACGACAGACATTAACCTGGAAGAAGGCATCAAAGAAGGCATCAGCAACGCCCCTGATCCCAAGACATCATCAGATCCCTCCACTCCCTGAAAGCTATTCGTCGAAGAGATGTAGAAACTCTTCGTGGACAGAGCATCCAACAAGCATGGTGCAGGACTAGGCGTAGTCCTCATCTCACTGGATGGCCTAACAATTGAGCAGGCAATCAACCTTCGCTTCCCAGCATCCAACAACAAGGCGGAGTATGAAGCATTATTAGCATGTTTGAAATTAGCACTTCGCATGAAGGCTACCGAGCTAATAGTGTATAGTGACTCCCAACTGGTAGTTAACTAGATTCCGGGTGACTACGAAGCAAAGGATGATAGAATGGATAAGTACCAAGAGTTGGTAAGAAAGGAGATCATGAAGTTTGAAGTAGTTTGGATAGAGCAAATCGGTTGAAAGAAAAATAAGTAAAGCAGATGAGCTGGCCGGTTTTGCGTCAATGGCAGATACATCTATCCCACACCCATTGTTGATTGACTTCCTACCCAGACCAAGTATTGAACAGCCCAAAGCAGAAGAAGCATGTTGTGCCGAGCTAGGCCCTTCTTGGATGGATCCCATCATAGTGTTTTTAAAAGATGGCATCTTGCCTGAAGAAAAGAAAGAAGCCAACAAAATTCGAGCAAAGTCACAACGATTTTGGCTATCCCTATCACTAGCTTTGTACAAAAAATCCTTCACAGAACCTTATTTGAAGTGTGTCCATCCCAGTAAAGTCGAAGCATTTTTGTTCGAAATACACAAATGCGTCTGCGAAAGCCACCAAAAGGGAAGATCGCTGGCCTACCAAGCAATTTCACAAGGTTATTGGTGGCCGTACATGCAAGTAGATATAGAGAAATATGTCAAGAAGTGTGAAAAATGTTAGAAGTTCGCACACCAAATACGTCAACTAGCCCGAGAGCTTTTACCAATGACCAGCCCGTGGCCCTTTGCAATGTGGGGCCTAGATATAGTAGGACCACTCCCAACTGCGCCCGGTAGTAGAAAGTTCTTTCTTGCAGCAACGGACTATTTCACGAAGTGGGTGGAGACAGAAGCACTCGTATCCATAAAAGAAAAATACGTCAAGAAGTTTTTCTGGCAGAACATCATAAATCGGTTTGGCATACCCAAGGCTTTAATATCTGACAACAGCACTCAATTTGATGGCAAAATCTTTAAGGGCTTTTGTGAAGAATACAAAATAGAATTCTACAACTCTACATCGACGAACCCCCAAGCTAACGGCCAGGCTGAGGCTTCTAACAAAGCAGTCTTAGACGAGCTGAAGAAGAGGTTGGAAAGAGCAAAAGGCAAGTGGCTAAGGAGCTCCTCCATGTTTTATGGGCCTACCGTACCCCACCTCAGCGGTCAACTAGTGAAACACCTTTTTCATTAGCCTATGGCATGGAGGCAGTAATCCCTCTAAAAGTGAGCCTCTCCACTATTAGAAGTGAAAATTTTGATCCAAACTTGAATGGTGAGACCATAGCCCTAAAACTCGACCTTGCAGAAGAAAGAAGGGAAAGGGCATTGATGCACATTACTTCATATCAAGAAGAGTTGTCCAGAAAATACAACAAAACAGTGCACCCAAGACAATTCAAGATTAGGGATTGGGTACTATGCTAAGTAATGGGCAACACTTTGATACCTAGAGATGGCAAGTTAGGACCTAACTGGGAAAGACCATACAAAGTGATTGGTTTAGCGGGAAAAGGGGCATATCACTTGGAAGGTATGGACAGCAAAGTTGTTCCCAAGTTATGGAACACGACCAATCTCAAACTATTTTATTTTTAGCTTTTTCTTAAAACACTTGCAATTTTTCTTTTTGCAATAAAACAATTTTTTTTTCCACTAAAATTCTTTCCTTTGTAGAAGTTGTTCATAGTTATTCCCGACTGGGGGCAATCAAGAAGGTTGGCAAGTTTAACCAACACTTTTTGTTCTTCAGTCGAGATAAGGATCTAGGCTCAAGAAGATTGACAGGTTTGACCAACAATTTTTTTTCTTCAGCCAAGATAAGGATCTAGGCTCAAGAAGGTTTGACCAGTAATTTTTCCTTTTCAGCCGAGATAAGGATCTAGGCTCAAGAAAGTTGGTAGGTTTGACCAACACCTTTTCTTCTTGAGCCAAGATAAGGATCTAGGCTCAAGAAGGTTGGCAGGTTTGACCAACAATTTTTCTTCTTCAGCCAGGATAAGGATCTAGGCTCAAGCAAGTTGACAGGTTTGACCAACACTTTTTCTTTTTCAGCTGAGATAAGGATCTAGGCTGAATCAAATTGGCAGGTTTGATCAACACTTTTTCTTCTTCGGTCGAGATAAGGATTTAGGCTCAACAAGGTTGGCAGGTTTGACCAACACTTTTTTCTTCTTCAGCCGAGATAAGAATCTAGGCTCAAGAAGGTTGGCAGGTTTGACCAAAACTTTTTTCTTCTTCAGTCGAGATAAGTATCTAGGCTCAAGGAGGTTGGCAGGTTTGACCAAATCTCTTCTTTCATCAGCTGGGATAAAAATCTCAGCTATAAAAGTTTTGCAGTTTCCTAAGTTATTCTTCTACCGAGATAAGTATCTCGGCTGAAAAAGGAGAAGGACAGGGAAAGGCCAAGCTATCTAAGCTGGTCGTTCTAGCAATAAAGATGATACACTGAAGCAGAAAAATATTGTGACTGAACAAACAGATGGAAAAAGGGCAAACCAAAGACAATTCCATTCATTAGAAAGTAAGTACAAGAGGAGCGGCTTGTAGCTCGGTTACATTTTCTTAAAGAAAAAAAGAAAGGAAAAAAAAAAGAAAAAAACGAAATCAAGCAAATAGATAATCTAGCTCGGCGTCCAAATCGACCCAGATTTCGCCTATAGGCAGGTCGGTTCCAACATCAGCCCCCTGGATGGGCTCAGTTATGGGCACTTTGTCAACCATGCTGAGCAAGACTTGGCTTGAGTCCATCGGAGTTGGAGATGAAGACTGGCGACCGAGATGAGTATTGGAAGGAGGGGCGTTAAGTGGAGTAGGGACCTCATCCTCCTCCCCCTCCTGAAGGAACTTCTATTGGACTGCATTAGCATAGTCCGTCATATATCCTGGTATGAAGTGGGGAGGGGGGTTCAGGAAGATCTCAAAGTTATGTCCTTGACCGAGCTGTTCAGCAGCAGCTTTCCAACCACATTTGAAGAAAATGTCCTTGGCTGTTTCACATTGTTGGACATAGGTCTCCTCTCATTCCTTGAAGCCTCGGTCCTTTGCGTCCTCCATCTTTTTCCACATCTCCTCTAGCTCGGCATTCTTTTTCCTCTCCAACTTAGCCAGCTCCTCCAAGTAGTGATCTTTTTTCTTGACTAAAGCTTTTTGATTATCAGCCTCTGTCGTGCTGACTAGTTCAGCTAGCCTTGAGTTCTCGGATTGTAGCTCGATCAGCTTAGCCTTAGCTTCCTTTAGTTCGGCTGCCTTGGCATCTGCATTAGCCATAGCTGACCGTGCCATCTTCTGCAGCTCAAGCACGCGTTTGTGAGCCACTTGGCTCTTTTGCAGGGCCTGTACAACATTCAGAGTGGTTACAGGAAAACTGAGCACTGGGTCCATAATGGTATCAATTATTGAGTTATAGGGATTTCAGAGTTTACTAGTATCATAGACTTGGACACCGAGTAGATGGCCTTCAACTTGGTCAAACCCTTGTGCCACTCCATGTCGCCGAGTAAACAGACGCTCTTCGTCAAGTTAAAGGCCAGAAGGTGATCCTTCTCAGTACTAACAGAGTCAGAGGCTGTTACTGTACAACCCCTGAAGGATACGATTGGTGCCCACGCCAAAGAGGATTCAGGATTGGAAGGGCCTAGCCGGTTACGACCTTGGGGCAGACTAGCCTCTGGCAACTCGGTTTCTAGCGGCTTGGTGTCATCTTCGTCTATCAGGCATTGTGGCGCAGAATTGGTACGGGGTTGTTTGTTTGGCCAAGATAACGCAGCTAAGGTAGTGGAAAGGGCCACCACAGCGTCGCGTGATTGACTGGCCTGTGGTATCTCGGTTTGACCCTTAGCAGTGGGAGCTGAGGTTTGCTCAGTGATAAGGGCACGAATGGCTCGTCGCTTGGCCATTTCTTGCTCTTTAGTCAGAGGAATGAGGTTGATTTGGGATAGTTTTAGGTTTGGGTCTAGTTCAGGTGATGGTTCAAGAACAAAGTCGATAACCTTAGTCTTTCTCTTTCCGTTATACCGATAGGTCGACTCAAAGTTTAGTAGCTCGGTCCAATCTTAGTGGCGGTATCGAAGTGTGGCACGAAGGGTGTCTTGATTGGCGTAAGTGTAATGTGATTTAAGCTGGTTTAAATCTGTAGAAAAGGCAAGGAACGTACTGGGTTAGCACGGTGGTTATTGGAACAACAAAGAAAGTTGAACCAGAATGTTCTTACCAACAGTTCCTTTATTCCAGTTTATATTATAGCCCGGTATCTGGGCTTCCTGAGCTTCAAAATGGCTAGAAACCCCGAAGAAATCATTATCGTTTAAATCTTTGTCTGGTGTGTTTTTGATAATTTTTTCTTGTCCTCTTCTTACTCTGAGGTAGTACACCCAACCTTCGTCATTTTGGCCGAGCGAATATTGATGAAATAGCTCAGCCAATCTGAGATTGAGGTCGAGCAAGCAGTTTAGCTCGGCGATACCATTTATTATTCTGTAAGTGTTTGTGGATGATTGGGTTGGACACAATCTTGTTTGCCTAAGGAACTCGAATATAAGGGGCTATACAGGGAACCGAAGCTCGGCTTCTACGATCGATATTACTGTGAAAGGGACGAAGCCCGGTTTGCCCCAGGGTGTGGTATCTAGCTTCGCTAAGAAGAGGTGGACGTCATTGGGAATATGGTAGTCTCTTCGGAATTCGGCCATGGCCCCAGGCGAGTTTACTAGGAATCAGTATTTACCCATTAAACTTAAAGGTTGATCTGTAAAAAAGAGCACGACAGCCTAGCTCGACACTGATGTGACTTGGGATGGCTCGGTTGAGCAAAATCCCCCTAGGGCAAAGTGTTAGGGTGTGCCTGGCCATCCTAGTCAAGTCAGCAAGGTGGAAATAAAAAGGTGTTATGCCCAAATAATTGGACCAGGCTAAGTAAAGGCAAAGTAAAGTAAATGTAGCTCAGTTATAATGGGCTTACAGGATATTTCCTAGTTCGGCTATAAAACAGGGCCGACTCAAGGTTTATAGCAAGGTTGGTGATCAATGCATTTCTAGTTCAGTCAAGTACAAGCCTAAAGGTCACAAACAAGTGCCTTGTTCGGTCACAGCACGATTTTGGATCAAAGATCATGTTCTGAAGGTCATACATGTGTGTTTAGGTTTTGGGTTTATGGTATTTTGCTCAAATTCTCTAGTGTATATAACACGCATAAATAGAGGTTAAGTACTGGAAGTATAGAAATGAATAAAAAGGAACATCAGCAAAAGGGAGAGAGAGGCATTAACAACTTACGAGTATAAAAGCGTGAAGACAAAATCCAACCAACAAGAAGGCAAGCGAAACGGATGCTATAGTTACTTGGTTTGGGACTGGGGCTCAGGAGGCACAGATATGGAACTCAGAATGCAGAGATTCTCTCCAGAACGAAGATGAACAGTAAAAAGGTGACTGTTCGAAATGAAGGGGTTGTATTTATGATGGAGGCAAAACGGCGAGCTTTTTTCAAATTTTTTCAGCAATGTGAAATGGCTGGCATAGTACGAGGAAGCAATTGACATGTGCCACGTGTTCTGATAAGGACGTGATGTCAGAATTTTTTGAAACGACAGGTTGTGCGACCGGCGCAAGTTCAGGACGCCGAACAGACTTAAGTTCGGCAGGAATCATTGTTTTACCTTGGCTAGAATCATTATTTCAACGCGGTTGGACTTGGGCAGCTCAACTGGAAGTCAATAATCCCAATCATGCTTTGCAGACGGAATTAAGGGCAATTGAGAGGGTAATTTATTGGGTCGAGCTAGGTCCAATGGTTTAAGCCTTTGAGCCGAGCTAGGAAGAGTCAAAAAAATAAAAAATAAAAAAACTAAATACACTCATTTTCAAACGAGCCCACACTTAGCTGGACAAGAAGGAAAGAAGAAGTTGAAGGAAAAAAGGAAGGGGGATCTCCTAAATTACTCCATTGGCCCACAAATAAATGAACAACGACTACATTTTGTATACAATTTACTATCTCATGTGTCACATACGATGATAAAGCATTTTGTGGTATACAAATATGATCATTGCAATGTTAATACTATCATGATGATCTCATTTGTCTATCATATTTTATTTAGGTAAATTACATTGATAGTCCTTACACTTCTGCCCATGTGTTGTTTTAATCCTTACACTTTCAATTGTTGTGTCAATTTAGTCCAATTAACAATGCTATTAGGTTTGTTTTTTAAAAAAATATCACTAAGTTTATTGAGATTAATTCACTGAATTGATTAAGTTTACAAATTTTCCTCTAAAAACATGACACGTGCAACTTATATGTCCATTTTTTATTAAACAATGCTAATGTAATTAATTAGACTAAATTGATACAAAAATAAAAAATTAATGGTCAAAATCAAGTTAATTAAAATTGTAAAAACCAAAATAATACAAAGATCAAGGTATAAAAACTATCAATGTAATTTGTTATTTTATTTATTATTTAATGTGTCATTATTAAAAACATATTAAATGTAAGCAAAATCTATGTAATAATGCAGGACTATTTTTGAAAATGTGTCAAAATGTTTAAAAGATACATTTTGTATCAATGGCTGAGATTAATTCTCAAATTCATCATAGGGTCAAGATTTCCCCCCCTTTTTCTTCACTCATGCTCTTTCTCTCTCTCTCTCTCCCACATTCCTCCATCTTTCTTTTTTTTTTTTTTTTTTTTTTTTTTTTTTTTTTTTTTTTTTTTTTTTTTTTTTTTTTTTTTTTTCCCTTTTTGTTCACTTATTTTATTTACATCGTGCCTTTAGGCACAGGCATACACTAATGTTTTATATTATATAAATATAAAAGGGAAATTCTATGGTATACACATTTGGGGTGCATATGGTGTGTACCATATGCACCATAGTTATGATCTTTGTGATATTTGGATATGATCTATTGAGGTGTTAATTTGTTATTTTATTTATTATTTTATGTGTCATTACTAAAAACATATGAAATGTAAGCAAAATCTATGTGATAACATAGGACTATTTTTTAAAATGTGTCAAAATGCCTGTGGTGAATGTGGTTTGGAAATACTCTTCAGATCCCGGAAGACGCCAATGAGCCTCTGCTAGTCACCTGCAAAAATACAAACTCCGGTCGGGGGTGCCGGAATTAGCACTCCGACGGACAAGTTAGTTCCTCTCAAGAAAGCTTGCTTGCTCAGTCTCTAGAAGTAATTCTTACATACCTTTATAAATCTGAATCTCTTGTATTTATAGCCATTTTCCAGCCTCGGGGCAAGAGTCTACTTTTAAATCGTTTATTTATTCTTTTATTTATCCTGACGTGCTTTTTCCAGTATACTCGGCCCGAGAGTCCTACTCGGCGTCTCGGCGAGCAGAATGGAGCCGCTTAACACCGGCTCTCTGTGCGTATCGGACTTCTCCCTTTAATTATACGCTCCCCAATACCCCCTAACCCCTATTTAACCGCGCTTAAATCGGCGTGTTTGGCTCGAATCGAAAAAGTTTATCATCTGGGCTTTGCGTGTCCCAATACGTCAAGATTTACTCATTATTACATTTTCCGCCTATTCAGATATCTCAAAGATTTATTGTGATTTGAAACTTTAGTCCTTTCAATTCATATTTCGCTCGGCCTCTTCGAGCTTTTTGGATCGCCAAAGCATATCCCTCGTGGCTCGCGTTTTCGCAACCTCTTCCCGCCTTCCTTTGTCTCATCCGCTTTTTGTAAGTCTTCTTCTCCTTCATTGTAACCCTATTTTCACCGCTATTTTTAGCCTCGGCGAATACTTGGTTCCACTAGAATGGCAAAACACTTGAAAGACCTCCTCTCCGAGGATCGCATCTCGCTTCCTAAGCATTTTTCCATTCCTGACGACGTTCATCTATCCCTTGTCACGGACAACGCTCTTGACATGGAGAGGGAAGACCAGAACACGGTTGTATTCCCTCTTTTGTCCATTGCGGAGGGCGGAGTTCGCTTCCCCTTACACCCACTTCTCAGGGCCGTTCTCCGCTACTGGGGTTTGATTCCTTCTCAACCCAATGTAAATTTCTTTCGAATCATCATGGGGTTGTGGAGTTGAATCAACGCCTTAGTATTAACCTTGGGATTCCGCCATTCGGCATTGTTACGCCTTAGCCAAGTCCTCCGTGGTCGGGCGATATTTTCTCGTACAAAGATACTGACCATCATTTAGTGACTATGCTTGCCACCGTAAGCGAGTTGACGACGTGATGGTCAACGTCGAGGTAATTGGGAGTTCGCCGAGGGAGGATCGCCGACCCTATTCCTGTGCATAAGGGTGAACCAGGTTGACACGCAATGTCTCATATTTGTTGGCCTATTCCTTATTCGGCTTCCTTTTCTTAGATCGCTTTCTATCTTCCGCAGGTAATAGGTTGAAGAAAATTCTGAATTCGGTTGATGACGCAGTTCTTGGGGAAATTAAGACTGCATTGACGTATTTCGGCCGTCGAAACGTACAAAAACAGGGGAGGGCCGCCCATATCCTTCTTCGGTACGAACCCACCTACACCACGTTTTCGGCTGCAGATAATATTCCGATTCCATTGGGCGATCAACAGCTCTCGGCCCTTATCTTTCCCAGCTTCAGAAATCTTCGGCAGATCGGTCTTGCAGCTTCTGATTCGGGGGAAGACGCGGAGCAGACCGTAGAAGTGACTGCCGATCCGACTGCAGGATCTGCCGAAGGGGTCGAGGGCGGCGAGACCGTACGCTCGGCATCCGAGGCCCCTCAACCATCTACCTCAGGACGAGCAGATTTGTCTGGGGATATTTTTGCGAACTTGGGGGATCTACCAGGCGATTTTTCTGAGGATATGGCGAAGGAGAGCTTAACGCAGATGGCGCGCAAAAGAAATGCCGAGCGCTTGGCCGCCCGACAGAAGACTGAATGTGCCGAATCCAATCCTAGCTTGATCAAGCCATTTGTAGCCGTTTCTGAGGGCACGGTTGAGGCTGCTGTGTCCGCTGGCGATAAGGAGGCGGAGAAAAGGCCGATCAGTGCTAATTTGAAGCCGAAGCCAAAACGCGATGCCGCAGAGAAGCGACCGGAGCCGCCTCGCCAAGAACGCCTCGACTTGAAGAACCGGTCGCGGTGGCTCCGTTCGTTATTCACCAAGATCGAGCACGCCGATTTTATCCGATGCTTGGCTAGCGAGATCCCGTCGCTCTTAGCCTGGCGGCTTCAATTTCCTTGCCGGTGACAAAGAAAGCTTTTCGGTGCCGTTCCTGATGTCATGGCAGTTGCCTTAACTGCTCAATCGGCGCTCCTGGTAAGTCAGCTTCGTTTCCTTGTTGTTTGTTTAACGCCGTGTAATTAAACCGAAATGTCTTTGCAGACGATCGGAAGGTCGCCGACGGTCGCCGCCACGTGATGCTCTCGCGAATTGACCATTTGCAAAGCAATGCTGCGGTCGAGAAGTAGGCGGAATTCGAAATTATGAGGCAGAGATGGAGAGCCTTGAGCCGAAGCGGAGAAAGAGAGGGTTCGAGTCGCGAACAACCTTATTGATGCGTAAGCGGGGCAAATATGAGCGAGAATCGCTCAAGCTTTCCCAAAGCGCTTCAAGCGGAGGCTCAATTAGACGAGCTTAAAGGCGACCCATGAGAAAGCCGAATCGGAGGCCTTTGAGGCGGAGAGGCCCGCTTTGTCGGAGTATGTTGAAGAAGTGGCCAATTTGAGAATCGCGGGTTCAAGCATGGGTGGCTCAAAGCCCTTGCGCCGAGGTTACATTGATTTGCCAATTCCTTACGAAAGGTGGATGTTGAGCGCTTGAATCCGACGAAAGTGATCTGGGAGCCGTTCGAACGGGCGCTGCTTTCTTTGTCTTTGTTGTTTTTCTTCTTTTGGATAGTGCGTTGGTAGTTTTCGTGTATTAATTGGTTAGCATCTGTCAAGCAATTTATGAATGAAAATTTCCTTGTAATTTCAATACGTATTAATTTCTGCTGCCACCACACACTTTGTATGAGACGGCTCTATGCTTAATTTTAATGAAAGAGTTCTATGTTTTGTCCATGCATTTGGTAAAATAGAATTGTATGTATTGTGGGGAAATCCTAATTGGTGAGCCTGCCCGTACCCCAGGGGGTTCGTGAAACGAATTGCCTCTTGTGTGCCGGTTGGGGTACTTGGTCTGACTGGATAAATTTTACTGTGGCATTGGTGATTTTTACCTAGAGCTCTTCTGAACAAGCCGTACATGCAATATCGTTCGTTTAATATATATCCTGTCAAAATCGGCATTTGCAATTTCAGTGCCTACCGATCATGGGCCGACTGGGCACTCGAGCCGAATAGATTGATGAATCTGCCCTTGCCCCAGTGGGTTCATGATAAGGGCGCTTTGGATTCAATTCGCAGGCCGGCTGGATACCGTGGCCGAACAATTTTGGTAGGATTCAATACGTATTCAATCAAAATCGGCATTTGCAATTTCACTGGCATTTGCAATTTCACCGCTTACCGATCATGGGCCGCGGGCACTCGCGAATATATATTGACGGTCGCCCTTGCCCGGTGGGTTCATGATAAGGGCGCTTTGGATTCAATTCGCAGTGCCGGATACCCGGCGAACAATTTTGGTGGAATTCAATCGATTCAATCAAAATCGGCATTTGCAATTTCACCGCCACCGATCATGGGCCGATCGGGCACTCGAGCGAATATATTGATGAATCGCCATTGCCTCGTGGAACCTGTGAGCAGGTTGAACCAACCACCTGCCCTGCCGTCATCCCATTCGGCGTCGGACGATTAGGTTTGTAATTAATGAATCTGCCTCGATCGCGTTGCCTTTGCGAGTGTTTAAAGAGTCTGGTAGGTACTGTGTTCGAAGGGACAGCTTTAAAGAGCGGTCCGTAAGTCGTGTTCGAACTCTGAAGGAAGTCGACAGCGAATGTCGAACAAACGCTTTTTTAACAGCAAAGGGGAAGCGAAGACATTGGCTGAGCTGGGTGGCGATATGAATCGCAGTGAACATCGAGGCGCGCCCTTGTGCGCGGGGAGCAAGAGCTCTATGAGTAGAGAGGGGCGTCGATCTCCTCGACGTCGAAGCAGGTCGCCCAGACGAGAGAGGCAGTCTCAAGCGAAGTTGCCACACGCCCGCGTCGAAAGGAAATCAGACGCGACTCCGTGCCCGTTGAGTTTTGCAGTGTTTGTGAAGAATAAGCCCATGACGGAAGCGGATTCGATCGTGCGAGATCCAGATGTAGCGGTCGAGTTCGCTCGACAAATATTTCCTCCTGAAGTTCAGCAGTCGATGGTTGGTCGTCAGGACTACGAAGTGTTTCGCGAGGGTATACATGGAGCGGTGAAAGGACTCTATACGGCTTACGAAGTTGGCATGCGATTGCGCGCCGCCCGCCGAGAAATGGCGGAAAAGGAAGAGCGTATCCGGAGTTTGGAGGCTCGAGCGGAGGCGGCTGAACGTGCGTTAGGGACGATCAAGGCTCGAGCCTGACCAATAGGCGAGTGAACCCAATCGTTGAAGAGGGTTACCGACGGCTTATAAGCGCCATTGCCATTCGATCGGGATACTGGCGAGTATGTTCGCCTTGAGTCCGCAAAGGGAGGTCCTATGAAAAAGGTTTTCACGAAGGGCGGTGGTCGAATTCATAAGACCAAGGAAAAGCCCGCCGAAGAAGTCTGTCGATGTGAAAACCGTGGGTTTAGGCATGGTTGGATCGGGGCAACTCTGTTGCGAATCTCTTCGCTGGCAGAATTGATGCGTCGCCTCGCCATCGTAAGAAGGACTTCCGTTTTACGCTTTTGAGGTCGAAAAGAGTGAGGATGAGGGTGATGCCGCATAATATGTATTTGTTGTATGGTTGGACGCTAGTCGCGTTAATTATGTAATTTCTTGATGTTTAATAAAAGATGCTTTATGGGAAATATCAAATTCTCTCCGCATTCGTCGCATGTTTAATTTTATTGCATGTTTAGCTAGATGAAAATATACTAATCGGACTCGTCGTTTTAATTCGATCGCCCGATTGGTTGGCTTGATCGGCCTCCATGTAATGGCCGTCGATTTAGAATTAAACCATTGCGTATTTCAAATTGGGTAAGCCATGAGCGAGGATGAAGGGTGTCGGCATTCTTGTTTTTGTTTGCAAGACGGCACAAATGCCGCATATCTAGCCGATTGGGATAGATGGTTCTAACCCTTAGCGTTTTAGTCAACCGCTGGTTTAACCAAGTCATGGAGAATGTTGATCGGCCTTTGTCTCATGGGGTTTAACGCCGATAAGAATTACTTGAGATCTGGGCCTCGAAATTGGGTCATTCGAGAATAAAAGCAGCGGGGCCCTTATGCGTCGAACCTATTTAGTTCCCGCAGGCTATTGTATGGGATAATGCAGATCGAGAGTTCTCGCCATCGAACGTGATGACGATTGCAGGCTCGGCTTCCGCGGACTTGGCGTTCCGCTGGTTGGCGGAGGATTTTCGGTGTGGGCGGTGGACCCGTGAAAGGAGGAACCGAAACTCGTCGATCTCAAGTTCTTTGAAGCGACGCCGAAAGGAGATACTGACCGTTCCCGAGACCTTCCTTGTCTTGGATCTTGGCCTTGACGTTGTCGATGGCGTCGAGGCGGGGATGGCGATTCGACGCGGATGTGCCCTTGAATCGATGGATTCGTTTGTCTTAGAAGTTAGAAATAGATATTGTAATGTTCGAACGCAGTTGCGTCGATGTAACAACTTTTTAATCGAATAAAAAGTGTCATTACATAAAGAGTGTTATTTTATGTATTTTACTTCATATGCTTTAATAGTTTGCTGTTAGCTTGCCATTGAAACTGTTGTGGTTTAAACCCTTTTTTTTTTTTTTTTTTTTTTTTAAGCGGGGGTCGGCCCCTGCCTTAGGCGGATTGGCCAAATTGTTGTATTCCGGGCCGGCTAAGGCATGTTGTCCGGATCTTGCGTTAGTGATCTCACTGATTAACGGGGCATTACCCTCATTTAGGCCAGAGGTGTCGTGTAATAAAAAGTTCAATTGAAACTAATTCTGGCCGATCGTGATATCCACGACGGGCGCTCCGAAGGCGGAGGCTTATTCGGCCCAGATGACGTGCATCTAAAAGGTGCTACGAACACGGAGACTTGTGGCCAATCGCGACATCCACGAAGGGCGCTCCGAATCCGGAGGCTTATTCGGCCCCAGATGACGTGCATCGACAGGGCGCTCCGAATCCGGAGACTTGTTTTGGCCAATCGCGACATCCACGAAGCGGCGCTCGAATCCGGAGGCTTATTCGCCCCGTATGACGGCATCGGCAGGCGCTCGAATCCGGAGACTTGTATTGGCCAATCGCGACATCCACGAAGCGCTCCGAATCCGGAGGTTTATTCGTCCCCAGATGACGTGCATCGACAGAGCGCTCCGAACCCGGAGTCTTGTTTTGGCCAATCGTGACACCCCCCAAGGGCGCCCCGAATCCGGAGGCTTATTCGGCCCCAGATGACGTGCATCGACAGGGCGCTCCGAATCCGGAGACTTGTTTTGGCCAATCGCGACATCCACGAAGGGCGCTCCGAATCCGGAGGCTTATTCGGCCCCAGATGACGGTATCGGCAGGCGCTCGAATCCGGAGACTTGTTTTGGCCAATCGCGACAGCCACGAAGGGCGCTGCGAATCCGGAGGCTTATTCGGCCCCAGATGACGTGCATCGACAGGGCGCTCCGAATCCGGAGACTTGTGTTGGCCAATCGTGACATCCACGAAGGCGCTCGAATCCGGAGGCTTATTCGCCCCGGATGACGGTATCGGCAGGCGCTCGAATCCGGAGACTTGTTTTGGCCAATCGCGACATCCACGAACGGCGCCGAATCCGGAGGCTTATTCGCCCCGTATGACGGTATCGGCAGGCGCTCGAATCCGGAGACTTGTTTTGGCTAATCGCGACATCCACGAACGGCGCTCGAATCCGGAGGCTTATTCGCCCCAGATGACGGTATCGGCAGGCGCTCGAATCCGGAGACTTGTTTTGGCCAATCGCGACATCCACGGCGGGCGCCCGAATCCGGAGGCTTATTCGCCCCGTATGACGTGCATCGGCAGGCGCTCGAATCCGGAGACTTGTTTTGGCCAATCGTGACATCCACGGCGGCGCTCGAATCCGGAGGCTTATTCGCCCCGTATGACGGTATCGGCAGGCGCTCGAATCCGGAGACTTGTTTTGGCCAATCGTGACATCCACGAAGGCGCTCGAATCCGGAGGCTTATTCGCCCCGGATGACGGCATCGGCAGGCGCTCGAATCCGGAGACTTGTTTTGGCCAATCGCGACATCCACGAAGGGCGCTCCGAATCCGGAGGCTTATTCGGCCCCAGATGACGTGCATCGACAGGGCGCTCCGAATCCGGAGACTTGTTTTGGCCAATCGTGACATCCACGAAGGGCGCTCCGAATCCGGAGGCTTATTCGGCCCCAGATGACGTGCATCGACAGGGCGCTCCGAATCCGGAGACTTGTTTTGGCCCCAATTGGGTTGAAGGTCGTGCAAACAAAATCCGCTTTCATTAAAATGAAGTTTCAAAGATAAGCATCAGGTCCCACAAGTTGGGTCTGCAGATGAATTCGCATAAGATCTACATTCGTGTGGATTGCTGCGAGCCACGGATCTCTTCAATCCCGCGATCTGTTGGGAAGCGCATAAGCTGATGGTAGGTGCTTGGGACGGCCTTCATGACGTGCAACCAGGGGCGGCCTATGATGGCATTATACTGCGATGGAAGCTTTACAACCAAGAATTCTGTGTCGACCGTTTTTGAGCCCGCCCGAACCGGCAGCACGACCTTCCCCAGCGGATACTCTGGATTCGCGTTGAAGCCGAACAGCGGCTGGGACGATGGTGACAGATCCGACTCGTTAAGGCCGAGTTCTACAAAAGCTTTGTAGTACAGGATTTCAGCAGCACTCCCTGGGTCTATGAGGATGCGTTCAACGCTGAACTGACGTACCCGTAGCGTGACGACCAAAGGGTCGACGTGGCTGGCCTTCATTCCGAGGAGGTCGGAGTCGTCGAACCCAATCGTCGGGGCTTCACTGGGGCTGCCGGTTTGCCTGTCATGTTTTTGGGGAGACGGGTGCGATTGGATCGTGTGGATGACCGGGGCGGTCGGCCGACCGTAGATCATATGGATCACACCAAGCGGAGGTGAGTCCTGTCTCAGGGCTAATGCTTTAATCGGCGTTCCCTTGCTAACATATTGCTGCAGCCGACCATCCTGCACCAATTCTTCCAGATGATCCTTCAGTGCATAGCAATTCTCGGTTTCGTGGCCGTGATCTTTGTGGTATTCGCATCGTCTGTCCCGCCTCCGTGTGTCGGGGGGTCCTATCATTTTTGGCGGCCACTTAAAAAACGGGAGATGCTGGACCTTGGTCATTATTGCCGCGATCGGTTCTGTTAGCTCCGTATATTTCTTGTCGTTTCGCCTTGAGCGTCTGCTGTCGACTTGTAACTGTTCGTTTGCTCGGTAGGGGCATTGATCGTTTGTTCGGCGGGAATCACGCCTTTTGTCTCGCTTGGTTCGTTGCCGTGGTTCAGGGCTTGGTGGCACGGAGTTTATTGGTCGAGCAATTTCGGGGAGTTCCGTTTTTCTGGAGCTTTGTCCGGCCTTTGTTCTCAGGGCATCATCTTCGACTTTGCAATATTCTTCGACTTTCTTCATCAAGGCCCAGATCGCTTTGGGGGCCTCTGGTCAAGAGCTGCGGAAGTAACCGCTGTCGGTGTAAGCCCATTTTGAAGGCGGTTATGGCCATGGAGTCGTTGCAAGCGTCGTCAACCGTGTTGAAGCACTCCCAATATCGAGCCAATACGCCTCGAGCGCCTCTCCGACCGATCTCAGACGCCTGCAGGGAGTCGGCCTGCTTTGGTTGTACCTCGCTGGTAATGAATCGCCCCGAAGACTTTTGCAATTGGTGGAAGTTCTTGATCGACGCCGCTCCAACTTGTAATACCACCGACGGCTAGCGGTCCTAGACTATCGGGGAATATTCGCACATGAGGGCCTCGTTATTCCGTGATGTAAGGTCATGGCTCGCTTTGTAGTGACGGATATGATCAAGGGTCTGATTTTCCGTCAGAAAGAGTGAATGACGGAGCTTTGAATTTCTTGGGCAAGGACGCCTCGTGATTCTCCGAACGAAAGGGTCATGACGATCTTCCTCGCTCGAGCCGCTTCTTCGCTTGTTTCTTGATCGCGAATCTTTGTCGAGGAGCCGGAGGTTTCGGATCGTTCCTTCGCATCGAGCCCGTGGATAATGAGTTGAGTCGCTGGTAACCTTTGGTCGGGCCTGCGGGTCTCCGGCCCGCCCGCCCTGGGAATGGCTCGGTTTTACGCGCATGGCTTCCTTAGATTTTGCTACCTCCAGGCCAAGTCTTGACGGAGTCGTTCGCTCGCCGATCATGTTCTCGAGCCTTTGTTCGTTTCGCTTCGCTTGTTCGATGACGTACCGCATTGTTTCTTGTCGAAGTCGTTGGCGAAGTCGAACGCATAAGGTGCGTCGTCCGCAATGGTTTCTTTTCCGAGCATGTTCGCTGGGGTGAGGTCGTCTTCCTGCGCGATGGCGTCGGGGGCTATCGGAGGATCTTCGGTCACGCCTTCCATGGATATGTTTGAGTATTCCCACAGACGGCGCCAATTGAGGTGAATGTGGTTTGGAAATACTCTTCAGATCCCCGAAGACGCCAATGAGCCTCTGCTAGTCACCTGCAAAAATACAAACTCCGTCGGGGTGCGGAATTAGCACCGACGACAAGTTAGTTCCTCTCAAGAAAGCTTGCTTGCTCATCTCTAGAAGTAATTTACATACCTTTATAAATCTGAATCTCTTGTATTTATAGCCATTTTCCAAATTTCGGGCAAGAGTCTACTTTTAAATCGTTTATTTATTCTTTTATTTATCCTGACGTGCTTTTTCCAGTATACTCGGCCCGAGAGTCCTACTCGGCGTCTCGGCAGAGCAGAATGGAGCCGTTTAACACCCGGCTCTCTGTGCGTATCGGACTTCTCCCCTTTAATTATACGGCTCCCACAATGCCTAAGAGATACATTTTGTATCAATAGCTGAGATTAATTCCCAAATTCATCATAGGGTCAAGATTTCTTTAATTTCCACTCACCCACCTTCTTTTCTCCATTTTTCTTTACTCATGCTCTCTCTCTCTCTCTCTCTCTCTCTCTCTCTCTCCTTTTTATCTTTTTTATTTCCCCCCAGTTTTTTATTTTCCTCCATATTTCTTTTTTTTTTTTTCCCTTCTTGATCACTTATTTTATTTACATTGTGCCTTCAGGTAGTATTTTATATTATATAAAATATAAAAGGGAAATTCTGGGGTACACAAATTTGGGGTGTGTACCATATGCACCATAGTTATGATCTTTGTAATATTTGGTTATGATCTATTAAGATGTTAGTTATGACTTGGTTATATATATTATCTTGTTGGTTATGACACATTATAATATTAGTTATAACATTATTTTAGTTATAATTCAAGAACTCTTTAGTTATATGGGTTTTAGTTATAACTCTTTTTTCTTCTTTTTTAACTAGCATATCACCCGTGCTATGCACGGATTGTGTTTACAATTATCTATATATGTGAATTGTGATTTTTAAATATTTTTTTTAAATGTCTTCTTTTTTTTTCTTTTTTTTTATATTATATTAAAGTTTAATATTTTGATAATAATCATATGTGTTGGACTTTTCAATGAATTAAATGTCTTTTTTTATTATATTATATTAAAGTTTAATATTTTGATAATAATAATATGTGTTAGACTTTTCAAGAATTTTTTTTTATGCTTGTTCTTAATGCATTAAAGTTTTATTATGAGGGTAAGACTTGGGAGTTAGGAGAAGTTAATAAATGCTAAGATTATTATTTTTTTAAATAAAAAAATCAGGAAATTTAGATTGGGAGATTGGAGCTCCCACAAGGCTTGGTGTTAAAAATCCCCTTTTGCTTAATATATAGTATAGATAGATTATGACTCCTATAAGATTGAGTTATAAGTCATAACTTATACAGTACACATAGTATTATCATATATATATAGTAAATTCTAATAATTATTAGGGCAAATTACACAGGTGGTCCCTATAGTTTACTTCTTGTATCATTTTGGTCTTTATATTTTCAATTGACTTGATTTTGACTTTTAATTTTAAATTTTGTGTCAATTTAGTCCAATTGATAATATCGTTAGTATTTTTTAAGAAAAATTATCATTAAATTAGTTAAGATTAACTAACTAAATTGGGTAAATTTGTAATTTTGCCATTGAAAATGTTAAGATTCTTATCCTAAGAGTTTCGCAATTTCCTCACAAAACATATGGTCTTGTTGATTATTGGTACATTATCTATATGAGTTTTTATGGAATAATGGTCAAAAGTTTTGATGGCATGCTTAAGCAAAAATCTTGTAATATCCTTCTTGGTTTAATAAATGTGTGTTGTCTTGGTGCATTTGTTAAAAGCATATTGACATTTGTAGAAAGTTGGGCACAAAGGTTGTTGTTTGTCTGGTAAAAGAATGGAGAAAAGCATGCCTTAGCACATGGAGAGAAGAAGTCTGCAAAAGTCTGAAAAAATAGCTTGTCTGCCATGCATCATCGTGTCCGCGATTAAGAAGCATGGCGGCCATGACCAGACCTCAAACAAGCCGCGAGAAAAACATGCTCACAATACTTTTCTTTGTATACCGCAACTAGCATCTCGTGCTTGCGACCCTTAGCTTGCTTCTACGAATGTGTTATGTTTATAAATAGCATGCTCGTTCAGTTATGTATTTCTATCCCTTGAGTTTGTATCTTAAGTGTGTATTCTGAGAGAGTGTTGTAGTGAGGTTACATTGTATATTTCTCTCATGTTTGCTTGATGATTCATTCTCATTTGTTCTTTCATGAAATCATCAAGTCTTAACCAAATCACAAAATAATTCGTAAGTGTTCTTGAGTGAGTCATAGATTTGACATCTCAATTGTGATGGCGAACATACACTGATTGAAGGATATATGTTAAGTTACTTGTAGGTCTCAAGCAAGCGTGAAGTGTTTGGTCACTGTAAGAAATCTATTGTACTACTCGTCCTCATAGTGGATTGTTATTGTGGCCGACATCCCGTGGTTTTTTAATCACTTGTTGGTGGATTCCAACTGTGATTTTTCCATGTAAAAATCATTTGTGTTTTGTTTGCTCTTTGCTCTTTCTTTTATTGTTGAGCTTGGGTGGTTTGAAACTCTAAATACATAATCATAAGATCATGGGACTATAATTTTTCAATTGGTGTCAGAGTGGATCGCTTGTCCTTTGTTTTCAAGAAAAGCTATAGTAACATGATTTGTTCTTCGTGATATTGATTATAATGCGTGATGATGAGTCATTTGATGAATTTTATGCCAAGCTAAGTGATATTGTCAATTCTAATTTTACTTTGGGCGAGAAAATTCCTGAATCTAAGATTGCTACAAAAATTTTGAGATCATTACCCGATCATTTTCAATCAAAAGTTATAGCTATAAAGGAACCTCAAAGCATTGACACTCTAAAGATGGATTAGTAGATTGGAAATTTACAAACCTATGAGTCAAATCTTCTTTCAAAGAAAAAATAGAAAGATGCTTTAGCTTTCAAAAGTACTCATGAGGATGTAAATAAATCTAAGGTTGATGATGAATTTGAATACGAGATGCTGGCGTTGTTTACTAAACAATACAAAAAAATTCTGAAAAAGAAAACGTCAAATCTTAAGGATTCAACTTCTAAGGAAAAAGGGAATGAGAGACTCAAAAATCTTGTTAAATCTGATAAATAAATTTCAAGAAGTTAAATTTTCCTCTTCAGTGTCCATCTAAGAAAAAGAGGAAGAAAGTTCTTGCTGTCACTTGGGATGATGAAAGTGATTCAGACCAGGAGAAAAATGAAGGAAGATCAAGTGAAAACTCATTCATGGCCTTTCATGCAACCTTACCTTCTCCAAACAAGTAGCTTTGGTTGCTAGGACTGATCTTCCTAACGAAAACACTAATTCACTCAATGATGATCCCTTGGATAGTGAAGAAGAAAATTTTGAGGAAACCTATGAGAAGATGTACAAGCAATGCCGCAATCTCACAAAGCAAAATTTCATATTCACAATGAACTTGAAGAAATGTGAGGAAGAAAAAGATTTCTTGAAGAAAGAACTCGATGGGGTTCAAGCAAAAATGGGGTCCTCATCATGGACAAAGCCTCACTAATTGACAAACTTAACACCTGTGAGAACGAAAGAAATTAATTTCTTAGTGCTCACGATGAATTGAAAAAAGAGAATTTGCATTCTTTCTGATGAGGCAGAGAAAAGTGAAAAATCAAAAAAGGAACTTGAAGAAAAAAATTTGCAAAAAGGGAACTGGAACTTATAGGAGCCAATGCTACTCTCAAGCTTTGGAACAGCAGCTCAAAGAACTTGAATGAAGCCCTTAGTGATCAGCAAATGGGGTCTGATAAGAGTGGTCTAGGCTACATCAAAGGTGTCAACTCCGAATCCAAGTCTTCCTTCTCAGCCAATTCTCAAGGAGTGCAAGGGTTTGTCGCCGTAAAAGGTAATATTCCTACTACTCTTCATGTTGCTCATATGCCTAAAAAGAAAAATGACAAGTAGTCATCATTATGGTAAAACTGATCACATACATCCTTATTGCTTTGATTTGTATAGTTTTTTTAAAAGAAGTAATAGAAATTATAACACTTCCTAGGTAAGGAGACAATCTTTCATGTCAAAACAAAATTTTGTTAAAACTCCTCGCAGCAAAACTAGAGCTATTTGGATTAGAAAAAGTTACTTAACATGTTTTGTGGTTCACACTACCCTTAAGGCTCATAACACTAGCATGTGGTACCTTAATACCGGTTGTTCTCGTTACATGTCTGATGACAAATCTTTTTTTACCACAATTGATCATTTTGAAGGAGGTCATGTCACTTTTGGAGACGGTAGTACTTTTAAGGTCATCGATAAGGGATCTATAAGTGCTCCCAGGTGTAACTCAACTTTTCGTGTTCCTTTCGAAAGGCAAATAGCCCTACAGTTTGGACTCCCATGTGGTTCTAAATCTGATTTCACAAGTGCAATGTAAAATAGTGAAAACACAAAAAAAGTCCAAATCCGGCAATTCTTTTTGGAAAATCAATGTTTGAATCAAAATGCCAAAAATGGACTACTTTGCCAGATTACAGAGTCGCCACCTAAATATTTTTGAGAAATTTAGGAAACCCAAGACTCGTGTTGAAGGCCATTAGTCCATTATCACCAAAGTGTCTCGGCTCGGGAACTTAGGTACGAGAGGGGAAGGTGGTAGACCGCCCGAACTCTGCTCCGTGCGCGAGGGCACGAATTGTAGTTCTTAGCTACTACAATTCGGACTCTTGTCACGGTTTTGAATCTAATCTCACAAAGTACGATGTAAGACTGATAAATCACCAAAGAGTACAAATCCGGCAAATCGTTCTGGAAAATCGATTTTAATCAAAAAGTGCCAACCATGAACTGCTTTGCCAGATTTCAGAGTCGCCACCTAAATATTTTGTTTTTGGGAAATTTAGGAAACCCTAACTCGTGCCTAAGGCCACGTGTCCATCATCACCAAAGTTGCCTCGGCTCAAGAACTTGGGCACGAGGGGGGAAGGTCATGAAATGAGCACCCCTGCTCGCCTGATCAAAGGATCGGCCTCTACTAAACATGATATGTTATTTTGAAAACACATGTGTTCTTTTTCCAGTTTATTAGCTAACCTACTATGTGATGTGCACAGCATATAAGTATAGACTAAATCACTTAAGTTGGAACAAAACATCTCATGTTTGTTTTTCGAAAATGGTTTGAAGTTGCTACTCGCAAGTAGGCTAAAACACGGATTTGCCACCCTCAAGTAGACTTAAAACATGATGATTTGCCACTTCAAGTGGGCTTAAAACTCACATTTTGATGAATTGTTCCAATTCAAGTAATCAAACCTTCATCCACAGGCATTCATGCAGTTAAACACATAAGCACATAGCCTCATGGCAAGCATGCTATCATGGCAGTCACTTAACACACATGCAAGGATGCTAAAGCATAAACAGTCACCGAGTACTCCGAGCCAAAACAACAAACTAGTTAGAAAACAATGCATGCTTCTAACTATGTCAACAATACCTAATGCAACATATGCAATATGTAGCTAAATAGGCTCGGCTATTCTAAGATGGCATATGAATACAACACTTGATAACATGCTCTGAAACACGTATTCAAGAAAGTGTATTGAAATACAATGTAGTTTGAATGATGCGCTAAGCCCAGTGCATACAATACGAATGAATGAATGCAAACATGCAAGCATAAGTATGCTAATTGAAATATTCCCTAATCTAACCATCAAAAGCTGATAAGTAAAAGGAAGAAAGAAATGGGGGTTGGAAGACATGCACACACACACGCACCCTTATTACAGCATTTGCCCTCACGATGGAGGGTCTGAATAAAATGAAAGCTAACTAGCTACACTAATTAAGGTAACTATTACAAACCAAACTAATTAACTAACTAGCTAATTAATTATTACAACACAGATTGAATCAACTAACTATTCTAAGTTAATTAAGTACAAACGAAATTAATCAATTAAACACTTAACTAATTAATTACATAATAATTAGGCTAATGAACTAGTTTAGCTAAGTAATTTAAACAAATGGCCTCGGGAAGCGAGGGGGGGATACGCATGCTCGGTCAGCTTCACTCGGAAATCCATTACCATGTCCAGAATTGCCTCTGTTTGCATTTGATTTGTTCTCTGAAAGTTGCACAAACCTCCAAATTGCTTCTGCTCTAACATGGGGACCTACTGGTGGGCTGCCAACCAAAAAATGGGGGTGTAGACCAGGTGTAGACTAGAAAAACTTGTTGTAGACCAGAAAAAGTGGTCGGTCGACCACCTTTACTGGTCTGCCGACTAGAAATTTTGCCAAACTCTAGTTTTGTTGCAACAGAGAACAAGAAGGGGCGTATCGGTGTATTTGCAAGATATGTGTGCACAACCACCCTCCCTATCATTTCTCAAGCTCAAGGGAGTGCGGTACTCGACTCTCGGGCCACCAACCGAGCATTGCAATACACGATGGCCGAGGAGCCAAGTTTGCACAAGTCAATGTCAATGAATGCACAAATAACACATAAGGGCCTCCACCCTATCATACACAATCAAGGGCGTCGGCGACCGAGAAATGAGGCACCTTTCATCACTTCAAATATGAAATGACCATCGTTCCTCCTGTTTAGATCAACATCCGATCCAAACACAACGCAATGCAACACACATGCAAACAACATGCTTATATAACAATGTTAATGTGGCATGCACAAGGTTCTAACATATGAACAATGCATGCATGGCATGTTCAGAGGCCAAGAACATCAAAACTAGTAAAGAGCATCTCACAAGGGGCATGCAATACCAAGTTTTAATGGCTAAACCAACTATGGACAGACCTAAACCATGCTAAAATAGTGGCCTAAATGCGCTGAGATGATAGCATGAAAGACAAGAAAATGATGCTCATGCATTAACACATGAACAAAGCATAGAAGCACAGCTCTCAAACATAATGAAGAAGTGACAAATGTGAGAGTGTAGCTACACTATATGCACTGAAATCATGTGTAAAATGATGCCAAATCATCCAAACAACACAAGCATAGCATCCTAAGGACCTTGAATCATTAGGCTAGTCAAAGCTATTGCACTTCAATCATGCATGAAAAATCCCATATGACCCAAACTACTCAAAACAAAGTTGAGGCATGCTAAATCAAGGCCGAAAGCATGCTAAAACATAGGCTCAAAAGGCAAGGAAAGTGTACTCATTCATTGGCTCACAAACAAGGCATAAGGCATAATCCTCCAGAGCAATGAAAGAGTGATAAACATGGGAGTATAGCAAAGACATAAGCTCTAAAATTACATTCCAAATGATGCCAAATCATGCACATATCACAAATAAGGCATGCTAAGAGGCTCAAAGCTTAAGGCTAGCAAAGGCACTTGCACCATAGCCATATCAAGCAAGCCCCAAAAGACCAAGGTGACCCAAAGCAGTCCTAAAGTATGCCAAAACAAGGCCAAAAACATGCTTGAACATAGCCAACATATGTTAGAATGGGAGGCATAAAGCATGATGCATGCAAGGCCAATGAGCATGATTACACTACAAGTGTAAGAAGCAAATGAGGGATGCTCTAAGAAACCAAAAACAGAGTTGTATCATGGCAAAATAAGACCAAAAACACACTGCGATGGTAGCCCAAAAAGCTTAGGCAAGCATGCATGCCAATTAGCTCATGATTAAGGCATAAAGCACAACCCTCCAAAGCATTGAAAGAGTGATACACATAAGGGTATGATAGTGCAACATGCTCTGAAATCATATATCAAATGATGCTAAATCATGCGAATAGGCCAAGCAATGCATGCTAGTAGACTCAAAACACAAAGCTAGTGGAGGGGCTTTACACTATGGCTATACAAAGCAAAGCATACATAACCAAGACCACCCAAACCAGACCTAAAGCATGTGAAATCATGGCAAAAAGCATGCTGAAATAAAGCCAAAACAAGTTAGAACCATAGGCCAAAGTAGTAAGCATGCTAGGCTAGTGAGTGGAATTGCACTACAAGTGGAAGGAGCATACAAGAGGTAACCAAACCAACCCCAAACAGAGCTATATCATGGAAAAAAAAGGCCTAAAACATGCTAAGATAGGGCCCCAAGAAGGTAGAAAAACATGCTAACTTGATAAGCTAATAACACATGCAAACAAGGTACAAAAGGGGGGGGGGGACCACCCCCACCTATTTTGGGTCCCAAAACACACTTTCCACCACTGAAATTCCTTTGGAATTCAGTGGTGAAAAGACCAAACAAAGGTGACCTCAAAGGCCTAAATGGATAGCTCAAATCAAGGCAAAATAAGGCACAAAAGGGAGTAGACCAACTCCAACACCAATGAGGCCTCAAACAAACACTTTAAGCACTTGAAAAGGAAGCTTTTTTCAGTTTAAAGTTAAGCCAAAAGAAGCATGCAAAGGTGGCCTAAACTTAATACAAAAACAAGCCTAAAAGGGGGTATATGCTTACCCTTGAAGAACCACAGCAAGAACAGCCACTTCTGAGGCAAAACTAAGCTTTTGAGCTTCAAACAAACCTCCAAGAATCTCAGCTCAAGAGTGAAGGTGTTTTAATATGTGTTTAGTGCAAAAGTGTGAACAAAACTCACTTTAAGGCACAAAATGGAACAAATATAGAGAGAGAGAGAGAGGGAGAAATCAAGATAGAGATAGATATGTATAGCCCTAAGAAAAATTTCTAAACCTAAAGCAAGAGGGAGGAGGCTCCCTTATATAGAATTTCATGCCTCAAGCTTGTTTAACAAGCTAGAGGCTTGAAGCAATCCCTCCATACACGTGTATGGAGGATGCCTTCTGTGCCTAACAGTTGGCACAATTGGCAAGGAAAATATCTGTAGAAAATGTAGGAAGGCCGCCGACCAGTTAAAGTGGTCGACCGACAACTCCCACTAGTCGACCGACAACAAAAGTGGTCTACAGGGCACAAAACTGGTTGGCAAGGGAGGAAAAGGGTCTGCAGAGAGAGTGTAAGGTGGTGGCAAGCTGTCAACCACCTTAGGTGGTCCACAGACCACCCACCCTAGCTGGTCGACCACCAAAAGTGGTCTACAGGGGAGGAAAAGTGGTCTAAAGGGGGAAAAACTAGTCTACACCCCTGTTCCACCCTCCAGGCAAAGGGTAACAAGGTCTAGTTCAAAAATAAACCAAAAAGGAAGCAAGACAAGAGTTCGCAAGGCGAGGCACTCAACCGGAAGCCTAGAAAACTAGTCTACGAGTACAAAAGGTGGCCGACGAGAGGGAAAGGTAGTCTACGACTACAAAAAGTGGCCTACAGGCCTTTGTTTCCCTCTAGGCAAAGGCAGCAAGGCATGGTCCAAAAAACCGGGCCAAGAGGAGAAAGTTAAGAGGTCCCGAGACAAGGCGCTCAGCCGAAGGCTTCGGAAACTCAAAACGAGCACAAACATGCACAAACATTGAGCGCTCAATCGATGACGTCTGAGTCTTAAGGTCGGTCAAAAATGGGGTGTCTACAAAGGTCATGAATTGAGCACCCCACTCACCCGATCAAAGATCAGCCTCTACTAATCATGATGTGATTTTTTATTTACATTATATGTTTTTGTTCCGATTATTAGCAATTTTTACTATGTGATGCGCACACAATTATAGACTAATTTGGAAAAATTGGAACATTTGATTTCGTGTTTTGTTTTGAATTGTTTTGTGAATATGCCACTTGAAAAAGTAGGCTAAATTGGACAATCAATTACATCATCCCAATTTAAGCAACTAGCCTTCATCTACAGGCATTCAAACAGTTATATCATTTAAGCAATTAGCCTCATGGCAAGCATTCTTGGACATGGCAACCCAAACATTAGAAAAGTATGCATGTTCCTAATTAATGTGATATGACTAATGCAACGCATACATTATTTATTTTATAGGCTCAGCTATGAGCATGGCATATGAATCCATTCAAGACATGCAAGAGGACACGTATTCGAGTAATAAATTTGAACATTTGATATTAGGTTAGCATGATGAGTCGAGCCTTGGATGCATGCAAGACAATGGATGCAAAACATGGAGTATGCTAACGAAACGTGATGTTTCTAAACTAACCATCGTAAGCAGGTAACTAAAGGGAGAAAGATGTGGGGTTGGAAGACATACAACTTATTACAACATTGCCCTCGTGCAAGAGGGTGCAAATCAAAGTTCGAAAGTCTGAATTAAACTACTTATTACAAAATCGAATGAATAAATTAAAGCATTAACGAGCTAATTAGGCTATTACAACAAGGGTAACCATGACAAGTAAACTAGATATCTAAGTTAATTAACTACAATAATTACAAACCAACAATAATAATAATTACAACAATGCATAGAGCATTAATACACAAGGGTTGCATGCACAAGGTCCTGGAACAGCACTGTCTGTCTTGGCTTGCTCTGTTTCACCTTCAGCCATTGCCTCTATTTTCCGCAAAACTACACTACTGACTAGACATTGAGGACCGGTTGGCTCTTAATGAAGCCCGACCAGGCCTAAAGAAAGTCGGTTGTGCCTCAATTTCATGTAAAATGCTATTTTTGTGTTCTGAAGTGAAAACAGTACAGACAGAGTTATTCTGAACTCTGTTTGTCCCTCTGACACTTCTCTATCATGGGAAAGCCTTGAGAGAAGGTTAGAATTGCTTCCAAAACCATCAATGAGAAAATTAATTGCTTGATGATCTCGGGCGTAATTTTGGACAAAAATCAATGAATGCAATCAATTAATAACCACCCCTCCCTCCTATCATGGAGTAAGCTCAAAGAGGGAGGTAGAGACACTTCAAGGGACGTCAAAACACCATGAATTGATGTGTGATGACTCTTGACACAATAGACTCGGCATAACATCCGGTCGAACCCAGGCAATATAACTCATTTTCTTTACATTGGTTGGTTCATTTTAGCAATTTTCTTAGTCCATTCCATTCTTTAGTCCATTTGTCCGAAGTGATAATTGAGTCCACTAAATGAGAAAAAACGTCAAACGAGAGGTGATCCTAAACATGAAAGAGAGACCATGCCATTGACGATGAACCTCCGTAGAGATTAAGCCATTGAGCATAGGTCTCATTTTCATGCTTTGAATAGCCATCAATCAGTTGAAATAACCCACAAACAAAAGAAAAGAAGAAAAGAGGGAGGTTGCAGAAATTAACACATGAATTTGATTATTAGAATGAGACTCTTGACATAAAAATTAACCAAAGAAAAGCTACCAAAGCATGGGTAACACAACATAACAAGCTAGATATGAGGACTTAAGACACAACAAGCTATATATTCAAAGCATACACTATTTAAATGAATTAAACAGCTCATAACAGCTCCTAAAATGTTTAAAATAAATAAATAAATAAAAGAGTAGCTAAAAGCAAGAGAAAGTAAGTAAAAAGAGTAAAGAAAAAGCTATGGAACAAAGCCTGTGGGGTGGCTAACCCTTCCACTTTTTGCAATTTTAAATCACATGTTTCAACCCCAAAACAGTCCAAGAATAGTGCCAAAACAGCCCAAAAATAGTGGCTAAAAGTGTGTTTAAAGAGCACAAAAAGTTAAACAAAAGTAAGAGACATAAAGCTAGTAAGCAAAATCAAGGAGAGGTGACTAACCCCTCCACTTTTGAGACTTTTAAACCATATTTTCCAGCATTTTTAAGCTCTGAAAATCAGTATGAAAACCAAAGAAAAGAGGGCAAAAACAAAGGGTATGAGCTATGGGATAAGGTGCAAGAAAGGGTGTTAAGCCTCTTTACCTTTGGTAGCTCTTCAACCCCAAGTTCCAACACTTGAAATAGGCCCAAAATAGTAGGAGAACGCAAGAAAAAGATAGAGAAAGACTAAAATGAAAGCAAGGAAAAATGTGACAAGCTTATACCTCTTTAAAGAGAGCAAGCTTTGGTTGTTGATCAAACTTGATTCCAAACACCCTCAAGTTTATAAAATATGGTTTGAAACTTTAGCAAAAAGCTTCAAGAACAAGCTCTAATTGTGTATGTATAGCTAAAGAAGGTTTGAGGGTCAAACGAAGAAGGAAGATGGAAGGAGGTCTTTTAGCTCTTCAAAGCTTTTGGAAAACTGACTAACCTTGAATTCTGAAGGAAGAGGTCCTATTCATAGAATTTGAGCCAAAATGGTCAAAAATATCTTCAGACAAAGATATTTGTTCAATTCTCGCCAGCTGTCTGTTTGGCGCCATTGAGACCCAACCGAGCCCTAAAACCCACAGTCGGGCCCAAAAATGCACGGCCAGGCCTAAAAAGAAACTCAGGAAAAGTTTTCATTGAAGCCCAACTGGGCCTTAATGAGGCATGGCCGATTTTAAATGGACTCGGCCTGGCTTCAAAAATCTGCATTCAGGCGCGACTTCAAATGGGCATATCTCTCTCATCCGGACTCTATTTTTGGTGATTCTTGAGTCTAAATTGAAGCCTCGGAAGCCTAATTTCAAATAATGGTGGCCTCATATCTAAATTCTAAGTGTGAAAAGAGATATGCTATTTTAGTGAAGACTGCTCATTTCTGTCCTAACGGATTGATGCTCAACTTCTTCCTAAACTAGTTTTCTTCCCTCCCCTCCTATTTTCTTCAACTACAAACCTATAAATAATATGTTTTAAAGATTTTTTCAAAGAGTTCACCTCCCTTTCATTTATTTCAACTTTGTCCTTACTCAGTTTACCGAAAGTGCAATGTTTTACACAAAATGCAAGCCTCAAAATATCGTAAAAGCATTTGGAAAAATATTTTGAAAAAGAGGGTTTTAAGGTCTAAAATAGTTTGGCCAAAATGGGGTGTAAGGTAGGGGATTAGAGCTTGAATCCAAAGTTCTTCGCTGAGAATTCAAAAGATTGCACAGTGTAACTCTCATCATTGGGTGTTTGGAATAAAGCATCCAAGTCTTAAGGGCGGTCAAAAATGGGGTGTCTACACCAGGCTACCAAAACTTGATAATGTTTTACTTGTGGATAGACTCAAGGAAAATTTGATTAGCATTAGTCAAATGTGCGATTCACATCACGAAGTTTTATTTTCAAAAGACAAATGTCAAATTTTGGATATACAAGGAAATATCGTGATTCATGGAATACGCACATCTGACAATTACTATGGGATTCATTCCACAAATTATGTAACGCCCCCAAAATATTTAACGTAAAAACATCAATCAAAGAATAATTAAACACCAAAAGGTCTTCTTTCTCATTGAACTAATGTTTTCCTTCTCAGTTCCGTGTTCAACATATTAAATACGCTTCCATAAGAGAAAGTTCAACAAGTTAGTGGGTACAAGACAGAATGCCTTAATGGGGTACAAAAATAATTCAAGGCATTGCCTTGTTGCAACAAAAATGGACTCACGGTCCTAAGCAAATAAACTCAGAGCTTCCACATTTAAACATTCATGAGTCTCAACACTCTAATCAAAACAATAGAGTATACTTCATCTCACTAAGGTAGAGGTACCTCATCAATTCTTGAAAATGTTAGATAGGGATGAGCGATATGCGTAGTAGAGATACATTTAACAGAATATCTGATTATTTAAACATTTACATGGCATCATCATAACCCAAACATAATTTAGAGTTTATGTTTAAAATAAAATGAGTAAGAAAACAAATACATTTATGTTCCATTGAAAATCTTTTTCAACACAGGGGTGGTAAATATGCCATGAATCCCTCGTAGGAGCCCCATACTACATATACGTATAGGTTTAAAACCAAAACTATTCCCCACATTTACCGACTATTAATACGGCGGGTGGTGGGCACCCAAAATCATTCGTTTTTTCACTTTTGCCGACTATTATATGGCAGGACCAGTGAACACCCAAAAACATTTTTTCATATTCGTCCGGCAATAAGCTCAAGACAAGGCAATTGGGCACCTTAACTCCCTGCCAGGTACCAACGCAACACATTGTTCTAAAAAACTAACTCTCTACCTGGACTCATACTCTATTTATCTCCCTCTTTTACCACATTCCAAGTAATCAAGTACTCAATAAAACATGAGGTGAATAATGCAAATTGAATACATGGTTATCAATTTCCAAGCCCACAATCTCAACTCAACATACATTAATAATGTATTTCAAACTCTAATTATCCACATAATTTCAAGATTTGAAAGTCAATTCCATCCAAGCATCATTTTTCACCAAATTAAAACTAGGGCTTTAATAAATTTGGGGTTTTTAACCCCTCTTTATATATATAGTAGTTCTCAACACCAATATTCATAATCCATAAGAATTTATTTGAAATTTTTATAAATGTTGGTTAAAATCCCCTTTATGTTAAACATAAAACTTAACTTTTGCTCAATCATCAAAATAAAGTATCATGCTCACAAAAACACCATATAATCATCCTCAAAATAAGAAATACTAAGTTAAAAGTAACTCTACATCAAGTAAAGAGAAACAAGACTAGACTTTTAAGAAGAATCCTTCGTAGAATCAAAATCCAATAGGTAGAAAGCAAGATCCTTACATAGACTCCACTTCTTGCAAGTGTGGACTCGCCTGTTTCATGCCCCACCTTTCAGAAAGGTTTGAAAAGAAGGCCTCATAGTTCAGACTCCTGTGGTTCTGAATCTAGTCTCACAAGTGCAATGTGAAACTAATAAACACCAAGGAGTCCAAATTCGGCAAATCTTTTGGAAAATCGATTTTAAATCAAATAATGCCAAAATTGGACTGCTTTGCTAGATACAGAGTTGCCACCTAAATATTTTATTTTGGGAAAATTTAGAAAACCCTGACTTGTGCCGAAGGCCATGTGTCAGTCATCAACAAAGTTGCTTCAGCTAGGGAACTTAGGTACGAGAAGGAAGGTCATGAATTGAGCACCCCCGCTCGCCCGATCAAAGATCGGCCTCTACTAATCATGATATGAGTTTTTATAAACATTATGTGTTCTTATTCTAGTTATTAAGCTAGCTTTACTATGTGATGTGCACAAACAAGTATAGACTAGTTTGCTCAATTTGGAACAATTCAATTTCATGTTTGTTTGCGAAAATTGTTTGAATTTGCCACCTCAAGTGGGCTTAAAGTTTGTGGATTTGCCACCAAACATAGTGGGCTTAAAACATGATTTGCCACTTAATAAAGTGCGCTTAAAATGCACATTTATTGAATCATTCCAATTCAAACAACAAGCCTTCATCCACAGGCATTCATGCAGTTTAGCATTTAAGAACATAGCCTCATGGCATGCATGCTAAATATGGCAACATTCACACTTTATGCAAGTATGCTAAAGCATAAAAAAAAAACTTACCTAATACTCCAAGCCAAAACAGAAACTAGTTAAAAAGATGCATGATCCTAACTATACAAGATGTTTAATGCAACACATGTATAGAATGCAATTAATAGGCTCGGCTACTAATATGGCATATTGATCGATTTGATAACATGCAATTAAACACATATTCAAATAAGATATTGAAATGGTGATGCAGTTAGAATGATACGCCGAGCCTCGGTGCATGCAATACAAATGAATGGATGCAAGCATAAGGTATGCTAATTTGAAATATGTCTCTAATCTAACCATCAAAAGTGATTAAATAAAAGGGAGAAAGACGTGGGGTTGGAAGACATACACACATGCACGCACACTTATTACAACATTATGCCCTCGCGAATGAGGGTCCGAATGAATAAGGGCTAACTAGCTAACTAATTATTACAAAAGTTGAATAAATGGCTGAACTAATTAACTAATTTATTACAACACTTGAAATGAATAGTAACTATCTAAGCTAATTAAAGTAAATTAACTAGGCTAAGCTAATTAAATATTACAACATCAACTAAAACAATCAAATATTAAATATTAGACTAATCAAATATTACAACACAAATATTAGCTAAAACAATTAAATATTAGCTACGACTAATTAGACTAATCAAATATTACAACACAACTCATTATACTAATGAAACAATTAAAACAATCAAACACATTTGATATGAGCACCAAGGAACATGGATGGAGGTTACATGTGCATCGCCTGAAAGCTGCTCTGTCTACCCCAGACTGCCTCTGTTTCACCTTCAGCCAGTGCCTCTGTTTCTGCAAAACTACACTGCTGGCCACAAACCAAGGGCCGACCATGCATTACTAATGGCTGGCCGGGCCTACAAAGGGCCAGCCGTGCATTGATTTGGTGCAAACTCTGTTTTTATGCTGTGAGGTGAAATCAGTACAGATAGAGAATTTTCAAGCTCTGTTTGTCCCTCATTCCTTCTCTATCATGGAAGAGCCTTAAGAGAAGGTTGGAATTGACTCTGAAACCATCAATGAGCGATATGATTGCTTGATGATCTCAGATGTCATTTTGGACCAAAAATCAATGAATGTAATGCAAAAGACCACCCTTTCCTTTTTGTCATGGAATTAACTCAAAAAAGGAAGTTGAGATGCTTCAAGGACATCAAGAACACCATGGATTGGTGTTTGATGACCCTTGACACAAGGAACTTGGCATGACATCTGGCCAAGTTCAAGCTATTTAAGCCATTTTCTTTAGGTGCATTGATCCAATTTTAAACCAATTTGTTTAGTCATTGACATTCATTGGTCCATCTGTCCAAATGTAATGTTAAAGTCCTCTAACTGAGAAGTGATGTCAAACAAGAGGTCCTTCTAAAACATGGTAAGGAGACTACACCGTTGACGATGAATCTCCGAAGAGATTAAGCCATTAAGTGTAGGTCTCCTTTACATGCCTTGGGTAACCTCAATTGGTTGAAACCATTCTCATGAATGAAAGATACGGATTAATTGATTGATTAGCAAATTTCAGTCTTAAAGCATGTGAAATGAACCAAGAAAGCATGTGAAGCGACAAGTATGCCAACTATGTAACCTCATGTGTACCTAATAAGGTATGAACCAAATGGAAAAGCTTAGACAACCTCAAAACAGTCTCAAATACATGCAAACCAAAGGTGAAACATGCATGAAAAAGGGTGAAAAGCTAGGCAATAAAGATAAGAATTGAAGCTAACAAACAAGAATAAGGAGGGGTGGCTAATCTCTCCATTTTTGGAGCTTCAAAACATGGTTTCCAGCCCTTTTAAACCTCTAAAAATCAATATAAATACCAAAGAAAAAGAGTGAAAAGGAGAAGCGTTTGAGTTATGAAATAAAGGTGCAGAAAGAGCAAGCTCTTTCTACCCTTCTGGTAACCCTTCAAACTCAACTCCAACACTTCAAACAAGCTCAAAAACAACCAAAACAGCAAGAATGAAGGAGTAAAGAACTGAAATGAAAGCAAGGAAAGAGAAAGCAAGCTTATACCTTTCAAGAAGCTAGCTTGTTACTAGAGTTTCCAACTCAATTTTAATGCACTCTCAAACTTGAAATACACTTCCTCGAGATCAACCAAGGCTTTAGGATGATCAAACAAGGTTGTATATGATGTATATAGGTGGTGTAAGCAAACTAGGTTAGCTCAAAGGATGCCATGCAATGGAAAAAGAAAGAGTCAAGGCTCTCAAGGTGTATTTTTCTCTTCTAGATTTTTGTTCAACCCTCAAAACAATTCAAAAGCTTCGGTGTTATAGAATTTGAGCTGAAAAGGTGACAAATATCTTCAAAAATGGACAGCTGGCAGCCTCCTGCCTAGAATAGTGTTTATCGCCATCGAAGGCCAGCCGGCCATCATTGATGCACGGCCGGGTCTTGATGGTCTCTCCTATTTTTTTGGTTCAAACTCATCTCAGGGTGAGAAATGGTCCAGAAATGAAACCCAAGGGTTCAAACAAGGTAAATGTTGAAGATGTGAAGTTATTTCGGAAGCCTGATTGATTCCGAATCGCTGCGAATTCATAATCCAATTTTCATCATTGAGTGCATTAAACCAAGCGTCCGAGTCTTGCGGGCAGTCAAAAGTGGGGTGCCTACAGTTCCCCTTTTTGACAGAGCTCGAAGTCATGAAATGACTGGAGTGAATGTCAAAGCCCAGAGACGACCCATTTTGATAATGTTGCAACACTTGAACAAGAAAGCAAGACACAAAATATTAAAATGGTTGCATCTGCGGGCTGCCTATGTATCCCTTTGCAAGGAATCAAACCAACGTAGTTCTCGGCAAGATGTAAATGATATGCGCGATGCAAGAACATAACTTATGATCATGCAATGTGGTTGTAATGAAACATTTAGATGCAAATGCTATGCAATGAAAATGCCACATTCCAACAAACCAAAACAAGGCATAGCAACCTCAAACACAAAAGTAAGTAAATAAACACGCCACATATGGGAATGACAAACCGAACCACATTTCATGCAGAAAGAATGTAAGAAAATTATGCAAACTTAACTACGTGACGCGTAGGAAAGGCAAAGAGAAACATAACCATTGAGCACACCCGAGGTCTCAACTAAGACCATAATGCGTTGCCGGCGAGAGAAGGAAGGATGGTGTGAACATCGGGTGCACCAGAATGTGTTTTAACTGAAGGGAGGTGTGAACACCGGGACGCACCCGAATGCTCTTAACCAAAACAGACAATCCCAATGCATCTCACACGCAAGGAGAAAATGTGGTGTAAACACTGGGACGCACCTGAATGTTTTAACCAAAGGGAGGTGTGAACACTGAGACACACCTGAATGCTCTTAACCAAGAGGAGTGGTGTAAACACCGGGACGCACCCAAATGTTTCTAACCAAAAGGGGTGATGTAAACACCTGGACGCACCCAAATGCTTTTAACCAAAAGGAGTGGTGTGAACATCAGGATGCATCCAAATGTTTCTAACCAAAAGGAGTGGTGTGAACATCAGGACGCACCCAAAATGTTTTTAACCGAAAGAAGAGCAACAAAATCATCGGGGGCACCGAGATGTCAAATAAGATCCTAACGCGTTGCACACAAAAGAAAACGAGGATGGTGTGAACACCGGGATGTACCTGAATGTTTAACCGAAGGATGGTAACCAAAGGGTTTATCCTAACGCGTTGCACGCGAGAAGAAGGAGAGTAAAAAGATATGATTTGAGGGACACGAATGAATTTAATCTGGAACTCCTCTGAATGAGCCGTACATACAATAACGTCTAATAAGAAACGATGAAATGAAGTGAGCCATGATCCAGTCCAAACACTTCGAACAAATATAGTGGAAACAAACAAACTTCAAACGAAACAAATGAGCTCACATAATAACAACAACTCTTCTTTTCTCTTCTTTTTTTTTCACTCCTTATATATATTTTGCACTTTTTCTTTGTGTTTATGTTATTATATTTTTCTTCTTTTCTCTTTTTTTTTTTTCTCATTTTCTCTTTTTTTTTTTTTTTCTCTTTTTTGTTGACATACAACTCCTGATTCGAGTCAAACCAAAACTAACACTTAAGCAAACTCAAGAATCAAAACAGAAATTAAAACTCAAAACTAAAACCTGAGACCAAAACTCAGAAATTAAAATAATGATGAAATAAAAACAAATTAGCAATGCACAAATCATAAATTAGCAATCTAAGTATACACCCAAATGAATTAGCAATGCACAAAACAAAACGAAATAAAATAAAATAATAAAAAAACACATAAAAAAAAAAAACAACAACAACAACAACAAAAACAAAAAAAAAAAAAACAAATTAAATCACCGAAGGCCGGCCAGGCCTCGGTGATGCACGGCCAAGTGTCGAAAGAGCTCGCCTACCTTCGACAGTGGCAAGGGACAATTTGGTCAATAGCCACACCCGTGGCTCTTAAAACACACAAAACACTCATTTTTAATCTCACTCTAGGTTGAAAACCCTCCTCCTTCTCTCTAAACCACCCTTCTCTCTAGATTTCCTCTCTTTGTTGAGTTTTCACAATAACCCTCACAAATATATCCTAAAACAACTTGTTTTCCTCTTGATTTTGAACCAATTGAAAATTGTTTTGGTTAAAGTTTGGGTTTTCTCTTTGTTTTCTCTCACTTCCACACATTTTTGCCCAATTTTGTCTTATTCCCTCTTGATTTTTCATCCCCTTTTCATTTTGTCTCTCTTAGGGTTTGAAACTCTAGGATCTCACCTACATTTACTCATCCCTTTTCACTTTTCTTCACTTTTTTCATGGCTAGTGACAAGGTTCCCATTCTAGAGCCTGCTATAGGTGTTGGCATTGCCCTTGGCACAAACATGGAGGAGGAAGTCGCTGCATTACTCCTTCTTACCGAGAGGCCTTTTGACGCGGCCACATACCGGCCACGTACACACGTGCCACCTCCTAGCGGCATCCTAAGATTCGAGGGTTTCATTCCCGAGCTAGACGATGATACTTTACTATGAGAGCCCATGGAGCATATCTCTGCCGACGCTTCCACAGTACACAACTCATCCCCCATTTTGCTTTGTATTTTACTTTACATGCACGTTGAAATGTTGAACTTGATGAACAAATCACTTACCCATGCTGCACATACACTGATAAAACTCTCAATTGATAGGTGATCGCTAGGAGGGTAGGCTGCTACGGTTCTATCTTCGGCCCCCAGCGTTGGTACGAGCGGCTTCCCACGGAGGTCCGCACTTTGGTAGATGCTGCTGGTTTTGGGCTCTTTTGTTCCGGACTCATAGAGATAAGGATTGAGTCGTCGCTTTACGGGGCCTTGGTAGAGAGATGGTGGGACACCACCAGCTCATTTCACTTCTCCTCTATTAGGGAGATGACACTGACCCCGTATGATCTCTCGATGTTGACCGGTTTGCGGGTTTGGGGTCGGCGGCCCAGTCTCTTTCAATCCAAATATGATTTAGTGAAGAGATGCACAGCTCCAACTTCTCGGGGCGATTCCAGACACTACCAGCCATGGAATGGTGCGCTATAGCTGGTTTTATGACCATTTCTCTGGTATACAGCCGATTACTGCAGATGAGGTTGCTCAATACACTCGCGGCTTCCTCATATATCTTCTCGATACTACCCTGTTTGCAAACAGGAGGAATACCGTGGGATTATATATTCTTGGGGCGCTGGTACATCTTCCTTGAGTAGCAGATTACAACTGTGTCGATGCAGGTTTAGCCACCCTATACTGCTATATGAGCTTCGTTTCCCGCCGCAAGGTGGATTCACTTGGCGGCTACTAGAGGGTTTGGGAGGTACATCCTACACTCACCTTCCTGATCCACTTTATATTCTGTTCACTATTGCATTTCTTGTTCATTTGATCTGTTTTGTCATGCCATCTATTTGTCTTTCATTTGCAACTTTGGGTCTATACATATTTTACTTCATTGGCCCCAATTCCAGTGAGGCCGATCGAGTTGTCCGTACCACGCTCTCGGTACTACAACTCACGATTCGAGCAGCGTCGTCTTGTGGATCGCAACTTTACATATTTTCACCTTTTCTTTGACACTGTCACAGTGGATCAGGTATTGAAGCATTTCCCACATTATATGATCATTCTTATACTGTTGTATTGTTGCACTGTACCACATTGCCATTCTTGCATTGCACTGATTTTCTGACACCCACTGATTCTGACACTACACTAATTCTCAAGTCGACTGGCAGCCCTGGGCGGGCATTCCCCATGTGTCGAGGGTGACCTATACCGCTGCCTAGCACGCTTCCACACTGAAGATCCTGTTTAAGGGCCCTTTTGGCCGAGCAGACTACCTAGGGAAAAGATTCATCCACCAGACTCGGGGCGTGGCTGACCCCGATGTTCCACATCCTCCTCTTGCCGGCATGAGGGTCGTAGATGATTTACAAGATGGTCTTGATCTGAACCTCTTGATGATAGGTGAGGATGGCGATCGTCACCATGAGCCCGACAAATTCATGACTTTCTTGCGTACTCAACTGATGGCCCCTCTTACCTCGAGCGTAGTTTGAGCTATACCAAAGGTTGTTGCTATTCCTACTACTGGGGTTGGCAATGCGCCCATTAGAGGTGCGCCTGCCGCTGCTCCTATTCCTAGATTGCCTATGCTTCCTACTGAGATTATGTACATGTGCCCAGGCGGAGTGATTGAGCAGATCTTGCTCAAGCCCATCGAGGAGACGAACCGCAGACTTGTGTTTGCCCCTGGCATTGAACAGGTACACTTTCTTTTCATGCTAGTCCATGTTGCACTTTAGCTTATTCTCAGCCATTACTATGGCCCTGTTTGGTAGAGTTGTGGGAAAGTGCTTATAGCTTATGCCTAAACAACTTATAGCTTATAACTATGAACATAAGCTGATTTCTGACTTATAAATTAAGCATCTCCTGCCCCACTCAAAGAATAAGCTGATTTCTGACTTCCAAAAAGCTATAAGCTATAAGCTATAAGCTATAAGCTAAACCAAACACATCAAAATAGCTTAAATTAAGCTGAAAGCTAAAATAAGCAGCTTTTAAGTTGCACCAAACAGGCACTATTTATTGTTCAATTACTATTATATGCTTTTCTCAGTTTTCCTTGTTTTGCAGACTCCTCGGGCATATGGTGACGAGCTCATCCGGACGATCAACCGACTGCTCATCATGGTACGGAGGAGGTAGACTGCCTTAGTCACCCACGGGATTGAGGTACATTTTGTGTGTATCTTACTATCATTACCATGTTGTACATTTCGGGTCACTCTATTTGATATCTGATATCATTTTTAGCTTGAGTCGGTGCCAGCAGTGCCTGCAGGACCTTCCGTAGCTAGTAAGCGGAGAAGGGGCCCAGTGAGAGTTCGAGGAGGCGCTGATATAGGGAGAGGTCGAGTAAGGCAGCGCTCGCCTTTCAAGGAGTCTTTTGATGGGTCCACAACCCCAGAGGACGAGGGAGAGGAGATGGACTTGCAGTCGAGCAGTTCTAGTGATGATAGCGATGCGCCTCCTCCATAGCCGATGAGGAAGAGAGCGAGGATGGGCTATTGATGGCGATGCTGACTTCATTTTACTTTGCTTTTGTTTTCATTTTGTTATGTAGTTATAACACTAGCTTAGGATTGTCCTTTTATTTTTCAGAAGCTTTCTTTTATTTGGTTGTATAAAGCAATCATCAGAGTTGGGCCCAACAGTTATGAAAAGCAAGGTTTGTTAAATGGCTTCTTTGTACACTATGATCTTTGCATTTGCCGGAACAGTAAATGCCTTGCTTTCGAATTGATTCGTCAACCAACTAATAACTTACAACCGATCAAAACACAAAATACAACTCGATAACGGAAAATAAAATGAAAACAACTTGAAAAAGCTAACAAACACTTGGTACAAGCAAAACAAAACTCAAAAGTACAATTGCAATTACCCATACAAAGGCCAGGCTTCACTGCAGCAAACTTGCACTGGGCCAGCACTAAGACTTGGCCGGCCATCGGTGTGATGTCGGTCAGTGCTGTCCAAGTGTCAAGCTCAGCTACTTCCCAAATTCTATAAATAAGACTCTCATGCTGCTTTTCTGGAAAATACATAAGTTCTTGATATTCTGCTCTTAAAATGGAGATATTATTCGTCAACAGACTTCGAGACTAGATAGCTGCTTTGGATGGCTCGGAAAGAGTGAATTTCCGCGGTTTCAGCCTCATTGCCCTTTTCCCTTGGAGACGAACTTCTCTTTGCTTTCCGTTCCTCCATGCCGCGGCTAGATGTTGGAACCCGATTACACACGTCTTTAGCTTCGCTGGACAAGAGCTATGCCTGACAATCGATGAATTTCAAGCACTAATGGAGTCCCGGCGCGATGAGGAAATCTTGCCTCAGCCCCATTTCGGTCATGCCTAAGCTTTAGGATGGATGTGTGGGCTTACTCTGCATGAGGCTCAATCCTTAGTTCACAATGGAGAGCTAGACATCCCCAGTTTGATTCATCAATTTTTTAATGCCGGTGACCGAGTAGATCTCCTTTGGCGGGGTTTACGACAACACGCCCTTTGTTTGTGTATGCTAGCACACTTCCTCCTTGCCCCTAGTTTCGACGGGTTTAACATCCTGCTAATTGAAGTGGCACAAGGTCTAAAAGAGGGCAAGAGTTGTATTGGCTTGACATTAGCTGAGACCTTGATGGGAATGGACGCCTTTCATCGGTGAAAGACAACCAAATTCCCAAGAAGTCCACTACTTTTGCAGGTAATGTTTCCCACCCTTTCTAATATGTGTTTCTCACATCTCTTGGCACTCACGCTTTGTTTTTCTCTCAAAGCCTTTTTCTCAATTTTCTCTCAAAATACACCTCTCTATTCTTTAATCTCTCTTTTCTTTCAACCCTCCCCAAGTATGGCATATGGACAAACTAAAGGTAGTGGATTCTTGCACTGCATATTCAGCACGGGGCTATTTCTTTCGTCAACGGCTAGTGGATTTCCCGAACAAGGGGTGGTGGTGTCATTGGATGTGCAACAGGTCTGCTATTGACATTGCTTGGTATTGTCCCTGGTTTGATCTCCCGGGATGAGCTACAGATTGGCTCGGTAACCTAGCATTCAACTGATTAGCTTGACACACTGTGTGTTCTACTTTCTATTCCGGTTCAGGCGCCAGTTCAGACACGACCAGACTTGCCCAAAAGAGGGAGTAGATTACCTAGCTTCATTCCTAATCTGAGGTTCACAATTAGCTCGATATCCCACTCCTTGGAGAACAAGAGAGCTTCTGGCTCCTGCCCCTAGTTTCAACTGCGCACTTCTTAGCGAATGCTTAACTTGGCTCGAAGATGAGGCACAGACCGGGCCCACTTTAGCATCAGAAGCTTCCACAAGCACAAGTGGGAGACGTAGGAACACCTGACTCAGCTATGCCCCAAGTTTATTGCTTTGATCTTACTTTTCAAGTTTTCTTTTTGAATGTAATAAAAAGCAACTTTGATTTGTATCAAGAGTCGGATAACTTTGTATTGAAATCAATGAAATTGAAGTTGTGGGCATTGAAATTTTTTCTGTTGGTCCAAAAATGGTCTATGTTGTAAAAAGATTAATTTGAACAAAACCAAATTTTATTAAAACTTTTCAAAACCATTTTCGATAAGGATCACAACTTGACACACATGGAATCTATCCTTGAGATGTACAACCCCGAATCTGAAAATGAAAAATTGCCCCTTGTCTGAGTAGTACCGCTCAGCACTATAGTCAGCTCTTCTGTTAGGGTAAGGATCACAACTGAACTTTCAAATAACAAATAGACAAGGATGCCTCGATCAAACACATGGACACAGTTGATTTGGAGGCGTTTACGGCCGAATTTTGAGATGAAATTGCCTACATATCCCAAAGATGGGAATCAGGCCTTACGTAGTTCGGTTCGGGTTCACTCGAGTATTAACGCTCTCCTTTTGCGCTCTAACTTTTGCCAAGGCCGCCATTTCTGGGTTTTTAACCTTACAAGCTCAGTTTTTCTTCATTTCCAATTTTTTGTGCTCTAATTTTTGCCTAGGTTGCCCTTCCGGGTTTTCGGCCTAGCGAGCCTCTCAGGGGTAATATTTCTTCAACTTGTCCATGCTGACTCGTTGGGAAAATTCTAGGCCATCCAGGTCCATAAGAATAACAACTCCACCCGACCAGATAGCTTTGATAATGTAAGGACCAGTCCAATTGGGTCTGAACTTGCCCCTAGGGTCATGGATGGGAGCTCGGTTGTCTTTCAATACCAAATCCCCTTCCTTAAGATTCTGAGACTTAACTTTCTTGTTAAAAGCCCTGGCAATCCTGCGTTGATAACCTTGAACGTGGTACAATGCTTTCAGCCTTCTGTCATCGAATAACATTAGTTCTTTGAACTTGCTCTGTTGCCAATCCGCCTCTGCTATCTGGCACTCAGCCATAACCCGTAGCGATGAAACCTCTATTTCGATCAGCAGAACAGCCTCCATCCCATAAACCAGAGGGTACAAAGTTGCCCCAGTAGATGTCCGAATTGAAGTTCTGTAGCCCCAGAGAGCAAATGGCAATTTGTTTAGCCAGTCCCTGTAGGTCTCAACCATTTTCTGCAAAATGTGCTTGATATTCTTGTTGGCGGCCTCAGCAGCTCCATTGGTTTGTTGCCGATATGTAGATGACTTATGAAAAGCTACGTTGTATTTCTCCAACAAGTCGATCACTTCTTTCTTGAAATGTGAGCCATTGTTTGAAATGATTTCATTTGGGACTCCATAACAACAAATGATGTTATTTCGGATGAACTTAGCCACATGCGCTACTTTCAACACTGCATAAGACTGAGCTTCCACCTACTTCGTGAAATAATCAATTGCCACCAGAATGTATTCATGCCCGTTTGACCCTTTTGGCGTAACTGCCCCGATGACATCAATTCCCCAAACTGAGAAAGGCCCTGGTGAAGTCATGTTGTACTGCTTCGACGGTCAAATATTCATGTGATTCGCATGGATTTGGCATTTGTGGCATCGCCGAACAAAACCAATACAATCCTCCTCCATGGTAGACCAGTAGTAACCTTGCCTGAGAATTTTCCAGGCTAACATTACTCCGTTCATATGCGCTTCGCACTCTCCTCCATGGATGGCCTCCATTAGGCACTTTGATTCCTTTACATCGACACATAACTTGTGCATCCCTAGATGACCTCTCTTATACAACTTACCCCTGCAGATGATAAATTGAACGGCCATCCGCCGTGTTGCCCTTTTATCTTTGGCATCTGCCCCTAGTGGATAAACCTTCTTTTCTAAGAAGTTCCAAATGTCATAAAACCAAGGGTTTTGATCTTGTACTTCATCTATTGCGGCAATAGTCTCGTAGGCCGGTGTATATCTTTGTTCAGTAATGATCGGACGTATCTGGACTCCCAACAAGATGTCTATCATAGAAGATAAAGTTGATAAGGCATCAACGAACCTGTTGTTCTTTCTTAGTAGATACGTGAAGGTTAGCTTCTCAAACCTAGGAATCAGAACATCCAGGGTCTGGTGATAGATCTTCATCTTTTCTTCTTTGACCTTCCAGTCTCCATTTGCTTAAGACAAAACTAGATTTGAGTCCCCAATGACGTCCAACCTTTTTGCCCCTAGTTCCAAGGTAGCTTCCAAACCAACAATACATGCCTCGTATTCTGCTTCCTTGTTAGATACCTTGAACCGGAGTTTGAAGGATAAAGGTATATGGGAATTGTCGGGTGCTACCAGTAACACCTCGATCCCATAATTGTACTAGTTAAATGCTCCGTCAAAGTACATTGTCCAAATCTCTTCATCGACTTACAGAATAGCTTCATCTAGGAATAAGTATTCTACCACTTTATCCCCTTCCACTACGTGATCTGCCAGGAACTCAGCTACCGCTTTGCCCTTGACAGACTTGCGAGTGACATACTTCAGATCAAATTTGGAAAGGAGAAGCAACCAACGGGCTAGCCTACTCGTAAGCGCTGGTTTCTCAAAGAGATATTTGATGGGATCTAATCTCGAAACTAGAATTACGGAGTGAGCTAACAAGTAGTGCCTCAACCTCCTAGTAGCTCATACCAAGGCTAATCAAGCCTTCTCCAGCGGGGTTTAACAGGTCTCATAGTCTAGCATTTTCTTGCTCAAATAGTAGACGGCTTTCTCCACCCTATCATCAAATTCTTGAGCAAGCATGTATCCCATCGTTGTGCCCATTACTAACAAATACAGAATCAAGGGCTTCCCCGGCTCTGGCAACGACAACACGGGTGGATTTTGAAGGTACTGCTTGATCTGCTCAAAAGCAGACTGATATCGGTCATCCCATCGGAATTTCTTTCCTTTCTTCAGGAGACCAAATAGTGGTTCACAAGTAAAGGTTAATTTTGAAATAAACTGTCTTATGAATTGCACTTTACCTAGAAAGCCTTGTATATCCTTTACAGTCCTTGGTTGTGGCATTTCTAGGATGGCCTTGATTTTGGAAGGATCTACCTCGATGCCCCTCTGTGTGATCAAGAACCCTAGTATTTTCCCTACTGTTATGCCAAAAGTACACTTTTGTGGATTCAACCTCAATCTGTACTCTCTGATCCGTTGGAAAAATTTCTTTAAGGCGGTGTAGTGGCCTTCTCTTTCCTTGGACTTGACAATCATGTCATCAACGTACACCTCGACCTCTTTGTGGATCATAAAATGCAGAATTGTGGTTGCTGCCCGTTGATAGGTAGCCCTAGCATTCTTCAACCAAAACGGCATCACCCTGTAGTAGTAGCTTCCCCACGGCATGGAGAAAGCAGTTTTTTCTCTGTCTTCGAGTGCCATCCGAATCTGGTTATACCCGAAAAATCCATCCATGAAGGAAAGCAACGCATGGCTTGCGGTGAAGTCCACTAATTCGTCGATGTGTCGTAGAAGGAAGTCGTCCTTCGGACTGGCTCTGTTCAGATCTCTGAAATCCACACACACCCGAATTCTGCCATCTTTCTTCAGCACCGGAACAATGTTGGCCAATCAAGTTGGATATTCAGATATTAGCAAGAACCCTGCGTCTATCTGCTTGGTGACCTCTTTCTAAATCTTTGAAGCCCAATCCGGGCGTATTCTCCGAAGCTTCTGCTTGACGGGTCAGGCCTCGGGGTCAAGAGGGATCTGATGTTGTACAATCTCCGGATTGATTCCAGACATGTCTTCGTAGGACCACGCGAAAACATCTTTGAAATCTTTTAATAAAGTGACTAAGCATTTGCGCTCCTCCGAAGACAACGTGGACTCGATCTGGACTAGACACGGATCCTTCTCAGTACCCACATTAATTGGAATGATTTCATCAACAAGGGGTTTTACAAACCTCTCATCCTCTCGATTAATCAAATGTTTCAAAACTAGAGGAATTCCTTCCTTGTCGTTTTCACTAAAATTTTCAAACCCATGATCAATGCAATACACCAGTGGCACAGAGAAGTACTTAAAAACCACAGTGGTATTCACATTCAAAAGATCCAGCTCATCCAATTCCTCGGTTACAACCAACTCAAAAGAAAAGGAAAAAAACAACCAGGAAAAAACCTCGGTATCTGGGTTATTAACCTCAGGAATACCGCACTAAGACTCAGAGGAACTGGAATCTAGTTTCGACTCCACAGACTCTGTGGAATTTGATTTTGGCTCACTACCCGACTCAGAGCTACTCGACAGGAAGCCCTCCTCCAGCTGCCAAATGAGGGACGGTGCGTCAGATGCATCCAAAATACCACTGGAAGGGTTCGAACCCAATTGGTCTCTGATCATGGAAACAGTTAGGTCATCCCCCAAGCTCTCTGAGTTAATCTGAGGATCCGAAAAGAGACATGCCAGTGCTACTCTTACCTCAAGCTCCCTGTTGTTGGAAACACTTTATGTGCTCTGTTTAGCTTCAGCAGTTAGTTCAGTCTATCTATTCCTCTGTGTCACTCTCTTGCAGTTGCAAGTCAAAGAAAATCTCAAAGCCAAGAATCCGCTGCTTCTCAGAGTTAAACCATGGTTTGGGGAAACCACAGAATGGGAAGTCTTCACCCTCTCGAACAAAATAACCATTCAGGGTTCCCCAGATAGGTAAGTGTACAAGTTCATAGCGCTTCCTGCTCTGCTTAGCTATGGCTCTTCCAGCCATTTCTTTCCCTTTTCTCACCCAGTCCTCTTTGGTGGGCGTATAGCCAAGACCAAAGGTGTGTGGGTTATGTGGCACGTCGGCCAATGTAGTAACGCCTTTCTGGCCACTTCTTCCTAATCCCATTATGAGTATGTGTTGCAGCTTATTTATGAGATATATAGTCTGGATGCTGACATATAGTCTCTCATCAACAGCTAAGATGTTTTGTACTACTCGGGCCTCAGCTAAGGTAAACCCCGAAAGGAAGACATCCTCTTCGCCATGCACAATCTCCAGCATAGGTGTAGTGACCTCTGGCGAAGGATGTATAGAAGAATTTCCAAAGACAATAGCCACCCCCTTCCCATGGGGGTATTTTAGCATCTGGTGGAGGATTGAGGAGACAACTTTTACTTCATGCAGCCAAGGTCGTCCAAGTAGTAGATTAAAAGTGGCAGGCACATCCAATACATGGAACTCAATATCCTATTGGCTGGACTGACCTGTACTCTAATCTGTACTATTCCCATTACCTCTCGACTTGTATTGTCATATGCTCGGATCACCTGGGCCATAGGTACAAAATCGGCTGGTTTCAGGCCGATAGCGTAGGCTGTGCGGCATGGGCAGACGTTGATTGCTAACCCAGTGTTGACTAATACAACTGGTACCCACTTTTCTCAGCATTCCACCAATATGTATAGAGGCTTGTTGTGTGCAGGGCCTTCCAGTGGCAATTCCTTATCTGAAAAGGTCAAAGTTGGCACAGTGCCCCCCGGGAAGACTAATCCCACTAGTTGTTCTGGAGTGGTCTCGATGGACAACTTGGCTTTATCCATTGCAGACAGCACAGCCTGTCTATGAACTAGAGAAGCCATAAGCAACCCCTAGATAAAGATGTCTACTTGAATCTTCTTCAACTATTTCAGTACAGCTTCTTCTTCCAACAACTTTTCCTTCTGTTTCTCTACTTCTTTGTCCTTCCCAGAAGCGTCGGGTTGGTCCAGATGCAAGGGTTTGAAATATCGGCCTCTTCTTGTCATGTGGTCGACTTCTTCCATATACCAGGTGTTGTCAGGAAGGCCCTCACCCCAATCTTCATCAATGTGGGCAAGATGAAGATCTTCATCTTCCCACCACATACCTCCAGCAACCGACAAGCAATTGTCCGACTCCGTTCAGGCTGTCTTTTCGTCACAGTTTTCCCTCGTAGGGTTTAGGGCCTTTCCAACCTTTTGTTTGTTTTGATCTGCTTCTTTTTCAAGGCACCTCAGTGTGGCTTCTTACTCTGTAGGTATAGTACTAACTATGCCCAGTTCCTGAGCTACATGTTCTGCACCAGTGTTTTTTGACAGTTTATCTTTCCTATTGGCTATTCCGACCATTGCTGCAGTTCCCACTTTCTGTTCTTCCAGCTTCAATTCAACTCCCTCATCTATATCGGGTTCATCACTTAGCCACCCTAAATTATCGATTGACCGGTTCAGATCGAACCAATTAATATGCACGTCCCCTTGATCATGTTCATCAAAGAACTGTAAATTGTCCATATCCTCCTCCAGATCAGCTAGGTCATCTAATCCCTGGCTTGGTCCAGCTTCTCGGACTACATTGACCTCATCCCCATCAGCAACACCAGTTCCGGCGTATCTTCGTTGATTGGCACAATATAGCAGCTCAGGTTGTACACCTCATCAGATCAGTCTTCAGAGCCCTCGGGCAACAGACTGGCATTCGCCACCAAGGCTAACCTCCCTTCATCTTCTATTGTCACCACCACGGGTTCAGTTTGGATTATTGATATGTTCATCATGCACAAGTCTGTGCTCTCATGGATGAACAACGCCAACTTAGGTAGGTGGGAGGGGGTGATATATATAGTGAGGTCATAAGGGACGGCCAGTGTATGGATGAGGTTTATGTGTCGTGGTGGGGGGGCTTGATTATGTGGTGAAAGAGGATTTGTAGTGACATTGGGTTTTTCGGGAGGTGCTATCACCTTATTGTCAATGAGATCTTGAATCTCATGACGCAGTCTGTAGCACTGATCAGTGTCATGACCATACTGTTGATGAAAAGCACAGTAATTGGCCGGGTTATGCTTAGGTAAGAGGGGATCGAGCAGTGGGCATTGTTCTAATGGCTTAAGATGCCCTTTTTTTATCAGGACCCCTAGGGCTTTGGATAAGGACATATAGAGCGGGGTGAAGACCCTCTGGCCTTGGGCCTAATGGCTTGAGGTTTGTGAAATTGTGTTGGATGTGCCGGCAAAGGGGTTGGCAGTCTTAGGTATGGTGGTGACCATGCTCACATCCGAAGGTCGTACAGAGGTGCCACCAGTCGTGGCTGCCTTGGAGCTACATGTAAAGGGCCTTTTGGACTGTTCCTTCTCATGGTCTATCAGCCCCTACTTCATCACATCCTCAATTTGAACCCATATTTCGTGGAACTCAGCAAAAGTAGACGAAAGCAAGACTATCATCTTCTATAATAATCTTCCTTGCAAATTACGGACCAACATTCTGATGTGGTCCTTTTCAAACTGTCGGATAGTCATCATAGAGGCCTTGGCCCTCCACTGGGTCACAAAATCCGAGAAGCCCTTCTTTGGTTCCTGGTGAGTTCCTTCGAGATCACGAGTAGTGACCTCGATCTGAGTATTGTAGGAGTACTACGCTATGAAGGCCTCAGCCATTTCCTCCCAATTCCTTTTCATAGAGTCCCCAAGTTTGGCATACTAGATGGTCGCTATACTCGACAGGGTCTGGCCAAAAAGAGATAGTTTCTGCAGTCTAGTGAGACCCATTGGTCATAAGATGTCTGAAAATAACCGAAGATGGACCATGGGATCCCCGAAGCCATCAAACCGATCTATATGCGGCATCTTGAATCTGTCGAGCAGAGTCACTGCTGAGTCAATGTATCCATCCTCAATATCAGTGATTGAATTTACACCCTGTGCCCGTTTGAAGAGTTTTTATAATTTGCTGACCTTCAATATAATAGGGTCATCCTCGAATTCAAACGGCACCTCTATCGGGTAAACCGGTGCCTTGGAGGTCTGAGGTGGGATCGGATCTGCCTGGATGCCACCATTTTCCTGGACATTAATTGTGACCTTGGGTACCGGAATTCCCATTGGGGGTGCATGGGATACAGAGGTGCCGATTGTGGTTACTGTTGCTGAAGCCTATCTATCACTTCTGCTTGGCGAGCTACAACCTCAGGTTGGCGGGTTATAACCTCAGCCTGTCGGGCAACATCTAGCTGCATGTTCTCAATAGTCTATTAAAGCTGACGAAGCACATCAGCCATGCTAACTGGGGAATGCTGAGTTATCAGAACTGATGAATAGTTTCTTTCCGAAGTAGAAGTAGACGACTGGACCTGAAAATGTGACTTCTGGACTGGTAAGTTATGTCTGATCCTCCTCCGTTTGGTAATCGGTGAGAGTGAAGCAAACACTGGCTTTCCTCTTACAAGATCCCCGAATCGGTAAAGTCGTCTTACTCAGGTCCAAAGTGCTTGGGGGGTAACAGGACTATCCGAAGCAATGATGGTAAACTACCTTACAAAAAGAAAATAAAGCAAAAGAAAACAAGAATCAGAAACCACACAGCACCTCTGCTCAGATTCTAATCAATACACAGATGTTATCAAAGCTGTAGGACCATGCTTAATACTGAATTCTGCCCCAAAACTGATACACATACTTGTAACTGATACATACATTCCTGCAGAGTTTCACTCCAAAAGCACATATCAAGCAAGTGAGAGCCAAAACACCCCTATGATGGGGTAAGGTTACCCTATCCTAATTTCATCAGGAGCTAAGGGTTCACTACACAAAACAAGCGGTTTCATACAATTCCTGCATTCGGGTAAGCAACTTGTCCTAGTTTGGAACAATGTCTATGGTTTCCGATATACAACTAGGTCAATTGGTCAAAAAGGGTACCTCGGCAAGACTACCTAATATACCCCTCACACCTAACACCGAGAAATGAAAGGAGGATTAAACAGTACAGCGGTAGTCCACATCCAAGGGTTGTGTTCCTATCATGGCAGAGCCCGCAACCGATCAGCCTTTTGGCAAGCTTTTCCAAGCAAGCCTCTGGCAAACTGTTCAGGAATAGTAGATGGCAAACACTGTGATTTAAGCACTCCGATGCAAATGCAAATGCGAAGAAACATATGAGTGTAGATAAAATAACATATCATGAGTTCAAGTCAAGTTCTCTAAATTCTCCAGCAGAGTCGCCAGAAACTATGGACTCGTCTTTTTCGCACCCCGCCTTTCGAAAATGTTTGAAAAGAAGGCCTCATAATTCAAACTCTCGCGGTTTTGAATCTAGTCTCACAAGTGCAATATGAAACTGATAAATACCAAAGAGTCCAAACTCGGCAAATCTTTTGAAAAATCGATTTTAAATCAAATAATGCAGAAATTGGACTGCTTTTCTAGATACAGAGTCGCCACCTAAATATTTTATTTTGGGAAAATTTAGAAAATCCTGACTCGTGCCGAAGGCCACGTGTCGGTCATCACCAAAGTTACTTCGGCTCAGGAACTTAGGTACGAGAAGGGGAAGGTCATGAATTGAGCACCCCCGCTCGCCCGATCAAAGATCGGCCTCTACTAATCATGATATGAGTTTTTATAAACATTATTTGTTCTTATTCCAGTTATTAAGCTAGCTTTACTATGTGCTGCACACAAACAAGTATAGACTAGTTTGATCAATTTGGAACAATTTTATTTTATGTTTGTTTGCAAAAATGGTTTGAATTTGCCACCTCAAGTGGGCTTAAAGTTTGTGGATTTGCCACCAAACATAGTGGGCTTAAAACATGACTTGCCACTTAACAAAGTGTGCTTAAAACGCACATTTGTTGAATCATTCCAATTCAAACAACAAGCCTTCATCCACAGGTAATAGTCCTACACATTCCAACAGAAAGGATGTAAGAAAATTATGCAATTCTCACTACGCCTCACGCGGAGAAGATTAAAAGCGACTACCGAGGACACCCGGAGTCTCAAACACAGCATCTCTCAGCGTATCACACACAAGAGAGGCAAGAGAGCATCTCCCAGCGTGGCATACGCATAAGAGGGAAGAGAGCATCTCTCAGCGTGGCACACGCATAAGAGGAAAGGGAGCATCTCTCAGCGTGGCACACGCATGAGAGGAAAGGGAGCATCTCTCAGCGTGGCACACGCATGAGAGGAAAGGACTGTGCAAGAAAGCGCAGTCATCCAAACGCGTGCCAAACACGAGAGGAGAGGGGTACGTCCAAACGCAGCACACGAGTGGAGAAAGGGGACGTCCAAACGCGGCACGCGAATGGAGAAAGGGTACGTCCAAATACGGCACGCGAGTGGAGAAAGGAGACGTCCAAACGCGGCACGCGAGTGGAGAAAGGGTACGTCCAAACATGGCACGCGAGTGGAGAAAGGGTACGTCCAAACGCGACACGCGAGTGGAGAAAGGTTGCGCAAGAAAGCGCGATGCACTTAACAGTGTGGGTACGTCCAAACGCGGCACACGAGTGAAGAAAGGGTATGTCCAAACGCGGCACGCGAGTGGAGAAAGGGGACGTTCAAACACGGGACGCGAGTGGAGAAAGGGTACGTCCAAACACGACACGCGAGTGGAGAAAGGGGATGTCCAAACGCGGCACGCGAGTGGAGAAAGGGTACGTCCAAATACGGCACACGAGTGGAGAAAGGGTACGTCCAAGCGCGGCACGCGAGTGAAGAAAGGGGACGTCCAAATGCGGCACGCGAGTGAAGAAAGGGTACATCCAAACGCGGCACGCAAGTGGAGAAAGGGTACGTCCAAACGCGGCACGCAAGTGGAGAAAGGGTACGTCCAAACACAGCACGCGAATGGAGAAAGGGGGACAGTCAAACTGAACCGAAACTTCTCTTGAATGAACCGTACATACAATATCGTCTGGTTTCACCCGCTTCAAATGAATCATACATACAATATTGTGCCTGCAAAAGAAAGAAATTCAATAGGTACAATATAGTAGAAACACATGTTCAACATTAGATCAAGGTATCATTTCAATATGAGATAAACACATGCACATATGAATGTGGATAGAAACATGCATAGCAATGCAAGTGAAAGGTGTGTGACAACGCAACTAAGTGTGGGTGCATAACAATGCAAGAGAGAGGATGCGTGACAACGCAAGCAAGGGATGCATAACAATGCAACCTAAGTGTATGCATAACAATGCGAGCAAAAAGTGTGTGACAACGCAAGTAAAGAGGTGTATGACAATGTAACAAGTGTGCGTGACAACGTAAGTAAGGTGGTGCATGACAATGCAACTGAAACAAGCATGACAATGCAAGTAAAACATGCGTGACAACGCAAGTGAGGGGTGCATGACAATGCAACCTAAGTGTACGCATAACAATGCGAGCAAGACGTGCGTGACAACGCAAGTAAAGGTGGTGCATAGCAATGCAACTGAAACAAGCATGACAATGCAAGTAAAACATGCGTAACAACACAAGCAAGGGGTGCATACCAATGCAACCTAAGTGTACACATAACAATGCGAGCAAGACGTGCGTGACAACGCAAGTAAAGGTGGTGCATAGCAATGCAACTGAAACAAGCATGACAATGCAAGTAAAACATGCGTGACAGCGCAAGCAAAGGGTGCATAACAATGCAACCTAAGTGTACGCATAACAATGTGAGTAAGACGTGCATGACAATGCAAGTAAAGGTGGTGCATAGCAATGCAACTGAAACAAGCATGACAATGCAAGTAAAACATGTGTGACAACGCAAGCAAGGGGTGCATAACAATGCAACCTAAGTGTACGCATAACAATGCAAGCAAAAAGTGCGTGACAATGCAAGTAAAGAGGTGCATGACAATGCAACAAGTGTGCGTGACAACGCGAGTAAGTTGGTGCATGACAATGCAACTGAAACAAGCATGACAATGCAAGTAAAACATGCGTGACAACGCAAGTGAGGGGTGCATGACAATGCAACCTAAGTGTACGCGAAACGACGTATAACCAATGCGTGCTTTACAAGCATGACGAAACATTCGTTAGGCATGATATTCAAAAGCAATTCTCAAGCAATTCTTGAATTTTTCCATATACAAAAGGATACGAAAAAGGATACACCTCGTACGTATTGAGTGCCGCACACGGAAGACACGGTTCGAGGTCAACACGAAGGCCGGTTAAGCTTCAAAAGTGTATTTTCTTGCACTGTCTTGAGAGATGAAGGTACTAATCAACATAATTGACCCAACCAAGGGTGTGGGAGGTTCACCGACCACAAGGGGAGGCCATCGGCCATCCATCAGCCACAAAATGATCTCATCGGCCAAATATTTAGCCGATCGGCTAACAATTTGGCCGATCGGGCAAAAATGGCAGTTTTGTCTTTTGGCCACGGGTCTTTAAATATGGGGTTCCAAACCTCATTTCCTCACTTCTCCAAGCTGGAAAAACATTCCTCTTTCTTTCTAGGTGATTTCCTAACCTTCAATCCGTGTTTTTCTCTGGTTTTTGACCCTTTTCTGTCGTTCGATTTGCGAAACCCTTCCCGTTTCACACACTTTAAACCGAACAAAACTCAGTTTTTGGTGTTTCTTTCTTGGTTTCCACTACTTGGGGTTTGTTTCCCCCCGAGTTTACTTGGTTTTCGTGCCTTTTCCACACTCTGACCTTTTCTCCCATTTTTCATCCTCTCGGGGTTGACTTTTGGGCTAACCTTTCGCATTCTTACCCGTTTTTCACATTTTCGGCCATTTTCACGCTCCTTTTAAGATGGCAGACGACATTCCACATGGTGGGACTCCCCCAGAGATGGACGTGGACCCCGAGGTCGGGCTCCTACCTCTTCGCATCTGGCCATTCGATCCGGTGACTTACAGGCCGGCGATACACGTGTTGCCTCCCGATGGCATCTGCCACTTCAGGAGCTATGCGCAGGGCGTACCACTGGAGCTTTTTTTTGCGTGAGCTAGAGTCACATCTGTCTTACGGCGCCGTTGAGGTATATTCTTCCTCTGTTTCATTCTTTGCAATGTAGAACATATAACTGCGATAGTCGATTCTGTTCTTTAACTGCTTAACGCAAATACACTGATATATCACATGCTGTATTTCACTGTGAGCACACCCATACCCGATATCTGTTTAAATCTGAACACATGCACACACACTGCATTCTCAACTGAACAATTCAAACACACTGATACATCATATGCTGTAGTTCACTGTGAGCACGCCCGCACCCAATATCTGTGTAGACTCGGACACATGTACACACACTGCATTTTCATCAATTCTGAGCGCATTCAATATTGTATTTCTAACACTGCTTCGCAACTGTTTGTTTTGAACACAAGGAGATTCCCATGCCTTCCGAGGGTATGGGAACACTGTCGCCCGAGGTTAGTATATGGAGCTACCCGATGCAGTCTGTTATATTGTCGACCAGGCTGGCTTTGGGACTTTCTGCGTGGGACTCTCACGCCTCACTGCGAGTAGGCCTCTTCTTGCTGCTTTGGTGGAGAGGTGGTGGGACACCACCAACTCCTTCCACCTTTCTGCCACCGGGAAGGTGACGATGACTCACAGGCATCGGAGTAGGGGGTGATCCAATCCCCTTTGATACAGATATGGACGAGTGGGATGCCGCTCAGCTATACTTGCTTGGCACTTAGCCACCTCTTGCCCAGGCAAGATTTGTGAGGTACTCATGGTTCAAGGATCACTTCCGAATCCAGGCGCCTACTACTCGGAGGAGGAGCAGCAGTATGCTTGTGGCTTCATCATGTTTCTGTTGGGGATCACGCTCTTCGCCGACCGAGCAAACACTGTCGCCTTTTACCTACTGAGGGCATATGTGGACGTAACGCGGATCCGCAGCTACGACTGGGGTGGCGCGAGCTTGGCCACCTTTTACGGGTATATGAGCCCATCCTCCCGCCGTAGTGAGTAGTTGCTTGGAGGCTACTAGCGAGCCTGGGAGGTCCACGTTCTCTTTTCTGTCTTTTCAATTTTGTCTTTCATTATCTGTACATCACACACACTGTGCGCACGCAATCTGCTTTATACTGGTTGTACACTACATACACTGCACATACTGCACTCTGCTTTATCTGTATACTGCTTTATCTAATAAGCATACTCATATCTGCTCTGTTACACTCTACAGTTGTGGGTGTATGCCTACTTTCCTAAGCTTGCCCTAGTGCCGGATGAGGAGATGCCCCCCATGGTTCCGTTTTCCCACCGCTTCGATGTAAGATACGAGCGGAGGCCATGGGAGTCCTTCATGTTCTTCCGCCGCTACTTTGACACCATCACCGCAATCGAGGTATGTCAAACATTACAGTTTATTTAAGCTTCCCTTTATATTGGACTCTTAATAACAGTAGATAACAAACTGTGTATTATTTGCAAATCACCTGGCAGCTTAGGCCCTGTTGCCTGACACAGTTCGAGAGCGGTATGCCGGTGCTCGAGAGACTGCCCGGTTCAGGGTCTTGTTAGACGGTCTGCCGTGCTTGGTACTTTGGGGAGCGCTTCCTTCGGCAAACCTTGGACGTGCCAGAGCAGACAGTTCCACCACCTCCTCCTATCCACACGAGGCACACTGAGGGGTACATCTTAAAGGAGATGATAGACTACACGATTGGATGGAGCTATGAGAGCTTTAGAGACGAGGGCAATTACGCCGAGTACATCCAGGCTTATCTCATGCGGCCTCTGACCGGTGCTCGCTGAGTCGAGAGAGAGAGGCCAGTGGCGCCAGTAGCAAGAGCAGGGGCACCGAGGGCACCTCTGGCCTGAGGTAGGAGTGGGTCCCGGAGAGGGCAGGGAGCTGGATGGCCAGAGCTGCCTACGACGATGACATGCTGAGGATAGGGTGGGGAGACCTACCAAATACCCATCGCTCCTCCTCCGGCTGATCATGAGCTTGTCGGAGTTTATGGCTCGACCCCAGTATGTACTATCACACTTTGCATTCTGTACAGCCATTTCATTTCATTCAATATTCCGCAGAGTACTAATGACTTCAACACTTTTGCAGGCTTCCGTCGAGTACACTCGCCAGTCTCTAGAATTGACTGCCTCTGTGATGGGGATGCTGCAGCGGAGCATCGACCTGTTGACCATCTGTGGCATCCTGGTAAGTTCTTTCAACCGCAGTCTCAAACTCTGCATAATCTGTTTCATACATAATCTGATGCATCACACTATCAACATGGCGCTTGATACACAGCACTCACGACACTGATACACTGTAACCCACATACTGCTCACAGCGTTGCTCACGGCATTTATACACTGTACTCATACACTGTATTCTATACTGATACACTGCTCACAGCATTCATACACCGTACTCATACATTGTATTCGGTATTCATACTCTGCTTTGCGTAGCATAACTGATGCATTTGCCATTTGTCCTTTTCAGGCCCCATTCCAGATTCCGGTCGTGAGAGGTGCTCCAGCTGGACCATCTGTTCCTGCTCGAAGAGAAGGGAGAGCTAGGCGGAGGATGATGATCCACCGTCGAGGCAGGCACAGGTGCGCTCACGCTGAGAGTAGTTCGCGAGAGCCCTCCCCCAATGATTCTGATGAGGAGGTGACGGCGTCCCAGGCTGAGGTCGGAGACAGCTCAGATTCTGACTATGGAGATGGTGGTGGTGACCCTGGACCCCCGTCCAGGAAGAGGACCAGGACCGACTCCCGCACTTGAGGCCATTGATATTGATCCAGACATTATATTGCTTTTTCTTCTTCTTTGTTTTGTTTAGATATTTTGTTGCTTTTCTTTTCCTTTTTTTGCTTTACTTACCTTTTTTGCTAGTAGTTTGAGCACATTGTACTGCCTCAGGCAGGTTTTATTTTCTCAAAACTATGTACTTTTGCAAGAGACATATGATGAAATGAAACAGCTGTTTGGTGCAAAAAAGGGTTACATTTGTACATTTTATGCATCGCATCGCATTACATAACAATGTAAATGAGATTGAACTTTTGTTTGAAAATTAAGCACTTGCATCGTAATAATCAGGTAGTGAACCGACTAACGACAAAAACAACTTGATAATCAAAACGAAGAACTCGATAAGCTAACCAAGTGTAAATACTAACTCAATAAGCAAAGCAAAGACTTAAAGAATGTGAAATACAACTCGATAAGCAAATGTACAACAACTCGATAAACAAATCGAAGTAACGCAGGCGTGACTATGTAAAATCATCACCAGAAGGCATTGGAAGTGGTGCCAGTCACAAATTCTCAGCATGTTCAATACATAAATAGCTCAGAGAACAAGAAGGAAGGCCATCGGCCAAAGGGAAAGGCCACCGGCCACAAGAAATGGCCATCGGCCAACATTTTAGCCGATCGGCCAAAAATGGCGAGCACCTCCAGAATGTTGACACTTGTCTTCCACTCAACACCTTATCTTCTATAAAAGCCCCAGCGTCGTAGTTTTCCTCATTTTAACACTGATTTGCACCAAATGGAAGAGTTTCTTGCCCAAAAATCTCACAACTTGGATTGCCAACTTGGATGGCTCGGAAAGGCTGAATTTTCGGGGTTTCGGCATAAATGAACTATTCATGCTGGGTGGCACCCCGCTGTGTTTTTCGTTCCTCCATGCCGCGGCAAGGTTTTGGAATCCGGTAACACACGTCTTTAGTTTTGGCGGTCAAGAGATGTGTCCCACTTTTGAGAATTTCCAAGCTTTAATTGAATCCAAGCGCGACAAGGAAATCTTGCCTCAGTTCCGGTTCGGCCACGTCCAAGCCTTAGGCCGGATGTGCGGCCTTATTGTGCATGACACTCGGTCATTGATTCATGATGGAGAATTGGACATTCCGAGCTTGGTTTGTCGGTTTTCTGATGTTGGTGATTGCGGCGACCATCATTGCAGGGTTATCGATGGCATGCCCTCTGCTTATGCATGCTATCTCATTTTTTACTAGCCTCGGGCTCTGGCAGGTTTAGCACTCGTTTGATTGAGGTCGCCGAGGGCTTGAAAGAGGGCAAAAGCTGCATCGCCATGACATTGGCCGAGACATTGATGGGCTTAGACGCTTGTCATCGTCGAGAGACGGCTAGGTTTGCAGGGAGTCCAATACTATTGTAGGTAATTTTTCCCACCCCATCTCACATATATTGCTCACATCACTCGGCCCTCAGGCTCAATTTTTCTCTCAAAACCTTTTTACTTACTTTTTCTCTCAACATACACCTCTCTATTCTTTAATCTCTCATTTTTTATCCCTCCCCAGGGGTGGTTGATGGATAGACAAGAAGTTACGGGCTCTTGCCCCTAGCATGCTACTAGATTCTTCTTCTCCTGCTCACAACAGTGAGCTTCTCCAACATAGGGGCTGCGCTACAACTGGGTGTGTAGCCAATCTGCAGCTGACATCGGTTGACGATGCTCTGCTGGGGAGTTTGGACATGATCAGATGTGTCCAAATGAGGGAGTGGAATATCTAGATCCATTCCAGTTCGTGCTTCACACTTGGCTTAATACCTCGTTGCTCGGAGGATGAGATAGCTTTCGGCATTTTACTGTTAGCTTCAGTTGTGCCCTTTCTGGCGAATGCAGTGCCCTTTCTGGCAAGTATGTTGACAATGGGAAAAAGACAGAACACCCGACTCGACTATGCCCCTAGTTCATCATTTTGACCATTTTTTTTTTTTTTGGCTTTCTACTAAAACAATTTTGACTAAGATGAGAGTTAGATTAACATACTTATTCAACTTTCTGATTTGAAATCATGCAAGTTAGTTTGTGAGCACTGAAAATTTTCCTTTTTGGGGTCCAAGAAATGGTCCAGTTTTGGAAAAATAGAATAATTTTCGAGAAAATTAGTCAACCTCAGTAAAAATTCTCAAAAACTGTTTTTGAAAACGTCCAGTGCTCAACGAGCATGGAACCCACTCTTGAGATGTACAACCTCAGATCCATAACAATGGAAAATTGCCCCTTGTCTGAATGGCACCACAGTGCATTGTATGGCAACGGAAAGTTGCCCCTTGTTTGAATGAGAACTGACAGCAATGGAAAGTTGCCCCTTATCTGAATAGCGCCACGGCATACTGTAACCAGTCCTCATAGTGACGATCACAACCGAACTCTCGGGTATAGGGAAGACAAAGATGATCAGAACCATTACATAGACACAGTCGATTTGGAAGTGTTTATAGTTGGACTTCAAAATGAAGTTGCCTACGTATCCCAAACATGGGAATCAAGCCTTACGTAGTTCGGGAAAGGTACACTCGGGTATTTAACCTCTCCTTTTACGCTCTAACTTTTGCCAAGCCGCCCTTCCGGGTTTTCAACCTTACGAGCTCTGTTTTTCTTTTCTTTTCAATTCTTTTCATTTCTTTTTTGTTCTTTTTTCATTATTTGCATTTTTCTCTTTTTTTTTTCATTTCTTTTTTCATTTTCTTCATTTTTCTATTTTTGTTCTTTTTCTGTTCTTTTCATTTGCTCTAACTTTTGCCTGGGTCGCCCTTCCGGGTTTTTGGCCCAGCAAGCCTCTCAAGGGTAAAAGTGTAGCTTTGTCCATGTCAAATGATTTTGAGATCCTAAAGTCATCTGAATCTAAGAGAATGACTGTTGTTTGCTGGCAATGTAGAAGTCCATCCAATGGGGGCTGAATTTGCCCCTGGTGTTGGGGATAGGAACTCCGTTGTCCTTCAGCAATACTTTCTTCTTTCCTCCCTTCTGGGAATTAACATTCTTGCCAATCTTCATTAACTTGAGAAATGTCGCAAATTTTGACTCTTCGAGCAGATCTAACATTTTTTCCCCTAGTTCAAGGGGTGCTCCTATTCTAGCTTCGCAAGCTTCCTTTTGATCACATCTGATATTCTCACCCCTAATTCATGGGCTGCTTTTGATCCGGCCACACAGGCCTTACATTGTGGCTGGCCTTTGAACATTCTGAATCCAAGTTCATGGTTTGAAAGCCGGGGGTCGAGTCTCGAGGTTGAGAGCGATCCTAAGCTGCATAATCTCAAGAGTGATTCCACACAGGTCTTCGCAGGACTGCGCAAAACATTTTGTAAAATCTTTTAAGAAAGCGACAAAGTCACTTGCGCTGAAGACAGTGTAGAACCAATCTAGATCAACCCAGGATCCTTCTCAGTACTCACGTTAACAAACATGATCTCATTCATTAAGGGCTTAGCACGCCTCTCTTCCTCTCAATTGATCAAATTTTGCAAATCCTGAGGAAGTCCTTCCTCTTTGTTTTCACCGCAGTGTTCAAAAAGAGTTTTAAAAAACTTAGGTCAATGTAATGAATTCAAAGCACAGAAAAAACATAGTTTCTAGTCGTATACTGCCATCTCATTCAGAACTTCTGGCATTACTGGCACAAGGCAGAAGCAAACACAAGAGTGTGAAAATTACTACTGTTTCATTCAGATCTTCTGGTGTAACTGGCTCCATGACAGAAACAGACTCAAAAGAAAGTGAAAAGGCAAACGCGAAACAAAATAGTGACATCCGAAGTAACACCCCCGGGATCACCCGACTTCTGTACAACAGGACTAACTCGATACAACAAGGCAGAACCAATTGACATAAGTACAAAAAGACTGACTATATACAAGACAACAAAACTGACTGAATACCCAAGTCAGAAAATACAAAAGGTAGCATTCGCAAATGCTCAAAATAGTGCGTGCCATACGCCACATCTGAAGTAAACTGAGGGCCGCCCGCAAGGGGTTTATCCCCTGATCACATCACATTATCCTCCAGATTCACTGATCTAGTGATGATAGACTTTGCTGAGCTTGGCGGGAGGACAACCCCGTTGTCAAACAAATCCTGTACTTCATGGTGAAGACGGAAGCAATTATCGGTGCCATGACCGGTTTGTTGATGGTACACACAGTACTAGGTAGCGTCATGACTAGACGGAAGACGACTAGGAAGAGGACGAGGCTCGAGCGGTTTGAGATGGCCCTTTTCAGCAAGGATCTAGAGCGCTTTGGACAAAGGCATGTAGAGGGCATGGAAGACCCTACGACCTCGGGATAAATACTTCGAGGTTTGTGGATTTTTGCTGGACATACTATCAAAAGGGTCGGCAGGTGCTGACTTGGTTTTTTGATCTTTTTCGGGTACAAGGTTCGGGTTGGAAGGAACGGTCCTGGTATGACGGTCCTTATCTCGATTTTCCCCTTGGCTTGAACTGCTCTCACTCTGAGCGGGGAAAGTGTCATCCACAATTTTTACAGCAACAGCAAGCACCTGCTGTTTATTTAGTCCTCCGGCTTTCAAAGCCTCAACAGCCCACAGGAGTTGATCATAGGGATCGGTGTCCACCTTCACCTTGTTCTTACCACTCGCCTCATCTTGGTAGAAGGTTTGGGTTGCTACATCAGAGCAGAGCCCCATTGTTGTCGACATGCCATTGCTGGAACTTGGGATGGCTTTAGGTTGGCTAAGCTCAATTACAATTCACCCCAATAGCGGGGGCTCTTTTGACATGAAATTCCCGGCATATGATGCAGTTGGTGGCGGAGCCGACACTTCGTAGGCTAAATCACCCACAGATCTCTGAAGATCGCCAATCATTCCCATCAGCTCAAAAGTGGTGGGCTCACGGGTTTGTAATAACTGGGGTTCCCAGATTGGATGTGTGGCCGGTGACCTAGGCGGGTGCTGCATTTCAATATCAATTTCACCCTGTATAGTGATTCCCTGGTTTAGTGCCACTGCCATGACCATAATTTCTTTCGAATTTTGTGTCATCATGAGTCTGTTGAACAGAGCAGAGGTGATGTAACTAGTGGCTGACGGATCTGATAAACCGGTGAGCCTGGACTAGCTCCTTTCTGCCTTGCCTCTACGAAGGAGAACACTGGTTGCTCTGAACCGAATCTCTGAATCGAAAGAGAAAACAAGCAGCATCTCAGCCCAATTTTACCATAACAAACATAAGCATAGCTGAATAACTATATTCGACCACTGATCACTATTCCCAAATTCACTGCCCCAAAAGTGAATATGATACCCGCAGATATAACTGATTCTCAAAACACTGATGCCCGCAGCCTGATACTCAAACTTGCAAACTGATACATGCATTCCTGTAGAGGCGCACTCTAAAAGCACATAACAAGCAAATGAGAGCCAAAACACCCCTATGTTGGGGTAGGGTTTCCCTGCCTTATTTTGTCAGGAGCTAGGGTTTCACTATGCACGCAACGGTTTGAAACAACCTACAATCAGGTAAGCAACCTATCCTAGCTTGGAATAGTCACTATGGATTTCTGATATGCACTAGGTCGAATAGTCAAAAAGGAGTGCCCCGGTAAAAACTGAGGTTTGTGTTCCCGTCGTGGCAGAGCCCACAACCGGTCAGCCTTACGGCACGCTTCTCAAAACGAGCCTCCGGCAAACTGTTCAGGAATAGCATACGGCAAACACGGTGTCCTAGGCGCACCAATGCACATGCAATGCAAAGAAACACATAAGTGTAATCAAAACAAGATATCATGACTTCGAGTCAAGTTCTCAAAGTCCCCAGCAGAGTCGCCAGAAACTGTAGGCGCGCCCTCGGGCCTTGCTACTACAGTTCGGACTCAAATGTCACGGTTCTGAATCTAATCCCGCAAAGTGCAATGCAAGACCGATAAATCACCAAAGAGTCCAAATCCGGCAAATCGTTTTGGAAAACTGATTTTTAAGAAAGAAGTGCCAAACATGGACTACTTTGCCAGATACAGAGTCGCCACCTAAATATTTTGTTTTGGGGAAATTTAGGAAACCCTGACTCGTGCCTAAGGCCACGTGTCCGTCATCACCAAAGTTGCCTCAGTTCGGGAACTTGGGTACGATTGGGGAAGGTCATCTATGAGCACCCCCACTCACCTGATCAAAGATCAGCCTGTACTAAACATGATATCTTGTTTTTAAAAACATATGCGTTCTTATTCCGGTTATTAGCTAGAATTACTACGTGATGCGCACAACACACAAGTATAGACTAGATCGCCTAATTTGGAACAAAGCATCGCATATCCGTTTGTTTGGAAATGTTTTGAAGTTTGCTACTTGCAAGTAGGCTAAAAATACAGATTTCAATGAATTGTTCCAATTCAAGTAATCCAACCTTCACCCACAGGCATTCAGGCAGTTATATCATATAAGCAATTAGCCTCATGGAAAGCATGCTGTCATGTTAAAACTCACACTCATGCAATATGCTAAAGCATAGACACTTACAGTGTGCTCCGAGCCAAAACAAAGAAACTAGTTAGAAATCATGCATGATCCTAGTTCATGCTAAAATGGCTACTGCAACACATGCAAAATGCAACTAGAATAGGCTCGGCTATTCTAAGATGGCATATGAGATGCGACAATTCGATACATGTATTCAAGTAGGAATTGAAATACAATGCAGTTAGTATGATGCGCCGAGCCTGGTACATGCAATACATATGAATGGTGCAAACATGCATAGCATAAGGTATGTTAATTGAAATATGCCCTAAAAATAACCATCATAAGCGGTTAAGCAAAAGGGAGAAAGAAGTGGCGGTTAGAAGACATGCATCACACACACGCACGCTTATTACACAATTGGCCCTCTCGACGGAGGGACCGAAAGAATAATACAAATCAACTAACTAACTAACTAACAAGCTAATTAATTAATTACAAAACCACTTAACAAATTAAACAAATTAATTAAGCTATGAAAATAGTAAATCAACCTCGGGAAGAGGGACGAATGCATGCTCGGACGGCTTCACTCGGAAATCCATCGCCATGCTACATGTTGCCTCTGTCTGCACTACTCTGCACCTCAAAAAACTGTGCCAACTTCTGTGACACTTCTGGACCACTTTGTGGGCATACTAAAAGGCCATCGGTCAAGAGATGAGGTCATCGGCCATGGGATGAAGGTCATCGGCCATGGGATGAAGGTCATCGGCCAAATATAGTTAGTCGGCCGGCACTGAAGATGGCCGACTGGCCATCCCTTCCTGCTAGCTGCTTCTTTTACTGCAACAGAGGACAGACAAAGCATGGCAATACATTTGCAAGACAATGTATGCACAACCACCCTCCCTATCATGTCATGAGCTCAAGGGAGTATGGTTCTCGACCCTCGGACTATCAATCACGTATTTCAATGCATGATAGCCAAAGGAGACGAATGTGCAATTAATATCAAATGAAATGCACAAAAACACACAAGGGGCCCCAACCTCCATCATGCTTGATCAAGAGGCAAGGGATGCACATACAATGCTATGCAACCTAAGCATGCAAGCAAGCATGCAAGCAACTCAAGCATGATGCAAATCCAATGCAACATAAGCATGTTAATGGCAATGCCATACAAGGCTAATGGTGACAAGCATGCCAAATGCAATGTAACCTAAACAAGTATGCAAGATGCAACATGAACATTCAAGCATGCAAGGCATGCAAAGGTGGACAAGTATACAACAACATACGAGATGAGACAAGCATGTGACAACATGATGAAGGGATAAGCATGCAACAAGCATGTAACATACTAGCATGCAACAACGTGCAAGGTACTAAATATGCAGCAAGCATGCGACAACATGCAAGGAAAGCATGCAACAACATGCAAAGGGTGGACTTAAACCAAAATGGACAGCTCTCAAATAGGCCCAAATCAGTGGCCAAAGTGATGAAATAAAGACATGAAATACACATACAAACATGCATGCTAATTAGCCTAAAGACTAAGGCATGAAAGGACAACTCTTAAGCACACTTAAAAAAGACAAATATGGACATGTGATAAACATGTTAAGCTCTGAAATCATGCATGGAAAGGTGCCAAACCAATCAAACTGCACGAGTAAAGCATGCAAGGAAGCCCAAAGCTTGAGGCTAGCCAAGGGACTCAAACCATGGCCATACAAAGCAAGCCCCAAAGGGCCAAGGGGACCTAAAACAGTCCCAAGGCAGGTCTAAACAAGACCAAAAACAAGCTCGAAACTAGCCAACACAAGCAAGAACACAATGCCAAAAACATGAGGCATGCAAGGCTATCGAGGAGGGTGTTACACTACACCTATCAAAACCAAACATGGCATGACTTAAGCCAATAAAATTAGAGTTACGGCATGTTAGAATGAGCCCAAAAACCCACTTAGATGGCATCCCAAAGGCCTAAGCATGATGGCATACACAATGACACATTTATGAGGCATAAAACACAAACCCTTTAAAGCATTAAAGGAGTGACAAGTGCAAGTGTTTGAGCATGAAACATGGACTGAAATAGTATAACAAATGATGCCAAATCATTGAAACAGTCCAAGTAAAGCATGCTAGTGACTTGGATAATCAAAACTAACAAGCTAGAATGCATGGTGGCTATACAAAGCATGGCATACATGGTTAAAACAACTCAAATCAGAGCTCTAGCATGCTATAACAAGGCTAAAGGCTTCATGGAGTTGAGCCAAAATCATGCTAGAAAGACATGTCAAAGCATGATGCATGTTAAGGCAAATAAGAGGATTGCAAGGCAAGTACATGAAGCATGCAAGAAGCCATCAAACCAACCTTAAACAAAGGTAAAACATGGTAAAATAACACCAAATACTTGCTGAAATGGAGCTAAAACAAGCTAAGCATACATGCTACCCACATAAGCCGTTTATGCTAGCATTCAAGACAACAAGGAGAGGGGATGACCCTCTCCTATTTAGGACACCAAAACCACCTCTCCACCACTAAAAATCCTCTGGATTTTAGTGGTAGAGAGGCCATGCAAAGCCTAAAGCAAAGGCCAAAGGGGATGGCCTAAAACAAGGCCTAACAAGGCCTTGGAGGGGGGTAAACAACCCCAAACCTCAAAATGACCTTAAACAAAGTTCTAAAGCAAGTAAAAACAAAACTTTTATCAGTTACTGGCTAAGCCTAAAACAATAAGCAAGAAGGGCTAAAAGCTTAAGCAAGAAAGGGGTATCTAAAGCAAGAATGTTCACCCTTGAAGAACACCTTCAAGAACACAACTCCAGCACCTTTCTCTAATCAAAAATAGCTCAAGAACCCTAACACCAACTTCCTAATGCCTCAGTAACCAAGGATGGTGTAGTGCTAGGTGTTTGTGTGCAAATCACACTTTAGGTCACAAAAACACACACAAAAGTGTAAAGAGAGGGAGATATAGAGATAGAGAGATACAACTATTCTAACCCTAAAAATCCAGAACCTCTGAGAAGGGAGGAGGAGCTCCCTTCTTATACAAGTCCAAATTCTAAGCTTCTAAGAGAAGCTAAGCAAGGGGCAAATCCCTCCATACACGTATATGAAGGGGGTGAATTGTGGATGCCAGCTATTCCAGCTGGCATAAAATATCTGCATAAAGTAGATGAACAGGGTTCGGCTAGAAAATAAGGCCGATCGACCAAAAAAAGGGCCGGCCGACCAAAAATAGTGCCGATCGGCTAACACTTTTGGCTGATGGCAAGAAAAGAAGGCCGATGGCATCAAGCCTTAGCCAGTGGGTTGAGGGGATAGCAGACAAGTCACCCTCTTCCCTCATAAGCAAAAACACAAGTGCTTGGTCCACAACCAAGCACAAAACAAACAAGTTGAGAGATCTTAAGGCAAGGCGCGCGGCCGAGACCTTCGGGAACTCAAAACGAACACAGGCATGGATGATCATCAAGTGTTCAAACGATGACGTCCAAGTCTTGAGGACAGTCAAAAATGGGGTGTCTACACCTGGCTAAATGGCCCCATGAAGCTGCGAGCATTGCCTTTGATGATTCAGATTTGGCCGGAGTGACACTTCCTCACATCGATCCTTTGGTAATCGAGTTACGCGTAAACCGATTCACCGTTGAGTGCGTACTCATTGATCTTGGGATCACATCGGAAGTTATCTATTACAAGACATTCACCAAACTCGACTTCACCAAATTAGATCTTTCTCTAGCTCCTTATCCATTATTCGGCTTCAATGCCAATCCAGAGTACCCGTTAGGCAAAGTCACGCTGCTAGTTCGAGCAGGCTCGCGAACAGTGGATGTGGAATTCTTGGTTGTCAAGTTGTCATCGCCGTATAACCTCATCATGGACCGAACTTGGTTGCACACCATGCAGGCCGTGCCAAGCACCTATCATCAATTGCTCCGTTTACCTACTGAACGAGGCGTTGAACAAATCTGTGGTTCACAGAAATCAGCAAAAGCATGTTATCTCCTTGCAGCGAAGACACCAAGAGAGCTGGAAGTGAATTCTATTGAGGTGCCGGATCGAGAGAGCCTTGACGATGTTGGACGGCTTCCAAGCAAAAAGGCCACGGAAACCCTGGATCGAGTTGAAATTGTCGGGAATCCTGACAGGTTCTTCATGATCGGTTCCTCCCTAAACGAAGTCGACAGACAGTAGCTAATTACCTTCTTACTCGGCAACCTTGACGTATTTGCCTGGTTTCCGTATGAGATGTTGGGGGTAGATCCATTTGTCTCTTAGCATCGTTTGAATGTCTACCCCAAATGTAAGCCGATTATACAGAAAAGCCGGTGGTCAGCCGCAGAGCACACTGTCGCCGTTGTTGAAGAGGTTGACCGATTGCTTGATGTTGGAGCTATCAGGGAAGTGACCTACCCTACATGGCTCTCGAATACTGTGGTTGTGAAGAAGAAAAATGGGACTTGGCGTGTCTGCGTTGATTTCACCAACCTAAACAAAGCTTGCCCCAAGGATTGTTTTTCCCTATCCAGAATTGACCAACTTGTAGATACTACAGCACGTCACCAGCATATGAGCTTCCTTGATGCCTACAAAGGCTACCATCAAATTGCCATGTATCCGGAGGACCAAGACAAAACTGCATTCTTCACCCCAAGAGGAACCTATTGCTATAAGGTTATGCCTTTTGGGCTGAAGAATGCATGGGCAACTTACCAAAAACTAGTCACTACCATGTTCAAGGAGCAACTCGGCCACACTATGGAAGTTTACATTGACGATATGGTGGTCAAGTCCAAAGAAGAGCAAACTCATCTAGCCGATCTGGAAGAGACATTCGACATTCTATGCAAATACAGAATGAAGCTGAACGCTTCCAAATGTGCGTTTGGGATCGGCTCTGGCAAATTCTTGGGTTACATTGTCAACCACCGAGGAATCGAAGCCAATCCGAGGTAAATCACCGCAATCCTAGAACTCGGCTCCCCTCGATCGGTCAAGGAGGTTCAGAAGTTGATGGGGATAGCCGCCGCACTCAACAGGTTCATCAGTCGTTCCACGGGCCACTATCGACAATTCTTTCAGACACTACGACAGGGTAAAGCTTTTGAATGGACCTCCGAGTGGGAAGCCGCTTTTAACGATCTGAAGGCTTATCTCCGATCTGTTCCACTTTTGACAACACCATCGGCAGGTGACCCGCTCATTTTATATCTAGCCGTCTCCGACTGGGCTGTCAGTGCCGTATTGTTAAAGGAAGAGCTTGGAGCGCAGCGACCAGTGTATTATGTGAGGAAGGCAATGGTTGACGCCGAAACCCGTTACCTTCCACTAGAAAAATTCATCCTAGCCCTAGTCATGGTGGCAAGAAAACTGATGTATTATTTCTAGGGGCATAGCATCGGGGTACTAACAGATTACCTCCTCCGATCAGTACTACGTAGTACAGAAGCATTAGGGCGCATTTCGAAATGGGCCCTCGAACTCGGCCAGTACGATATTCAATTTCTTCCTAGAACCTCAATCAAGGGGCAAGTGCTTGCTGATTTTGTAGCCGAATTCACGGAGGGTGTTGCCGACTTCAAGACCGACCAAACTCAACCCAAGCCGAATTAGAGAATTTATGTGGGGGACATTTGGTAACTGTATTGTGACGGGTCATCCAATCAATAGGGTAGTGGAGCTGAATTAGTAATCATGGTTTCCGACGGCGCAATAATTGAGCAGGCCGTCAAACTCGGCTTCGAAGCATCAAATAATGAGGCCGAATACGAAGCCCTTATAACCGGTTTACAGAATGCACATCTTCTGGGTGCTTGGCATTTGCTTGTATTTTGCGATTCAAAACTGGTGATCAATCAGCTAAAGAGGGAGTACGCGGCCAAAAATGACTATATGGCAGCTTACATGAAAACGGCTAACTGCTTGCTGGCAAAATTTGACCATCATGAATTGAATCAAATAACACGTGATCAGAAAACACATGCATATGCCCTGGCTTGCCTAGCCTCCGCCATTAACTCAGAGATTAAACGGACCATCGAAGTAGGTTTCATCCCGGAGCCGAGCATTGGCCTTTCGGAGGAAGTCCAGGTCAATGTCATAGAGTCAAGACCGAGTTGGATGGACCCCATTGCTGCATTCCTATCTTCCGAACAGCTTCCAGCGGACAAGAAAGAAGTGCACAAGCTGCGAAACAAAGCCCTGTGATACTACTTGGATCCACAAGGAAAGCTTGATAAAAAATCCTTTTCTGGTCCATACCTGGAATGCGTGCATCCGGACAAAGTCGAAGAGCTTCTGACTGAAATACATGAAGGCAGTTGTGGCGCACATTTTGGCGGGTGCTCTTTGGCTCATCGAGCTGTGACACAAGGGTATTACTGGTTGACAATGACAGCCAATGCCGAGTGTTACGTGAAAAAGTGCAAACAGTGCTAGAAGTTCTCTCCTCTAATTCACCTGCCCACTGAAGAGTTAAGCTCCATAACCAGCCCTTGGTCGTTCACTCAATGGGGACTTGACATCGTCGGACCGCTGCCTCATGCCCCAGGTAACAAGCGATTTCTGATCGTCGCGACTGATTATTTCACGAAATACGTAAAAGCAGAGGCACTGACGCATATTCGAGATACCGACGTAAAGCGTTTTGTATGGAGAAATATCATAACGCGGTTCGGCATTCCCAAAGCATTTATATCAGACAACGGCACCCAGTTTGATTGCGGAGTCTACCGGGAGCTTTGCAGCAAGTATGGTATTCGGACCTACTTCTCCACCCCGACTTATCCACAGAGTAATAGGCAAGCTGAAGCCTCCAATAAAACCATTTTAGAAGGCATCAAAAAGTGGCTGGAGAAGGCAAAAGGCCGATGGGTTGAAGAACTGCCGAGTGTATTATGGGCTCATCGCACAACATCGAGACGGTCCACCGGGGAAACGCCGTTCACTTTGTGCTTCGGAACATAGACAATTATCCCCTTAGAGATTAGCCTCCCAACCTTGAAATCAAAAGTTTATGATATGGGCCGAAACGATATGATGCTGGCTTTGGATTTGACTCTGATTGAAGAACAAAAAGACCGTGCCCTTGCCGCCATGGCACGGTACCAGCAGCAGTTTGCTAAGTCGTATAACCAACGTGTTCAGCTACGCTGCTATGTACCAGGCGAATTGGCCCTAAAGAAAGTGCTTCCAGCTGCCAGGAAGCCGGCTGACGGAAAGTTAGGTCCTAACTGGGACGGCCCCTACCAAATCGACTCAGTCGCAGGAACGGGGGCTTATCGGCTCAAAGACATGTTTGGCAGGAGTCTACCACGCCCTTGGAACTCCTCGCATTTGCATAAATTCTATCATTAGACCCGACCTATGGGGCATGATATTTATTTTGAAGGATCCGCCATGTACAGATTTCACTTTTGCAATGCAAAGTTTTGTTCTCTCTCATTGTGTAACTCAGTTCAAGTCCTCTGATTAAAGCCTCCGAATTCGAAGCCCTATCCGTACAGATCATGTTTGGGCCGAGTAAGACTCCGGATTCGGAGCACCCTTCATGCATGTCACGATTGGCCAAGACAAAAAGCCTCCGAATTCGGAGTCCCATCCATGCAGGTCATATTTAGGCCAAATAAGACTCTGGATTCGGAGCGCCCTTCGTGCATGTCGCGATTGGCCAAGACAAAAAGCCTTCGAATTTGGAGCCCCATCCGTGCAGGTCACGTTTGGGCCGAATAAGCCTCCGGATTCGGAGCCCCATCCGTGCAGGTCACGTTTGGGTTGAATAAGACTCCGGATTCGGAGCGCCCTTCGTGCATATCACGATTGGCCAAGACAAAAAGCCTCCGAATTCGAAGCCCCATCCGTGCAGGTCACGTTTGGGCCGAATTAAGACTCCGGATTTGGAGCCCCATCAGTGCAGGTCATGTTTGGGCCAAGTAAGACTCCGGATTCGGAGCGCCCTTCGTGCATGTCACGATTGGTTAAGACAAAAAGCCTCCGAATTCGGAGCCTCATCCGTGCAGGTCACATTTGGGCCAAATAAGCCTCTGAATTCGGAGCCCCATCCATGCAGGTCACGTTTGGGCCGAATAAAAACTCCGGATTTGGAGCGCCTCACAAGCTGTTACAACACGCGGCAACAATTGAAACATTCAGGCATTCAGAAATGTTTCATTAAATTGATCAATTGGCACAAGCCGTATAAACATAAGTTGACACATGCAAGCATTCAAAACGAAGTGAGTTCTTAAATCGATTGATTCGCACAAAGTGTATTAATACAAGTTGAAATACGCTAACATTTGAAACAGAGCATCTTATTAATTTAGAAAATAAATACATAATTCGCACTCAATCTACATATGATCATTACAAGGTCTGCTTTTATTCGGCAGCTCCCTCATCATCACTCTTCTCAACTTCGAAAGTGGAAAAGGGAAAATCATCTCGCTGGCACAGCGGTGACGCCGAATTCACACTTGTTGCCCGGAGAGCCTCAGCTTCCTAAAGTGCCTTGATCCAACCGTGCTTAAATCCACGATTTTCACATCGGCAAACTTCCTCAATGAGTTTCTCCTTGGTCTTCTATATTCCGACCTTTCGGCCATCATGAAAGCCTTTTTCACAGGCCCTAAACTTCGCAGTCTCAATCGCAAACATGCTAGCCATGTCCCGATCGGCAATGGCATGACTTATTAGCCTCTGGGTCACCCTCTCTTCCAAAACCGGGTTAGGATGGATGGCCGATTGAGACTCGGCAAACTTGATTTTCCTTAGTTCATGCTCGGTCTTCTCTACGCGAGCTTCTAAGTTCCGAATGCGTTCATCTCTCTGTTCTATATCCTGTTGAGCGGCGCGAAGACGCATGCCAATTTCATAAGCAGTGTACAGCCACTTCACCGCTCCATGAATGCCTTCACGAAACACTTCGAAATCCTACTGACCTACCATCGACTGCTAGACTTTGAGTGGAAAAATCTGTCGAGCGAACTCGACTGCCATATTCGGATCACGAACGATTGAATCCGCCTCTGTCATCGGTCTATTCTCCACGAAGACCGCAAAACTCAATGGGCACGGTGTCGCATTAGATTCCCTTCCAGAACGAGGTTGAGGAGATCTACTCCGTGGCTCCTGGGTGACCTACTTCGACGACGAGGAGATTGGCGTCTCTCCCGGTCCCTCGAAGTCCTACTTCCCGTGCACATAGGTTCGCCACTTCAATTTATATCTCCTTCCAGCTCAACTAATGTTCTCGCCTCTCCTCTGCTATTGAAGAAAAGTCTATTTGACATTCGCACTTGTTTAACCTTTCTCAACGAACTGGACTGAATTACTGACTCTAAGCATATAAATAGGACCTTCATGCACGAAGTACACGCCCCATTTATTCTCTACAGGGGCAGCACCTCCGAGGTGATCTCATTAATACTAAAACCTCAACAGCCCGGTGCCGATTGAGTCATGTGCCCCAGCCATCCCATGAACCTCCGTTATTCGGCGTTCTAGTTCATGAACCAGTCGGGGCAAGGGCAGATTCATCGATCTAATTGACGTATTTGCCCCAACCGCTCCATGAACCTCTGTTATTCGCAGAGTCATCAATCTAATCGGCGTATTGGCCCCAGTCGCCCCATGAACGTCTGTTATTCGGTGTCCTAGTTCATGAACCAACTGGGGCAAGGGCAGATTCATCAATCTAGTCAGCTTAAGTGCCCCAGCCGCTCCATGAATCGATTTATCAGTACAATGCTCATGAGTTCATTTTATTCAGCTTTCCAGTTCATGAACCAACTAGGCAAGGGCAGATTCCTCAATCTAATCGGCGTATTTGCCCCGGCCGCCTCATGAACCTCTGTTACTTGGCGTTCTAGTTCATGAACCAGGTAGGGCAAGGGCAGATTCATCAATCTAATTGGCTTAAGTGCCCCAGCAGCTCCATGAATCGATTTATCAGTACAATATTCATGACTTCATTTTATTTGGCTTTCCAATTCATGAACTAGCTGGGCAAGGGCAGATTCGTCAATCTAATCGGCGTATTTGCCCCAACCACCCCATGAACCTCTGTTATTCGGCGTTCTAGTTCATGAACCAGTTGGGGCAAGGGCAGATTCATCAATCTAGTCCACTTAAGTGGCCCAGCCGCTCCATGAATCGATTTATCAATACAATATTCAGGAGTTCATTTTATTTGGCTTTCCAGTTCATGAACCAGCTAGGGCAAGGGCAGATTCATCAATCTAATCGGCTTATGTACCCCAGCCGCCCCATGAACTGATCTATCAGCACCTCATGAATTCATTTTATTCAGATTCATTAATCAAATTCATTAATATAATCGGTTAATAAGTTTGCTGTCTCACGTAGTCTTGGCATTTTGTTCTAACTGCTAATTCTTTTAATTATGTACTCATATAACAAACAGTATAAGAAATAACTTGAGAGCATAGAAAATTTTCATTTATAAATTGGGCGCTAACAGCGGACATTTTACACATGAAAATCGGTTGACATCCAAAAAAGATGAAAATCTACTAACAAAAAATTGTGCATCTAAGATGCCTACCAAAAATGAAAATATGCCTTAATCATTCCTCAGGGTCAGACGCCAGCGGGTCAACGTCCACTTGCTCATATGGAATCGGCTGTGCCAATTTCACATTCGCAGCAGCGAAGGCTTTGGCCCAGCCATGTTTGAAGTCCCGATTCTCAAACTTTGGCACTTCATCTACGTAGCTTTCCAAGGCGGCCTCTTGCCCAGCTTAGAACGCTTTGGAAGTCCCAGAGTCGACCTTTTCCCTTGCCTTCTTCGATTCCTCCAAGTTGGCTTCTAGCTTGGCAATTGCCTCCTAGGCTAACTTAAGCGCCTCATCACTGGCCTCTGCCTTTTCCTCAGTGGCAAGCCTTAACTGATCAAAATTTCTAGCTCGCTCGGCCTCTAAGTCGGCTCTGGCACGTTCCACCGCCGCTTGTACTGCCTCATAATCGGCCCTTTGAGAGACCGCCATAACCTTGTTCTGTTCATTTTCAATTTCAACTTTCAATAGGCCGATCTGTTCTATGGTGTCGTGTTGACGGCGGCCAATCTCGGCTATCCTGCCCACCGCCTACAAAACAAAGAAATAGCAAACAAATAATTAGAAAAATATTTACAAACATGCATGCGTGAAGACGGAAGATTGCAGATAAGACAAGTAACGTACCGATAGGGCCAACTGAGCGGCCAAAGCAATTAGCATCAAATCTGGCTCCGCTCGAAATATGGCTCTGTCGACCGACAGGGATATCAAGGAGGCCATGCTCAAAGCCACAGCCGAGTCCCTCAAAGCCGAGAAGTCTGAGGAAATCGACATAGTTCTGACCCTTGGTTGAATCGTGAATGGAAGGACCAAATCTGACTCCTCAACTCGGGGCCGTTTATCGCTTTGGTCCTCTTTGTACTCAGCCTCTCGATCAACGGGGCGCTTTTTGCCCCTTTGTTCACCTTCGTTGGCCTGCCCCACTTGCTCCATCTCGGCCGTTTCAGGGTGAGCCATCTCTTTGGCAATAACTGAAGGAGTAAACTCAGCGACCATGGCCGATGTAGACTCAGCGACTGCGGCGGGTGGAGTTTTCGATCAGACAGCCTCAGCCCTCTGCCTGGCGGCCATCCTCTTGGCATTCTTTTTCTACGCAAGTTGCGAAAGTGATTCCCCAGCCATATCCTCTAGATAAGTGCCGGGAAGATCTTTTAAGTTCGTAAAAATGTCATCAAAGACAGCCCCTCGGCTGGACATGGATGGAGGGTCGGACAAATTCAGTCCAGCCTCCTCAAATGCCGAATTGAGGGCTTCGTCTACTTCGGTTCCCAATTGGTCCGGGTCCTCGGCGATCTGATTGGCTACTTGTTCTTCTGCGTGTTCCGAATCAGAGGCTTCTAAATCGATCTCCTTCATTCTTTTAAAGCCGGGGAAGATGACGGCTATAAGATGATCTTTGCCTCTTGGAACTGGAATATGGTCTGCTGCTGAAAACGTTGCGTAGGACGGCACGTAGCGCAACAAAATATGAGCCGCCCTTCCTTGCTTCGGAAGATTTGGACGGCCAACGAATTGTAGAGCGATTTTAATATCTGCAAGTATAGCGTCGTCGGCCGAAACCAACACTTTCTTCAACTTGTTGCCTGCGCAAACAAAACGGTAAGTACATGAAAAGAGAGCCGAATACACATGCAAAAATATAAGCAACTAGAATGAGCTATACGGCCACCTGGATCGCCTTTTCGCCTTGGCACAGGATCTAGGCGATCTTCACCCTCGCTGAATTCCCAGTTGCCTTGAACAACAACCATCACGTCGTCAACACGCTTAACAGAGCTGGCAAGCATGGTCACTAAATGATGATCGGTGTCCTTAGCCCTAAGAAAATAGCGTCCTAGACGGCCAGTGGACTTGGCTAAGGCATAGCAATGCCGAATCACAGGAATGCCTAGGTTAATCCTAAGACGATGGTTTAACTCTATGATCCCCATTATGATGCGAAAAAAATTCATGTTAGGCTGGGAAGGGATTAGGCCCCAATGTCGAAAGATGGCTCTCAAAAACAGATGAATGGGAAAATAGACGCCGCCTTCAACAATCGATAGGAGAGGAAAGATGATTGTGCTCTCGTCGGTCCTCTGCATATCGGTGGTGCTATCTTCCATGAGTGACAGATGAACATCATCGGGGATGGAACAATAGCGTCGAAAGCCAGAAATCCAATCTGTAGAAGGGAGTGCTTTCAAATTTTTTGCCATCGTAGCCAGCCTAAGGATTATGCAAAACTAATAATAAACAAGAAAATGGTATTGGGATTGAAAGAGAAGAGAACTTATAGGGAGCGGAAGGGATAATGAGAGACAGAAGAAAGTTGCAGAGGTCGTGAGGTGGAGGAGTTGTACTAGAAGGCAAACCCAAAAATCTTGAGTATTCAAAGTATACATTCGAAGAGGCAAAGTTTTAAACCACATTAAATGGAGGAAGCGTACGAAGAGGCAGGAACTTGTAATCATGACTAGAAAATGTGTGCGTTCTGACACGCTTTGGAATGAGGTTATCCACTGAATTTTTTACTTTTCAAGATCGAAACCAAACACGCCGACTAAACAGAGTTAGTGGGGTGTTCGGGGGGCAATTGTGGTAGCCGAATAAAAGCAAACGCAAATAGGCAGTGTATATTTTCCCAATCGGTGTATAGTATGCACTCGGCCCCGCCCCTGACATTTCAGATGCCAAATAAGTTGAGCAAGGGGTCGATTAAAAGTTGGAATACGGCATAATTGGGGGGGCCAAGTGCATAAGTACATGACAGATCAAGAGCGGGCCCTGCCTAGAAGACCAGGAGCGTATATAAATAGAAGAATGACGAACAAGAAGAGGTATGTGAGAATTAGTATGCTTAACTTAAGATATATGCAATCTAGAGAGCATACACTAACTTATCCATCGGAGTGCTAATTCCGGCACCCCCGACTGGAGTGTTCATTCTTTTTCAGGCTACCAGCTGAGGATCTCGAGTGTCCCACCGGATCCAAAGAGTATTTCCAAGCTACCTTCCCCACAGAAGCCTATACAAGGTTATAGTTGATGACGGGGTGACATTGGTTGTGAAAAGGATTAAGGATTGGGGGATGACACGGGCGGATTTTGAGAAGAGAATGGAGAGGATAGACCAAGTGAAACATCCGAATGTGATACCGGTTGTAGGCTATTACTGTTCCAAGCAAGAGAAGCTTTTGATTTATCAATTCCAGCATAATGGCAGCCTCTTCCAGCTTCTTCATGGTAAATTTCATTAATTTTTGATTATTTCTCTTCCTAAGGTTAGCCTGGTAGTATATCTGAGTCCATGACCTAAGCATTATTGTAGATAAGGAAAATAAGGATAGAGAGTATACATTGAAAACCTATGAAGTACAAATAGAATGTATAAGTGTTATATGATACAGATATGACAATATAAGAAAATCTTAAAAAATAAATAAATATATAAAAAAAATATAGATAAATTCATGAAAAAATAAAATTATAACTTTTAGTATTGTATTACACACAATTTAAATGGAATTAGGTATTAGTTTAAAAGGTAGTACTAGTAGCCAGTTTTTTTTTAATAATTTTTTTTATTAAAGTAGGTCTAATAAAATTTCAATTTCAATATTAAGTCTAAACTGTTGTTGTTGTACTTTTCCCTTTTTTAACACTTAATTGTTACCTAGAAAAAAAAAATGGTGTACACAAGTTTATTTGCTTGTCTGATTATTGAAATTCAATTTTAGTATCATTATATATTTTCCTACTAATATATACTTCCTATAAAATATGGATGTAGTTATGTATATGAGACATCTCTATGACACATCAACAATATGTCAATTTAATACATTGTGAAAAAATGGGGTAAGAAATAAGTGAAATATGGAAAATTATTATTACATTCTCAATTTAATAATAATTCAATTATGTGATCTAGAGTATTGAAAAGTATATGATATATACCTCCCAAAATTAAAGAAAATAAATTTCAAGTATTGGATTTGTATCTGTGAGTACCTGAGGAGGATCAATATCCAAAAGAGATATGATACTAATGCAGCTTTCTTTTAAAAGTGTCTATACTTCATAGCTAACAACCGAAAATAACAATACTAAAAGTTTCGACTCATCATTGTTAATTTTAGAATCTCAAAATGGCCAATTATTCAATTGGGGAAACGGCATAAATGTTGCAACTAGCATTGCTCAAGCTTTGGCTTTCATGCATGAGGAGCTTCGCGATGATGGAATTGCACATGGGAACCTAAAATCCTCCAACATATTGCTCAACAAAGATATGGATCCATATATCAGTGAATATGGACTAATGGTGGTGGAAAGTCATCAAAACCAATCAATCCTGTCCCAATCCGATAGTTTCAAAAACAACAATCCTTCTAAAACTCGCGCATACAGTACTTTCAAGATAGACATTTATGGCTTTGGTGTGATTCTACTTGAGCTTCTTACTGGGAAGCTTGTCCAGAATAGCGAGATTGATTTGACTAGATGGGTCCACTCAGTGGTCAAAGAAGACTGGACCACCGAAGTTTTTTACAAGACCCTCATTTCAGAAGGTGCCAATGAGGAGAGAACGGTGAACTTGTTGCAGGTAGCATTGAAGTGTATAAATCCATCACCAGATGCTAGGCCAAACATCAATCAAGTTGCTATAATGATAATTTCTATAAAAGAAGAAGATAAATCTTTATGCTTTGAAAATTGATAAAATGATTCAAATACATGTTTGTGATAATTATATTTGGAAAACAAACACTTTCTTTGATGGTCCTTGAAATATATTTACATCTAGCTATAGTGTTATTGAGGTTTTACCATTTAATCTGTATGGAAGAAATTTTTTCTCCTAATTTAATAAGTAAGATGATTGTATTTTTGTGGTATATCAACTCCTCCATCTCTACACTTCTTAGTTCAACATAATATCTTATGGGTTGGTAGCAATGTCTCTATAGCATAGTATGAGTGTCAGCTTTGTTTTTGATTAAAAAAAAATCTTAAGGATTTGATCGAGTGGTAAAGACTTGATAATAAAATTTAATATCTTGAGTTCAAGTCACCTTAAGGGGCCATTAGAAGTTTATCCAGTTATTAACATCAGAGTCCTAAAATTAGTTGCGGTACACAGAAGTTAGACTAAACATGTAGTTATCAAAAAAAAAAAAACTTTGTTTCTAATAATTAACGAGAGAGAGAGAGAGAGAGAGAGAGAGACCTTGATTTAGACTCACCACCATTGCTATAGTGATTCCAGTTTTAACCTGACCCTTTTTGTATCTTGGACTTGGGTTTTGTGGTTTCGTATGGTTGCCCATGTCTTGCTTCCTTTATACTTCCTTAAATTTGGCTATTAGATTGTTGTGGTTGTGTTTAGAACAGGTTGGTTGTTTAGTTTTCAAACTTTTGTTATCCAGAATTTTACTCCTTCGCTCGAACGGCACTTCTTACGCTCGAGCGGGCTTTGTGAACTATCATTACTTTTGCAAGTCTGCAAAACTACTGGGAGAGTCTATTCTACGCTCGAGCGGTGCTTGCTGCATTCGAGCGATCTCAGCTCGAACGGCCTTTCTTGCGCTCGAGCATTGGTCTGTTGTTTGCAAAATTACTAAAAGTGTGCATTCTGCGATCAAGCGGAACAACTTATTGTGTCTGACGCTCGAGTGTCACTTCTTGCGCTAGAGAAAACTGTGCCTATATCAGTTCGTAAAAGTCATTTTTTGCATCACTTTTTCATCTCTTTCTCTCGTTAAACATTTCAAAAACCCTAGATCTAGAATTTCTCTCTCTAAAACTCATCTTCTCTCTTCTAAAACACCTAGATCTTTTGGGTTCTCGACGCTAGTGTCTTTGGGAAAAAGGTATAACATCTCAAAAGCTCCATTTTGATCCAAACAAAACTTGATTTCGGCATATTTGAAGTTCCTCCATTTCTTCCTTGATCTCTAGCTTCGAGGTATAGACTTTCTACACTCTTCTGTGAGTTTTTAACTTAATTATTTGTTGATGTGTTAAGAATATTAGAATTTGGGATGATTTTGAACAAACCTAGGGTTTTGGTTTAAAATCAAAAGAGGGGTTTTCAAATATATGTATTAAAAATGATTATGGGAGGAGATGTGAGGTTGTGTTGTGATAAAATTATTGGTTTTGATACCAGGGATGGATTTTGGAAGAAAATGCAGTTTTGTCTTAAAATGTCTCAAATAGTTATTTTGTATAAATAAATGAAATTGGTATTGAGAATATGAAATTCGATAAATGTTTATATAAATGGTGGAGTTGGATATGTATTACCTCTCACCTATGGAAATTTGGATAATTTATCTGTCTTGGAAATTGTATATCTGTTTAGAAATATATGTTTTGGGGTATCGGTGGAGGATAGCTATGATTGTTGTAGAAATTGTATGAGGATTAGGTGAATTGAAACTAATCTCTTATTCATTGTCATTGAATATGACTATGTTTGGAAGAAAAAAGGGGATGGACTCCATTGAACTAAGTTGGACTGTGTGTCCAGGGTGAAAGTCCCGAAAATCGTGCGTATACATGGATGTCGATTCCTGCAAATGAAATATCCATAAAATCACAAAATGAAAGTATTTGTATAATGGCTGTGTTGGTTAGAGAACCATTGAGTTGCACCCTCAGTTTGGTTATTTGAATAAAATAGTGAATGACTCATGAATTGAGATATAATACTTGGCATGGCACGGTGAAAAGAGTTATAAATGATTTTATCATGGGCATTGAATATGCATATCATACTTATATCTTTGTTAAGATTCATATATTGTGTTAGATTGTTTCTACTGGGTTTTGTCTCACCCTACTTGGGAAACTCATTTTCAAGTGCTGGTGATATGCTTCCACTAAGGACTTAGCTTGGGAGGATTGTGGAGCTGAGGGCTCAGTTTTGTTTATCTTGTATTTAACTTTTGTACAAGCCTAGGACTTTATTTGTATGGAGCTTATGACTCATTTTTTATGTACCCATGCCTTGGCTGGGAAAGATGTAAGCCCTTTGGAGCATATGAACATTTGTTTAGCTTTCATTCCTTATCACTTTTTGTATATTAATTCTGATTAATGAAAGTTTATCATTTCAATTATGTCACCTTCTATTAGTGGTTTGGAGTTAGATTATTGTAATTATTTCGGGGCGTTACAACTAAATATTAGAGTGTACCGGGTTTGAATACTTTGGGTACGTAGAAAGTGGTTATTGCCACAATGAGTTTGTCTCGCTTGACATAGACTTTAGTATGTACGATGTGCTTACATGATAACATGCTTATGTAGTTATATGGGTATGAGATTTAGTTTCTAGGATGTTAGTTGAGTCTATGGGTTTCTAGAAGTCCTATTGGAAGAGCACTTGATCACAACTGTTTCTAATTGGAACTCTAGTAACACCGCGGGACGGTCGTTATCCAGAAATGAAATTCGTATGTGTTTGTGTGACAACATGCTTATATGGAGTGAATTATTATAGTCCACCAAATTAGGACACAAGTAAGTTAGCTTCGGCACATTTGTAAATGTGCTAATCTCTTGTGTTACCTTCATTAGGATGTCAGAACGTAGACATAGTGGTGCTAGGTGTGGTAGGCTTAGAAGACATGAGGTGCCTTTACCGGATGATATTCCGGTACAAGAGAAAAGGATTGGTCAGGCCAATGTGGCTGAACCAATGGGTCAGTAGGCCATGGGCACCTTAGCTCACGAAATGGCTGGAGCATTGCGGGAGTCTATGGACATTCTTAGAGCAAAGAATTAAGTAAAGGCCCAAGTAGCTGAGATAGGGCCGCCATTCCTGAAACGGGAGTTTTTCCGGTCAAATCCAAGGAGCACTGAAGGCGGATGAGTGGCTAGAGCAGATAGTGAAGATGTTTGAGATTCTTGGCATCGAGGATGACCAACTAAGAGTGACCTTGGCATCCTTCTAACTGAAGAGAGATGTGGGTCTGTGGTGAAAGTATGCGAGTGGGCGTTTTGGGGTGACCTGGGAGGCTTTTGTTAGTGCCTTCCAGAATAAGTTTTTGCCTCCCACTGTTCGGAAGAAGTAGAGAGATCATTTCCCCAAGCTTGTGCAATTGAACACTCTGGTGGCTGAGTTTGAGGCCACATTTACTAGCTTGTTGAGGTTTGCAGCAGAACGCGTGGCAACTGAGGAGCGCCGTTGTTTAGAGTTCGAGAAGAGATTGAGGACCGAGCTTATGTTCAAAGTGGCCGAGTCAATGATTAGAGACTATGGATTTGTGACATAGAGGTTGCCAGTCGTCGACTTCCCTTTGTGTTTGTGTTGATTGACATGTCTAGTTTTGATGTTATTTTGGGTATGGACTAGTTGTCATCATATTGGGCTGTCATAGATTGCTACCATTAGAGGGTTACTATATGTACCTTGAGCGGTGATTGCTTTTATTTCTTAGGGGATTGGGTTGATAGAATTTTATCACCGTCGTATGATCTACGTAGATGGAGTGAGCTTAGTTTCCTTCTTGCCAAATTCTTGAGTAGAAAGTGTGATGAAGTCCGAATAGAGTTACCAATGGTGGTTTTGAATACTTGGATGTTTTTCCCGAGGATCTTACCAATTTACCACCCCATCGAGAGATCGAGTTCTCTATTGATTTAGTGCCTGGTACGGCACCAATTTCTATGGCACCATATAGATTTGCACCTGCTGAGTTGAGTGAGTTGAAGATTCAACTCCAAGAATTGTTAGATAAAGGTTTTATCTGCCCTAGTACTTCACCTTGGGGAGCATTGGATCTCTTTGCTAAAAAGAAAAATGGTGCGTTGCTGTAGACACCCCATTTTTGACCGACCTTAAGACTCAGACGTCACCGATTGAGCGCTCGGTGATGTTGCATATTGTGCTCATTCAGAAGTCTCAGAGTCGCGGCCGTGTGCCCTGCCTCTAGACTCCCGAACTCTCTTCTGTGCCTTGTCTCGGTTTGCGAACCAGACTCGGTTTTCTCTGTTTTCTTTCCTGAGGGGAGGGAGAGGTCCCGTAGACAATCTCTCAGTGGCCGTGGGCTACATTTCGTGCCCGTAGGCCATTTTGCCCATTTCGGAGCCTGGTTCCCGGTTTTCGGAGCCGTCAGGCGTGTGCCTCGGTTCGGGACCGTCTAACCATCTCCGATTCCTCCGGTTTTTTGCATGCATCTCATTTACTCCCTTTCGAGGGACACTGGGGTCTTAGATACCCACTTCGCAGCCAAACACCACTTTCGGTGCTTAACGGCCGGTTTTCGGGACCCCGAACTGCGTGTTTTGGTCCCCGAGCATTCGTTTTGCATCGGTTTTTGTTCATTTTTGGCAGGTACCTCTGTTTTATCATAAGGAAGGTCACTGGAGGGTGGGAGGATAGTAATTGTCTCAGCAACCAGTTATGCTCCTCCAGCGTCTCCGTGCTTTTTTCTCACTTAAGCTAATGTTGAACACCCTAGGGCCATTTTCTTCAAGCCAAAACCACATATTTGTGTTGTACACACATGGGAGGACCCTAAAAATGGTGCTCGGCCAAGAATTCTTCTTTTCATTTTGGACCTCTCCTAGAGGTGGCTTGTTGTCTCCCGCTTTAGAGTTGCCAAATTCCAACCACAGAGCCTTGTTGTGCACATATATGGGAAGACACCACCCTTTGGTGCTCGGCCAAGAATTCCAAACTTCCATTTTGTCCTGGCCGGCCATGTGGGTGGCCCGCCAGCCACCTCCAATAAAAGTGCCTAGCCACCATGCTCCTTGAAACTGTGCCATACCATACAAATTGTTTCCCCAGAAAAAGATCTCAGATCCTGGGATATTTTGGAGGAACAATTGGGTGCATTTCTCCACCTTTACACCCCTCTTTTGCCCATATAAGGGACCTCCGGCTCTGTCCCAAGGGTTAGAAAATTTCCCTCAAGCATACATACACATCTCCATCTCTATCTCTCTCATTTTTCCTAAGTTTGGTGCCATCTCTTCATTACCTTCAAGCACCACTACCACCACTCCATTTCCAGCAGCAAGGAGAGCTTTCTCAGAGGCTTAGAGGCAACTTTCCTCAAGCCAAGAAGTAGAAAAAAAGAGGTCTTCAAGGGTAAGTCTCAAATTCCCTCTTTTGTAGCACTTTCTTGCCTCATTTCTTAAGCCTACTTTATTACTGTTTTGGGCTCCGACCAGAACTGAAATGGGCCTTTTTTTGAGCCATTCTTCATGTTTGTTCAAGGGCTCAACCCTGTTTGAGCCCTCCATCTTGTACTTATTTCAATATCCTCTTATATGCCATTATTTTGCATTGAATATTTGGCCTATGTGTGATCTGATTTGGAGCATCTCATGAACTGATATTGTGCTTATTTTGAGCTCCTCTTCAATATTGAAGAAGGGCTCAACCTTGTTTTCATGCTCCATATGTCACTTGCTTTGAATCCATGTTTTGCCCTTGTTTTTGCATGCTTCATCTAGCTTGTGAGTGATCTGTTTTCGAGAATGATATAAACTGTTAGTGGGCCTATTTTGATCCCCTCTTCAACATTTAAGAAGGGCTCAACCCTGTTTGGCCTCTCTATCATGCACTTGCTTCATAATCTCTCATATTTACCGTAAATTTGCATGATTTATTTGACCTGCATGTAGTCTGTTTTGGAGCATGTCATGAACTTTTAGTAGGATTATTTTATGTCCCTCTACAACATTGTAGAAGGGATCAATCTTTTTGGGGGTCTCCATGTTGTGCTTGTCTTTATATCCCTCTTTGGCCCCCATTCTTGCATGCTTTGTTAGCCTATCTTACTTCTGTTTTTGGGCCATCATCAGAACTTGAAGGGGTCATATTTTGACCCCCTGGACATATTTCATTAAGGGACTTTGTCTGTTTGATGAATGCTTAGCATGCTTCATATTATAGCCCTTTAGTGGCTTCAATCTTGCATTGCATTCTTAGCATGTTTATATACTGATTTGGGGGATGTCATAAACTGTAAATGTTCATATTTTTGGTTACTCTTCAGTGTTTTAGAACTGTATTTTTCAGTTTGAGCATTGCGTATACCATCTGCTTCATTGTTCCCCTCTTTTCCCCCATTTTTGCATGCTATTTTTTCCCAACTTGTGATTGTTGTTTGGCCATGCTTCGTACTGGAAAAATTCTAGTTTAGGGGCTGCCTAGCATCTTTCTTTACACTTCATGTCCATATCGTGCATGTTTGGTATAGCTGCAAGTCATTTCGGGTACTTAGCATAGCATTTCCGGCATCGGGTGTAATTTTGCTATAATTCGGAGGCTGTTTTTGCATCATTTTGGCTGCTGAAATTTGCATTTTCCCATATGCCATATGCCACGTCTCATTTCGTATGTCATTCTGTGCCTTAGGGCCATTGCCTTGGTTTTAATGCGTCTGCAGCACGATTTCGGGGCACTTCATTTTCATCTATCGGCCTCTTATGTGAGTGTGGCTGAGGCCCTCTCATGTTAGTATAAGTCCAATTTGCATTGTGTATGCCATTTCACTCCGTATGTCATCGCCTTGGCTTGCGTGCCCGCGTGCACGCATTTCGAGGCATCTCTTTTTTATCCGACGGCTTTTTATGTGAGTGTGGCTGAGGCTCACTCATGTCAATATAAGTCCATTTTTCATCGTGTATGCCATTTTAACATCATTGCATTCCGTATGCCATTGCCTCGGTTTGCGTGCCCGTGTGCACGCATTTCGAGGCATCTCATTTTTTTATCTATTGGCCTCTTATGTGAGTGTGGCTGAGGCTCACTCATGTTGGTGTAAGCCCATATTGCATCGCATATCTCATTTTAGTCCTGTCGCATTCCGTATGCCATTGCCTCGGTTTGCGTGCCCGTGTGCACGCATTTCGAGGCATCTCATTTTTCATCTATTGGCCTCTTATGTGAGTGTGGCTGAGGCTCACTCATGTTGGTGTAAGCCCATATTGCATCGCATATCTCATTTTAGTCCTGTCGCATTCCGTATGCCATTGCCTCGGTTTATGCGTGCTGTAAGCACGATTTCGAGACATCTCATTTTAGTCTCATTGTATATCATATTTTTCGTGTCGCTTGTCTTTATGTCATTGCCTCGGTTTGCGTGCCCTTGTGCACGATTCGGGCACTTCATTTTCATCCATCGGCCTCTTATGTGAGTGTGGCTGAGGCTCTCTCATGTTAGTGTAAGCCCACATTGTATTGTTTATGTCGTTTTAGCATCATTGCATTCCGTGTGCCATCGTCTCGGTTTGCGTGCCCGTGTGCACGCATTTCGAGGCGCCTTATTTTTATCCGACGGCCTCTCATATGAGTGCGGCTGAGGCCCTCTCACGTTAGTGTAAGTCCAATTGCATTGCGTATGCCATTTTATGCCTTAGGATCATTTCCTCGGTTTGCATGCCAGTGTGCACGCATTTCGAGACGTCTCATTTTCATAGCATTGTGTATGTGAGGATTGTATCTTAGTTGCATTTCATACATATCATGCATATTGCATTGTGTTCGGGATAGGAGTTAGCAAGCACGGAACGAGGCGTTAAAATCAGACGGAAAGTGATCTCAATTCTCAATTCAGGCGAGAATTCTGGATTACCCATGATGGAGTTAGGTTTTGTTGTAGCATTCATCTGCATTCACCTGATATTGAGTTGTGCAATCCGACTCCTCGGCCATCATGCATCGATATGCGTGATTGGTGGCACGAGGATCGAGGCATGCATATATTTGTGAAATACATTGCTATGCCCCTTTCCTGCTCTCTGTTGCAGCAAAATGAAGAATCAGCAACTTTTCAGAGTCTGGCACGCATTTCGAGAAACATTGCAAACAGAGGCTAATTGGGGCATCCCTGTGGATTTCCGCGCAAAGCAGCTCAACATGCATCATTTCATTACTCGGTGAGTTTTATGCTTTAGCATCCTTGCATGCGTGTGAGTGACTGCCATGAAAAGCATACTTACCATGAGGCTAAATGCTTATGTAATATAACTGCCTTGAATGCCTGTGGGTGGAGGTTGAGTTATTTGAATTGGGACAATTCATCAAATGTTTGTTTTAAGCCCACTAGATAGTGGCAAAATCACGATTTTCTAAGCCCACCTGAGGGTGGCAAATCCACATCTTAGCCTACTTGCGGGTAGCACCATCAAACCATTTTCAAACAAACAAACATGAAGTGTTTTGTTCCAATTCAGGTGATTCAGTCTATACTTGTATGCTGTGCGCGTCACATAGTAACCTAGGCTAATAACCGGAATAAGAATGCACAATGTTTTCAAAAACAGATATCATGGTTAGTAGAGGCGGTCTTTGATCGGGCGAAGGGTGCTCACGGTGACCTTCTAATCGTACCCAAGTTCCCGAGCCGAGGCAACTTTGGTGATGACGACACGTGGCCTTTGGCACCGAGTCGGGGTTTCCTAAATTTCCCATTTAAAAACATTTAGGTGGCGACTCAGATCCGCGGCAAGCGATCCATGTTTGGCACTTCTTTCAAAAAATCTGTTTTCAAAACGATTTGCCGGATTTGGACTCTTTGGTTCAAGATTGAGAACCGTGACATTTGAGTCCATCGAACTGTAGTGACCCAATATCGAACCAGAACGAGGGGGACTCGCGCTCCCTTCCCCCGCGATGCGTTCGGGGACGTCTACAGTTTTTGGCGACTCCGCTGGGGATTTAGAGAACTTGACTCGAACTCATGATATCTGATTTTGACTACACTTGTGTGTTTCTTTGCATTGCATTTGCATTGGTGCGCCTAGGACACCGTGTTTGCCATCTGCTATTCTGGCGGTTTGTCGGAGGCTTGTCTTGTCAAGGCATGTCCATAAGGTCGATCGATGACTCTCGCCATTATGGGAACACAAACCCGGTTTTATGGGGCACCCTTTTGACCATTCGACCTAGTGCATATTCGATCCATAGTGACCATTCCAAACCGGGACGGGTTGCTTACCCGCTTATAGGTTGTTTGAAGCGGCGTGTGCGTAGTGAAACCCTAGTTCTCGACAAAATAGGACAGAAACCCTACCCCAACATAGGGGTGTTTTCAACTCTCACTTATCTGCTATGTGCTTGTTAGAGTGTGCCTCTCAGGAATGCGTGTATCGATTGAGTTTGGGCATCGAACTGCATCATCAAGATATCGAGAATCAGTTCTCTGTGGATATCCGATTCAGTTTTGGGGAACAGTGATGCAGGAACAGTGATCAGCTATTTAGGACAGTGTATTTTCAGCTTATCAACTGCGTGTTGTATGCCCGACTGTGTGTTGTGTGTATTTAATTTAAGCTGTTATGCTGCCCGTTTTTCTAGTCATTTATTTCTTTTTCGCTTTATTATCTTTTTGCTAGGGCAGTTTTTTAGCACGATTGCTTCCGAACCAATAGATACCCCACAAGCACTTTGGACACGAGGTCGCCGACTCAACCGATCCGAGGATCTCGTTGACGGACATCCAGTGTTCCACTCTCTACCCCCAGTTATCCGAAGAAGGCGCAGTGTGTCGGAACAGGGACTACCGGGACAGAGGGTCGCTAACAAGAAACAATCAGCCGAGATTTCGTTCCGCCAGAGGTACATTTACCGGCCATTCAGATGGAACAGCAGAATACGTCAGGGATGGAGGCGATGATACGCCAGATGCATGAAAGCATGAGGCAGATGCAAGATGATGCCATCCGCCAAGCGGAATTTTCCAAACAACAAGCCACAGTCATGGCCCAACAGGCCGAGCTGATTACTAGGCTGCAACAGCAGAACGCAGCGTCTGCTTCACATCAGGCTCCTCCTCCACCAGCGGCTCCACTGCCTGAGCAGGCATCCACTGGTCAGAATACCTTACCCGATGTCCGGAACACTCAAGAGGACATAGGTCTCCCAACGGGGCCGGCTCTGCCCCCACTTCTGCCGCAACTGTCCAAGAATCTCACACCTAACCACCCGGACTCTCCGTTTGAGTTCGAGGTAGATCATACAACCGGTGAGTAAGCTGGAAAAACTTTTTAAGAAATCACAAGGGGTGAAGGCCATCCCAGACATTGAAGATGGCTACACTGACGTGGCCGTGACACTGCCGGATAGATTCAAGATGCCCCAAATTGATCGTTTTGACGGATCAGGAGATCCTATGGTCCATCTCCGGCTATTTTCAGACATCTTGAGGCCAATGGGCCTAACCCGACCACAGAAGCTTTCTTTATTTGGTAGAACTTTGTCAGGGGTGGCGGCCATCTGGTATGCAAAATTAGAAGACGATGTGAAGAGAAATTGGGATGAGTTGGCTGAGGCCTTCGTTGCGCAGTATTCGTATAACACACAGATCGAGATTACAACACGTGATCTCGAAACAACGAGGCAGGAACAAAAAGAGACTTTCTCTGATTTTGTAACTCGGTGGAGAGCGAAGGCATCGATGATGACCTTAAGGCCAACAGATAAGGACCAAATTCGGATGATTGTACGCAACCGCCAACCCAAGTTAATGCAGAAAATGATCGTACTCCCTTTCCCTACCTTCTCAGATTTACATGAGATGGGGGTACAGATCGAGGATGCAATGAAGCAAGGTTTAATCGATCAGGACCGAGAACAGCCCCGAAGGACATTCAATCGCAATAACAACGCAGGCCCGAGTGGCGCTGCCAACACAAGAACTTCGGAGGTCGGTATGGTCACCACCACTCCCCCTTCTCAACCAAGGCCCGCAGCGGCCACACCCTTTTCCAGTACCTCCGGGAGCAGTAACCAAGCCCCGAGATATCAATCTAGAGGCCAAAGAACCTTCACTCCACTATATATGCCCCTGTCCAAGGCTCTGGGGGTGTTAATCAGGAAGAAGCATCTGACACCCCTGGAACCGAGGCCACTACCGAATCCACTCCCCCCTTCCCACAACCCAGCCAAGTACTGTGCGTACCACCAGCAGCATGGCCATGACACAGATCAATGTTTCCGGCTACGTCACGAGATTCAAGACCTCGTTGACAACAACATCATCGTACCTCCCGAAAGACCCAACGTCACAACTAACCCACTCCCCGCACATAACCAAGATCCACCACCCAAAAGAGTCAACCTCATCCAAACTGGGGTCGTTCCCTACGATCCTAGTATCTATATTACTCCCTCTCACCTACCTAAGCCGGAGGTGATCCTTCCTGATTGCACCGACTTGTGCATGTTGGACACCTTCACAACCCAATTTGAGCCAGAGGTGGTGACCTCCGAAGATGGAACGGGGCAGGTTTCAGAAGAGAACAGAATTGGTGAGTCTGGGATGGGACAGTCTGGGAATCTAGCTGGGAGAGCCTATGATCCGAGTGGATACATTGTATCAGTGGGCCGGTCTGAGCCGAGTGTAGGACTGCCAGAAAAAGCTGAACTATGCATGATTCGAGGGGATGGACTAGAACAAGGAGCAGATGATCTGACAATGGTGGAAGAAGATTTTGCTAACCTTCAGTTCTTCAATGACCAAGAAGCAGGGGATGCAACAATCAATTGGTTTGAATATGGGGAGTCGGCAGAAATTACCGGGTGGTTAGATGACCAGCCAGATGTTGTGGAAATTCAGCCAGAGCAAGGCCCGGCAGGGGCAGAAGTATCAATGATGGCCGGAAGGGCCGAGAGTCAGAATGAATTGCCGGAGAGCGCCGGTACAAAGAATTTCGCTCGGGACCAAGATATTGTGAAAACCGAACAACAAACCCCATTAACACAGGAGGAGCAAGAAAAGAGGTGGAATTCTGAGAGAATCCGGAAAGCCAAGAACCATGAAGAGGTTGAAAGTGCTGCGAGCACAAGAGCAGGACATGCTGTGAGCATGTGGGATGAAAGTACCGAGAGTACGAACTTGCCAGAACCAGATAGGTGTCTGTTGAACGTTAGTGGGATGTGGTGGGAAGACGATGACTTATGTCTTGCCCACACGGATGAAGATTGGGCAGATACTCAACCAGATGATACTTGGTACCTCGATGAGGTGGACCACATGACCAGGAGTGGGCGGTATTTCAAGCCCCCACACCTTGACCAACCTGAGACATCTGGGAAAGATAAAGAGGCAGAGAAACAGAGAGAGAAGCAAATTGAAGAAGAAGCTGTACTGAGACAGTTAAAGAAAATACAGGCAGACATCTCCATCTGGGGACTGCTTATGGCTTCAAGGGTGCACAGACAGGCTGTCCTATCTGCTATGGACAAGGCCAAACTCTCCATCGAAACTACGCCAGAGCAGCTGGTTGGGCTGGTTTTTCCGGGAGGAGGTTCCCCGGCATTAACCTTTTCAGACAAGGAACTACCGCCTGAGGGCGTGAATCATAACAAACCTCTCTACATCTCCGTGGAGTGTAGAGATAAGTGGATACCGGTGGTACTTGTTGATACCGGGTCTGCTATCAATGTCTGCCCAGTCAGAACGGCATATGCAATCGGGTTAAAACCCGCAGACTTCATACCAACCACTCAGGTGATCAGAGCTTATGATAATACCAGTAGGGAAGTGATGGGGACTGTCAAGGTTCAGACCCAGGTTGGTCCAGGACAACACAACATTGAATTTCATGTCTTGGACGTTCCCGCAACCTTCAACTTGCTCTTGGGGCGGCCGTGGTTGCACCAAGTAAAAGCAGTCTCTTCCACTCTGCACCAGATGTTGAAATACCCTCACGGGAAGGGGGTTGCAATTGTTTTCGGAAATTCATCCATCCATCCACCGCCAGAAGTGTCTACGCCAGTTTTGGAAATCGAGCACGGCACGGAGGACGTGTTCTTATCGGGGTTCACTTTGGCGGAGGCCCGGGTAGTGCAGAATATAATGGCTGTGAATGAAGGTGTGTACGTCAGTGCTCAATCCGTCTACCTCATGAACAAGCTACAACATATTCCCGGGATGGGATTAGGAAAAAGCGGCAGGAAAGGAGTCGCTGCGTTGGCCGAAGTACCACATAACCCGCATACCTTTAGGCTGGGTTATCTGCCCACCAAAGAAGACTGGGTGAGGAAAGGAAAGGAAATGGCCGGAAGAGCCAGAGCGAAGCAGGCTGGGAAGCCTTTTGATTTAATGCACAGGTCCATCCAGGGTACCCTGAACAGACGCTTCGTCCGGGAGGGGGAGGACTTTCCATTTTGCGGCTTCCCAGAGCCATGGTTGAACGCGGAGAAGAAGCGTGTACCAGGTTTCAAAATCTTCTTCGACCTGCAACTACCCAGGGATGATGTTGCCACAGAGCAGACGGACTCAACAACTGAGGTTGAGCAGAATAAGGCAGTGGATCCTGAGGGCACAGAATTGGAAATGGGGGTAGCACTGGCATGTCTCCTCTCTGATCCTCCGATCGACCAAGAGTGCTTGGGGGATAACTTCGTGGTTTCCATGATTGGGGATGAAACGGGCGAGCCGCCAATGCCAGCCTATCTTGGATGCATCAATCGCACGCTCTCACTTGGCAAGTCTGAGGAGATTTTTGTCCAAAGAAGATCGGTCAGTAGTGAGCCGAATCTGATTCCACCGAGTCTCGTGAGTCGAATCAGTTCCACTGACCGAAGTCTGAAGTCTGTACTCCGGGATGTTAACCCGAATGCCACGATCTGTCCAGGTCGTCTTTTTCCTTTTCATTTGAGTCTGTTGTAACCAATGAATCGGACGATTTCGATGTGCCTAATGAGAATGAACTATCTGTGGTTTCCGAGTACTTTTCTGTGCCCCTAATTTATTGCATTAATTTAGACTTTCAAAACTTTGATCAAAACGACGAGGACGAAGTTCCTCCGGTTTTACAACGTTTAATTGAGCAAGAGCAAGAGAGATTTGTCAAACCATTAATGGATGAAATCATTACCGTGAACATTGGTACTGAGGAGGACCCGCGGCTGGTCCAGATCGGGTCCACGTTGTCTTCGGAGGAACGCGAGCGCTTAGTCGCTTTATTAAAAGATTTCAAAGATGTTTTCGCGTGGTCCTACGAAGACATGCCTGGAATCGATCCTGAAATTGTACAGCATCGGATCCCCCTTGACCCCGAGGCCCGACCTGTCAAGCAGAAACTCAGAAGGATCCGCCCGGATTGGGCTCTCAAGATTGAGGAAGAGGTCACTAAGCAAATCGACGCAGGCTTCCTGCTGGTATCTGAATATCCGACTTGGTTGGCCAACATTGTTTCGGTGCCGAAGAAAGATGGCAGGATCCGGGTGTGTGTGGACTTCAGGGATTTGAACAGAGCTAGTCCGAAGGATGACTTTCCCTTACCGCACATCAATGAGTTAGTAGATTTCACAGCAAGGCATGCATTGCTCTCATTCATGGATGGCTTCTCAGGATACAACCAGATAGTGATGGCACCAGAAGACAGGGAAAAGACTGCATTCACCACCCCATGGGGAACATACTGCTACCGGGTAATGCCATTTGGGTTGAAGAACGCTGGAGCTACTTATCAACGGGCCGCGACCACAATACTACATGATATGATCCACAAAGAAGTTGAGGTGTATGTGGACGACATGATTGTCAAATCCAAAGAAAGAGAGGGCCACTACACCGCCTTGCACAAGTTTTTTCAAAGGATCAGGGAATTTCGGTTGCGGCTAAACCCTCATAAATGTACGTTTGGTGTTACAGCGGGGAAGATGTTAGGGTTTCTGATTACACAAAGGGGCATCGAGGTCGACCCTTCCAAAATCAAGGCCATCCTAGAAATGTCACCACCAAGGACTGAAAAGGAGGTGCGTGGCTTTCTGGGTAAAGTGCAATTCATAAGACGGTTTATTTCAAAACTAACCTTGACTTGTGAACCACTTTTTGGCCTCCTCAAGAAAGGAAGGAAGTTTCAATGGGACGGCCGATGTCAAGCCGCATTTGAACAGATCAAAGAATATCTACAGAACCCACCCGTTTTATCGCCACCAGAACCAAGGAAACCGTTGATTTTGTATCTGTCAGTGACTGAAACTACAATGGGCTGCATGCTTGCACAAGAATCAGAAGATAAGGTGGAAAAAGCCATCTATTATTTGAGCAAAAAGATGCTGGAGTATGAGACCCGATATACACCGCTGAAAAAAACTTAGCTACGGTATGGGCTACCGAAGGCTGCGGCACTCCCTGTTAGCTCACTCTGTAATGTTGGTTTCACGACTTGATCCCATCAAATATCTCTTCGAGAAACCAGCGCTTACGGGTAGGCTAGCTCGTTGGTTGCTGTTGCTCTCCGAATTTGATCTCACATATGTGCATAAGTCGGTGAAAGGAAGAAGCGATGGCGAGTTCCTTGCCGACCACCGGTTGAGGAGATGAAGCGATTGAATATTTGTTCCGGATGAATCAATTACGCATATCGACGAAGAAACTTGGGCGATGTACTTTGACTGCGTCAAATCAACACGGTATGGGATAGGAGTGTTCTTGAGCACTCGATGATTCCCGTATCCCTCTCGCCTTCAAACTTCGGTTCAAAGTCTCGAATAATGAAGCAGAATATGAGGCGTGTATCGCTGGTCTAGAAGCAGCCCTGGAACTAGGGGCAAAACGACTGGACGTTATTGGGGATTCAAACCTTGTTGTGTCTCAAGCTAAAGGAGATTGGAAAGTGAAAGAGGAAAAGATGATGATGTATCACCAAGCCTTGGATTTACTGATTCCTCGGTTTGAGAAGTTAAGCTTTACTCATCTATTAAGAGAGAACAACAGGTTTGCAGATTCTTTAGCAACTCTATCTTCGATGATAGACATCCTGTGTGGAGTCCGAATGCATCCAGTCATTATTGACCAGAAATTTGCACCTGCCTATGAGTCAATTGCAGCCATAGATGAAGTTCAGGACGAACACCCCTAGTATTACGACATCTGGAACTTCTTGGAGAAAGAAGCATACCCGCCAGGGGTAAATGCCAAAGATAAGAGGGAAATCAGAAGAATGGCAGTTCAGTTCATCATCTGCGGGAGTAAACTGTATAAACGGGGTCATCTGGGAATGCATAAACTGTGCATTGATGCTGAAGAGTCAAAGCGTCTGATGGAAGCCATTCATGGGGGTGAATGTTGTGCACACATGAATGGGTAAATGTTGGCACGGAAGATCCTTAGGCAAGGTTATTACTGGTCCACCATGGAGGAGGATTGTATCGGCTTCGTCCGGCGATGTCACAAGTGTCAAATTCATGCAAATCGCATGAACATCCCGCCGTCAAAGCTGTACAACATGACTTCGCCATGGCCGTTTTCTGTCTGGGGAATTGATGTAATCGGAGCTGTTACGCCAAAAGGGTCGAATGGGCATGAGTTCATCTTGGTAGCGATAGATTATTTCACAAAGTGGGTTGAGGCCCAATCTTATGCAGTGTTGAAGGCTTCGCATGTAGCAAAATTTATCAGAAACAACATTATCTCTCACGGGTCCCAAATGAAATCGTTTGCATAATGGTTCCCACTTCAAGAAGGAGGTGATTGACTTGTTGGAGAAATATAATGTGGCTTTTCATAAGTCGTCTACTTACCGCCGCAAACCAGCGGAGCGATTGAGGCCGCCAACAAGAACATCAGCGCATACTACGAAGATGGTGGAAACCTATCGGGTGGCGGACAAGCGCCTTTCGCTCTGTGGGGCTCTGAGGACTTCGATCGAACCTCTCATCGGGCGACTCAGACTCATTGGTCTATGGGATGTAAGCCGTTTTGCCTATTGAGATTGAGGTCCCTTCATTACAGTATTGGCGAGTGCGGATAGCAAGCAGTTGGCGACAAAAGCAGATTTGAGGAACTCATGCTTTTCGATGAAAGAAGGCTGAAAGCACTGTACCACATCCAGGGTTATCAACGCAAAATCGCCCGGGCTTTTAACAAGAAGGTTAAGTCCAGGAATTTGAAAGAAGGAGATTTGGTACTCAAAGATAACCGAGCTCCCATCCACGACCTAAGGGGCAAGTTCAGACCCAATTGGACTAGTCCCTATATTATCAAGTCAATCTGGTCAGGTGGAGCTGTGGTTCTGATGGATTTAGATGGCTTAGAGTTTTCTCAACCGATCAACATGGACAAGTTGAAGAAATATTATCCCTGAGAGGCTCGCTAGGCCGAAAACCCGAAAGGGCGACCTAGGCAAAATTCAGAGCATAGAAAATTTGAAATTATAAAAACTGAGCTCGCAAGGTTGAAAACCCGCAAAGGGCGGCCTTGGCAAAAGTTAGAGCGCAAAAGGAGAGTAAAAATACCCGAGCGAACCCAAGCCTGAACTACGTAAGGCTTGATTCCCATCTATGGGATACGTAGGCAGCTTCATCCTGAAGTTCAGCCCCAGTCTTTCCCCGATCAACTTTGTCCATTTGATCATCTCAGTCATCTCTATTCATCAGCATTTATCGTGATCTCCGGTACAGTGTTATTCAGACTAGGGGCAACTTTCCGTTGCAATGAAGTGTTGCGGCACCATCCAGACTAGGGGCAACTTTCCGTTGCCACACATCGCCGAGGCACTTTTCAAACTAGGGGCAACTTTCCAGTTGCTAGGATCCGGGGTTGTGCATCTTCAGTGACAGATCTCAGGCGTGTCCAGTTCTGATCCATATCGAAAATAGTTTTGAAAAGTTTTAATAAAAGTTGACTTTGTTCAAATTAATCTTTTCACAACTAAGACCATTTTTGGACCAAAAACGGAGAATTTTCAGTACCACAACCTTCAATTTCATTGATTTCAAAACAGAGTTCTCTTGCTCTTACATACAAGTGAAGTTGCTTTTTATTACACTCATAATGAAAACTTGAAAGTACTAATAAAGCAATAAATCTGGGGCATAGTCGAGTCAAGTATCCCTGCGCCCCCTGCCAGAGCTAGTTGAAGCCTCTAACGCCAACCTAGGCCTAATCTGTGCCTCCTCATTGAGCCAATCCTAGCACTCGTCAGATAAAGTGCAACTGAAAACAGGGGCGGGGGGCAGGAGCTCTCTAGTCCTCCAGGCCGTAGTATGTCGAGCAAGGTGTGCACCTCGAACCAGGAAAGTGACCGGGTATTCAATCCCCTCCGGAGGGCAAGTCTGATCATGACCAAATTGGCACAGGATGCGGAATGGGAAATAGAATATACAGTGAGCCAAGCCGATCAAATGGATCCCAGTATCCTGGAACATGCTATAGCTCATCGCCGGAAGGTTAAGCCAAGGACAGCGCCAAGCAATGCGTTCAGCTGACAAGTTGCACATCCATTCAAACCACCATCCCTCATCAAGGGCGTCGACCAGGCGTTGTTGAAAGAAGTAGCCGCGGGTTGAGTAAGCAGGGCAAGAGTCCACAACTTGCAATTTATCCATCAACCATATCTGGGGAAGGATGAAAAATGAGAGAATAAAGAATAGAGAGATGTGCGATGAGAAAAAAAGTGAGATGAGGGTTTCGTGAGAAAAACCGAGCCTGAGGGCCGAGTGACGTGAGCAAACACATAAGTGAGCTTAGGTGGGAAGCATTACCTGCAGCAGTAGTGGACTCCCTGCAAACCTGGTTGTCTCTTAGCGGTAGAAGGCATCCAAACCTAGCAGCGTCTTGGCCAATGTCATGGCGATACAGCTCTTTCCTTCTCTCATGCCTTGAGCGACTTCAATCAAACGGATGCTAGTCCCTCCGGAGCCCGAGACAAACAGAAAATGAGATAGCATGCACAAGCAGAGGGCATGTTGTCGGAAACCTTGCCAATAATGGTTGCCACGGTCACCGGCATCAGAGAATCGGTAAATCAAGCTCGGGATATCCAACAAGCCATTACCAATCAGAGATCGAGCATCATGCGCGTTGAGACCGCACATCTGCCCTAAAGCTTAGGCATGGCCAAAACGAGACTGAGGCAAAATCTCTTCTGAGCGTTCAGACTCCATCAAAGCTTGAAAATCTTCAAAAGTAGGACATACCTCTTGCCCTCCGAAGCTGAAGACGTGCGTCACCGAGTTCCAAAACCTTGCCGCAGCACAGAGGAAAGGAAGATGTAGCAGAGTCCGGCCCAGTGTGAATAGTGCATTTAAGCCGAAACCCCAGAAGTTCAACTTTTCCGAGCCATCTAGAGAAGAGATCCAAGATGAGAGATTTTCTGCGAGAAATGCCTCCATTTTTGTGAGAAACGGTGATGAAATGAATAAGTCCCAAGGCTGGGGCTTTTATAGGGGGGTAAAACACTATTCAAAGGACACGTGTCAAAATTCTGGGAGTTACGGGAGAGGTGGCCGGCCGGCCATCTATCTTAGTAGGCCGGCCACCCTCTAATTTCCAAATGCAAAATGTGTTCGGCCACGCATTGGTCCTGTTTTGCTCTCCGGAAGGAAGTTTGAGGCATTTCTAGGCATCGGGAACGTCGAAGGCCTCCATTTCTCTCAATTTCAGATATGTCCCATCGTCCAGATCGTCCGTCCAAAATACGCTTAGTTGTATTTTTGCTTATCGAGTTGTTGCTTTGTTTCTCAATTTGTAAGTTTTGTCGAGCTGTCGCATTTTGTGTTTTGAGTTATTACTTTTTGTTCATGCCATTTTGTTGAGTCTTGTTTATCGAGTCGTTAACATTGTTGTACTTTGCTTATCGAGTTGTAAACTTGCTAAGATTCTGTCATTTTCTTAGTGAGTCGAGTTTTTGATTTGTTGCGTTGGTTCATTACCTGACTCGGTAAATATACAAGGCACATTTTCATTCAATTTCATTTTGTGCAAAATGATGCGATGCGATGCTAAGAATTTCAAATACAAACATCTTTTCAAAAGCTGTTTCATTTCATCATGTTTTTCAGCAAAATAAAGGTACAAGTTTTACAGGAAATAAAACTACCTAACAATATGCAAAATGCTACAAACTACTAGCAAAAAGTAAAATAAAGAAGGAAATAACATCAATCTCCTCGGGAACGGGAATGAGGAGGCCCTCTCATCCTCTTCTGCGGGACAACCTCTGCGCCATCATCACCATCCGGGTCAGAGCTGTCACCATCCGGATCCCCCCTCAACCTCGTCTCCACTCCCGGAACCAAGACCGAAGCCTCCCTCTCCAGTGGATGTCTCTGACTCACGGTCTGCGACCTCCTCCTCCTCCTCCTCAATAGTGGGTGCCCTACGTCTGCGGTACGACCCTACTCCTCGAGCTCCTCGAAAAGGCCTAGATGGCCCAGCTCCCTGAGAAGGCCTGGATGGCCCAGCTCCTCGAAAAGGCCCAAATGGCCCAAGACTCGAGCAGTCCAAGACTGACTTCTCCGAGAAGGCCTGTGGTCCGGCTCATGACGAGGCATACACGGGAGGCATCTGAAAATGAAAAGTTCAAATACATCAGTTCAAATATGAAAAGCAGATGCGAGTACAAAATGCGAGTGGGGTGTGTGTCAGATGTGCTCTACACAGCCTATCAATGCAGCAGAATGTTCAAAACCAATTTGTTATCAGAAATATGTTAAACGCAGGGAAGATGAACAGTGCCTGCACGCCCATGATGGACATCTGTGCCTCCCTTCGTAAGATCATGCCCTCGAATGTGGCGAGATCTGGCGGCAACCGTCCGTGTACTCAATCGGGCCGCAAATACAAACGCAAAACTATCAGTGAGGGAATGAATGTCCAAGTAATCTGATTGATAAATCAAAGCTGTAAAACATACCGGGGGCAAATCAGGGTCTCTGACATATCTGTGATCAGGAAGAGGAGGCTCTAGCGGGACCTGGTAAGGAGTCCCGAACCGCCAACTCGTCAACTTGGTCGGCATGTCTGGCCACCCAGGATAATGATGAAGAGACGGGGGGATCGGAGAAATCGAACTACCTCCACCCCTAGATGCACCAGCCCTGCTAGAGGAGGGGATACCCGTAGCACTGGCACGACTCGAAGATGGCATACCAGTAGGCCTCAGTGGCGGAGCACGCACTCCTGTCAAGGGGGTGTAGCACGTCCGCGGGGGACCTCGCGCTACAGTTCGGACTCCCTTTTGTGTCGCGGTTCTAAATCTGAACCAAAGAGTCCGAATCTGGCAAATCGTTTTGAGAAAACAGATTTTTGAAAAGTAGTGCCAAACATGGACTGCTTTGCCAGATTACAGAGTCGCCACCTAAATATTTTATTTTTGGGAAATTTAGGAAACCCTGACTCGGTGCCGAAGGCCACATGTCCGTCATCACCAAAGTTGACTTGGCTCGGGAGCTTGGGTACGATCGGGGAAGGTCAGCTATGAGCACTTTCGCCGGTCCAAGACCGCCTATACTAACCGTGATATCCGCTTTTGAAAACATTACATGCTCTTATCCGTTATTAGCCTAGAATTACTATGTTATGCGCCAAAGAAACAAGTATAGACTAGATTGCCTAATTTGGAAATAAACATTGCATATCCGTTTTACCTCGAAAAACGTGTCAGATTTTGCTACTCGCAAGTAGGCTAAAATACGGATTTCAATGAGTCGTTCCAACTCAGGTAATCCAACCTCCACCCACAGGCATTCAAGCAGTTTATTTCACGTAAGCACTTAGCCGCATGTTAAGCATATTGTCATGGCAACATTCACACGCATGTGGTATGCTAAAGCATAATAGCTCACCTAGTACTCCAAGCCAAAACAGAAGCTAGTTAGCAAACATGCGTGTCCTAGTTCATGTCAAGTGGCTAATGCATCACATACAAAGATGTAATCTAAACGAGCTCGGCTATCCTAAGCATGGCACATGAAATGCAGCAACTACCACGTATTCAATTTGGAATTGAAAGTACGATGCAGTTTGCATGATGTGCCGAACCCGATGTATGTAAACAAATGCATGAATGCACGCATGCATTGCATAAGGTATGCTAATTTGGAGATGCCCTAATCCACCAACATAAGCAGGTAAATAAAAGGGATAGAAAGAAATGGGGATTGGAAGACATACACCCACTCACCCACACTTATTACAATTATGCCCTCACTCGGAGGGACCGAAAGAATAATACAAATCGAATAAATATTACAAATTCTAATTACTAAAATTAAATTAAACAAATAAAATGAATGGAGCCTCACCTTCTAATGCTTGAATGATGCATGCTCGTCATGCTCGCCGAAAACCCATGTCATGGCATTGTCGCTTCGCTTTTTCATTCCTCTCCAAAAATTCCCAAAGTTCTGGAATACCCTCCCAATGGTCTGAAATGCCCCACCGGCTGGGGGGAGAGATCATCGGCTGCTCTTATTGACCATCGGCTGCTTGTGGTGGTTATCGGCACAAATAAAGTGGAGATCGGCACATTAAACGCTGCCGGCGAAGAAGTCCTCCGCAGAGACAGATTGACAAAGAAGAAGAAGACAAAGAATGCATGGCATGGATTTTAGGGGACATGTAAGCATGGTCATTGCCTCCTATCATGCTTGGGGACTCAAGGAGGTAAGACTCTTGGTTCTTGGGCCACCAATAGTGCATTTTGATGCATGGTAGCCCAAAGAATCAAGATTGCTCTTTTGATATGAAAATGCATGCAACCAAAAAAAAAAAAAAATGAAGATTAAGTCCCTATCATATGGAGATCAAGGGCCTTAGGGACTTTGAGGATGGAGACAAGTTTCACCACTCAAGTGTGAACTCCTCTCAATCTTCATGTTTGGTTTGACAACCCCAAACCAAACCATGGAATGCAACTCATGCGACATGGCTCAAATGTAATGCAACCTATCATGTTAGGCATGCAACGAGCTAAAGTATGCAAGGTACAAATGTCATGCAACATGCATGGAACTAGCATGTATACTAGGTTTCATCAATCAAACATGCAACAACCATGATATAAGCATGCAAAGGTGGACTAAGCTCAATGAGGCAGCCCTCAAAACTCCCTAAATCAGTGGCAAAACATGCCTCAAAACATGAACAAAATGCTACACAAGCATGCAAGCCATAAGGCTCAAGGCTAAGGCACTAAGTGAGACATTGAACCACCACTTAACAAGACCAAACATGGCACATGTGAGGCAACCAAAACAGGTTTTTTAGCATACAAAATAGCACCTAAACCCCCTTCATGGCATCCCCGAAAATGCACTAAACATGTAAGCATGCAAAGGCCTACTTTAAAGCATACAAGAGCACACCCTTAAAGCATGAACTAAGCCACATATGCCAAACATACAAACATGACTAATGGACTGAAATAGGGTCTAATACGATGCCAAATCATGGGATAAAGACAAGTTAAGCATGCTATAACTCCATACAAGCAAGGCCTACAAGCCAACAAGCAAGGCAACCATGCTAAGCATGCCAAACATAGCCAAAACAGTGGCTCACAGCCCTTATGCATGACAAGATGATACTCATATTTTCATAAAATCAAGCTAAAACATGCGAGAAATATGGCTTAGGCATATGGCATGCTTTTAGGCATAAAAGAGCATTTCAAAGGAAGTATGAGAAGCATTTTAGAGGCTATAATTCCAACCAAAAACAGAGATCAAACATGACCTAAAACAGCCCAAAAAGTCCTGAAATGAAGCCAAATGCAAACATGCACACATGCTATGCTATGAGCCCAAAACAAAGGCAAATAAAGGACCAAGGGGAGAGGGGTGTCTCTCCCCTAAATGAGGCTTGAAAATATCATCCTGGTTTTCAGTGGTGAGAAGGTCAAAAAACACCAAGCTAGACAATGCTCCAAGAAAAGGGCACAAAAAGACCAAAACAAGGCCTAAAAGAGTAAGGCCTCAATCAAATGAAAAAGAGACCTTAATGAAAGTTCTAGAGCAAGCAAAAACAAGGTTTTTTTATGTTAAACACAAAGCCAAAAAACCAAGACAAGAGGGGTAGAAAGTAGTTGCAAGAATGGGGAAACTAAAGTGGTGTTCTTACCCTTGAAGATCCAATGAAGAACAAAGGTTGCAGCCTTCCTCTAATGCTCAAAACCAGTCCAAAAACACCTCAAACAACCTTCCAAGCCTCCTAATCTTGAGCTAAGGTGTAATGGTGTGTGTTTTAGTGCAAAAGTAAGGTAAATCACACTATTTGGTCCCAAAACACACACACACAAGGAGGGAGAAGGGAGATATAGATATATGTGGATGTATATCAGAGAATATATGCCTAAGCTCTGGTTTTTGACCTAAAGTTGCTAACCCTAAACAATGGAGATGAATGCAAGTATATATAGGCCAAAACTTAATGACTAAGTAAGGCCAAAGGGTGCAAAGGGTTCCTAGCTTCCAAGGGAAGCTAAGACAGCTGGCCAAGCTTCTCCAAGAAGCTTGGCCAAGGGTTCAAGCTTCTAGAAGCTTCAAGGGGGTCAAGGGTGCAAAGGGTTCAATCCTCATGGGGAGTGGTGATGGTGTAATCCAACCTGCAGCTGGCATGCACCATCCTCAGAGGGGTTCAGAAGGGTCACCGGCCGGCCAAAACAGTCACCGGCACGAAAATGTGCCGGCCGGCATCATACAGTGCCGATCGGCCAAGGATTTGGATAAAAGAGTGCCGATGGCTACTAGGGAGAGCCGGTGGAGGTGTGAGGCAGCCGTTGGGTTCTAGGGATGGCTAACAAGCCTTCCCCTACCCTCAAATGCAAACACACACAAGCCTTGGTGGAAAACCAAGCACAGAACAAACCGGTTAAGAGATCCTGAGGCACGGCGCGCAGTCGGGGCCTCCGGGGACTCAAAATGAACACAAACATGGATAATCACCGGGTGTTCAAGCGGTGATGTCCAAGTCTTGAGGACGGTCAAAAATGGGGTGTCTACAGGGGGGCATCAGATATATACGACGATAGGTGGCGTAGTGCCCCTCCATGAGATATAACAAAGCGTCGGTGCCCTGCATAGCACTGATGACCTCCTGGGCAGAGAGTCTATCGGCAGTCCGCATAGTGGCTGGAGGTACAGCAGGAGGGTCCTGAGAATCGTACCCCCACACCTGACGCAGGAAGCGTTCCCCCAGGAACCATGCCCTACCAACTGGTCCTTCGAGTAGGAACCGATACTGAGAATTACTCGATCCTCCGGGATACGAATGACGGAGACCGTCACCAAAGACCGCCCAGGGCTGCCAAGTAATCTGCAGATAACCAGTGCATAAATCAATCAGAAATCAGGAATATACAGGGCAGATCAAAGACAAAAATGAAAGGAACCGAGAGTTCTGGAATACCTCTGTCGCCCGTACGGTATCAAAATACTGTTGCAAGTAGAAGAGAGTCTCTCGAGCTCTCGGTCGGTGCTCGCCCTCGAATACCAGTGAAAACGGAGTCGTAAGGAGTCCTGCCACCTCCATCTCCGGGGCTAATGTGGGAAAGCATACGTACACCCATAGCTGAGAAAAGTAGCGCAGAATATGAATACAAAGTGCTAAAGGCGGAATACAGAGTGCAGAGTGCGCCGTGTGTGCAATGAACAAGTGATAAGGAGCAGAAATGTAAATCAAGAGGACAGAACGTACCTCCCAGGCTCTCCAATAGCCGCCAAGTAAGTCTCCCCGCCCGCGAGAAGCTGCACCCATGTAACAATAAAGGGTAGCCAGGCCAGCGCCATCCCAGTCATATCGACTGACCTGTGATAGGTCCACCAAAGCGCTCAAAAGATATAACCCAACGGTGTTCCCCCTATCGGCAAACAGAGTGGTGCCGAAGAGGAACATGAGGAAGCCACGGGCGTACTGCTCAACCTCCTCGGGAGACTCAGGCTCCATCTCTGGCCTCCGAAAACGAGAAGAAAACCAAGTGTACCGAACTCTCCCGGAAGCTCTGTCTACAGGTGGGCGAGCCCCCAACAGATATATCCATACAGCCTCCCACTCTCACATATCCTCGTCGTAAGGTATGGGCCAACCGCCTATGTCTAGGCTGGTGAGCACAGCAAAGTCTAGCAGGGTCATGGTCATATCCCTGGTGGCAGAAAAGTGGAAGGAATTGGTGGTGTCCCACCATCTCTCCACCAAAGCAGCTAACAAAGTCCTGCTGGCAGGACAACGTGATAATCCCACGCAGAATGCTCCGAACCCTGCTAGATCGACCAGATCCCGGACACTGAAGCTTCGGCGTGCAGCCTCTCATGCTGGTAGAGCCAGATCTCAGACGGCGAGAGCCACCTCAGATTCAAAAGGAATACATGTGTTCAGTACACAATGACATGAACAAGCTGTGTGCAAATGAAATGAACAAGCTGTGTGCAAATGAAATGAACAAACTGTGTGCAAATGAAGTGAAATAGCTGTGTGCAAATGAAGTGAAATAGCTGTATGCAAATGAAATCAATCAGTGGGCTGTGTGTTCACTTCAATTCTGGGCTGCGTATTCAGTAAATCAGAGTTTGGGACTGTGTGTTCTACTCTCAATCAGTGTGGGCTGTGTGTTCACTTCAATTCTGGGTCATGTGTTCAAGAATCGAGTTTGGGACTGTGTGTTCTACTCTCAATCAGTGGGCTGTGTGTTCACTTCAATTCTGGGCCGCGTGTTCAGTAAATTAGTGTTTGGGACTGTGTGTTCACTTCAATTCTGGGCTGCGTGTTCAGTAAATCAGAGTTTGGGACTGTGTGTTCTACTCTCAATCAGTGTGGGCTGTGTGTTCACTTCAATTCTGGGCTGCGTGTTCAGTAAATCAGAGTTTGGGACTGTGTGTTCTACTCTCAATCAGTGTGGGCTGTGTGTTCACTTCAATTCTGGGCTGCGTGTTCAGTAAATCAGAGTTTGGGACTGTGTGTTCTACTCTCAATCAGTGTGGGCTGTGTGTTCACTTCAATTGGGTCGTGTTCAAGAATCGAGTTTGGGATCGTGTGTTCTACTCTCAATCGAGGGTCAGGTGTTCACTTCAATTTGCATGTTCAAGAACTGTTTGGGACTGTGTGTTCTACTCTCAATCAGTGGGCTGTGTGTTCACTTCAATTGGATCAGTGTTCAAGCATCGAGTTTGGGACCTGTGTTCTACTCTCAATCGCCAGGGCCGTGGTGTTCACCATCAACTTGACCGCGTGTTCGTAAAATCGAGTTTGGGACCGTGTTCTACTCTCAGTCAGTGTGGGCTGTGTGTTCACCATCAACTTGGACTGCGTGTTCAGTAAATCAGAGTTTGGGACTGTGTGTTCTACTCTCAATCAGTGTGGGCTGTGTGTTCACCATCAACTTGGACTGCGTGTTCAGAAAATCGGAGTTTGGGACTGTGTGTTCTCCTCTTAATCAATGTGGACTGTGTGTTCACCATCAACTTGGACTGCGTGTTCAGAAAATCGAAGTTTGGGACTGTGTGTTCTACTCTTAATCAGTGTGGGCTGTGTGTTCACCATCAACTTGGACTGCGTGTTTAGAAAATTAGAGTTCGGGTTGCATATTCTACTCTTAGTCAGTGTGTGCTGTGTGTTCACCTTCAAATTCGGGCTGTGTGTTCGACGAATCAGTGTTTGAGCCGTGTGTTCAATTCTTAACTAATGTGTACCGTGTGTTCGCAATCAATCAGTCAATGAGCCGTGTGTTCAGCAATTCAAGTATTTAAATTACATGTTCAGGATGCAGGCAAAGTACTATGTCATAAGCTAAAACTGTGTGTTCAAGCATGGCAAAGCTACAGAATCCATGAAAAATGCAGAAAATAGAGTAAAATGCCTCTCGTGCCTCATGAGAGAGGTGCTGCTCCGGCTCTCGCAGCAGTAAATCCCCGGGTGCTCGGTCGTTGAACCCAGTGAAACGGCGAAAAACGGCCTGCGGAGGCGTATGTGCCGGTGGGGTGTATCTCTCGGGAATGAAAGGGCGGACTCTCGAGGGCAGTGTCTTGATATCAAAATCATCCCCGGCGCCTGGAGGACCTCCGCCATGAGGGTAATCGCCCGCCATTTCAAGAGATTTGCAAAAATGAGCAAAAATGAGCAAAATGAGCCAAAATTGGAAAAAGTCAACAAAAGTCAACTCCCGGGAAATGAAAAAGTCAACAAAAGTCAACCCCGAGAAAATCTTCCAAATATTGAGACAAACTTACCTCAAGTGGTGAAAATGAGAAAAGAATCCCCGAAATCGAAATTTAATCGGTCCAAAGTGCTTGAAACTGAAAGATTTCGCGAAAACAACTTGCGTGGAAGGCCGGAAAGCTCGTATAAAGTGCAGATCTGAAGAGAAAAATGGTTTGGGGAGCAAGGGAAGGAGTTTTCACAGCTTTGGTAGTGATTTCGGAGGCAATGGACAAGGGAATATATAGAAATGAGGAAAATGACCAAAATGCCCCTACTTTTGGACAGGTGGCCGGCCGGCCACCTTTTCTAGCTGGCCGGCCATCTGCTTTTTTGCCCCTGGCCGGTGGCCTCCCCTAGGGCAACCACCTGGCCGGTGGTGGTCCCCACACCCCCTTCTAGCTCTCTGCAAATTTTGAGGAAGATCGGAGTTCCCGGGACCTGAAAAAGTTCGAGAAAAGTGCACTTTCTGGCGCGAAATCGCTCCGCCGGAACTTCAGCTGCAATTCCTGACATGTGTCTCGTCATCACTCATCAAAATCAAGGTGTATCCTTTTCAAACATGTTGTAACCTCTCCGGGAGGTTAATCAGAGGCCGCGATCAAGTTACCTTCGCCGAAATGCGCATTTCCCAGCTCGTTGTTTCACAACAAATGGGCGCCCTGATTTATGCTCGTTTTGCATTGTTTTGCATATAACTTGTATTCTCATGAACATTTTGCACTGTCATGCGTGATTTCTTGGTGTACCATACCTCTGTGCTTGAGCATGCGTTGTCACGCACGTTCTTTTTTCGCATTGCGATGCATTCACTTGCCGACACTGCGTGTGTCACACTTTCGGAACCATAGGAATCACATTAAATATATGTTGTTAGCATATTGTTCTTGTTGAATTTCTCTCTTTTGCAGGCACGATATTGTATGTACGGTTCATTTGAGGCTGGTGCGACTGCATCGAATCGCTACAGTATCGTATCTTCTCCGTGTGAGACGCGACGAGAATTGAATAATTCTCCGCATTCCTAACTGCATGAAATGTAGTTGTTGCTTTGCATTCTTGCTTAAAACTGTTGCATCTATTTGTGAATACTTGCTTCATTACAACTTGCTGCACTTGCATGATCATTAAGTAACATTTGGCTCCGTGCATATCGCTTTGCATTTTGCCCCTGCCTACGGGCACGCCTGCGGGCACACATATCTCTGTTCATCTTGTATGATCGTCTAAGTCTTCGGCCTTGTCAAAAATGAGTCGTCTCTGGGCTTTGACACTCACTCCCGTCACTTGGGTTCCGAGTTCTGTCAAAAAAGGGCAACTGTAGACACCCCATTTTTGACCGACCTTAATACTCAGACGTCACCGATTGAGCGCTCGGTGATGTTGCATACTGTGCTCGTTCAGAAGTCTCAGAGTCGCGACCGTGTGCCCTGCCTCTAGACTCCCGAACTCTCTTCAGGTTTTGTCTCGGTTGCCATAACTTCGATTTTCTCTGTTTTTCTTTCACGAGGGAGGGAGAGGTCCCAGAGACTATCTCTCAAGGTCAGGCTACATTTCGTGCTGTGAGGCCATTTTGCCCATTTCGAGTCTTGCCTTTGCTGAGCCGTCAGGCCGTGTGCCTCGGTTCGGGACCGTCTAACCATCTCCGATTCCTCCGGTTTTTGGCATGCATCTCATTTACTCCCTTTCGAGGGACACTGGGGTCTTAGATACCCACTTCGCAGCCAAACACCACTTTCGGTGCTTAACGGCCGGTTTTCGGGACCCCGAACTGCGTGTTTTGGTCCCCGAGCATTCGTTTTGCATCGGTTTTTGTTCATTTTTGGCAGGTACCTCTGTTTTATCATAAGGAAGGTCACTGGAGGGTGGGAGGACAGTAATTGTCTCAACAACCAGTTATGCTCCTCCGGCGTCTCCCGGCGCCCGTTTTTCTCACTTCCGGGCTAATGTTGAACACCCTAGGGCCATTTTCTTCAAGCCAAAACCACATATTTGTGTTGTACACACATGGGAGGACCCTAAAAAATGGTGCTCGGCCAGTAATTCTTCTTTTCATTTTTGGACCTCTCCTAGAGGTGGCTTGTTGTCTCTCCTGCTTTAGAGTTGCCAAATTCCAACCACAGAGCCTTGTTGTGCACATATGGGAGGACACCACCCTTTGGTGCTTGGCCAGCAATTCCAAACTTCCATTTTTGCCCCTGGCCGGCCGGCCATGGGGGGTAGCCGGCCGGCCACCTCCAGTAAAAGTGCCTAGCCGGCCATGCTTCTTGAAACTTGCATACAAACCATACAAATTGCTTTCCCCAAAAAGATCTCAGATCCGGGGATATTTTGAGGGAACACTTTGGGTGCATTTCTCCACCTTTACACCTTCTTTTGCCCATATAAGGGACCTCCCACTCCCCAAGGGTTAGAAAATTTCCTCAAGCATACATACACATCTCCATCTCTATCTCTCATTTTTCCTAAGTTTGGTGCCATCTCTTCATTACCTTCAAGCACCACTACCACCACTCCATTTCCAGCAGCAAGGAGAGCTTTCAGAGGCTTAGAAGCAACTTTCCTCAAGCCAAGTAGAAAAAAGAGGTCTTCAAGGGTAAGTCTCAAATTCCCTCTTTTGTAGCACTTTCTTGCCTCATTTCTTAAGCCTACTTGCTTACTGTTTTGGGCTCCGACCAGAACTGAAAGGGGCCTTGTTTTGAGCCATTCTTCATGTTTGTTCAAGGGCTCAACCCTGTTTGAGCCCTCCATCTTGTACTTATTTCAATATCCTCTTATATGCCATTATTTTGCATTGAATATTTGGCCTATGTGTGATCTGATTTGCAGCATCTCATGAACTGATATTGTGCTTATTTTGAGCCCCTCTTCAACATTGAAGAGGGGCTCAACCTTGTTTTCATGCTCCATATGTCACTTTCTTTGAATCCATGTTTTGCCCTTGTTTTTGCATGCTTCATCTAGCTTGTGAGTGATCTGTTTTCGAGAATGATATAAACTGTTAGTGGGCCTATTTTGAGTCCCTCTTCAACATTGAAGAAGGGCTCAACCCTGTTTGGCCTCTCTATCATGCACTTGCTTCATAATCTCTCATATTTATCGTAAATTTGTATGATTTATTTGACCTGCATGTAGTCTGTTTTGGAGCATGTCATGAACTTTTAGTAGGCTTATTTTATGTCCCTCTACAACATTGTATAAGGTATCAACCTTGTTGGGGGTCTCCATGTTGTGCTTGTCTTTATATCCCTCTTTGGCCCCCATTCTTGCATGCTTTGTTAGCCTATCTTACTTCTGTTTTTGGGCCATCATCAGAACTTGAAGGGGTCATATTTTGACCCCCTGGACATATTTCATTAAGGGACTTTGGCTTTTTGATGAATGCTTAGCATGCTTCATATTATAGCCCTTTAGTGGCTTCAATCTTGCATTGCATTCTTAGCATGTTTATATACTGATTTGGGGGATGTCATAAACTGTAAATATTCATATTTTTGGTCACTCTTCAGTGTTGTAGAACTGTATTTTTCAGTTTGAGCATTGCGTATACCATCTGCTTCATTGTTCCCCTCTTTTCCCCCATTTTTGCATGTTATTTTTGCCATACTTGTGATTGTTGTTTGGCCATGCTTCGCACTGGAAAAATTCTAGTTTAGGGGCTTCCTAGCATCTGTCTTTACACTTCATGCCCATATCGTGCATGTTTAGTATAGCTGCAAGTCATTTCGAGTACTTAGCATAGCATTTCCGGCATCGGGTGTAATTTTGCTATAATTCGGAGGCTGTTTTTGCATCATTTTGGCTGCTGAAATTTTCATTTTCCCATATGCCATATGCCACGTCTCATTTCGTATGTCATTCTGTGCCTTAGGGCCATTGCCTCGGTTTATGCGTCTGCAGTGCACGATTTCGAGCACTTCATTTTCATCTATCGGCCTCTTATGTGAGTGTGGCTGAGGCCCTCTCATGTTAGTATAAGTCCAATTTGCATTGGGTATGCCATTTCACTCAGATGTCATCGCTATGTGTCTGCGTGCACGCATTTGGAGGCATCTCTTTTTTATCCGACGACTTCTTATGTGAGTGTGGCTGAGGCTCACTCATGTCAGTATAAGTCCATTTTGCATCCTGTATGCCATTTTAATATCATTGCATTTCATATGCCATTGCCTCGGTTTGCGTGCCCATGTGCACGCATTTCGAGGCATCTCATTTTTCATCTATTGGCCTCTTATGTGAGTGTGGCTGAGGCTCACTCATGTTGGTGTAAGCCCATATTGCATCACATATCTCATTTTAGTCCTGTCGCATTCCGTATGCCATTTTCTCGATTTGCGTGCCTGTGGGCACGCATTTCGAGACATCTCATTTTAGTCTCATTGTATATCATATTTCAGGTCGTTTCGTGTCTTTATGTCATTGCCTCGGTTTGCGTGCCCTTGTGCACGCATTTCGAGGCACTTCATTTTCATCCATCGGCCTCTTATGTGAGTGTGGCTGAGGCTCTCTCATGTTAGTGTAAGCCCACATTGTATTGTTTATGTCGTTTTAGCATCATTGCATTCCGTGTGCCATCGCCTCGGTTTGCGTGCCCGTGTGCACGCATTTCGAGGCGCCTTATTTTTATCCGACGGCCTCTCATGTGAGTGCGGCTGAGGCCCTCTCACGTTAGTGTAAGTCCAATTGCATTGCGTATGCCATTTTATGCCTTAGGATCATTTCCTCGGTTTGCGTGCCTGTGTGCACGCATTTCGAGACGTCTCATTTTCATAGCATTGTGTATGTTAGGATTGTATCTTAGTTGCATTTCATACATATCATGCATATTGCATTGTGTTCGGGATAGGAGTTAGCCCGGGCACGGGAAACGAGGCGTGTTCCGTACTCCGTGTGACGGAACGGGTCTCAATTCCCAAGTCACCGACACTCCGGATTACCCATGATGGAGTTAGGTTTTGTTGTAGCATTCATCTGCATTCACCCGATATTGAGTTGTGCAATCCGACTCCTCGGCCATCATGCATCGATATGCGTGATTGGTGGCACGAGGATCGAGGTATGCATATATTTGTGAAATACATTGCTATGCCCCTTTCCTGCTCTCTATTGCAGCAAAAATGAAGAATCAACAACTTTTCGGAGGATTGGCACGCATTTCGAGGAACATTGCAAACAGAGGCTAATTGGGGCATCCCAGTGGATTTCCGCGCGAAGCAGCTCAACATGCACCATTTCATTATCCGGAGCGGAGTCAAGGCAGCCCCCTGGCTTGCATGCCGGTTTACAGTTTTTCTTAGTTAATTTGTTAATTAATTAGAAATCTGTATATTTATTTGATCGTATTATTCTTTCATTTGGGATCAGTATTATTATTTATTGGACCCTCTGCGAGGGCCTAATTGTAATAAGTGTGGGTGAGTGTGATGTATGTCTTCCAACCCCACGCCTTTCTTCCCTTTTATTTACCCGCTTACGATGGTTAGATATAGGGCATATTTCAATTAGCATAGATGACAAAGATGTTTGCATCATTCATCTGCTTTGCACGCACTGCTCAAGCATCATACAACGCATTTGTATTTCAATTCCAAATTGAATACGTGTTAGTTGTAGCATTTCACATGCCATGTTTAGAATAGCCGAGCCTGCTATAGTTTGCATCTTTGCATGTGTTGCATTAGGCATTTCTGTATACTTAGAATCATACATAATTTCTAATCGGTTTTCTGTTTTGGCTTGGAGTACTCGGTGAGTTTTATGCTTTAGCATCCTTGCATGCGTGTGAGTGACTACCATGAAAAGCATACTTACCATGAGGCTAAATGCTTATGTGATATAACTGCCTTGAATGCCTGTGGGTGGGGGTTGAGTTATTTGAATTGGGACAATTCATCAAATGTTTGTTTTAAGCCCACTAGATAGTGGCAAAATCACGATTTTCTAAGCCCACCTGAGGGTGGCAAATCCACGTCTTAGCCTACTTGCGGTAGCACCATCAAACCATTTTCAAACAAACAAACATGAAGTGTTTTGTTCCAATTCAGGCGATTCAGTCTATACTTGTATGCTGTGCGCGTCACATAGTAACCTAGGCTAATAACCGGAATAAGAATGCACAATGTTTTCAAAAACAGATATCATGATTAGTAGAGGCCGGTCTTTGACCGGGCGAGCGGGGGTGCTCACGAAGTGACCTTCCCCAATCGTACCCAAGTTCCCGAGCCGAGGCAACTTTGGTGATGACGGACACGTGGCCTTTGGCACCGAGTCAGGGTTTCCTAAATTTCCCATTAAAAAAACATTTAGGTGGCGACTTTGTATCTGGCGAAGCAGTCCATGTTTGGCACTTCTTTCAAAAAATCTGTTTTCAAAACGCACTACTACAAAAATAGTTAAAGATCACACTTTGACAAAAAAAAAGATCTCACTTTTATTAGAAGTGTGATAAAAAAAATTAGATTGATGTTTTAATCACACTTAATTTGATTAAGTGTGATAATATTTATTTTTTATGTCACTTTTCAATTAAGTGTGATTATATATATAGATTTTTAATCACACCTTCTAATTAAAGTGTGATTATATACTTTTTAATCACACTTTTTAAACAAGTGTGATTGTATATATATTTTTTAATCACACATTCTAATTAAAGTGTGATTATTTATATATTTTATAATCACACCTTCTAATTAAAGTGTGATTATATATATACACTACTTTTTAATCACACTTTTTAAATAAGTGTGATTGTATATATATTTTTTAATCACACATTCTAATTAAAGTGTGATTATTTATATGTTTTTTAATCACACCTTCTAATTAAAGTGTGATTATATATACAGTGCTACTTTTTAATCACACTTTTTAAACAAGTGTGATTGTATATATATATTTTTAATCACACATTCTAATTAAAGTGTGATTATTTATATATTTTTTAATCACACTTTCTAATTAAAGTGTGATTATATATACACTACTACTTTTTAATCACACTTTTTAAACAAGTGTGATTGTATATATATATTTTTAATCACACATTCTAATCAAAGTGTGATTATTTATATATTTTTTAATCACACTTTCTAATTAAAGTGTGATTATATATACACTACTACTTTTTAATCACACTTTTTAAATAAGTGTGATTATATATATTTTTTTTTATCACACATTCTAATTAAAGTGTGATTATATATACACTATTGCTTTTTAATCACACTTTTTAAATAACTGTGATTATTTATATATTTTTTAAGGTAATTAAAATGTGATTATATATACATTACTATTTTTTAATCACACTTTTTAAATAAGTGTGATTGTATAAAATATTTCAAATTGATTTTTATATAAGTTACCAACATAAGAAATGACTTATCAAAAGATTCTTAGGCTATGTATGGTTTGATTTTTAGAAAAAAAATTAAAAATTAATTTGGTTAAGAAATAAAAAATAAACAATAATTATCATTTTTATATAATTTTTATCTTTCGAGTGGTTAGAAATAATTTTTTACAAATTAAATTGAAACATCCATATGTATGTATATAACCAGCTCAAAAATTAAAATTATAATTATTTTTTACCCTTAAATGATAATTATTTTTTAGTTTTTATTTCTTAACCAAATTAATTTTTAATTTTTAAATTTTTTTTCTAAAAATCAATCCATATATGTTTAACATTTTGTATTTTTAAATTTTGTTAAACATTTTGTCAATTACCAAACGCGTTTGTAGTTTATGTTTTTCTAAAAATAAACAAAAACCAGTTTATAAAATTTTTGTAAATATAAACTGAAAACGTAAACGTTACCAAACAGACACCATTTCATTTTCAGTTTTCAATTTATATTTACAAAAATTTTAAAATTGTTATAAAACTTGTTTGATAATTTTTTGGTTTATAAATGGTTGTCTCGGTTTGTAAATTTGAGAAAAAATGTAAATTCAAAAAATAAGTTTACGTTGATTTTAAATAGAAATTTAAAATTTTCTTGGCAAAATTTTTTAAAATTAATTAATTTTTTCAATTAATTTTTCTTCAAATAATTTTTTTCCAATTAAATTTTTTTGGTAAATTACACTAACACCCCCTGAAGTTTATGTTTATTACAGTTCCCCCCTCACCTTTTGGAAATTACATTTCCCCTCACCACCACCTGCCACCACCACTACTCACCACCCACCTGCCGCCACCACCCACCACTCGCCACCACTACCCACTAGCCACCCATCACCCACTACTAGCCACCACCCACTCGCCACCACCACCCTCCCCTCGCCACCACCACCACTACCACCCACCACTCACCTACCATCTACCCGCCACCACCACCACCCGCCACCACCCACCCACCCACCACCACCACCACCCGCCACTATCCGCCAACCATCTACCACCGCCACCACCACCCACCACCCACCCACCCACCACCACCACCACCCGCTACCTATCCGCCACCACCAGCCATCCGCCACCACCACCGCCACCACCCACTTGCTACCACCCGCCACCGTCACCCACCTATCCACCCACCATCACCACCCACCACCCACCCACCGCCACCGGCCATCCGCCACCCACCTGCCACGGCCACTCACCACCACCACCACCCACCACCCGCTACCACCACCTGCCATCCGTCACACATCCGTCACCACCACCACCACCACCCACTCGCTACCACTCACCACCCGCCACTGTCACCCACCCACCCACCCACCCACTCTCTCACTCATCACTCTTCTCTGTCTGTCTTTGTCTCTGTTTCTTTCTCATAGATGATGGAAAAGTCAAAGGCCAAACTTCAAAGCTATCCCCATTTTTTCTTTTATGTCTCTCTCTTGTTCTCTCTGTCTCTCGTCCATCTTTATTCTCTTTATTTCTCTCATCTCTTTTCTCTCTCTCTTCTCTTTATCTCTCGCCTCTCGCTTATCTTTCTCTGCTCTCTTTCGCTTATCTCTTTTCGCTATTTTCTCTCTCTCTCTCTATATGTTTTCATCAATTTTCTTCATCTCTCTCTTCTCTTTGTCTCTTACTCATCACTCTTCTCTCTTTGTTTGTTTGTCTGTCAAGATATTTGTCTCTCTCTCTCTCTCACTCATCTATCTCTTCTCTCATCTCGCTTTCTCTCTCGTCTCTGCTGCTCATCTCTCTTCTTTATCTCTCTCATCCATCTCTATCTCTCTTATCTCTCATATTTCTTTGTCTTTCACGCCATCTCTCTTCTTTCTATCTTTCTCTCTTCTCTCTCGCTCATCTCTTTTCTCTTTATGTCTCTCTCGCTCATCTTTCTTTTTTATGTTAAAAATGAAAACACAAAAAATGTGTTCCCATTTTGTGTTTTGAGTTTTTTTTTTTACCACCCAGCACTACCCACCACCCGTCACCATTTTCCACCACCGCCTTCGCCACCACCATCCATCCCCACCCCCACCACCACCGCCACCACCATTCTCCACCCACCGCCACTCACGCCCACCACACCCGCCACCCGCCACCACTACCCACCACCACCACTACCCACTTATCACCCACTGGCCACCACCACCACCGACCACCCGCCCGCCACCACCGACCACCCGCCACTACCATCTACCGCCCGCCACCACCACCACCCGCCACCTACTTGCCACCACCATTCACCACCCACTCCCTCTCACCACTCATCTCCTCTACCACATTTACCACTATTGCAAATGCCATTCCACTACCACCACTACTACCATTGTTGCCACTCCACCTCTACGATTACCATTATTACCATTATCGCCACCACTCCACTACCACCACTACTACCATTACCTCTCCTCCACCACTGCCACTCCATCTCCTCTGTCTGTCTCTCCCTTTCTCTATGTGTCTCTGTCTCTTCTTTCTCTCTCTCTCACTCATCACTCTTCTCTGTCTGTCTGCTCTCTCATTCTCTCTGTATCTCTGTCTCTCTTCTCTTTCTCTCTCTCACTCATCACTTTTCTTTGTCTGTCTACCTCTTTATTTTTCTCTGTGTCTCGTCCATCTCTCTTCTCTCTATCTCTTTCATCTATCTTCTCTCTTTGTCTCTTTTCTCTATCGCTCTCTCGCTCATCTCTTTCTTCTCTCTCTCGTTTATCTCTTTTGGCACTTTATCTCTCTCTCTCTCTATATCTTTTCCCCTATTTTTCATCTTTCTTTCTTTCTTTTCTTTCTCTCTCTCACTCATCACTCTTTCTCTCCTGTCTGTCTATTTGCCTCTCTCTCTCTCTTTCACTCATCTCTCTTCCTTCCCTGTCTGTCTCTTTTTCTCTCTCTCTCTCTCTCTCCCCCATTGTGTTCGCGTTGCTCACTATTTCCCTTCCGTCTTCTCTATTTACCGAGCTCCTTCGATTTATCGATCCACTACAAGAAAATACACTTTAGCACCACTTTGTCTCTCTCGCTCACCACTGTCTCTCTCTTTCCTCTATCTGTCTCCCACTTATCTCTCTCTCTCTCACAACCCATCTCCTCTACCAACTTCACTACTATCAAGAACGCCATTTCACTACCACCACTACTACCACGGTCGCCACTTCACCACTACGACTACCATTACAATATTTTTCATTAAAATATTACCCCTACTTCTACCAAATAAAAAATAATAATAAATTTTTTTTCATTAAAAAAAAAATGAAACAAATAAATTTTCAAGCTTAGTAACTAAAATAAAATAATTTTTTTAAAAAAATTTTTATTTTAACAAAAAATAAAATTTTTTTGCGATGACAACCCCTATCGCAAAAAATAAATAAATTAAACAACGTTATTTTATTATTTAATTTTTTTAAAAAAATTGATTTTTTCTTCCCCACCCTCTCTTTTTCCAGTCCCCCTTTTTTTTTTTTTCTTTTTTCATTCCCGCTCTGTTCCCCGCCGCCCGCCCACCCACCCAAAACCAAAAAACCCTAGTATGTTCTTACCCCTCCCTCTCTATCGATCGATCGAGCAAGAAATTTACCTGAGAGCGGAGAGAGAGAGAGAGAGAGAGAGAGATGGTATGCAACACATTTATGGAAGACTAGTTTGAAGAGGAAGGGTTTCAAACGGTGATCTCTCTTCAACGGCGAGACTAGTTCGATGTTACAACAAGACTGGTTCGGTGGTGGCAACGATTGACGGTACACTCATCTCATCTATTCTCTTCTCATCGATCTGAAATTATCTTTAAAAAAAAAAAAATTCATTGAAACTCATCAAGCAAAGTTGAATTTTAATAAACTTGTCCTACAAAGTGGGTGCTCTCTCAAAATGTTGTGCCGCTCGTATAATTAGGTGTATTGGTGGTGTCTTTATGTCATTCTTTGATGCAATTGCTTCCAAATACACTCTTTTTGTTATGTGGCTGTTAATTTATTTATGTTCTCTCATAAATACTTCTCTTTCTTGGTCTGTTTTGTGGTAGCAAATTATTGAGTACATTGATGGACACTATAAAGAATTCAAGAGCTTCCTTCTCTTCTATACTGTCTTGTGTCGCTTGATTGCAATTTTAGTTCTGGTGGCTCGGGTGTCCACTGTCTTATGTCTTAAATAATGAAAACTTTATATGTATATATATGTTCAATTTATACATTTTCAGTGTAGGAAATTGTGATGGAAATGGTTGATTTTGTGAATATGATGATTAGTGCTATAATCACTATGTAGCTTATAATGGATTAGTATTGTTGCTTATAGTCACTATGTTGCTTATTTTGTGAATATGATGTATATATTTTGTTATTCTTACTATTAATTTGATATCTGAGCCTGATGTTAATATTTCAGATCAGTAGTGTTGTTCTTGTTGTAATTCTTTGGGCTGTAGGGGGAGGGCCAACTATTCAGCGCCGCATTACAGATCCACTTGACATCACACAATCGTTTTTGACAGATTGCAATTCACCTGGATCAGATGACCAAAGACGCCTCGAAGAAATGATGAAATTTTAATTTTTTGGTTTATTTTACATTTTCTTGTTTGTTTGTATTATTTAGTTTTGTATTATTTTAAAAGTGAAGGAAAGGTTTTTTTTTTCCTTAACTCAGTAGCATATTTTTTATGCTAATAAGCTATTGAATAAGATTTTGAATTATGTGTTAGGCAAAGATAAGTGTGCAATTTTTTGAGGAGGAACTTTTTTCCTTTTGCTGAATTTTACCAAATGCATTCGGTTTTTGCAGCCATAACAAGATAATAAAACAAAACATTTGATTTTTATTTCTATGATTATAGTAAAATTTGAGGTGTTTTTACTTCTACATCATTCTTAAAGTGATGTAGTTGATTTTTATTGAGTTTATGTGCTACTAATATTATTGAAAATTCAATGCAGGTGTGCTTAATAGGTCACTGTGTGGAGGGTTCATTATTTTTAGTCTATGAATTCATTGAGAATGGCAACTCAAGTGAACACATGCATGGTTTAGGTGAAAAATTCTTATGCATCCGTAAAGTGTGAATTCTATCCCTTAGTACTTCAATCTGTTTTATGATTGTATAACTTATGTTGCTTTTAGATAGGGACCCATTGCCATGGTCTACTAGGGTGCAAATTGCCCATGATTTGGCTAGAGGAGTTGAATACACCCATGAGCATACTGTCCCTATATTCATCGGGATATTAAATCAAGAATATTTTGATACACAAAAACTTTCGTATAAGGTTGTGAAAATGTCTATACTAGATTGTGATTTGTGAACATTTATTATTTCAAATAGTCTAAACTGTTGTATAATACTACATACAAAGTTGTGATTTTAATGGAAAAACTGACTGAAGTTGGGAGTGTTTCATTATAGACCAGTTTTGTGGGTACTTTTGGATATATGCCTCTAGAGTGAGATTAGTTCATTTTGTTTCTTTTAAAAGTTATTTTTTTCCCTACATACGAAGAATGGATTATATTTCCCAGGCTCATGAAACTAACTGTTTTATTTTCTAGTTCCATAGTTCATAACTTATCAATGCTGAAACATGACCTCTATGGCACACTTCAAATGTAATAATCGAGATAATGGCTTCCAGTTGGTCCAATATAACTTTGATCATGTTTGGTGCAGCCTATGGGACTTTGCTTATAGATTTTTTCTTTTTATTTTAGAAATCTGTGTCAGAACTTTTGTAGGAAGTCTCCTTGTTACCACAGATAACAAGTTGCTGTTGTTAGAACTTTTGTAGGAAGTTTGAAGTCTCCTTGTTACCACAGATAACAACCTGTTGCTGTTAGAACTTTTGTAGGAAATCTCCTTGTTACCACAAATAAAGGTATGTCCAAGACGAAAAGAAAATTTTGCTTTTGCACTTGTGTGATTAGTTTTATTTTATAGAAACTCCTCACTATTATATTTGATCAAATATTAGGTGGAAAGCTATCCTTAATTTTAATACGACTTCAATTACCAATTAGGTTTCCATTTTATTTTTCTTTTTTCTCCTTTTCATTGGTTGGGACTTTTTATTAATTTGTTTATATCAAAAGTTCTTGCTAATTTAATCCACATGACACAAAGAAGCCAAGATCAAAAGTTTTTCTCATAATTATATCTGATCTAATATTAGGTGGAAAGCTATGTTTAATTCTTAATATGATTTCAAATACTCATTATGTCTTTTAATTTTGTCCTTTTCATTGGTTTGGTGGTCTTATTAATTTGTTTATATTAAAAGATCTCGCTAATTTTGTTGTAGTGTTTCACAGGACGTGCGCCCTTCAAAGACAAGCAATCTGATGCTGTTGCCTCATTTTTGTGCAGGGCAATGGGGAGGGATGTTGGAGGTATACGCATTGACAAGAAGGCTAATGCTGCCAAATTGAACTCTGATGATGTTTCAGGGATAAGTGGTGAAGAAAAGGACTATAAGGTAGAGGATCATCATACCATGGAGGACTCAGTCACCGAAGAATGTCATGAGAAGCTAGATGCACTAGGTGCCAAAAGTATGAATCATGATCTTTGGTATACTGAAGGAAAACCTTGAAACTAGAGGATCGAATTTGAGTGACCAATTTGAGTTCACTGTCAAGGAAATGTGCAAACACAGACACTGCTTTTGCAACCCTCATTGCTAGGCAAAGAAGCAAATTTCAATTGAAACTCATCCTATTGGGGCTGAAACTGTTGATGTGGTTGGAATTCTTCTTCGAACACTAGTGATTTCCACTCCTCCGACACTAAAGAAAAATCACAGGCAAGTGAATTCGTTAATGGTGTTAGGTAGCAATGCTATCATTGTTTCCCTCCTTTATAAACTATGGTTGGCAAGTTTTGAACTGTTAGGCCCTCATATGACTCCAATGAGCAACTTGATAATTCCACCCATTCAAGGTTGGTTTAAGGTAAAAGAAACTCAGTTTATTTGCAAAGCAGTGTGGCTCCATGATGAGAACCAAACCTGACTAAAAAGTTATATAAGCGAGACATTTATTTGTTCTTATGTTAATGCATGTTGCCAGTTATGGTTTATTAATTCTTAAAGTTGAAGTTAACACAAAACAGGTGAATGGCCATAGGGATTGGATTTGCTTGGTAATCTGATGGATTGGATGAGGCTTGAGACTTCTAAATTAATCAAAAAATGTGTCACCAAAGGAAAAAAATTATAGTAACTGTCTTACTTAAGTCCTTTGCTGGTATCTTCACGCTTGTCAATTCTGCTTTAGTAAATTAAGTTGTGTTCAAATTTTGATTTCCTTGAACACTTGTTACACTCCTTATGAAGCTTTGGTTTGTTATTCTCATAAGCAAACAAGAAATTTGCATAATAAAGTCACTTTTAGAAGGTGTCACTGCATTAGAACATAGATAATATTTCATACATATTTCAAACAAATTATTCCCTTGACTATCTTTGTTTAGGTTTTGAGAAATAGGATCATAACATCAATGATATGTGGAATGGTGCTCTAGATTTTTTTTTTCCCTGTTACTTTTTCTAAACTCTCGATTCAGTTTGCTTCTCATCCAAAAATTAAGGCATTGGTTCAATTAGATTAACAGATTATCGAGAAAGATTATTAATGACTAGCAAAAATGGGAGCTTAATGGGATTCTAAATGACTAAGTTTGAAGTGCCATTAGAAGAGGATTTGGGTTCAGTGACAGAATCCTTATTTCAAGCGTCCATTTTAATAAAATTATGCTCTCTCATTAGTCTATACATGCATTTGAGTTGTCATAGTAAAAGAAAAAAATGTGATCAAGCAAATCCATTGAACTCAATTTATGAATACATATGTTTAACAATATTAGTTTTGTAAATGTTTCCTTTGACTACATGCATCAGTGTTATCAGGAACAATTGTTGATAAAGTAATTGCGGAGCTTGAGACCTGTGGATTCCAATGTTTGATTGCTGGAATTGGTGGGAACGGTCTTCAGATTTCCTTCCACTCTTCGTCCTGATTTTCTCAGAACAGGCACTAATCTTAGTAAGAATTGCTTCTCCAATTTGAAATAATGTCTAAGATTTACACTTCTCTCACCATGTTTTGTCAATAATTGGTGTATGTACATTATTGTTGTTATTGTTATTTTTGTTGCACAAACTAGGCACCTTTTTGTTTCTGTTCTTGTGAAGTACCGAATATAAGCGTGGCTTGAGATCATGTTTCGCTTCTGTTGTTTGAAATAATGTAAATTGTATGGCATCCGTGTTCCAAATAGATGCTAACTGCTCGGTTTTGATTATTTGATGGTGCTTTTTCTTATTTTTAAAAAGCACCAAACAAGTTGTTTGGTAATGATAGGAGTGGCTTAAAATTAAGTAGATATCCTGATTATGGAGGCATACAGTTTTTTTCAAATTGTTGAGTGTGTTTTTTGTGTTTTACATGTTTACACAGGTTGATTGAAACCTTCTCATTTAGCTCCTTCCCTGTATAATAGAAACTTGATAAATCAACTTTGGAGTGTGTGAGGCTGCAGGAAAGGAATATGGCATTGGCCAAAGAGCTTGCAATATTGAAACTCTAAGTGCCTTCATACTAGTGACAGAACCATTTATGTTTCGAGTCTCCAAACGAACTTTGTTGATTATTATTTCGAAAATGTGTGTAAAATTATATGAAATTTAGATATATTTCATTCACATTTCAGCTATTTTTTCTCTTTCGCTTTTCAAATCCCTTCGCAAATCCCCCAACCAAACATAGCATTAAGTTTTCCTGTGTTTGGCTGGGCCTTGCTACCCACATAAAATAGTTTAGCATGCTATCTTCTTCTTGTTGCCATTTCTTTTGTGGGAATGTTGGCCGTAAAAAGCTAGATTTGATAATTTTTGGGATGACTTGGGTTTTGATATTCTTTTATTGATTTTGAAAATAAGTAAGTGTAATAAACAAACTTGATAGGATGAGTGAATTCACTGATTAAATGGGACATTCTTGAACTCAGGACTAGACCAAATGCCCAATTGTTGACAGTTAAAAATATCAGTTTTTGGTCAGTTTGTTTTTTACTGACTGCACAATTTGCAATGATTTTGTGTACCTTCAAATGGCTTAGAGCTTAAAACATGTATTCCAAGTGCGTAAAATTTGGATAGCTAAATTTTTATTCTAAAAATTTGTTTGGGCAACAATTGCTGGTTGACAAGCTATTTTCCGTTCTGTCTTTGTATAGCTACTAGCTAGATCATCTTATCTTGGATTGGTTGCTAACTATACTCTGAATTATTTACTTCATTTGCTATTCGTGGATATATAAACCAGGGCCAGAGGATACCAAATAAATGCTTTCGTTTTCAAGTTTAAAGAGCAAGGGATGAAGATGAAGTTCAGGTTCAATCCTGTCTCATCTTATCTCATCTTATCTTGGATTTGTTTGGTTGATTTGCTCGATATTCTGTTGAAAATCTTGTCAGAAAACATATATTTTCGGATTTAGTGACATTTTGGATGACATAGTTAAGCTTCGAAGTTGCTCTTAAGATAATTAAAACTCTTGTTGCAAATTACTGATCTGCCATAGAGATAGGTCACTGACATAGTTTTATTTTGATTATTTTAAGTTAAACTAACACATTTAAGTGCATTAAATTTTCAAGTCAAGTTTGATATATGTTTTTGCAGATTTTGTTGAAGGAATAGCTGATACGATCGAGCGGTTGATGTTGGGAGCTAAAGATTATGTTGCTCTTCTTCTTTTTTTTTTTTTTTTTTTGAAGACTTGAATTTTTTAGTACAGTGTATTTAAAGATGGTTAATGGATAATGTCTATTATAAATTTAATTAATTTGTTAATTTTGTTATTTTTCATTTACAAAAAATTGGTTGGTGCTTGTAATTGATTTTTTTGTTGTAGCAAACTCATATATGATTTTTTTTTAATAAATAATTATTTGCATAAAGAAACAATGGTCGCTAAAAGTGTTTTTTATTTTTTATTTTTTTTGCGGACGGTAAAAATAGTCATGCAAAAAGTCTTTTATATCAGTATTTTTATTATTTGCGACGGCATGTGACGGTCACAAAAAGTATTTTTTTTAGTAGTAAATGTTATTAATCACACTTAAAAGATGTGATGTAAATATTTTTAATCACACTTAAAAGGTGTGATCTAAATGTTATTAATCACACTTAAAAAGTGTGATTAAAAATGACCCTTTTTAATCACACTTCCAAAGATCACACTTAAAAGGTGTGATCTAAATACTTTTAATCACACTTAAAAGATGTGATCAAAATATTTTTAATCACACTTAAAAGGTGTGATCTAAATATTTTTAATCACACTTAAAAGATGTGATCTAAATATTTTTAATCACACTTAAAAGGTGTGATTAAAAATGACCACTTTTAATCACACTCCCAAAGATCACACTTTAATAAAACTTAAAAAGTGTGATTAAATAACATACATCACACTAAAAAAGTGTGATCTTTATCTGTTTTTGTAGTAGTGACGATTTGCCGGATTTGGACTCTTTGGTTCAAGATTGAGAACCGTGACATTTGAGTCCATCGAACTGTAGTGACCCAATATCGAACCAGAACAGGGGGGACTTGCGCTCCCTTCCCCCGGGATGCGTTCGGGGACGTCTACAGTTGCGACTTTGTATAGATTACCGGAAGTTAAATTAGGTAACTGTGAAAGATTTGTGAAACATTTCTCTAGATTAGCTTCACCATTAACTAGACTGACGATGAAGAGAGTTAAGTTTGTGTGGAGTGAGACTTGTGAGAAGTCATTCGAAGAGCTTAAGGTTAGACTTACCACGGCTCCAGTATTGATTATTCTAGAGAGGGATTTGGGCTATTCGGTGTATTGTGACGCCTCACGGGAAGATTTGAGTTGTGTTTTGATGCAAGAAGGGAAGGTAGTAGCCTATGGCTCGCAACAATTGAAAACATATGAGAAGAACTACCCTACTCATGACCTAAAGTTAGCGGCGGTGATCTTTGCCTTAAAGATTTGGAGGCACTATCTGTATAGCGAGAAGTTTGAGGTGTTTTCTATTCATAATAGTCCGAAATATTTGTTTACACAAAAAGACTTGAATCCGAGGTAGAGGAGATGGATGGAGTTCATAGAGGATTATGATTTTGAGTTACATTATCATCCGGGGAAGGCCAATGTTGTGGCCAATGCCTTGAGTAGAAAATTCATTAGCAGTGTGGCTTGTATTGCTATTCGAGAATGGGAGATGTTAGGTGCCATTGGTGAGTTTGACTTGCATCTTGGCTAGTCCGTTGAGTCTACGGCCTTGTTTTCGGTAGTTGCACAACCTACACTTGTGAACCGAGTGATAGAAGCACAGAGGGGTGACCATGATGTGGAATCCCTCCTGGAGAAGATCTCCAGTGGGAAGGTAAAAAGAGGCTTGAATGTGTACTCCGACTCGAGTGTTAGATACTTTGATTGCCTTTTCATGTCGAAGTCTTGCCGAGAGGAAGTACTCAGAGAGTTTCACTATTCATGCCTTGCAGTGCATCCGGGAGGCACAAAGATGTATCACGACCTTAGCTGCCAGTTTTAGTGGAGGGGAATGAAAAAGGATGTGGTTGTATTTGTGAAGAGGTGCCTTACTTGTCAACAAGTGAAGGCCAAACATCAGAGGCCAGCGAGTTTATTACAACCCTTGCCTATAGCCGAGTGGAAGTGGGAGCATGTCACGATGGATTTTGTTGTGGGCCTTCCAAGAACTCAACGGGGTAGTGATGCAATTTGGGGGGTAGTGATGCAATTTGGGTGGTAGTTGACCGGTTGACCAAGTCGGTGCACTTTATATCTATGCGTGTAAGTGACTCGATAGATCATCTTGTCGACCTCTATATTAAGGACATAGTGAGGTAGCACGAGGTCCCTGTGACGATTATCTCAGATAGAGATCCGCGTTTCACGACTCAGTTATGGCAGAGCCTACAGAATGCCTTAGGCACGAGATTAACTTTTAGTATCGTGTATCATCCTCAGACTGACGAGCAGTCTGAGTGTACTATTTAGATCCTTGAGGATATGCTTTGGGGTTGTGTTCTTGACTTTAATGGATCGTGGGAGAGACACTTGCCCTTAGTGGAGTTTGCCTATAACAATAGCTTCTAATCGAGTATTGGCATGGCACCGTTTGAAGCCTTGTATGGTCGATCGTGTAGATCACCTATGTATTGAGCCGAGATGGGTGATGCATCTATGTTGGGTCCAGAGTTAGTTCAGGAAACAACGGAGAAAGTTGTACTTATTCGTAAGAGGCTGGCTACTGCTTAGAGTCGCTAAAAAAGTTATGCCGACTGTAAGAGAAGACCCTTGTCTTTTGAAGTATGAGTCCATGTCTTCTTGAGGATATCACCTAGGAGGGGTTTGATGAGGTTTGGAAATAGTGGGAAGTTGTCTCCTCGATTCATTGGGCCTTTTGAGATCCTTAAGCAGATTGGAGAGGTAGCTTATCGTTTGGCCTTGCCGCCACAACTTTCCGGGGTTCATGATGTGTTTTATATTAGTATGCTTCGGAAATATGAGCCGGATTTATCGCACATGTTGGATTGGACCGACTTAGAGGTAGATGAGGATTCCTCATATGACGAGAGACCGGTGAGAGTCTTGGATACTTGGGACCAAGTCTTGCGAGGCAAGACAATTCCCTTGGTTAAAGTATTGTGGAAACATCACAGGGTTGAGGAAGCAACTTGGGAATGTGAGTTGGAAGTCCGTGAGAAGTATCCGGACTTATTTGTTGATGTTTGAGCATGTATTGAAATTTTGATTATGTTAATGAAACATGAAAACATTGTATATGTTTTGAGAATATGGAAATATTGTATATGTTGTATATGTTTTGGAAACACGGATTTAATGTAAACATTGTTTATGTTTTGGAAAAATGTGAATTGTGCTTTCAATGTTGGAACATGTGTATCGAGTTAATGAGAATGGGTAACCAGAGAATGGGTCACGGTGATGGAATTGGTTATCTTTATTGTGATCGGTTTAAATATAGTTTTAAAATTTGATTTGAAATTTTGAGGATGAAATTCCGTAAGGGGTGGAGATTATAGCGATTCCGGTTTTAACACCCTTTTGTATCTTGGACTAGGGTTTCGTGGTTTTGTATTGTTTCACATGTCTTGCTTCCCTTATACTTCCTTAAATTTGGCTATTGGATTGTTATGGTTGTGTTTGGAACAAGTTGGTTGCTTGGTTTTCAAACTTTTGTTGCCTAGAATTTTACTCCTTCGCTCGAGCGAGCTTTGTGAACTCTCGGTACTTTTGTTGGTCTGCAAAACTACTGGGAGAGTGTATTCTACGCATGAGCGCCGCTTTCTGCGCTTGAGCAGTCTCAACTCGAGTGGTTTTTCTTGCGCTCAAGCATTGGTCTGTTGTCTAAAAAACTATTGGGAGAGTGTATTCTGAGCTCAAGTATCACTTCTTGCGCTCGAGCGAAATAATTTATTGTGCTTGACACTCAAGCGTCACTTCTTGTGCCCGAATGAACTGTGCATATATCAGTTCATAAAAGTCACTTTTTATATCACTTTTTCATCTCTCTCTCTCTCTAAACATTTCAAAAACCCTAGATCTAGAGTTTCTTTCTCTAAAACTCATCTTCTTTCTTCTAAAACACCTACATCTGTTGGGTTCTTGACCCTAGTGTCTTTGGGAAAAAGGTAGAGCACCTCAAGAGCTCCATTTTGATCCGAACAAAACGTGATTTCAGCATCTTTGAAGTTCCTCCATTGCTTCCTTGATCTCTAGCTTCGAGGTAGGGACTTTCTACACTCTTCTATGAGTTTTAACTTAGTTATTTGTTGATGCATAAAGAATATTGGAATTTGAGATGATTTTGAACAAACCTAGAGTTTCGGTTTAAAATCAAAAAAAAGGTTTTCAAATATATGTATTAAAGATGATTATGGGTGGAGATATGAGGTTGTGTTGTGATAAATTTGTTAGTTTTGATACCCAGGATGGGTTTTAGAAGAAAATAGAGTTTTTCCCTAAAATGTTTCAAATAGTTATTTTGTATAAATAAATGAAATTGGTATTGGGAATATGAAATTGGATGGATGTCTATATAAATGGTGGAGTTGGATATGTATTGCCTCTCACCTATGGAAATTTGGATAATTTATCTGTTTTGGAGATTGTATATCTGCTTAGAAATATATGTTTTGGGCTATCGATGGAGGATAACTATAATTGTTATAGAAATTGCATGAGCATTAGGTGAATTGAAACTAATCTCTTATATGTTGTCATTGAATATGACTAGTTCTTTGATACATTGTAAATGTATGATGTTTAGGAGAAGAAAATGGATGTACTCCATGTTTGGGAGAAGAAAGGGGACGGACTCTATTGAACTAAGTTGGCCTGTGTGTCCAGGGTGAAAGTCCCAAAAAATCGTGCGTATACATGGATGTCGATTTCTGCAAATGAAATTTCCATAAAGTGGAAAAATGGAAGTATTTGTATAATGGCTGTTTTGGTTAGAGAACCATTGAGTTGCACCCTCAATTTGATTGTTTGAATAAAATAGTGAATGACTCATGAATTGAGATATAAAGCCTAGCATGGTATGGTTTTGTAAAAGAGTTATAAATGATTTTATCATGGGCATTGAATATGCATATCATACTTACATCTTTGTTAAGATTCATATATTGTGTTAGATTGTTTCTACTAGACTTTTTGTTCACCCTACTTGGGAAAATCATTTCAGGTGCTGGTGATATGCCTCCACTAAGGACTTAGCTTGGGAGGATTGTGGAGCTGAGAGCTCAATTTTGTTTATCTTGTATTTAACTTTTGTACAAGCCTAGTGCTTTATTTGTATGGAGCTTATGACACATTTTTTATGTACCCAAGCCTTGGCTTGGAAAGATGTAAGCCCTTTGGGGCATATGAACATTTGTTTAGCTTTCATTCCTTATCACTTTTTGTATATTAATTCTGATTAATGAAAGTTTATCATTTCAATTATGTCACCTTGTATTAGTGGTTTGGAGTTGGATTTTTGTAATTATTTCGGAGCGTTATAATTGCCATCATCTCCGGCTAGAAACTCAGATTGCGACATCACTGCCCTTTATCTACCACCGCTGCCATCACCTTTCTCTCCTCCTCTTCCTCCTTCTCCTTTTCCTTTTCTTCTTCTTCTTGAACCCTAACCTTAGATCTAGATCTGCGACCACCAAAAACCCATATTACCACCCACCACCTATCATCATTGCCATCATCGCCTACCACCTACTGCTACTCCTTTCTTTTTGGGGTTGAATAGCCACCCCTTTCTCTCTTCCTTCTCTTCTTCTTCTTCTTCCAAAACTCTAACCCTAAATTTAGATCTACTATCACCTCCAGATCACGACCCACTGCTGTCGCTCTTTGAAAACCCTAGATCTAGCATTAGGGTTTTAAGAGAGAATGAAGATGAAGAAAAAAGAGAGAAGGAAGAGAAGGAGAGAAGAAGGGTGGAGGTTGTCCAGCAGTGATACTTTTTGTTAGTAGGTGAAGACACTTTGGTAGTGGCGGTGGGGAGGCTTCTTTCTACCTCAGGCCCCTCTTTCTCTCTCTCTCTCTCTCACAATTGTGTTGACTGAAACAAAAGGATTTTTTTTTTTTTTTCCCTCACCAAAAAGATGTTTTGGTGAGGGAGTAGTCTCAACCCTTCACCTTTTTAGTGGGACAAATGTCGTGCCCTAAGTAATTCACTCCACTAGATCATGTCACACAATCACTCTAGATGATCCGAATGCTTCTATTACAATTAGGGTGTGTTGATTCCATTTTTAGAGTAAAGGAGAAATTATGATTTCATTTGAGGAGTTAAGTTGATGTCTCCTTCTGCATTCCCCCACTCCATTCCCATCAATAGATCGGACATAGTTGTGTTCCATATTAATTTGATAAATTACAACATAGTTTTTGATCAAATTTTTTTAATCTATAATTTCAACTCAATTTGATCATATAAGTCCTCAATAACTATATAACTTCTCCTAAAAATTAAAATTTAGCAAATGATTAATAATTACAAATCAATTTTAACATATTATCAACAATTTTAATTAAATTTGCACAAATAATTTATAGTTGTAAGACAATAGGTCAAAAATTTATATATACATGCATATATATATATATATATATAAACCCTACATTGCATAGACAATAAAATGAGTCGATTGCTAACAAGGAAAATATGTGTAAGCTTTCGCTAAGGGGTGTAAATTGGGGCCGGCCTGGCCCACCCGGGCTCGGGTTCGAGCCGGCCCATGTCCGGCCGCCCGGGCTCTAGCCAAAATTCAGGTCGAGCTGGGCCGACCCACCGGTTAGAAAATTAGGCCTAGGCCCAGGGGGTATTCCGGCCGTGAGCTCGCCGATGGACTTGAGCTGGGCCTGGGCGGGCTTGAACATTTCTCTTAAATTTTTTCTACCAAAATTTTATTCTTTTCCACTAAAAATGACACTGGGTCTTGGGTAAGCCGGATGAGCTGGGTCTCGACTCAGGCTTTGAGTGGGCCTTGAGTGGGTTGATGGGTCGGGCTTCAAAACGACGGCCCAGGCTCCCAGGCTGAACTCAAGCTTAACCAGATTGGGCCCAACTCGGGCCGTGGGCAGGTTTTGGGCCACTAACGGGCTGCGGGCCATTTTTACAACCTTAGCTTTGGCCAATGCGCATGCTTAATTGGTAAATATGTGTTAGATAATTAGTTTTTACACAATAAATAATTTAAATGTGGGCCCGAAATAACAAAACTATCCTCTAAGGTTGCACCATACGAGATCAAACAATTTTAAAAAAAAATACCAAAACCCTATATATTCTACTTTGTGGGTGTTGATTTTTTATCTCTCAACCAAACAAATCTCTTTGTCGAGATCCAGGGAACTCAACTAGAGAGTACACAGAAGAATAGATTAAGCTAGCCAACACCTGGGCACAAGAAGACAAGAAATACCACGGTGGCTCGTCTACCCGAAGGCACTTCGATGATTAAGTTAGTAACTTATTTGATAAGATATTAACTCAAATCAAGAGCTCACAAAATAAATCACATACCTTAGACCCACATGAGTGCTTTACTTTTATAATGATTAGTGTCTAACTTCCCCTAGAAGTCATACTTTATGGGACTCTATCCTTTACAAGGATATCAATTATCCAAGACTCCTCCTATTTGGATTAAGATCCACCCTCTCAAGAGTCCAACCTTACCCAAATAGAGAGTCTGTCATTATCTATGACTCTAGTTCCTCATTTGAACATCTCGGATTCAGATGTGGTTTGACCACACCTCAGCCAATCAAATCACCCACGTAGCACCTTGGCTAAACATCTAGGCCACGTGGACAACTCAAAATTATGTCCCTACATACTTCATTTCCTTTTTATGAGTCATCCCAAATACTTACTGATCCCCCAAAATGAAGAAGGAAGATTCTTTATAGTCCAAAATCTAAATTAGAGGGGGTTGTTTAGGCTTGTTGGGTCCATCACGAGCCCCGTTTCAATAAACTGAACCATTTAAGTCACTTTCATCTATAAAAAACAAATTAGGTCGATCTGATAACTGCAGCTTGTTTAATTTATTGTTTTTGTCATAAAATATATATATATATATGATTCATTTTTTAAAAATACAATTGTCTTTCATTTTTGGGCACTTGGGCCAAAAATCCAATTTTGAATTTTATTTTGCCAAAAATTCAAGTGTTAAATTAGTTTGTTGATAAGGACAAGTTGAAGTTAAATGACCAAAATAACTATCTATATATATATTGCATATCCATTTGTTTGTTCCCAAATATGACTCTCTCTCTCTCTCTCTCTCTCTCTCTCTCTCTCTCTAAGTTTCATATCACAATGATGTCTCTCTAATCCTTTTCTACTACCACTGCCAGAGCAACCTTCTTGTTTTGCTCATTCTCTCTCTAATATAAACCAATTGTTGTTTATGCGAAACCCTAACACAGCATCACCATCATCATTATACCTGGTCCACTACCACATTCTCATCTGGCTCCGGCTATGGCTACATTGAGTTCCAAGGCCATGACCACGGCATCTTTGACACTGCTTTCTCATCCGACTCCCGCTACCTTGCCACCGCCTCCGATGATTCACGACCTCCCTTTAGCAATGCTGCCCTCACTCCGTCTCTCTCCACCACCACGCTCTCTAATTTTTCGATCACCACCTCAACTTCATGGTCCTTCATCACCTATAGGAAATCACCTCAGATCCTATTCCATTTTCCTCGAAATCGCCTATGAAAAATCGCCTCAAATCCGACTCTCACACCGTTTCTCTCTCTACATATATATATAGCTCATGAATATATATACATACATATATTTTTATCAATATGCATACATACATACATTTCTCTGTGTGTGTGTGTGCACTTGGATCATCTAAGATCTGAGTTTCACACTAACAAAATCTGTTTTTTCTTTTTTCTTTTTTTAAACTTTTTTGATGATACTGATATTGATATTGATGATGATGATGAACAGATACGATTTTGTAGTGGCCTGGGTCAGAACACTAGACCCATTTTATTTTTTATTGGGGCATGGGATTGTTAGAGTGTATATATTTGTCTTTAGGTGGTTTGGACCTTTGGTATGTTTGGGCTAGCTTTAGCATAGCAGCCTAGGAGTTCTGCCTCAGGTAGGTCGCACTCGCGACCACCTTGTTTGCAGCTGCGATTGTTGAGTAATAGAGGTCGCGCCCGCTATAGGTCGTGACCAGGCTGCGACCAAAACATGGGTTCCGGTCTGTTGGCCCATAAGAAGGTATGTGGCCCATGAAAGATTGTGTGGCCCCGCGGTGGTGGCTCATGATCGCAATCTATTTTTCTATAGAAGGCGCCAAAAATTGAAAATATCTCATTTTTGAGTTCATTTTCTTTTCTCTCTCTTCATTTTTTCCATTTTTGGCCTTTTCATGCTTTCAAGCTTGGTTTTCATCTATTTCTACCCATTTTATACCCCTAGTTATACCGAAAAGTAGAGCTTGGCGAGGGTTTCCATTTAATCTAAGTGGATTGTCGTTTCGTTGCCGGTGATTTTTGGATTGTCTCTTCTTAGCTTCAAGAGGTAGGGATTTCTTTACTCCTTTTCAATATTTCATTATAGATATGCATGTGGTAGTTTTTATTACATTTAAAAGCATGTTTTTGAGAGATTTTCCAAAAAGCATATAAAGGGGTTTAGGGGTTTGAATTTCAGAAGATAAGTTGTATGTTTTTCAGTCATTTGGGTGATTTGGGAGATGGTTAAACGTGTTTATGTCGAGAGTGGAGAGAAACCCTAATTTATCATTGTGGGCGTAATTAATCATAAAGGGATAAAGATGCGGAATAACTGAGTTATGTGTTAAAGAATTGGACTAATGGTTTAGTTATTAAAATGAGAATTGATTGGGTTATTTGATTAATTTTGCACTGAGTTTGATTGTAGTTATGTTTTATGAATTGGGTTTGTTTAAGAAAAAGGGGTTTTGGCTAAGGGTTGGAAATGTTGAGAATTTGATATAACATTTTGATTTTTGGAAATAAAATGACAAGTGTAACTCTTTTGTGAAATGAAATGAGAAATAGTTGTTTTGAAAAGGTGGAATTAGCTAGGGATTTATATTATAAGAGGTGTATTTCTATTTATTTGTTAGAGGTTTTGTCCATGGTCATTGGTGGGGGATGGCTTTGTTGTTGTTGAATAGGTTATGTGTATGTATTACACTTGCACATTATTTATGTAGTTTGTCATGTTGTGCTATTATTGTGATGTTGTTTGGGGATCCATTTCCCGCGAGTAAGGCTGGTAAAGCGTGGCTCCTTGACAGAGGTTCATCTCTCTTCAGGTTAGCATCCAATAAAGTGTGAATGGAGGTCCGTTTCTTTCTGGGTGGGGCCGGTAAAGCATGGCACATTGTAATAGGTTTCTCTCCCTTCCGGTTTACTCCTAGTAAAGTGTGACCTTGGGATTCTTCCCCTTTGGGTGAGGCCAATAAAGTGTTATGTAGATTTGTATCATTTGTCATCCATGCTGTATACCGGTGGAAATGGAGATGGAAATGGAAATTGAAGTATATATTACTGTAGACACCCCATTTTTTACTAGCCTTGAAACTTGGGCATTTTCTTTTGAGTTCTCGATGATGAAAATGAGAGGTGTTAATCTTTTTAAGTTCCACGACAGGAATTCTAAAGATCAAGCTTTAAACCCTCCAACGACTTGTTTTGGACAAAATGTTTTTTGACGAAAATGGAAACCTTTTTTGAAAATGAGTTTTAGTGGTGCAAGTCTAGACATTACCACAACGTTCTGAGGCTCATATTTTTAAAGTCAAAATGTTATATTCTTTCAAACAAACGCAGAGAAGAATAAAGTAGAAGTGAATGAGAAGGATGAAATCATCTATAATGCATGTTTCTCCTTACAATTCAGGCTAACCTACTCTTGTTGATCTGACGATGTGCCCATTGACTAGCGGAACACCAAATGTTGGCCCGCCATAAAAGCAATCGGCCAATCACCAAGAAACTCGGCCAGCTGAATGTTTCGGGTACAGAGCATTTTTAGAAAATGTAAGCTTTTTTTTTTTTTTTTTTTTGCTTACCTACCACAAATATCTCAGATAATTCTTGCCATTTTCTTTAGAATATACGAGCTCACAACAAGGAGACTGCAACTTATGCATTGTCACGACCCAAACCCGGCCCTATGGGTTTAGCATCAGAATCGCCAAGAATCCGAGATTATCAAGGCCCGCCAACAAGAATACGAAAAGCGAGTTGAGGGCTCAAGGAAGCCAATACAATATATAACTAGTATCCATTGAGCTGTGTAAATATGTATGTCAAAAACATTTTTATGCATTCATACAGTTCAAAAGCAAGACAATCCATATCTGATCTATACAATCATTTACAAACAACAAGACGGGGACTTAATCCTCGATAACAAGACAAGATAACAAGAACGGTCTATACAACGGTAAAAAAAGAGGGGACACAAAACACCCCAAGCCATAGCATGGCAACTCGAACCTCATGCAGGAGGCACATAGGTCGCTTGACAAAACCGGGGACCAATCCCACGCCCTAGCTTCGATCCGTGGTGAGCACCTACATATATATATAAACAAAGGAGCTAAAGCCCGATGAATAACATAACGTAAAGAGGTTATGAATGAATGTCCTTACAAGAATGAAATCAATTCATTATACAAGATTTCAATCTTTCAAGATTTTACCAATCAATATTTCAATCAATCACCATATGTGGTACATCCATTAGCCTATAAACAAGAGGGTCCAAAAGGACCGGCCTTAATGCACCCAACAATAATGATGGCCATCAATCAAGATGGTTCCACAAGGAAACCGACAGAGCTCAGAATACCAATAACAATGGGTGCTAAGGATGCCACAATACATTGAAATACAGACATACATTCATTCAATAAACAATATCAGTTCAATAAATGCCAGATTCGGTATTCAAAATAAAACCATTTGAACATATCTTTACACAACTGCTACTCAGAGATTGGGCTATCAAGAGCTAGAGCGCCCCGTGAGCCAACCCTAAGCAGTTAACAAATAGAACACACACTAAGTTCACAAATGAAAAGATGATAATTACATCCCTAAATTCCTCGGTGTGGTTCTATGTTTAAATCCTCATTAAGATGTCTTAAACTAGGCCTAAGAATGCCTAGGATGCGATGAGGATGCAAAATACAGTTGGAAGGCACTTTTCAAAAGTTGCTGAAAACAGGGGCCTCGCTCGAGCGAGCCTTCCTTCGCTCGAGCGAGGTTGCAAAAACAAAGGCTTCGCCGGCGAACAATCCTTCGCCGAGCGGTCTCGATGAAACAAGAAAATATCGGGTGCTCAATTTTACGCGATGCTCGCCGATGCTCGCCGAGCGAGCTTCCAAATCAAAGGGTTCGCCGAGCGAGCTTCCTTCGCCGAGCGGTCCGATGAAACAAGAAAAGTATCGATGTTTGATTTTACGCCGAGCCACCAATCCTTCGCCGAAGGGCTCGAGGAAAACGTTGGTCGCCGGCGAGGAATCTTCGCTGAAGCGAAGAAGCCAAATCTGGAATTTCCAGATTTGCCTTCCCAGCTCAAACCAAGCATTCTCAACTCAATTCTCGACCTCTTGGGCTCAAATTCTGGAGAATACATCCCAAAACAATGTATAACAAGTTTCAAAAGCCAATTTATGCATTCAAGCCCCAAAGGTGAGTCAATTAAAACCACTTTTCAAACCCATTTTCAAGAACAATTTCAAACATGCAATGTATGAGTTTTAATCCAAAATCAACCTTTAAATCTTGCTCTAGAGAGCTCAATAGTTGGAAAACATTCTGAAAACATGAGCTAATATATAGACATGGACATGCATGTATAGTTCAAGCATGAATTCAACTCCAATTTCACTAATTCAACCATGCATGCAACAATTGATCTTCAATTCAACACATATGAGCAAAATCATGTCTTAGCTCTACAATGATGCATGAATCATGCAAAACTTAGCTCAAGGACAACAATAAGGAGATGAATGTCCTACCTTAATCTTGTACTCAAGGTGTGGAAGCTAAATTTGCCAATTTCCTACAAGTTCTTCAAGTCTACAAGCAATTTCTCAAGATGAATTCAATGCCCTCTCTCTAACCCTCTTACTATGGTCGGCTGAGGTATAGGGAAATGGCTGATCAAGATGTTTATCTAAGTGTATAAGGCACAAATGATAAGCTTAAACAAAGACCCACTCAATGGCATTTCTGAAATTAAGTCCAACTCTTCAATTAATTCATTTTAATCTAATTTAATCATTCCTAATCAATTTTCAGATAATTATATCATTAAATCACAAATATTCTCCTGATTACAAAACACTAAACGGTTCCTAATTCGTCCGCCGATAAGGCCTTCAATTAACAGTTTAAACATAAACTACAAACAAATAAAATCATACAATCAAACAGATAGAATATGCATTTCAACAAACAAACTCATTCAATTTCAGTCTCGATTTCAATCAGTTCATTCAGTACTTTAATTACTTCACTTATCAGTCATTGTCAGTTCAGTTTAACGGTAATCAGTAGGTAACTCAGTGGTTTAACGATAATTAAACGAGGGTCGTTACATGCATATTCTAAAGAATCATCATTGCAATGCCTATATCTAAACTCCTAAGGGTCTCAGGATCTCAGTAAGATCATTATCAACTATAGCAAGAGAGTCAAGGATTTGCTAAAGTTGGATTTCTCAATTTCACGATGAAATTGATCTATTATATGACTAATTTGAATTCACTTTGGTTATTTAAACCATTCATCTAATACAATCAATTGAGAAAATTATCCATGAACAAAATCAACACCACTAAAATATTTTTTTGCGACCGCTACAAGCCGTCACAAATAATAGAAATACAGTCACAAAAAACCTTTTGCGACGGCCCATACGACGGCAAATGGGGGTCGTGAATATGGGGGGTGGCAAATACTTTTTGAGACAGCAAAATAGCAATCGCAAACTATTTGTGATTGCCTAACCTACTTATGGCAACTGATGTTTTGCCGTTGCACAAAAAGTTTAAAAAAATGCCTATAATGTATTAGCGACCATCTTGTTACCATTGCAAAAGAAAAAGAAAAAAAAGAAATGCCTACAATGTTTTAACAACTTATATTCTCATATATATATATATTAAAATATTATATACAATAAAATTAAAGAGATGTTACAAAAAATTTTGTCTCTTTTCTTAATAAAATTCTTGTTACAACAACAAAGAGTTTTTAAATTCCTTGAGGTCTTATTAGAAGAGTACTTGATCAATACTCATTCTGCTAAGAATTTTGGTATTTCGTGGGACGAATTTCGGTATTTCGTGGGACGAATTTCATCGTAAAGGAATAATTTGTATGTGCTTATGTGACTAAGTGCTTATGTAGAGTGAAACTAAGTTGCTTATGTAGTAAGTAAATATATAGAATTATTGTGATCGAACGTGTGAGGTAAGTTGCAAGCACATTTGAGTTTGTGTGCTAAGTGGTTTACTTTGTTCCTTAATTAGGATGTCTGGAAGGGGTCAAGCCCGTAGCAGTTGAGGCAGGAGGCGTGGTAGGCCTCATCGAGGTGTGCATGAAGTACTGGTCCATAAGGTTCCGGTGTAAGAGGAAAGGTTCGGCCAAGCTAATGTAGCCGAGCAAGCGACCAAGCTAATGTGGTGGAGCAAGTAGGGCAAGCGGGGATTCCCAAAGTAGGCGGGTCAAGCCACAATGGGGGCCCTAGCCCGAGAAATGGTAGGGCCTTTGAGGGAATCGATGAATTTGTTGAGAGTAGAGAACCAAGCCTAAGAGAACGCCGTAGAGACAAGGGCAAGTTTTCTCACTAGAGAGTTCTTGCGGGCCAAATCAAATGAGTTCCATGGTGGCCCCGAGCCCAAGAAAGTGGATGAGTGGCTTGAACAAACAATGAAGACATTTGAGATGCTTCACATTGAAGATAGTGAGCTAAGAGTGACTCTAGCGAGTTACTACCTCAAGGGGGATAAGAGCCAATGGTGGAAGTACGCCAAGGGTAGAGTGGAGCTAACATGGGAAGCCTTTGTGGTTGCTTTTCAAGACAAGTATCTACCTCCCACTACTAGGGAGAGATTGAGGCAAGAGTTTCAAGACCTCAAGCAACTTAACCTATCCGTAGCCGAGTTTGAGATGGCCTTCACTAGTTTATCCCGGTTTACGCCAGAGTTGGTGGCAACGGAAGAGCGCCGTTGCATAGAATTTGAGAAGAGGTTGAGAACTAAATTTTGTTCAAGGTTGCCAAAAATATGATTCGGAACTATGACCGTCTTGTCGAGGCGGTGGCACATGTAGAGATTACTGTGCAGGCCGAAGAGGAGAGTCTTCAGGATTCAAGGTCTAGGGCCCAGGAGTCACTGGGGGATTATAGACCTAGCAAGAAGAACAGAGACACCTTTTCATCCCAATCCCAGTCACAACAGTCTAGATCTACCTTTCCCTTGCCTAGTGCGGGTCCGAGGAAGAATGGTCCTAGTAATTTTTCATGTTTCAAGTGTAGCCAACCAGGTCACAAGGCCAATTCCTGCCCACAGAAGGAAGGAGGGCAGCAGATGTTACCACCACCACCACCACCTAACCGATCTTAGAGTCAGTCCTAGAACAGAGGGCAAGGACTTACTTGTTTTCAGTGTGGTCAATCGGGGCATATGAGGAGAGCTTGCCCACAGTTAAGAGGCATATCTGGCATATCAGGGTCGAGGTGGACTCAGAGCCACTAGCAGGCTCATTCAGTTCAGACTTTATTAGCTAATCAAGGAGCTACTTTGGCTCAGTCAATGTAGTAGGCCTATGCTCTGAGAGATAAGCAGGTTGATCAGAGGCCACAGGGGTGCGTGTATGCTATTACCGCGCCAGAGCAGTTACCAAGATCCTCAGTTGTGAGAGGTATTTTCATTGTGTGTAATTCTTTGGCTAATGTGTTGATAGATACGGGTGCGTCTCAGTCATTTATATCTACTACATTTGCTTCCGCATTGGGGTTAGAGGTGGCATGGTTAGCGTCTCCGCTCATGGTAGAGCCACTCGTCGGGGGTACAGTTGACTTAGCCCGAGGATGTCGTAGCTATGAGATAGAGGTTGCTAGGCGTTGACTTCCGTTTGCTTTTGTGTTGTTAGACATGTCGGGTTTTGATGTCATTTTAGGCATGGACTGGTTATCTTTGTACTGTGCTATGATTGATTATTATTGTCAGAGAGTTACAGTGTGCACCACGAGTGGTGACTATTTTTATTTTTTAGGGGACCGAGTTGATAAGGTCTTGTCACCAGTTTTTGACCCTCATGGTAGGAGCAAGCTTAGTAGTCCTATTGCAACTCGCTTAGATAGTGACAGTGACGGGGCCCATGTTGAATTGCCAAGGGTAGTTTGTGAATGCCCGAATGTCTTTCCCGAGGATCTTACTAGTTTGCCACCCCACCAAGAGATTGAGTTCTCCATTGACTTAGTGTCTGGAATGGCACTGTATAGATTTGCACCCACCGAATTGCATGAGTTGAAGATTCAACTCCAAGAACTTTTTGACAAGGGCTTCATTTGCCCTAGTACATCACCTTGGGGAGCGCCGGCTTTCTTTGTGAAAAAGAAGGATGGGTCGTTGCAGTTATGTATTGATTACCCCAAGTTGAATCGAGTTACCATTGAGAACAAATATCCTTTGCCCATAATAGATGATCTATTTGACCAACTTAGAGGGTCTCGTTGCTTCTCGAAGATAGACTTGAGATCAGGGTACCATTAGTTGAGAGTCTGGGAGGAGGACATCCAAAAAATGGCCTTTCGCACGCGTTATGGCCACTATGAATTCCTTGTAATGCCTTTTGGTTTGACCAATGCACATGCTTCCTTTATGGATTTGATGAATCAAGTTTTTCGAGAATTCTTAGACCGCTTCGTGGTCGCCTTTGTGGATGACATCTTGATCTACTCAGCCTCCGAGGGGGAACACGAAACCACTTGTGACTAGTGCTTGATTTTCTAAGGGAGCACCAATTGTATGCTAAATTTAAGAAATGCGAGTTTTGGTTGACTGAGATGAAGTTTTTAGGGCATGTAGTGTCGAGAGAAGGAGTAGTAGACTCTTCTAAGATAGATGCCATGCAGGATTGGGAACATCCTAAAAATATTTTTGAGATCCAGAGTTTCTTGGGATTAGCCAAGTATTATCATCATTTTATAAGTGACTTCTCTAGACTTGTCGTACCTTTGACTAGGTTGACAAGGAAGGGTGTCAAATTTGTGTGGAGCGAAGCTTGTGAAAAGTCATTCCAAGAACTTAAGACTAGATTGACCACCGCACCGATTCTGATAATTTCGGAAAGAGGTTTGGGTTATACCATCTATTGTGATTCGTCTGGCGATGGGCTTGGTTGTATCTTGATGCAAGAGGGAAAGATTGTGGCGTATGGTTCACGACCATTGAAAACTCATGAGAAAAACTACCGCACCGATGATTTAGAGTTAGCAGCGGTAATTTTTTCCTTGAAGATTTGGAGACATTATTTGTATGATGAGAAGTTTGAGGTTTTCTCCGACCATAAGAGCCTAAAGTATTTGTTTTTCCAAAAAGACTTGAATTTACACCAACATAGGTGGATGGAATTTATGGAGGATTATGACTTCGAGTTACATTATCACCCGGGGAAGGCCAATGTAGTGGCCGACGCCTTGAGTCGAAAATCTATGAATAGTTTGGCAAGTGTGGCCATTCGGGAGATATCAGTGAGTTCGATTTACTTTTGGGTGAATCCAGCGAGGGTGCTACCTTGTTTACTTTAGTCACAGAACCTAAATTGATTAGTAAGGTCATACAGGCACAACAGGGTGACCATGACGTGAAGTCAATCCGTGATAGAATCTCCAACGGGAAGGAAGAGAAGGGTTTGAACATTCACTTGGATCTGAGTGTACGTTATCTAGACAGTTTGTTTGTACTAGAATCTTGTAGAGAGGAGGTACTTTGAGAGTTCCATCACTCACGCCTTGCGGTACATCCAAGAGGCACCAAAATGTATCATGATCTTAGTCGTCAGTTTTGGTGGAGGGGTATAAGCGGGATGTCGAGACCGCTTCATGGTCGTCTTTGTGGATAACATCTTGATCTACTCAGCCTCCGAGGGGGAACACGAAAACCACTTGTGACTAGTGCTTGATTTTCTAAGGGAGCACCAATTGTATGCTAAATTTAAGAAATGCGAATTTTGGTTGACTGAGATGAAGTTTTTGGGGCATGTAGTGTCGAGAGAAGGAGTAGTAACCTCTTCTAAGATAGATGCCATGCAGGATTGGGAACAACCTAAAAATATTTTTGAGATCCAGAGTTTCTTGGGATTAACCAAGTATTATCGTCATTTTGTAAGTGACTTCTCTAGACTTGTCGTACCTTTGACTAGGTTGATAAGGAAGGGTGTCAAATTTGTGTGGAGCGAAGCTTGTGAAAAGTCATTCCAAGAACTTAAGACTAGATTGACCACCGCACCGATTTTGATAATTTCGGAAAGAGGTTTGGGTTATACCATCTATTGTGATTCGTCCGGCGATGGGCTTGGTTGTATCTTGATGCAAGAGGGAAAGATTGTGGCGTATGATTCACGACCATTGAAAACTCATGAGAAAAACTACCGCACCGATGATTTAGAGTTAGCAACGGTAATTTTTTCCTTGAAGATTTGGAGACATTATTTGTATGATTAGAAGTTTGAGGTTTTCTCCGACCATAAGAGCCTAAAGTATTTGTTTTTCCAAAAAGACTTGAATTTACACCAACATAGGTGGATGGAATTTATGGAGGATTATGACTTCGAGTTACACTATCACCCGGGGAAAGCCAATGTAGTGGCCGACGCCTTGAGTCGAAAATCTATGAATAGTTTGGCAAGTGTGGCCATTCGGGAGATATCAGTGAGTTCGATTTACTTTTGGGTGAATCCAGCGAGGGTGCTACCTTCTTTACTTTAGTCACAGAACCTAAATTGATTAGTAAGGTCATACAGGCACAACAGGGTGACCGTGACGTGAAGTCAATCCGTGATAGAATCTCCAACGGGAAGGAAGAGAAGGGTTTGAACATTCACTTGGATTTGAGTGTACGTTATCTAGACAGTTTGTTTGTACCAGAATCTTGTAGAGAGGAGGTACTTTGAGAGTTCCATCACTCACGCCTTGCGGTACATCCAAGAGGCACCAAAATGTATCATGATCTTAGTCGTCAGTTTTGGTGGAGGGGTATAAGCGGGATGTCGAGACCGCTTCATGGTCGTCTTTGTGGATAACATCTTGATCTACTCAGCCTCCGAGGGGGAACACGAAAACCACTTGTGACTAGTGCTTGATTTTCTAAGGGAGCACCAATTGTATGCTAAATTTAAGAAATGCGAATTTTGGTTGACTGAGATGAAGTTTTTGGGGCATGTAGTGTCGAGAGAAGGAGTAGTAACCTCTTCTAAGATAGATGCCATGCAGGATTGGGAACAACCTAAAAATATTTTTGAGATCCAGAGTTTCTTGGGATTAGCCAAGTATTATCGTCATTTTGTAAGTGACTTCTCTAGACTTGTCGTACCTTTGACTAGGTTGATAAGGAAGGGTGTCAAATTTGTGTGGAGCGAAGCTTGTGAAAAGTCATTCCAAGAACTTAAGACTAGATTGACCACCGCATTCGATTCGATAATCTAAAGAGGTTTGGGTTATACCGTCTATTGTGATGCGTCCGGCGATGGGCTTGGTTGTATCTTGATGCAAGAGGGAAAGATTGTGGCGTATGGTTCACGACCATTGAAAACTCATGAGAAAAACTACCGCACTGATGAATTAGAGTTAGCAGTGGTAAATTTTTCCTTGAAAATTTGGAGACATTATTTGTATGATTAGAAGTTTGAGGTTTTCTCCGACCATAAGAGCCTAAAGTATTTGTTTTTCCAAAAAGACTTGAATTTACACCAATATAGGTGGATGGAATTTATGGAGGATTATAACTTCGAGTTACACTATCACCCGGGGAAGGCCAATGTAGTGGCCGACGCCTTGAGTCAAAAATGTATGAGTAGTTTGGCAAGTGTGGCCATTCGGGAGATATCGGTGAGTTCGATTTACTTTTGGGTGAATCCAGTGAGGGTGCTACCTTGTTTACTTTAGTCACTCAACCTAAATTGATTAGTAAGGTCATAGAGGCACAACAGGGTGACCGTGAGGTGGAGTCAATCTGTGATAGAATCTCCAACAGGAAGGAAGAGAAGGGTTTGAACATTCACTTGGATCTGAGTGTACGTTATCTAGACCGTTTGTTTGTACCATAATCTTGTAGAGAGGAGGTACTTTAAGAGTTTCATCACTCACGCCTTGCGGTACATCCAAGAGGCACCAAAATGTATCATGATCTTAGTCGCCAGTTTTGGTGGAGGGGTGTAAGCGGGATGTTGCCTTATTTGTATCGAAATGCCTTACTTGTCAACAAGTGAAGGTCGAACACAAAAAGCCATCGGGTTTGCTACAACCCTTACCGATAACAAAGTGGAAATGGGAGCATGTTACCATGGATTTTGTAGTTGGGCTTCCTAGAACACAATAGGGCAATAATCCCATTTGGGTGGTTGTTGATAGGTTGTCTAAGTCTACGCATTTCATTTCAATGCGCACCGGCAAATCAGTTAAGCATTTGGTAGAGTTGTACATTAGAGAAATAGCTCGAATTCATGGGGTCCCTGTGACCATTGTATCGGATAGAGATCCTCGTTTTATAACCCAATTGTGGCAAAGCCTTCAAGAGGCGTTGGGAACTAAGTTGACCTTTAGCACCGCTTACCATCCTTAAACTGATGAACAGTCAGAGCGTACTATTCAGATTTTGGAGGACATGCCTAGAGCTTGCGTCCTTAATTTCAAAGGGTCTTGGGAGAGACATTTACCACGGATTGAGTTTGCCTATAACAATGGTTATCAATCTAGCATTAAGATGGCACCGTTTGAGGTCTTGTATGCCCAACCTTGTAGATCGTCGGTTTGTTAGGCCGAGATGGGTGATACACCATTGTTGGGTCCAAAGATTGTTAGAGAGACAACTGAGAAAGTTGCCCTTATCCGGAAGAGGTTAGCCACAGCTCAAAGTCGACAGAAAAGTTATGCTGATAAGAGGAGACGACCCTTATCTTTTGAGGTTGGTGACCATGTGTTCCTTAAAATCTCACCAAGGCAGGGTTTGATGAGGTTTGGTAGGAGTGGGAAATTGTCTCCAAGGTTCATTGTGCCTTTCGAGATATTGGAGCGAATTGGTAAAGTGGCATACCGGTTAGCCTTACCGCCTCAACTTTCGGGGGTTCACAATGTGTTTCATGTGTCCATGCTTAGAATGTATGAACCCGACCCTTCTCATGTACTTGATTGGGTTAATTTGGAGGTAGACGAGGATGCCTCATACGAAGAACGACCGGTTCAAATTTTAGACACCCAGGAACAAGTGTTGATGGGAAAGACTATACCGCTAGTGAAGGTATTGTGGAGACACCATGGGGTCGATGAAGTGACTTGGGAGAGAGTGGTGAAAGTCCGCTCCAAGTATCCGGATTTGTTTGAAAATGCTTAGTTGTCTTAACTTGTAATGATCCCTAGCGTTTGAGGGAAATGTGTTAAATTGTTAACAACATGTTATTATGTGTGTTGTTATTTTAAGCATGAAATTATTATGAATTGTCATTGTTGTTGTTAGAAAGTTTCATACTTATGCTTATCACGAACTGTTATTGTTAATATTATGGCTAAGGCATGTGAAAACCATGTAGTTAATGGCAAATTTTGTTAAGAATTGAGATCTCTGTACTAGTATGAGAGTTACTATTATAGTTGAATTGGAATTATGTTAGCGTGGTTTTGATCGCTTGAAGCCCCTTTTGTTTGAGTAGTTCGATTTAATTTCGGGGACGAAATCTCCTATGGTGGGGAGGTTGTGATGACCGAGTACGTAACCCGTCTCGTGTTTCTTTGATTTGTGTGGAATTACCCTTGTTAGAGTGTCGGGTTTGACTTAAGGCCTTGTCAACTACTTGGGTTTGTCGTTTTTGAAAACTTTTTCTCAAAATTCTCGTTATTTTATTCCAATGTTGAGTTTCACTTGTTTCGGGATGCATGAGGTTGGATCCAGGAGATTTCAGTTCAGTTGGTAAAATCTCTGGCTAGGAGGCAGAGCCTCAAGTACGGGGGCTTGGGCCGCACCTGCAGAAGTGAGGCCGCACGTGTTGGAGGTGAGGTCGTACATGCAGAAAGCAAGGGATGCCAAGATGCAACACTGAAATAATTGCACGCGAAATTGCAGGTGCGGGGAAGAAAGGCCGCATGTACGGGGGTAGAGGTCACACGTGTGGTGAAAGCATGCTGCAAGTGCGGGGAAAGGTGCGCACGTGCAGGAATACGTTGTGTCCGAAAATTTCCTTATTTTCTTCTTCTTGGGATGTGTGTATATCACTGTTTTATCATCTCTCTCTCTAAAAACACATTTCTCATCCTTCTCGCTACTTTTCCTACACCAAACCTCACTAACTCCTTGATTTCTCCAAATTCATTAACATTTTGACCCTAGTTCCTTATTCAAAGTTGGAGAACTCTTCGAGGGTTATGTTGTGTGCGGTGGAGATCGAGTTTTGACACCGTTGATTTTGGGGCTTTCTTCTCTTTTTCTTTCAAGAACTTGAGGTAGGGATTTTTCTTGGAGTCATATATACATTTTTACAAATTATGTTGTTATTGGAACTCCTTCTTGTGGTGTTGAACGTGGTTTTTGACTAATGAGTTGGGAGTGATTTTCAAGCCCGACCTTGAGATTTCCGGAGCCCAAAGCCGATAATCAACTGATAAATTTCTGGGGCCCTACACATTTTTTTTTTCATTCAATGGGAAAAAAAATTTGAAGGTAAAGGACAAAAGATTTGTGCCAAAATCACAAAAAAAATACTTAACATTACATTACAACAACTAATAAGTATCGCTTGATTCTCGCTCTTTTTACATTTTTAGAAGCAAATAAATCAATTATACTTGCATAATTTAGTTTTTTTGCAGAATCATTTTCAATGGATAACAATGCTAATTATTTTAAATGGGCCTTTCAATTTTTGTAATAAGTCAATTTATTTTAAATTAGTTTGGGCCTTCCTTAATTTTTTTTTTGGACTTAAAATATACCTAATATTTTACACTAAACTATAATAGGAGGGGGCCCTTTTTTGGATGGATAACAATGCTAATTTTTTTGAATGAGTCTTTCAATTTTTGAATGGGTGAATTTATTTTAAGTTAGTTTGGGCCTTCTTCAATTTTTTTTGGCCTTAAAATATACCTAATATATTACACTAAATTATAATAGGAGAGGCCCCTTTTTTGGGTCTATTTTGAGGGGCTCTAGGCCATGGCCAAGCGAGCCTATGCCCAAGGCCGGCCTAGGTGATTTTAAAAGTGGGTTTCCATAATGTTTTCTAAAAATCCTTGAGATTTTGAGCTATATTGTTGTAGAGAAGTGCTATCTTGAAATGATTTCTTTCAAAATGAGGAGGAAACCTAGTTTATGGAAACCCCAGAAATTTGGGAATTTTTGAGAAAATATGGTGATGTTATGAAATTGATATTTGACCAATATTATGACAAATGTTGAAATGAGAAATTCCATGGTGTATGAGAATTAGTTGGTTTCGAAGTTGTTGAAAATGTTGATATAGTCATGGAATGACTAAGTTAATGAAAATGCATGAAAATGCATAAAATGTTACTACTCCTCAATAGATGTAAATGAATATATGTTTATATTGTGAAATTGCATTGGAAAGAGAAATGAAAATTGTGATCATAATGGAAAAATTGTGTGGAAGAATTGAAAATAGAAGAATATTATAATGCATTGTTGTATGTTGCATTGGCATTCCAATTCATTTGGTCATTACAAATTTTAAATTGAGATTTGAGAATTTTTGCATTAAGTAAGAAAATATTTGTGAAACAAGATCTCTTGGATTTGTTTTCGAGGTAAATACGTTGGTAAGTCCGGATAGAGGGTGTAGATGGAATTGATTAAGTTGGCCTAAGTGTCTAGAGTGAAAGACCAAAAACACACACTGAGGAGGTACCACGTGCCTTCCGATTAGCTACCGGTAAAGTGGGGATTTGGTAGTACTAGTTATGCCTACTTGCAGACACTAACCTAGGGATTACCTGAGTCATATTTACCGCCCCTTGAATTTGATTTAAAATTATTGAATTGTTGAAATTTCAAGATTTCATTGTACATGATGGCTTTCAAAAGATGAAGATGCGACTTTCTTTTAATAGCATAGCATGGCATGTGCATTTTATTTCATGAGACTTGTATAAAATGTATATACTTTGTTAAGAATTTCCTACTAGTCTTTATGCTTACCCTACGAAATTTTGTGTAGGAAAAGATGTGGTAATTCCGCCAAACTAAGGGTGTGGATGTGTATGTTGAGAGCACAAGGCTCTTGTTTTGTTGTGATTATATTTTTGCAAGCCAAGGTCTATATTTGTGTGGGTTCGAGCAACCATTTTGTGTAACCGGACTTAAGCCTTGGACTTTGTAGCCCTTGAGGATATTTATTTACTTTTGACTCGATGTTTTACATACTATAGATTCATGTACTAAAGTCGTTGAATGTATATTCGCATGTGGAACTATTTTGCAAATCTCTTATGATTATGCATGCAAGTGTTGGAGATTTATTTCGATTTACCGTAAGGAGTGGTGGTTGGTGTACTTTTATTGTGTTTTTCTCTTTTTTTTTTTTTTTTTTTTTTTTGGGGCGTTACATGAATAGAATCCACACTTGGAGGCATCACGTGCTGAGAAATTTCTTTTTTCTCAAGGCTCTTAACCTCATCATTCTCTAGTAAATTTAAACTTCCAAGTTTCTCACCCATGGTTGGCTCATTTAAATTCTCGTCAATTTGGCTTCCATCCATTGGCTCTCCATGAGTTGTATCTAGCAACAAAACCAGTTTATTTGTTAAATGCTAAAATTTAGGTGTTGGTGCATAAAATGCACATATTTTATTTTCATATTAAAAACAGACACTATATACCATTAATTTCAAATTTGTTCCTTCACATATCAATGACCAAATACCAAATTAGATTCCATCTGTGCACACATAATCATAAGAGAAATATTAAACAGGACCATTCTATCTAATTTCAAGCACATTATAATTAATAAATTGATATATAGAAGACAAACCTAGATTGAGAAACGAAATCAAAACAAAATCATGAATAACCAAATATGCTATTGATGAAAAAATATGAAATCAATTGATCAGCTACAGATCAACAAACCGTAGAGGTATGAAATATGTACCTCATTTCCTATTTTAGTGGTTCTCTTTATCTCCGCAATAAGTTTCTTTTCCTATATCAACAAATAATTTATAATTAGATCAAACACCAAAAACTTGCAACAGAAACATTACCTATAAACTCTTTAACATACTTTCAAGTGCAAGGTGGTGATTTCCCTCTCAAATGTTTGTTGGTTTCTTTATAGAACTGAATAAATACTCAATAAATACTTGTTTTCATTGTCAGTAGTTAAACAATACATGTGTAATAGATGTTTTGATATATCTATATGGGTAACTAATCCCTACAAGCAAAGCATTGTCATAGTTCCCAAAAAGACATTTGGAAAAAACAATAATAAGGAAAGGGTCAATTTAGGCTCTAAGTACACAGGCATAACAAGAAAGATTTTAAGTTTAATTCTTAATTCCTTCAACGACCAACCTAACCCACTTCTTAAAAATAAAAATACAAGTAAAAAGTAAAAACAGAGGTTGGTTGAAGTTGCAAACAACATTTGATGACTACCCCTTTTCTCTTTTAAACTTCTGTTCTCATTTTAATTTTTCCTCTGTACTCTCTGTTCTTCATCTCCACTTAATGGCCTCTTTCAAAACTGTTTTTCCTCTACACCACTTTTTATTTTATTTTTTAATGCATCTGGAAAAAAAAAAAAATTGACTAAAATATAAATAAATAAATATTCCTAAAAATAAAGGAAAATTCATATAAAAATAGTTTTGAAAACCTCTTATTAGCTAGCATCCAAAAATTACAGCAATAATTTCAAGCAACTAAACACTTTCAAAACCATGCCAATTCAAACAATTGCTCTTCCATATAGGATAGATTTTACAAGCTTTCCTTAATCATCATTGTTCCTAGTTCATGAAACTACCTAACATAGTTGTGTTCAAGCAATTGAATCAACAATTTTGGATCAACACAACACAAATGAAATCATAGTTGAAACAGTAAGAGTAGATAGAGATTGTTCCAAGAGGTTCAAACACCTCTGTTGTTTTCAAGAATGAATTAAATTCAACAAAATATTGAAATCAATAGAATATTTGAATTCAACAGAATAATGAAAATGAGAGAACTAAAACCTCCCCAAAACCTCCACATCACAGAATATTGAAATCATTAAACACAACTAATAGATATAATAGAGAGAGAAAACTAGATTCATTCATAGAAATTAGGCTTACCGATTATAAATCAATCGAAATCTTTAACTCTTCATCAACAATCAATCAAAATCTTCAAATCTTCATCAACAATTGATCAAAATCTTCAAATGAACAATAAAATTGAGATGGAGAGTCCAAAGAGAGAGTCGAGCAAGAGAGAGTGCAGAGTGAAGAGTGAGATTTTGAAAGAGAGAGAGAGAGAGAGTTCATACCGTTGGAGGTCGGTCTTCAACGAAGTGAGCAAAATCAATTTGGGAAATAAGGGATAGATAGGGCAAGTTTTACATAATTTATTTTGTTTTGTTTTGTTTTGTTTTGTTTTGTTTTGTTTTGTATTATTTTGTTTTGTTTTTTTTTAAGTTAAGAACACAATTTGGGGGTTTAAATAAAATGACATTTTGGTGTAAAAAGTGATTTTTTGCGACAGTCAAACAATCAATTGCAAAAAAATAGACGCAAAAAGTCCTATTTCTAATAGTGCAAGTTCATCCAACATTGAGTATTATCATACCATCAAACCATTTCTATCTATATGGCATCTATATTTTTAAGAATAGACTGTCCATTTACTATAATATATATATATATATATGATTTAATTATATGATTACTTATGTTTGATTAACCTAATTTTTGCATGCATGTTCTTATCAGCTTGTCACATGAAATGAATTGTTCAGATCATTAAGATGGGTAAAAATTAGTTCCATAATATGCCAATTTCACTTGTAAAATTAAAATCTTCAACTTTAGTATACCTGAACTCGCAACGAGATTAATATTTTGAGTGTGAAGAAAAGAATTGAGTTAGAAAAGGATCACATATGCTAATTTAGAATTTGATTGACAGCTAACAAGTGGAATTATTTCGGACGTACGACCAAATTCTTTCCCTTTTTCAAGAATAAGATCTTTTAGATCTTTCTAATAATATGGCAAATAGGTAAAAATATCGAAAGTTGATAATTCTTCCTTGATTTCCCAACAAAGTGAAAATGATTACCTGATTGACTTCATAATAGAAAAATCCAACAATGAAGACTAATCAACTATCCACTAAACCTAACACAATTGCATTTCAATAAAGACATAAAGAGGACATATAAGTGATCATTACACAATGGAAGAGAAAAAATACTTCTTATGTAAACTGATTTATTTAGAACTAGAATTAGCAATCCATCTAATACAACTCTTAAACACAAAATTCATTTAAATTTGTATGGCCAAACATTTATTTTCTTTTATTTAACAATCACTAATACAACATATAGCTTGAACCAACCAAAAAACACAAAACATATAGCAAACTTTATCACACTAGCAAGAGTAAGGAGTTGGAACAACAATTAGAGGGTTTTTTTTATGGATAGTTATACCAGCAGCTTCAGTCATGTCCAAATCTTCCCCAGTCAATCCATCTGGTAATGACAAGTCAAACTTGTGAACAACAAGTGCAAGCTCATCAACATTCATGGCGAATAGAGTACCAAGGCAACCCCTCCGACCAGCACCAAATGGAATAAACTCAAAGTTGTGTCCTTTGAAATCTATTGAACTATTCAAGAACCTCTCTGGCCGAAACTGCTCAGAATCTTCCCATGACAATGGGTCTCTTGGAATTGCCCAAGCATTGACAATCACTTGCATGCCAGCTACAATGTCATAGCCCATTACCTTGGCTTCTTGGATTGATTCTCGAGGAAGCAACAATGAACTCGGAGGATGTATCCTTAGAGATTCTTTGATCACTGCTTTCAAATAGTGCATGTTTACTAAATCATCCTCTGTTATATTTAATTTTCCTTTGGCTACTTCTCTCATCTCATTTTGTAGTTTTTTCATGATTTGTGGGTGTTTTAAGAGCTCTGCCATTGTCCACTCCATCGTTGTGAATATGGTATCAGTTCCAGCAACAAACATGTCCTAAATTATTATTGTAGAAAGATCATAAGAAGTTTTAGCTTTACATGTTATTTGATTGCTAGGAATTGTAACTCTCTAACAATTCTAACTATTTATTCAAAATATTTACAAAAATAAGATGGATTGCTAATTATTTATTATCTTGTGTGTAATATTCTAAAATCGGGACCATTGGCCAAATCAAAAAAAAGACTGGGTTAATGGGTCACTAATTCAACCATTCGATCAATTGGAATCAAACCGTGACGACATATTTATATTACAAATATAATAAATATTATTCTTAAATAAAAAAATACTAGTCATGATAGAGTCATTTGAATTTTTTTTAAATTTCAAGATCTGTAAATATGTTGACCAAAATTATATGTTTATACTTATATATTATAATAATGAGCAAAATTCACTTGGGAGAATTACATGCAGATGGGAGTTGGAGAAAAAATTTACAAACACATGGGGGTGCAAGTGTTTGTGGTGGGATGCAAACGAAAGGTCATGAGAGTGTGAGTGTCATTTCCATCCCTCCATGTGTTAGTAATTTTTTTACTCAACCCCTACATACATGTAGTTCTCCCAATTCACTTTACCTCCTATAGTTCAAATATGGGCAAAAAATCATTTTATGATTTTCGACTAAAATACGAAACTAACTCTATTAATAACAGTGCCAAAATTACCTAAATACTCTTATGTCATATAATTTTCTATCTCAACCACATATTTAACATATTAAATCATAAATTAAACTAAACACTCTAATTTGTTACCATATAATTAACTTAATCTAATTTTAAAATTTTCACCCAATTTCTTATTTAATAACATTTGGAATTAAACATAAATATTATATATATATATATAACAAATTAAATCATCAAATTACTTTAATCAAATTTTTAATTAAATTTGTTAACACAAGTTTTTTATTTAATAACATTTTAAAATAAACATAAACATAAACATACATACATACATATATATATATAACAAATTAAATCATAAATTAAACTAAATACCTTAATTTATTAACATAAAGCTCAATCATAAAAGTACCTTAATCGAATTATAAATTTTTAGCCAAATTTATTATTTAATAACATTTTAAACTAAACACGTGCATACATATACATATATATATCTAACAAATTAAACCATAAATTAACTAAAATACTCTAATTTATTACCATAAAATTCAATTATAAAATTAATTTAATCTAATTTTTAATTTTAATTTTTTAACTCATTTTTTATTTAATAACATTTTAAAATAAACATAAACAGACATATATATATATATATAAAATAAATTAAATCATAAATTAAAGTAAACACCCTAATTTATTACCAAAAAATTACTTTGTTTAATAATATTTTAAAATGAACATATACATACATATATATAACAAATTAAATCATATATTGATCTAAATACCTTAATTCATTATATCATTATATAAAATTAAATCATAAAAGTACCTTATTCTAATTTTAAATTTTTAACTTAATTTATTATTTAATAACATTTTAAATTAAAGACATAACACATATAGATATATAGATATATATATATCTAACAAATTAAATCATAAATTAACTTAAATACTCTAATTTAGTACTATAAATTAAATCATCAAATTAGTTTAATCTAATTTTTTATTTTAAAATTCTAGCCCAATTTTTTGTTTAATTGTATTTTAAATTAAACGCATACATCACTACAACATATAATAGTTTTAAAGACCTAATATTTTGATCTCTAAAAGTGAAAATTTTGTTACAAAATACATTTAGGGACCAATTTCCATCGTTATGAGGATAGTCGCTAAAAGGTCGTTCTAAAAAGTCAAAAACAAAACTTTTAATGACAAAATTTTGTAAATGTCACTAATAAATAGACTCTTATGGGCAAAATAATTTGGTCTCAAGATGGTTTATTTTTTTAGGCAAAGAATTTGGTCCTAAAAGAATAATAATTCATCACTAATATCTAATTTTCATTGCCAAAAATATAATAATGACACTTTTCGCAACTAAATATTTGGTCCCTAAAAAATAATTTTGCCCTAAATTTTGGTCTCTAAAACCTTAAATTTTTGTAATGCATATATATAAAACAAATTAATCATAAATCAACCTAAATCATAACAATCCCAAAATTAAATTATCGTTTAATTTCGTATTAGTATTATTTAATTAAAAATAAAAAATAGAATTTATTTTGTAATTTTATATATGATGGGCTTAACGATCAACTAATCATGATTAAAAGAATTAAATTTAATTTTGTAATTTTGTGTGGTAAAATATGAATTAGTATAAAATGTAGGATTAGACTGTAAATACCCAAAAGGGTAATGCCACCTAAGTAGTACATGGAGGCATCTTGTTCAACCCTTCTTGCCACGAGAAGTTATTGGTTGGTTTTGAAACACCATCACATTGTGTCCCAATGATACTGTAATTGGTGGAGGGAGTGAGGGTCACAAATTTATATTGAGTGATTAAAGAATATGAAGAGGTATGATAAATTTTGATTGGTGTGGGGTATGACCACGTGGCATCCATAACCAACTAATAATTTTTCTTTTGTCACCCCACGGCTGCCTCCTCTCCTAAGGAAAATTCTAAACATATATAAAATTTAAATAAAAAATTTGATAAAAATGTTGTGGTAAGATATTATTGTAAATAAATATATCTTCAATGGTATTTGGTTTTGAAATAAAAAGTCTACAATGAATTATATCATTATGTATAAAAATTATATGTAAAATTTTTATTTCTATAACATTATTCCAGCTATAAATAGGAGCTCAATTACAATCAAATGAAAAAAAGAATAACAAAAGGAAGAAAAGATCCAACAAGAATTTTTGTAAGAGATTCAAGTTTCGGGAGATATTTAGACAATAGAAACCGATACTAAGGTGGGTTTTATTATATGTTGAATTATCTCTGACTATTTTATGTTAAATCATGTTTTGTAAACTTGATTATCATATCAAAGGTATTGTTTGTTATTGGAATATATTTGTGCAAAAAAGAAAATTTATTGATACAAATGTTTATTAAAATATAAATTTGATAACGATTTGGTAAATGATCATCTGAGCAAATATTCTTATAAATATTACCACAAAGGTCCCATGTTTTGGGACTTAAATAGCCATTGTCCTCTATTTGTTAACTTGGTAATTGTATAAAGCAAAGTGTTGTACAAAGTTACGTGTTACACTATTATCGAAGCTATACCTAAAATCCGTACGAGCCGTCAATGGAATCCATACTGCCCGTGAATGTGGTTATGTGTTCTGTACGGTACCATATATATATATATATATATATGTTTTGTTTAAAATGTTTATTATGGTAATTTTATAACTTTTATACTCTCAGTATAATATTTATCACTCTACAATATGTTTATAAGTTGTTTATCAATTTTCAAGAAATAATTATTAGAGAGAGAGTGTATGGCTCATTTCGGGAATGAGGAAACTACTCTGTTTGCCCTATGGAGAACTGCCCTGTTGTACTTCTTGCCACTGCTCTATTTTGCCAACAACAACACTCTGTTTATACACTCTGAACCACGACCATACCATAATGAGGTCCGATTGGGCCCAATGAAGACCAGCCATGCTTCAGTTTTAGCCTAAAAACCTATTTTGTTCAGTGAGGCAATAATAGTGCAGACAAAGTGTCTCTAAAGGATGTTCATCCTTCATGCTCCCTCCTATTATAGAGATATTCAAGAAGGAAATAGGTTTGCTTCACAAATCATCAAACATCACAAGGATATTACATGATGATTAATGAAGTGACGGGGTAAGATTTAATGACAATTAAAGCTAGGAACTTCAAATAAAGAAATGGCTCAAACCTACTACCTCCCATAGTGAAGAAGAGTAAATGAGTAATCAAATTAGAGAGAAGAGGTTAATGAGAACCATTTTTGAAAAGTAAGCTTGTAAACAAGAGATTACATCATTGAAGAAATAAATTAGAGACTCTTCTCCCTACCCATGGAACATTGATTGACATCTATTTCCATGCTTCAAAATGGAACTAGGAGAGAGTTTCTAATACTTTCGATGAAAGAGCTCTCATTTGGCTTCAAAGCAAAACTAAGCAAATATATGAAAGCTATAAAAAGTTGTCGCATGCTCATCTTTCTACTCATGGAATAAGGATGAGACACCCATATCCAAGCTTCAAAATGGAACTAGAAGAGAGCTTAAAACACTCTAAAGAAGACAAGAGGGAAAATCAAAATCAAGCTACCCACTAAAGCTTAAACACATAACTCATCAAAATTGTTGATAACTCCTCTTTCTACTCATGGAAAAATGATGAAACATCTATTTCCATGTTCCAAAAATGATCAAGAAGAAAGTTTTTCAACACTTTTGACAAGGAAGTTGTCACGTAGCTTCGAGGTGAACAACAATTGTATAAAAGCGAAAGATTTACATCTTGTTAATCAAACTTGTGGCAGGGTGGCTAAGCTCTAAACCTCCCGTGACCACAAGATCTAATATACATATGGAAAGCAATAAGAACAAAAATAAAGCGATCAACTCAAACAGATTGGCGGCTACATCCTAAACACACCAAATCTGCGAGGACTATTACGCTATTACAATAGTGCAACTATAATATTCAAAGCATAATTAAATAGCACACTAAACAGCCCATAATACAAAAAAAAAAAAAAACAGTGCTAGAACTTAAGAGAAAACAAGGAAACAAAAAAAAAAAAAAAAAAAAAAAGAAGAAGAAGAAAGAGTAAAGAAAAGTTATAGTTAACAATTAGTAATCAAGTCTAAGGAATGGTGGCCAACCCCTCCATTTTTTTGTAACCTTAGTCACATATTTTAGCCCTAAAACAACTCAAAAACGATGTACAAAACAAGAAAAAGAGAGAAAGAGAGTAGAAGAGAAGTAGATGAAAATAAAGCAAAGCTCTACCTCTTGAAAAGAGAGAAGTAGCTTCTTAGTTATCAAACTTTATATCCCAACACCCTCAAGTATCTGGATATAGTTTAAACTTTAGCAAAAAACTTCAAGAAGAAGCTCTAATAGTGTATGTATAGCTAAAAGGTGATATAAGTTCAAGAAAAAGCTTTGAAGTTCAAGTGTAATTCTAAGCTCTCAACAATCTCTTAAGTCTTTGGAAATTTTTTCTAACCCCAAATTCTGAAGGGAGAGGGTCTATTTATAGAATTTGAGATCTTTTGGTTGAAAATATCTTCAAAAAATGATAACTGGCGAAATCCCACCAAATACACTGTCTATCACTAATGACACATGGCCGAATCACAAAACCCGTGGGCGGGTTGAAAAACCCATGGCCAAGTAATAAATTTCAAAAAAGTATTTTTAAGGTCTAAAACATTTTGGTCAAAATGGGTATAAAGTTGGGATTAGAGTTCGAATCTAAATTCTTTTGCTGAAGATTTAAAAGATTGCACAGCGTAACATTTCATCATCGGGTGTTCGGGATGAAACGCCCAAGTCATAAAGACGGTCAAAATGGGGTGTTTACACCGTCAGAGTGCTAATTCTGGCACCACCGACCAGAGTTGTTTATTTGTTTCAGGTGACATTGCAAGAATCTTTCAGGCTCGTCTGGATCCGAGGAGTATTTCCAAAATTCACATCCCCACATATATGTATATATATAATATAATTAGATATAAGAAATGAATACTGAAAATTTAATTCTATTTAAATATAAATAAATAATAATCCTAAAAGTCTCACTGTTTATATATATATAAATAAAATAAATTATTTAGTATGCTAAAAATTTAAATAATTCTTAAATTTTTTAACTATTTAAAATATGGTTGAATATTCGTAAGTATCTACAAAGGCAGGGATGAAATTAAAAAAAAAATTCTCGGAACGGGGTTGGAGCAGAAGCGAAGGTGAGTTTGAAAACGAGCATGAAAGGGGCTGACAAATCCGCCGTTTAGATACATGTCAGCACTTTCATGAGCATGAGAATGACTTTTGTAATTGGAAATTTTAAATCAACCATAGAGTTGAAATGTGGTTAAAAGAATTTAAAATCAGGAGATTAAAGAAAGACCGTCCAAGAAATAAATACAACAAAAGTAATAAAATTTAGACCTTTCTCCAAGAACACAAATCATCTACCCCGCTCTATATGTTTTATCTTATATTTATGAAAAGTATTATGAGTTATGAAAATTTATTTTCAATTTTTTTTTTTTTAAATGTGTAGATTTAAAGTTAAAGCAATGTTATATGTAATAAATTTTTTATTAAAATCTTATTAAAAATATATATGTCTAAATATTATTAGATGTTTAAATATTTTTTTTTTTTTTTTTACAACCAATCATATTTGACTTGTTGTATGTTATAGTAAATACTTTGATAAGATTGTTAATATCTATAGAATTATTCTGAAGTTAATAGGATGTAGGTCACACTCACAATAAATGTAGACCATTGATCGTTTTTTATGAATAATTTTCTAAGCATTTTTTCCGAGTTTTATAGTATTGTTGTATATCTATTACATATAATCATATTACCAAAATCAACGACTAGAAGAGTATATGTCACGACCCCAACCCGCCCCTAGTAGGATGGTGCCGTGATGGCCAGTAATCCGTGATTACCGAAGGCCAACTTACCAAAATCCACACACAACAGAGTACACATAGGGGGCTTACAAAAATGCGGAAGCCATAAATCGAATTACAAGTGGTCCATGAGAGCTGTGCGTAAATCAAATGAAAAGACATATTCAATATAGTCTTACAACCAGTCCAAGTTATCAAAATACAAATCAAATCTTGATCAAAAGGCTTCTAAGCCGACAAGTACAAAATACAATGAATATGAGCCAAGAAGCATGATTTTCAAGATCTGCCGAGATAAATACAAAATGCCGACGTAAACACAAAATGCCGGAGTGGAAACAGTATCGCCGACAATAATGCAAAACAAGCCGACGTAAAAATCGAGAATCCAAAATAAGTCTTGCAAACACATCTAGGCGTCACCGCCGTCCTGCTCATCACCTACATATATATATAGAGGGTGAGTATGGAAACTCAGTGAATGATACTAATAATAAAGGTTTGCATGGATATAGCGAGTCCTGCTCAAAACAAAACATATCAAAACCATCAAAACATTAGCCGAGGTTCTATCAAGCAAAGCACATCAAAAGCATCGAATCAAGGGATGAACCGTATTCATCTGTTAAGACTTACAAATTTCAGGGGATGCTCACTGACATCGGCAAAACATAATCAAAAGCTGTCCGAACAAACAATACGTGTAGTAACCCATTAGTGGCAAAACAAGATTTGTACGATCCGTAATCGTTTTATACAAGATGGTGCTGCGAAAGTTTAAAGTCCTCCAGCCCAAGGGACTTATGTTACTTAGGCCCGTAGCCCTTTTTAACCCAATAACTTTTCCAGGAAAGGACCGTATCCTTTTAATACAAAGTCAAGGCGTCACTCAAAGCCCGTAGCCCTTTTTAACAAGTGGTCTTTGCGAAAGTTTAGAGTCCTCCAAATTTCAAAGGGCTTATGTTACTTAGGCCCGTAGCCCTTTTTAACCCAATAACTTTTCCAGGAAAGGACCGTATCCTTTTAATACAAAGCTGGCGTCACTTAGGCCCGTAGCCCTTTTTAACAAGTGGTGCTGCGAAAGTTTAGAGTCCTCCAGCCCAAAGGACTTATGTTACTTAGGCCCGTAGCCCTTTTTAACCCAATAACTTTTCCAGGAAAGGACCGTATCCTTTTAATACAAAGCTGGCGTCACTTAGGCCCGTAGCCCTTTTTAACAAGTGGTGCTGCGAAAGTTTAGAGTCCTCCAGCCCAAAGGACTTATGTTACTTAGTACTGCGAAAGTTTATAGTCCTCCGGTACAAGGGACTTTCAAGATACATCAAAACAAAGCTCATACTTGATATATCGAAGTAGGCTAACCATTCATGCTTAACAAAATACTTTCATCAAAAACAAGGCAAAACAAGATTTATCAAAACAGATTAACATAGCTTTATTAAAAGCACCACTCACCTGGCTCTTCAGGTGTAGGCTCAAAGCAAGATCAAAGTCCTGACAATCACATAGCAAATCACATTTTCAAAACAAGCTTTACTTACACATAATGATCTCGGTACTACCACCGAATCCAAATCAATAACGAAACGAAACATGCTAAGTCAAAATTTGGAGTCTTGCCAGTCATGCCGAGGTCCCGCACCTCCTAGCCGAGGTGTGGTCCTGCTGGCCACATACAAACGAAGTCGGGAAACCTGAGTTTCCCTCTGAAGAATGCAAGGATCAAGAACATCAAGAACATGCATGTTAGAACCATAACTCGTTTATTCAAAATCTAGGGTTTCATGCTAAGAGTTCAAGAACGTGGACTTAGGCACCCAACCACAAAGAACATGCAAGAACAAACACAATAACATGGCTCTAGCCATAAACTTCTAGATCAAAGTGCAACTTTCATCAAGAACACAGGAATACTAACTTTCTCTTTCAAGACCAACTTCAAATCAATGCATGGCATGCAAAACAGATTCGATCAAGCAATGCAGCTAGATGTTTGATACGAACAATCAAAGTAAAGCAAGAATCTAACCTCAAAACTCAAATCCAACGGTTCGATCTTCCACGATCAAGCTCGGAACTCAACTTCTCTCTCTAAAACTCTCACACCTTGTTCTAGAGCTTCTCTCTCTAAAGGAACAAAGATTGAGACCAAAATGATGCCAAAAGGATACAAAATGATGTGTTATAGGCCTGTCGGCTGACTTAGCCTCCAGCTCGGACACGTGGCATCACCGGGTTGGTTCAGTTCAAAAAGGTGACTGATTGACAAGACGAGTCTCTGACAAAGCGTATACAACAAGCTAGATGACTGATAACAAGGACATCGGCTAGGGAGGTCGGCACTTGACTAAGTGGTGCCACACCTTGGCCTGGGTGTGCCACACCTCGGTCTAGGCCACACCTACCCAAGGACAGAAATCACAAAGCACAAAACATCTCGGCCTCGGCTCTAAGCACATCGGCCCAAAGAGTGACATCTCGGCAAACATGCCGAGGTGAAGATAGAGGTCAACCAAGGTTCCAAAACAATTCCAAGTACAAAGGTTTAAAGGCGAGCTAAGCTAAGCTGACCTCGGCTATACATCAAGCAAGGTACAAGATCAAGCAAACAAGCAATACTTAACAAGCAAGTCAAAACAAAATAACAAGGTTTATAATCATGGCAACAGAAGGTCATACAAAGATGTACGTAAGCATGACTAAATCAAGATGAGGGTTGTTACAATATAGGACAGACAATGACACAGAGTAGGGAAGATTATCCCTATTCCCTTCTCGATGTCCAACAACTTGTTTAATTATCGTCGTTAAGTCCCTAAATTGTGTTTTAAAAATTACAATAAAGGTATACGTGCCAATTGGTGTATTAATTAATGTACTAACGGATGATGTAGTATAATTTTATTGGTTTTGAATTTTTATAATTTTTATAATAAGTAGGATCTATAATTTTGAATTTGCAATAGCATAGCATGTGTTAGTCCACTAATGGTTAGCACCACTGCAAAAATTAACTAATACAAATAAACAAGAATTAATTAGCATTAAATAAGAAAACAAAAAGTAATTTTACCAAGATGAGAGCTTTGATGGTATCTCTATGAACGATAGAGCCAGGTGCATGCGTTGTCGCGTATGCTTTACTATATACATTGCATGCGTTGTCGCGTATGCTTTACTTACATGTGTTCAATTTCTACTTCACACATTGCATGCGTTGTCGCGTATGCTTTACTTACATGTGTTCAATCTCTACTTCACACATTGCATACATTTTCACGTATGCTTTACTTACTTGTGTTTATGCACCCTTCTCACATTGTTACACACATTGCATGCGTTGTCACGTTATGCTTTACTTACATGTGTTTATGCCTTTCAAGTTCCTATACACATTGCATACGTTGTCGCGTTATGTTTTACTTACATGTGTTCAATTTCTACTTCACACATTGCATGCGTTGTCGCGTTATGCTTTACTTATGTGTTCAAATTCCTATACACATTGCATGCATTGTCGCGTTATGCTTTACTTATATGTGTTCAAGTTCCTATACACATTGCATGCATTGTTGCGTTATGCTTTACTTATATGTGTTCAAATTCCTATACACATTGCATGCGTTGTCGCGTTATGCTTTACTTATATGTGTTCAAATTCCTATACACATTGCATGCATTGTCACGTTATGCTTTACTTATATGTGTTCAAATTCCTATACACATTGCATGCGTTGTCGTGTTATGCTTTACTTATATGTGTTCAAGTTTCTATACACATTGCATACGTTGTCGCGTACGCTTTACTTATATGTGTTTATGTTTCAAATCGCATTATTATGCACCCCTCTCACCCGCATTGTCATGCACCCCCTCGCTTGCGTTGTCACGCACCTTTCAATTGCATTGTTATGCATGTTTCTAACAATTTTATACCTGTAAGTTTTCTTTCCCTTGTAGGCACAATATTGTATGTACGGTTCATTTGAAGCTGGCGCGACCAGACGAACTGCACAGGTATTGTATTCTCCGCGTTAAACGTAGCGAGAATTACATAATTCTCTTACACCCTTTTTGCATTGTAATGTAGTTTGGTTTTTGGCTTGCTTAAAACTGTTGCATGTTATGCTTCGTTACAGCTTTCTTTGCATGATCATAAGTTATGCTCGGCTTTGTGCATTGTTCGTGCATTCTTGCCCCTGCCTTCGGGCACATATCTTGCTATCTTGCATGCTTGTCTAAGTCTTCGGCCTTGTCAAAAATGGGTCATCTCTGGGCTTTGACATTCACTTCCGTCATTGTTATGACTTCCGAGTTCTGCCAAAGAGGGGCAACTGTAGACACCCCATTTTTGACCGTCCTCAAGACTTGGACGTCATCGTTGGAACACTCGATGATCATCCATAATCGTGTTCGTTTTGAGTTCCTGAAGGACTCGGCTGCGCGCCTTGCCTTACGATCTCTCAACCTGACTGTTTTGTCTTTGGTTGTGTACCAAGGACTTGTGTTTTGTACTTCTGAGTGTGGAAAGTGGCTTGTTAACGCTCCCTAAGACCCATCGGCTAGGACATAGTGCCACTGGCCATGTGTATTTTCTATCGGCTAAGTGTTTGGCCGATTGGCCCCCTCTTGTGGTCGACCAGCCTCTATTTTGGTCGATCGAACCCTTTTGTGGCCGAGGCCTTTTCTTTGTCTTTCTCAAACTTTGTGCATGCCAGCTGTGCCAGCTGGTGAGCACAAACTCTACCCTCCATACACGTGTATGGAGGGATTTCACCCTTGTTTAGCTTCCCTTGGAAGCTTTGCAAATTGGATTTTCTATAAAGGGGAGGCCTCCCCTCCCTCTCCAAAGGTTGAAGAACTCTGATATACAAATTATATATCACTCTCTCTCTCTATATCTCCCCCTCTCTCTAGGTTGTGTGTGTAATAGTGTCCTAAAGGGGTTTTTTGTTCTTAGTTTTGCACTAAACCACCTAGTGTTACACTATACTTCGGTTACTAAGGGTTTGAGAGGTTCATTTCAGAGTTTTGAGTTGGTTTTTTATCAAAAGGAGGTGCTGAAGTTGCTGTTCTTGAAATGTTCTTCAAGGGTGAGAACTTACCCTTTTATTCTCCATTTTTTCTTAAAGCTTTAGACCTATTTTCATATTGTTTTGAGCTTAGTGTATAACTGATAAAAGTTCTGTATTTTCATGCTTAAGATGTTTCATTAAGGTCATTTTTGTGTTGGGGGTTGTCTGCCCCTGTTTTAGGCCTTGTTTGGCCCCTTTTTGTACCTTTCTTGTTGAGCTTTGGTACCTTCGTGTATTGGCCTTCTCACCACTAAAATCCAGAGGATTTTTAGTGGTGAAGAAGTGGTTTTGAGGTCTTGTATAGAGGAGGGACACCCCTCTCCCCTTATGGTTCATTTGCTTGCATTTAGGGCTCATAAAGGTAGCATGTGTGCATAGCTTTATTTGACTCCATTTCAGAGGGTATTTGGTGTTAGTTTATCATGTTAGACCTCTGTTCCATGTTGGTTTGATGGCTTATTGCATGCATCATACACTTTCTTTGTAATCCCCTTTATTGTCATAACATGTATTATGCATTAGCCCTTCATGCTTGCATGTTTCAGCTTCACTTTGTGAAGTTTTTAGTCATGTTTTAACATGTTTAAGTTCTTTTTGGTGTCAATTTGGTCATGCTTGCCATGCTTTATATAGCCTCTTTGCATTCTAGCTTGTTGGCTTCGGGTGTGTGAGTCATTAGCATGCTTCATTTGAGCTATTTCAGTGATTTGGCATCACTTGTCATCATATTTCAGTCCATGTTTTGTTGCCACACACTTGCATTTGTCACCTATTCTATACTTTGGAGAGTTGTTGTTTCATGCTCCTTATTTGGACCATTGCATGTGCCTCCATGATTTGGTGTTTGGAAGACCTTCTCATTGGGTTTTGGGTTTGTTTTGGTGTATTATAACTCTGATTTTATTTGCCTAAGTCATGTCATGTTCGGTTGTAAGTGGTGTAGTGCATTTGCCCTTTTGGGCCTTGTATGCGTCTTGTTTTGTGCCCTTCTCTACAACATGTTTTGGCTTTATTCCATATGAGTTTTAGCTTCATTTTGGTCTGTCTCGGGACTGTTTTGGTTGCTTTGACCATTTGGGGCTTGGTTGACATAGTCATGGTTCAAGTCCCGTAGCTAGCTTTGAGCTTTAACTCCATTAACATGCCATGTTTGCATTGTGTAGTTGATTTGGCATCATTCTTCATGTGATTTCAGAGTTTATTGTAATGCCATATCCTCATATTTATCACATCTCACTCATGTTTGAAGGTTGTGCATTGTGGCCCAGTTGATGAACCAACATGTGTGCATGTTTATCTTGCATATTGGTGCCTTAATTTTGGTATTTTGGCCACTGTTTTGGGGCATGGCTGAGGCCTCCCATTTCGGTTTAAGCTCATCCTTGAACATAGTTGCATGTTTGGCATGTTGCATTTTGTTATATCATTTGCATGCTTGCATTATATCATGTTTGCATGCTCTTGTTACATTAGCTTAGCTTGCATGTTAGGTCGCATTGCATTGTATCTTGCATGCTTAGCACATTTTACATTTGCATGTTTAGGTTGCGTCGCATTTGGCATGCTTTGCAAACTTAGCCCCATATTGCATACTTGAGCCATTTTGCATATTTGAGCCATATTGCATACATGCATTGCATTGTGTTTGGTTTGGGGTGTCAAACCAAACATAAGGAATGAGGTGTGTTCGTACTTAAAGTGACGAAATACGTCTCACTCCTCGGTCGCCGACACTCTTGATCCAAGCATGATAGAGTTCTAGGCATTCATGTGTTTTGTTGCATTCATTTTATATTAACATGCACCTTTGACACCTTTGGCCATCATGCATTGAAATGCGTGATTGGTGGCTCGAGGGTCGAGAGCCACACTCCCTTGAGTTCATGGCATGATAGGGAGGGTGGTCATGTATACATTTGGCTTGCAAATTCTATGCCATGCACTGTCTGTCCTCTGTTGCAGCAAAACTAGTGTTCTACAGGAAGAAATGGTCGGCCGACCACTTTTAGTGCCGACCAACCATCAGTGTCCAGTCGGTGATCCAATTTTTGGCCGATGGCCACATCTCCATGGCCGGTGTTGTTCTCTTGGCCGATGGCATCCCAAAGTGTGCAGGGGGTGGTTCAGAAGCAACTTTAGGATTTTCACAATTCTCAGAAGTGTAGAACAGTGCAAACAGAGGCAACATGTGGCATGGCAACGGGTTTCCGGGCGAGGCGAACCGAGCATGCATCATCCAATCATTTCGAGGCGAAGCTGCGGCGGCCTTTTGAATTTCATACTTAGTCTATTTTTGTAATTAATTTGTCAATTAATTAAGGGTCTGTAATAATTAATTAGTTAGAGTAGTTAATTATTCATTTGATCTATATTATTCTTTTGGACCATCCGAGAGAGGGCAATGTTGTAATAAGTGTGCGTGTGTGTGTGATGTATGTCTTCCAACCCCACGTCTTTCTCCCTTTTATTTACTAGCTTATGATGGTTAGTTTAGGGCATGTTTCAATTAGCATCTATATGTTCACATGATTGCATTCATTCATCTATATTGCATGCACCGAGCTCGGCGCATCATACTAACTGCATTGTATTTCAATTCCAAGTTGAATACATGTTATCTGTTGCATTTCATATGCTATGTTTAGAATAGCCGAGTCTATCTTAGTTACATTTTTGCATGTATTGCATTAGCCATCTTAACATGAACTAGGATCATGCATTGATTACTAACTAGTTTATGTTTTGGCTTGGAGTACTCAGTGAGTGTTTATGCTTTAGCATCCTTGCATACGTGTGAGTGACTGCCATGATAGCATGCATACCATGAGGCTATTTGCTTATGTGATATAACTGCCTGAATGCCTGTGGGTGAAGGTTGGGTTACTTGAATTGGGACAATTCATTGATTGCGAGTTTTAAAGCCCACTTGAAAGTGGCAAATCACCATGTTTTCTAAGCCCACTTGAGGGTGGCAAATCCACGTCTTAGCCTACTTGCGAGTAGCACCATCAAACCATTTCCAAATAAACAAACATGAAATATTTTGTTCCAACTCAGGCGATCTAGTCTATACTTGTATGCTGTGTGCATCACATAGTAATTCTAGGCTAATAACCAGAATAAGAGCACATAATGTTTTCAAAACTTGATATCATGGTTAGTAGAGGCTGATCTTTAATTGAAGCGGGGTGCTCACGGCGACCTTCTTCCCTAATCGCATCAAGTTCCCGAGCCGAGGCAACTTTGGTGATGACGGACACGTGGCCTTAGGCAACGAGTCAGGGTTTCCTAAATTTCCCCAAAACAAAATATTTAGGTGGCGACTCTGTATCTGGCAAAGCAGTCCATGTTTGGCATTTCTTTCAAAAATCTGTTTTCAAAATGATTTGCTGGATTTAGACTCTTTGATGATTCATTGGTCTTGCATTGCACCCTGCGAGATTAGATACAGGACCGTGGCATTGAGTCCGAACTGTAGTGAGCCCAAAATGAACAAAACGGGATCTCCTCTCGAGACGTTCGGGGACGTCTACACACGGCATCATCATCATCATCATCGTACCTGGTCCACTACCACCTTCTCATTTGACTCCAGCTACGTTGAGTTCCAAGGCCATGACCAAGGCATCTCTAACACTGCTTTCTCATCTGACTTCCACTACCTTGCCACTGCCTCTGATGATTCACGACCTCCCTCTAGCAATGCTGCCCTCACTCCACCTCTCTCCACCACCACGCTCTCTAATTTTTCGATCACCACCTCAGCTTCACAGTCCTTCACCACCTATGGTAAATCGCCTCAGACCCTACTCCATTTTCCTTAAAATCGACTATGGGAAATCGCCTCAAATCCAACTCTCACACCATTTCTCTCTCTCTCTCTCTCTCTCTCTCTCTCTATATATATATATATATATAGCTCCTAAATATACATACATACATATATTTTTATCAATATGCATACATACATACATTTCTGTGTGTGTGTGTACTTGGATCATCTAAGATTTGAGTTTCACACCAACAAAATCTATTTTTTCTTTTTTCTTTTTTAAATTTTTTTGATGATGTTGATGTTGATATTGATATTGATATTGATGATGATGATGAACAAATATAGTTTTGTAGTGGCTCGGGTCAGAAAACCAGACCCATTTTATTTTTTATTGGGGCACGGGATTGTCCGAGTGTATCTATTTGTCTTTAGGTGGTTTGGACCTTTGGTATGTTCGGGCTAGCTTTAGAATAGCAGCCCAGGAGTTCTGCCTCAGGTAGGTCGTACTTGCGACCACCTTGTTCGTAGCTACGATTGTTAAGGGGTAGAGGTCGCACTCGCTATGGGTCGCGACTAGACTGTGACCACAACATGGGTTCTAGTCTGTTGGCCCAGGAGAAGGTGTGTGGCCTGTGAAGGATTGTGTAGCCCCGTGGTGGTCGCTCGTGACACGCTTGGTCACGCTCGCGACCATGTTTTCTCTCTATTTGTGGCCGTAATCTATTTTTCTATAGAAGGTGCCAAAATTTGAAAATATCTCATTTTTGAGTTCATTTTCTTTTCTTTCTCTTCCTTTTTGCCATTTTTGGCCTTTTCAAGCTTCCAAGCTTGGTTTTCATCTATTTCTACCCATTTTTATACCCCTAGTTATACCGAAAAGTAGAGCTTGGCGAGGGTTTCCATTTAATCTAAGTGAATTGTCGTTTCGTCGCCAATGATTTTTGGGTTGTCTCCTCTTTGCATCAAAAGGTAGGGATTTCTTTGCTTCTTTTCAATACTTCATTATAGATATACATGTCGTAGTTTTTATTACGTTTAAAAGCATGTTTTTGAGAGATTTTTCAAAAAGCATATAAATGGGTTTAGGGGTTTGAATTTCAAAAGATAAGTTATATATTTTTCAATCATTTTGGGTGATTTGGGAGATGGTTAAACGTGTTTATGTTGAGAGTGGGAAGAAACCCTAATTTATCATTATGGGCGTAATTAATCATAAAGGGGTAAAGAAGTGGAATAACCGAGTTATGTGTTAAAGAATTGGACTAGTGGTTTCGTTGTTAAAATGAGAATTGACTGGGTTATTTGATTAATTTTGCGTTTGAGTTTGATTGTAGTTATGTTTTATGAATTGGGTTTGTTTAAGAAAAAGAGGTTTTGGCTAAGGGTTGGAAATGTTGAGAATTTGATATAACAATTTGATTTTTGGAAATAAAATGACAAGTGTAACTCTTTTGTGAAATGAAATGAGAAATAGTTGTTTTGAAAAGGTGGAATTAGCTAGGGATTTATATTATAAGAGGTGTATTTCTATTTATCTGTTAGATGTTTTGTCCATGGTCATTGGTGGGGGATGGCTTTGTTGTTGTTGAATAGGTTATGTTTATGTATTACACTTGTACAGTATTTATGTAGTTTATCATGTTGTGCTATTATTGTGATGTTGTTTAGGGATTTGTTTCTCGCCAAGTAAGGCTGGTAAAGCATGACTCCTTGACAGAGGTTCATCTTCCTTCCGATTAGCACCCAATAAAGTGTGAATGGAGGTCCGCTTCTCTCTGGGTGGGGCCGGTAAAGCATGTCCCATTGTAATAGGTTTCTCTCCCTTCCGATTTACTCCCAGTAAAGTGTGACCTTGGGATTGTTCCCCTATGGGTGAGGCCAATAAAGTGTTATGTGGATTTGTATCATTTGTCATCCATGCTGTATACTGGTAGAAATGGAGATGGAAATGGAAATGGAAGTATATATTACTGTAGACACCCCATTTTTTACTAGCCTTGAAACTTGGGCGCTTCCTTTTGAGTTCTCAATGATGAAAATGAGAGATGTTAATCTTTGTAAGTTCCACGGCCAGAATTCTAAAGATCAAGCTTTAAACCCTCCAACGACCTATTTTGGACAAAATGTTTTTTGACAAAAATGGAAACCTTTTTCGAAAATGACTTTTAGTGGTGCAAGTCCAGACATTACCACAATGTTCTGAGGCTCATATTTTTAAAGCCAAAATGTTATATTCTTTCAAACAAATGCAGAGAAGAATAAAGTAGAAGTAAATGAGAAGGATGAAATCATCTATAATGCATGTTTCTCCTTTCAATTCAGGCTAACCTGCTCTTGTTGATCTGACGATGTGCCCATTGACTGGCCGAACACCAAATGTTGGCTGGCCACAAAAGCAATCAGTTGATCACCAAGAAGCTCGGCCAGTTGAATATTTCAGGTACAAAGCATTTTTAGAAAATGTAAGTTTTTTTTTTTTTTTTTTTTTTTTGCTTACCTACCACAAATATCTCAGATAATTCTTACCATTTTCTTTAGAATATGTAGTCAGATTTAACTAATGACACGAGCTCATAACAAGGGGACTGCAACTTATGCATATTCTAAAGAATCATCATTGCAATGCCTATATCTAAACTCCTAAGGATCTTAGTAAGATCATTATCAACTGTAACAAGAGAGTCAAGGATTTGCTAAAGTTGGATTTCTCAATTTCACGATGAAATTGATCTATTATATGACTAATTTGAATACACTTTGGTTATTTAAACCATTCATCTAATACAATCAATTGAGAAAATTATCCATGAACAAAACCAACACTACTAAAATATTTTTTGTAACCACTACAAGCCGTCCCAAATAATGAAATACAGTCGCAAAAAACCTTTTGTGATGGCCCATGCGACGGAAAATGGTGGTCGCGAATGTGAGGGGTGGAAAATACTTTTTGCGACAACAAAATAGCAGTCGCAAACTATTTGCTATCGCCTAACCTACTTATGGCAACTCATGTTTTGCAGTTACAAAAAAGTAAAAAAAAAATGCCTATAATGTATTAGCGACCATCTTGTTACCATTGCAAAAGAAAGGAAAAAAAAATAAAAAAAATGCCCACAATGTTTTAACAACTTATATTCTCATATATATATATATATTAAAATATTATATAAAATAAAATTAAAGAGATATTTACAAATTTTTTCATCTCTTTTCTTAATAAAATTCTTGTTACAACAACAAAGAGTTCTTAGATTCCTTGAGGTCTTATTAGAAGGGTACTTGATCAATACTTGTTCTACTAAGAATTCTTGGTATTTCGTGGGATGAATTTCATTGTAAAGGAATAATTTATATGTTTTTATATGACTAAGTGCTTATGTGGAGTGAAACTAAGTTGCTTATGTGGTAAGAAAATATATAGAATTGTTGTGATCGAACGTGTGAGGTAAGTTGCGAGCACATTTGAGTTTGTGTACTAAGTTGTTTACTTTGTTCCTTAATTAGGATGTTAGGAAGGGGTCAAGCCTGTGGCGGTTGAGGCGGGAGGCATGGTACGCCTCGTGGAGGTGTGCATGAAGTACTGGTCCATGACGTTCTGGTGCGAGAGGAAAGGTTCGGCCAAGCTAATGCGGCCGAGCAAGCGGCCAAGCTAATGTGGCGGAGCAAGTAGGGCAAGCGGGGATTCCAAAGCAGGTAGGTCAAGCCGCAATGGGGGGCCTAGCCCAAGAAATGGCGGGGCTTTGAGGGAATCAATGAATTTTTTGAGAGCGGAGAACCAAGCCCAAGAGAATGCCGTAGAGTCAAGGGCGAGTTTTCTCACTAGAGAGTTCTTGCGGGCCAAACCGGATGAGTTCCATAGTGGCCCCGAGCCCAAGAAAGCAGATGAGTGGCTTAGGCAAACGAAGAAGACATTTAAGATGCTTCACATTGAAGATAGTGAGCTAAAAGTGACTCTGGCGAGTTACTACCTCAAGGGAGATGAGGGCTAATGGTAGAGTGGAGCTGACATGGAAAGCCTTTGTGATTGCTTTTCAAGACAAGTATCTACCTCCCACTGCTAGGGAGAGATTGAGGCAAGCGTTTCAAGACCTCAAGCAACTTAACCTATCTGTGGCCGAGTTTGAGATGGCATTCACTAGTTTGTCCTGATTTACACCAGAGTTGGTGGCAACAAAAGAGCGTCGTTGCATAGAATTTGAGAAGAGGTTGAGAACTAAATTTTTTTTCAAGGTTGCCGAAAATATGATTTGGAACTATGACTGTCTTGTCGAGGCAGTGGCACATGTAGAGATTACTGTGCAGGCCGATGAGGAGAGACTTCGGGATTCGAGGTCTAGGGGCCAGGAGTCACAGGGGGATTATAGACCCAGCAAAAAGAGCAAAGACACCTTTTCATCCCAATCCCAGTCACAACAGTCTAGATCTACCTTTCCCTTGCCTAGTGCGGGTCCGAGGAAAAATGCTCCTATAATTTTTCGTGTTTCAAGTGTAGCCAACCGGGTCACAAGGCCAATTCCTGCCCATAAAAGGGAGGAGGACAGCAGATGTTACCACCACCACCACCTAACCAATCTTAGAGTCAGTTCTAGAACAGAGGGCAACGACTTACTTGTTTTCAGTGTGGTTAGTCGGGGCATATGAGGAGAGCTTACCCACAGTTGGGAGGCACATCTAGTGCATCAGGGTCGAGGCAGAGTCAGAGCCACTAGCAAGCTCATTCAGTTCAGACTTCATGAGCAAATCAAGGAGTCGCTTTGGCTCAGTCAAGGCAGCAAGCCTATACTCTGAGAGATAAGTAGGTTGATCAGAGGCCACAAGGGTACGTGTATGCTGTTATCGCGCCAGAGCAGTTACCAGGATCCTTAGTTGTGAGAGGTATTTTCATTGTGTGTAATTCTTTGGCTAATGTGTTGATAGATACGAGTATGTCTCATTCATTTATATCTACTGCATTTGCTTTCGCATTAGGGTTAGAGGTGGCACGGTTAGCATCTCTGCTCAGGGTAGAACCACTAGTCGGGGGTACGATTGACTTAGACCGAGGATGTCATAGTTGTGAGATAGAGGTTGCCGGGCACCAACTTCCATTTGCTTTTGTGTTGCTAGACATGTCAGTTTTGATGTCATGTTAGGCATGGACTGGTTATCTTCGTACTGTGCTGTGATTGATTGTTATTGTCAGAGAGTTACAGTGTGCACCTCGAGTGGCGATTGTTTTTATTTTTTGGAAGACCAAGTTGATAGTGTCTTGTCGCCAGTTTTTGACCCTCATGGTAAGAGCGAGCTTAGTAGTCTTATTGCAACTCTCTTGGATAGTGAGAGTGACAGGACCCGTGTTGAATTGCCAAGGGTAGTTTGTGAATACCCGAATGTCTTTCCTAAGGATCTTACTAGTTTGCCACCCTACCGGGAGATCAAGTTCTCCATTGACTTAGTGTTTGGCATGGCACCGATTTTCATGGCACCATATAGATTTGCACCACCAAATTGCATGAATTGAAGATTCAACTCCAAGAACTTTTTGACAATGGCTTCATTCGCCCTAGTACATCACCCTGAGGAGCGCCGACTTTCTTTGCGAAGGAGAAGGATGGGTCGTTGCAATTATATATTAACTACCCCAAGTTAAATCAAGTTATCATAAAGAACGAATATCCTCTACCCAGAATAGATGATCTATTTGACCAACTTAGAGGGTCTCGTTGCTTCTCGAAGATAGACTTGAGATCAGGGTATCATTAGTTGAGAGTTCGGGAGGAGGACATCCAGAAAATGGCCTTTCGCACGCGTTATGGCAACTATGAATTCCTTGTAATGCCATTTGGTTTGACCAATGCACTTACTTCCTTTATGGATTTAATGAACCGAGTTTTTCGAGAATTCTTAGACCGCTTCGTGGTCGCCTTTGTGGACGACATCTTGATCTACTCGGCCTCCGAGGGGGAACACGAAAACCACTTGTGACTAGTGCTTGATTTGCTGAGGGAGCACCAATTGTATGCCAAATTTAAGAAATGCGAGTTTTGGTTGACCGAGGTGAAGTGTTTAGGGCATGTAATGTCGAGAGAAGGAGTAACTGTAGACTCTTCTAAGATAGATGCCATGCAGGATTAGGAACAACCTAAAAATGTTTTTGAGATTCGAAGTTTCTTGGGATTAGCCGAGTATTATCATCGTTTTGTAAGTGACTTCTCTAAACTAGCCACACCTTTGACTAGGTTAACAAGGAAGGGTGTCAAATTTGTGTGGAGCAAAGCTTGTGAAAAGTCATTTCAAGAACTTAAGACTAGATTGACCACTGCACCGGTTCTGATAATTCCGGAAAGAGGTTTGAGTTATACTGTCTATTGTGATGTGTCCCGCGATGGGCTTGGTTGTGTCTTGATGCGAGAGGGAAAGGTTGTGGCCTACAGTTCATGACAATTGAAAACTCATGAGAAAAACTACCCCACCCATGATTTAGAGTTAGCGGCAGAAATTTTTTCCTTGAAGATTTGGAGACATTATTTGTATGGTGAAAAGTTTGAGGTTTTTTCTTACCATAAGAGTCTAAAGTATTTGTTTTCCCAAAAAGACTTGAATTTACGCCAACAAATGTGGATGGAATTTATGGAGGATTATGACTTTGAGTTACACTATCACCAGGGGAAGGCCAATGTTTTGGCCGATGCCTTGAGTCAAAAATCTGTGAGTAGTTTGGCAAGTGTGGCCATTCGGGAGATATCAATGAGTTCGATTTACTTTTGGGTGAATCCAACGAGGGTGTTATCTTGTTTACTTTAGTCACTCAACCTACATTGATTAGTAAGGTCATAGAGGCACAACAGGGTGAGCGTGAGGTGGAGTCAATTCGTGAGAGAATCTCCAATGGAAAGGAAAAGAAGAGTTTGAACATTCACTCGGATCTGAGTGTAAGTTATCTAGACCGTTTGTTTGTACCGGAATCTTGTAGAAAGGAGGTACTTTCAAAGTTCCATCACTCACGCCTTGTGGTACATCCAAGAGGCACCAAAATGTATCATGATCTTAGTCACCAGTTTTGGTGGATGGGTATGAAGCGGGATGTTGCCTTATTTGTATCGAAATGCCTTACTTGTCAACAAGTGAAAGCCGAACACCAAAAGCCAACGGGTTTGCTACAACCCTTATCGATAGCCGAGTGGAAATGGGAGCATGTTACCATGGATTTTGTAGTTGGGCTTCCTAGAACACAACGGGGCAATGATGCCATTTGGGTGATTATTCCTAGGTTGACTAAGTCTATGCATTTCATTTCGATGCACACCGGCTACTCAATTGAGCATTTGGCAGAGTTGTACATTAGAGAAATAGCTCGACTTCATGGGGTCCCTGTGACCATTGTATCGGATAGAAATCCTCATTTTACCACCCAATTGTGGCAAAGCCATCAAGAGGCTTTGGAAACTAAGTTGACCTTTAGCACCGCTTACCACCCTCAAACAGATGGGCAGTCGGAGCATACCATTCAAATTTTGGAGGACATGCTTAGAGCTTGCGTCCTTAATTTCAAAGGGCCTTGGGAGAGACATTTACCATTGATTAAGTTTGCCTATAACAATGGTTATCAAGCTAGCATTGAGATGGCACCGTTAGAGGCCTTACTTAGCCAACCTTGTAGATCGCCGGTTTGTTAGGCCAAGGTGGGTGATGCACCGTTGTTGGGTCCAAAGATTGTTAGAGAGACAACCAAGAAAGTTGCACTCATCCAGAAGAGGTTAGCCACGACTCAAAGTCGACAGAAAAGTTATGCTAATAAGAAGAGACGACCCTTATCTTTCGAGGTTGGTGACCATGTGTTCCTTAAAATCTCACCAAGGTGGGGTTTGATGAGGTTTGGTAGGAGTGGGAAACTGTCTCCAAGGTTCATTAGGCCTTTTGAGATATTGGAGCAAATTGAGGAAGTGGCATACTGGTTAGCCTTACCGCCTCAACTTTCGGGTTTTCACAATGTGTTTCACGTATCCATGCTTAGAAAGTATGAACCCGACCCTTCTCATGTACTTGATTGGGTTGATTTGGAGGTAGATGAGGATGCCTCACACGAAGAGCAACCAGTTCAAATTTTAGACACTCGGGAACAAATGTTGAGGTGAAAGACTATACCACTAGTGAAGGTGTTGTGGAGACACCATGGGGTCGAGGAAGTGACTTGGGAGCGATGGCAGAGGTCCGCTCTAAGTATCCGGATTTGTTTGAAAATGCTTAGTTGTCTTTACTTGTAATGATCCCTAGCATTTGAGGAAAATGTGTTAAATTGTTAACAACGTGTTATTATGTGTGTTGTTATTTAAGCATGAAACTATTATGAATTGTCATTGTTGTTGTTAGAAAGTTTCATACTTGCTTATCACGAACTATTATTGTTAATATTATGGCTAAGGCATGTAAAAACCATGTAGTTAATGGCAAATTTTGTTGAGAATTGAGATCTCCGTACTAGTATGAGAGTTACTATTATAGTTGAATTGGAATCATGTTAGCGTGGTTTTGATCGTTTGAAGCCCCTTTTGTTTGAGTAGTTCGATTTAATTTCGGGGATGAAATCTCCAATGGTGGGGAGGTTGTGATGACCGGGTACGTAACCCATCTCGTGTTTCTTTGAATTGTGTGGAATTACCCTTGTTAGAGTGTCAAGTTTGACTTAAGGCCTTGTCAACCGCTTGGGTTTGTCGATTTTGAAAATGTTTTCTCAAAATTCTCGTTCTTATTTATTCCAATGTTGAGTTTCACTTGTTTTGGGAGGCATGAGGTTGGATCCGAGAGATTTCAGTTCAGCTGGTAAAATCTCTAATTGTGAGGCAGAGCCGTACATACGGGGGCTTGGGCTGCACGTGCGGAAGAGAGGTCGCACGTGTTGGAGGTGAGGCCCCACGTGCAGAAAACAAGGGATGCCAAGATGCAACACTGAAATAATTGCACGCGAAATTGCAGTTGCGGGGAAGGAGGGCTGCACGTGCGAGGATAGAGGCCACACGTGCGGTAAAGGCGTTCCACACATGCGGGGAAAGGCGCGTACATGCGGGAATACGTTGTGTTCGAAAATTCCCTCATTTTCTTCTTCTTGGGATGTGTGTATATCACTTTTTTATCATCTCTGTCTCTCTAAAAGCACATTTCTCATCCTTCTCTCTACTTTTCTTACACCAAACCTTATTGACTCCTTGATTTCTCCAAATTCATTAACATTTTGACCCTAGTTCCTTATTCAAAGTTGGAGAACTCTTTGAGGGTTACGTTATGTGCAGTAGAGATCGAGTTTTGACACCGTTGATTTTGGGACTTTCCTCTCTTTTTCCTTCAAGAACTTGAGGTAGGGATTTTTCTTTGAGTCATATATACATTTTTACAAATTATGTTGTTATTGGAACTCCTTCTTGTGGTGTTGAACGTGGTTTTTGACTCATGAGTTGGGGGTGATTTTCAGGCCCGACCCTGAGATTTCTGAGGCCGAAAGCCGATAATCAACTGATAAATTTCTGGGGCCCTTCACATTTTTTTTTCATTAAATGAAAAAAAAAAAATCGAAGGTAAAGGACAAAAAAATTGTGTGAAAATCACAAAAAATACTTAACATTACATTACAACAACTAATAAGTATCGCTTGATTCTTGCACTTTTTACATTTTTAGAAGCAAATAAATCAATCATACTTGCATAATCTAGTTTTTTTGCAAAATCATTTTCAATGGATAACAATGCTAATTATTTTAAATGGGCCTTTCAATTTTTTTAATGAGTCAATTTATTTTAAATTAGTTTGGGCCTTCCTTAATTTTTTTTGGACTTAAAACATACCTAATATATTACACTAAACTATAATAGGAGGGGGGGCCTTTTTTGGGTCTATTGTCAATGGATAACAATGCTAATTTTTTTGAATGGGTCTTTCAATTATTGAATGGATCAATTTATTTTAAGTTAGTTTGGGCCTTCTTCAATTTTTTTTTGGACTTAAAACATGCCTAATATATTACACTAAATTATAATAGGAGGGGGCCTATAGACACCCCATTTTTGACCGCCCGCAAGACTTAGGTGCTTGGTTCGATACACTCGATATTGAAAGTTGAATTCTGTGCTTTGATTTCACAGCAATTCGGATTCAGTCAGGCTCTCGAAATAATCTCAAATCTTCAACATTTACCTTGTTTGAACCTGTGAGTTTCATTTTTGGACCTTTTGCCACCCTAAGCTAAGTTTGAACCAAAAAACAGGGGAGGGCATCAAAGCCCGGCCATGCATCAGTGATGGCCGGCCGTGGCTATAAATGGCCGACCATCCCTTGGTGGCGAAAAACACTGTTTTGGGCAGGAGGCCACCAGCTTTAAATTTTTGAAGATATTTATCACCTTTTGAGCTCAAATTCTATAAAAATGAAGCTGTGTTATTGTTTTTAGGGTTGAACAAAATTTAGAAAGCCTATATACACCTTGAGAGCTCCTTCTTCCTCTTTCTTCCATTGCAAGCAACCTTTGAGCTAACCTAGCTCCCTTGTGTCATCTCCATACACCATACACAACCTTGTCTCATCATCTTAGGGCCATGGTTGATCTTGGAGAAGCATAATTCAAGCTTGAGAGTGGTTTAAGACTAAGTTTGGATCACAAACAAAAAGCTTATCCCTTGAGAGGTATAAGCTTGTTACCTTCTCTCTTGCCTTCATTTCTTCCATTTTCTACATAATTCTTATTGTTTTGTATTGTTTTGATCCTATTTGAAGTGTTTAAGTTTGGGTTTGAAGGGCTACCAAAAGGGTAGAGAAAGTTTGCTCTTTCTACACCTTTACTTATAGCTCAAACCCTTCCTTTTCCACTCTTTTTCTTTGATATCTACACTGATTTTCAAAGTTTTAGAAAGGCTAAAAATCATGTTTTAAGGTTTCAAAAGTGGAGGGGTTAGCCACCCCTCTTTGTTCTTGCTTTCTAGCCATGTTTCATCTCTTTGTTGTTTATCTTTTTAGGCCTTTTTTTCATGCATTTTAACCTCTGTTTTTCTTGTATTAAGGGTTGTTTTAGGGCTGTCCAAGCCTTTTAGATTGGGTCATGGTTTGGTTAATTCATTTGTTGTCTCATAAGTTTGCTTACATAACATGTTATATATTGTTCTAAGCTTTTCTTCAATTTATTACCATGTTTAAAAGTCTAATTTTGACAATCAATCCACCATCTATCTCTTTCATTCTTGAGAATGATTTCAACCGATTGAGGTTACTCAAAACATGTAAGAGAGACTCCTACTTAATGGCTTAATATTTTCGGAGATTCATTGCCAACGGTATAATCTTTTTCTCATGATTTAGAAGAACCTCTCGTTTGACATTACTTCTCGTTTAGTGGACTTTAACACCAACATGGACAAATGGACTGATGAATGGCAAGGCATCATAAAATTGGCTTAAAACTTGGAACAACCCATATAAGGAAAATGGCTTAAAATTGCTGCAACTTGGTCGGACGTTATGCCAAGTTCCTTGTGTCAAAAGTCGTCACATGCTAATTCATGGCATTTTGATGATTCTTGAAGCGTTGCAACCTCTCTCTTTGAGTTCATACTATGACAAGAGGGAGGGGTGGTCTTATTCATTACAATTCGTTGATTTTTGTCCAAAATCGTATCCGAGATCATCAAGCAATCAATTTGCTCATTGATGGCTTTGGAATCAATTTCAATCTTCTCTCGAGGTTTTCCATGACAGAGAAGGAAGATGGGACAAACAGAGCTTGATGACACTTTTGTCTACACTGGTTCACCTCAGAACACAAAAATAGAGTTTTGCACCAAATTGATATACAGCCAACCATCTGCAGGCCCAGCCGATCATCACTAATGTACGACCGGCCCTCTGCATGTGGCCAGCAGTGCAATTTTACAGGAAAACAGAGACAGTGGTTGAAGGTGAAACAGAGTTGGCTTGGGCAGACAGAGTAGCTCTCAGGCGCTGTGCATGCAACCTTCATCCATCTTCACTTATGCCTTTGTCGAATGTAATTAATTGTTTCATTAGTGTTATAATTATCATAGTTGTAAATTAATCTTATTGTAATTAATTAGTTGCAGCCAGTTAATTTTGTGAAGTGTTGTAACTAATTAGTTAGTCAATTAGTTATTCAATTTCGTTTTGTAATTAGTTAGTTAACTAGAATAGTTAGTTGATTCATTTGTTGTAATAATTAGTTAAGTAGTTTAGCTATTTATTCATTTGTTTTGTAATAATTAGCTTAGCTTTAATTAGTTAGTCAATTAGCTTACTTTATTCAGACTTTCCTTCGTGAGAGCACAATGTAATATGTGTATGTCTTCCAACCCCACGCCTTTCTCGCTTTTATTTATCTGCTTATGATGGTTTGATTAGGGACATCACGTTTTGTTTATCATACTCATCCTTGCATCCATTTGTATTACATGCACCGAGGCTCGGTTCATCATTCTAACTACATTGTTAGTTAGTTTAAATACTTTTTTGAATACGTGCTTAGACCGCATGTTATTTCATTGATTCATATGCCATATTAGTAGTTGAGCCTAGTAATTGCATATAGCATGTGTTGCATTAGTCATATTGCATAGTTAGGAATCATGCATTTTTTCTAACTCGTTTGGTTATTTTGGCTTGGAGTACTAGGCGAGCCTTTACTCACTTTAGCATGTCGCATGTGTGTGATTGTTGTCATGTTTTGCATGCTTACCATGAGGCTAAGTGCTTAAATGATAAGCTGCTTGTATGCCTGTGGATGAAGGCCTATTGTTCGGATTGGAATAATTTGAGTAATATTCATATGCTATCACTTTTTCAAGTGTTACATATTTTAAAACAAACATGAATCAAATGTTCCAATTCTTGTGATTTAGTCTATATTTGTGTGTGCGCATCACATAGTAAATGCTAGCCTAATAACCGAAACAAGAGCATATAATGTACATAAGATTCATATCATAATTAGTAGAGGCCGATCTTTGATCGGGCAAGCGGAGGTGCTCAATTCATGACCTTCCCCTCTTGTACCAAAGTTCCTGAGCCGAGACAATCTTGATGATGATGGATACGTGGCCTTTGGCATGAGTCATGGGTTTCCTAAATTTCCTAAAAAAATATTTAGGTGGCGACTCTGTAAAGCAATTCATTTTTGGCAATTTGATTCAAAATTGATTTTTCAAAAGATTTGCCAAATTTAGACTCTTTGGTGTTTATCAATTTCACATTGCACTTGTGAGATTAGATTCACAAGCGGAAGTCCGAACTGTAGGGCTATTCGCCTTCCGAAAGGAGCCGAAAAGTCGAGCTACAGGGCCCCTTTTTTGGGTCTATTTTGAGGGGCTCTAGGCCATGGCCAAGTAGTCCTATGCCCAGGGCCGATCTAGGTGATTTTAAAACTGGGTTTCCATAATGTTTTCTAAAAACCCTTGAGATTTTGAGCTATATTGTTGTAAAGAAGTGTTATCTTGAAATGATTTCTTTCAAAATGAGGAGAAAACCTATTTTATGGAAACCCTAGATATTTGGGAATTTTTTAGAAAATGTGGTGATGCTATGAAATTGATATTTGGCCAATATTATGACAAATGTTAAAATGAGAAATTCCATGGTATATGAGAATTAGTTGGTTTCGAAGTTGTTGTTCGAAATGTTGATATAGTCATGGAATGACTAAGTTGATGAAAATGCATGAAATATGGAAATGTTACTACTCCTCAATAGATGTAAATGAACATATGTTTATCTTGTGAAATTGCATTGAAAAGAGAAATGAAAATTGTGATCACAATGGAAAAATTGTGCGGAAGAATTGAAAATGGAAGTGTAACGCCCCCAAAATGATACAAATAATCCATCCCACAAGATCTATAAACATAATAGAAATGATATACTTCATTCATCAGAGTTTATATTACGACAAATGTTGCATGCATTATACATTCATAGATACGCATTCCAAATCTACAATATATAACATTTGTTAATAACAACAAAATAAATGCCCTACGGGCTTCCATCTTTCCAAGACATACCTGGTTACAACAAAAGAGAGTGTCATAAACTTTATGCATATAAAGCCCTTGGCTTGAATAAACATTTAAACACAAAAATAACAAAATATAGCCTCCAGCTCTTAAGTCCTCCCATACTACGTTCTTGGAGGAAGCATGTCAACTGTACCTGAAAATGGTTTCCCAAGTAGGGTGAGCCAAAGCCCAGTATAGATAGACTAACACAATATATGAGGTTTAACTAAGATATAAGTGCTAGATAAATGTTCCACATTCATAACCAACTCACATTCTTTCCATAATCATTCAATACTGATATCCATAACTCAATTCCTTTTCCATCTATTCAATTCATATTAATTCAATTAATTTCGAGTCAATTCATGAGACAAGTTCATTGTTATCTAAACAATCCAAATGAGACTACAACTCAGTGATTCATAATTCAATACAACTATTATTCAAACACTTCAATTTTTCCATTTTATGGAATTTTCACCCGAGGGAATCGGCACCCATATATGCACAAGACTTCAAGTTTTGCCATTTTACAGAATTTTCATCCGAGGGAACCAACACCCATATATGCACAAGATTTCAGGACTTTCACCCTGGACACTCCGGCCAACTTAATTATAAATGGAGTCCATCCCCTATCTCCTCCCAAACAATGATACATATACAATGTATTTAAAAGCATTATCATATACAATGACTATCCACAACACATATTCAATAATTTAATCATACCGTCATATTCAATGACATACTTTAAATGATTAGTTTCAATTCACCTAATTCTCATGCATTTTCTACAACAATCATAGCTATCCTCTACCGATAGCCCAATATAGATATTTCTAAACAGATAACCAATCTTTATAACAGATAATTTATAAAATTCCCTTAGGTGAGTGATTTATCAAATCCAACTACACCATTCATTAATGCATCCTCCCAATTTCATATTTCCCTTATCAATCTCATCATTTATACAAAGTAATTTATTTAGCTCAAATTAGGACAAATTTCCCCCTTTTCCAAATATTAACCCCAAGGCCAAATTTCACCATTTTGACCTATCTAACCTCATATTCGATACCATATATAAAACCCTCTTTCAATTTTTGAATCCAAACCTTAGCTTCACCAAAACCTTCCCAAATCCCACCATTTATACATAATAACAAATAACTAGGTTAAAAACTATAACAAAGTGTAGAATATCCCTACCTCAAGAGTACAAGCTCAAAAGAGATGATGAAAAACTTCAAAAATGCCCCAAATTTGGTTTTGTTCGGATCAAAAGGAAGCCCACAAGATGCTCTAACTCTTTAACAAAGAGACTAGGGTTGAGAGATACTTAGATCCAGGAGTATTTGTAGAGAGTGAGAGAATTTTAGAGAGAGAAAGTGTTGGATTAGGGTTTTAAGGTGAAAAGGTCTCAATTTTCTGTGTAAAAATGAGCTGCTGCAAACTGATATACATGGTCCTTGTTCAAGCGAAGGAGTTATCGCTCGAGCGACCAGATACAACAAGTGACCTCGCTCGAATGCAAGAAGCGACGCTCAAGCATAGAATGCAAAGCTTCAGGTCTGGCACAGATGCACACGCATGCTTGAGCGCAAGAAGCCTCGCTCGAGCGAAGGAAATAACACAAGGCTCGCTCGAGCACAAGAAGCCTCACTCAAGTGAACGAACAAACAACACAAGGCTCGCTTGAGTACAAGAAGCCTCGTTTGAGCAAAGGAACAAATAGCACAAGGCTCGCTCGAGCTCAAGAAGCCTCGCTCGAGCGAAGAACTTCATCTTCCCCAAAAATGCTGTGTCTGGAAGGAAACCTGAGAACTCATAATTCTCGCTCGAGTGAAGAAGCAAATTACAAGAAGCTCACTCGAGCACAAAAAGCCTCGCTCGAGCGAAGAGGTCAGAATCTGGGCAACAACAATCTAAATCAAACAACAAACAACCTGTTCCAAACACGCCCAACAAGTTCTAAAACACAAGTACAAAAGGTCAAAGGAGAATAACAAGACATGGACACAAAATTCTATTATGGAACCCGAGTCCGGAACACAATGAATGACGGGGCAAAACCGGGATCGCTATAGGAAGAATATTATAATGCATATTGCATTAGCATTCCAATTCATTCAGTCGTTACAAAATTTAAATTGAGATTTGAGAATTTTTGCATTGAGAAAGGAAATATTTGTGAAACAAGATCACTTGGATTTGTTTTCGGGGTAAATACGTCGATAAGTCCGGATAGGGGGTGTAGATGGCATTGATTAAGTTGGCCTGAGTGTCCAGGGTAAAAGACCGAAAACACAAACGAATGAGGTACCACGTGCCTTCCGATTAGCTACTAGTAAAGTGGGGATTTGGTAGTACTAGTTATGCCTACTTGCAGACTCCAACCTAGGGATTACCTAAGTCATATTTACCGCCTCTTGAAGTTGATTTAAAATTTTTGAGTTGTTGAAATTTCAAGATTTCATTGTGCATGATGGCTTTCAAAAGATGAAGATGCGACTTTCTTTTAATAGCATAGCATGGCATGTATATTTTATTTCATGAGACTTGTACAAAATGTATATACTTTGTTAAGAATTTCCTATTAAGTTCCTATTAGGCTTTATGCTTACCCTATGGGATTTTGTGCAGGAAAAGATGAGGTGATTCCGCCAAACTAAGGGTGTGGATGTGTATGTTGAGAGCACAAGGCTCTTGTTTTGTTGTGATTATATTTTTGCAAACCAAGGGCTATATTTGTGTGGGTTCGAGCAACCATTTTGTGTAACCGGGCTTAAGCCTTGAACTTTGTAGCCCTTGAGGGCATTTATTTACTTTTGATTGGATGTTTTACATGTTATAGATTCATGTACTAAAGTCGTTGAATGTATATTCGCATATGGAACTATTTTGTAAATCTCTTATGATTATGCATACAAGTGTTGCAGATTTATTTCGGTTTACCGTAAGGAACGGTGGTTGGTGTACTTTTATTGTGTATTTTTTTTGGGGGGGGGGGGAGGAGGGGGCATTACATTAATAAAATCCACACTTGGAGGCATCACGTGCTGAGAAATTTCTTTTTTTTCAAGGCTCTTAACCTCGTCATTCTCTAGTAAATTTAAACTTGCAAGTTTCTCACCCATGGTTGGCTCATTTAAATTCTCGTCAATTTGGCTTCCATCCATTGGCTCTCCATGAGTTGTATCTAGCAGCAAAACCAGTTTATTTGTTAAATTCTAAAATTTAGGTTTTGGTGCATAAAATGCACATTTTATTTTAATATTAGAAACAGACACTGTATACCATTAATTTCAAATCTATTCCATCACATATCAATGACCAAATATCAAATTAGATTCCATCTGTGCACACATAATCATAAGAGAAATATTAAATAGGACCAATCTATCTAATTTCAAGCACATTATAATCAATAAATTGATATATAAAAGACAAACCTAGATCGAGAAACGAAATCAAAACAAAATCATGAATAACCAAATATGCTATTGATGAAAAAATATGAAATCAATTCATCAGCTACAGATCAACAAACCGTAGAGGTGCAAAATATGTACCTCATTTCTTGTTTTAGCGGTTATCTTTATCTCCACAATAAGTTTCTTTTCATATATCAACAAATAATTTATAATTAGATCAAACACCAAAAAAACATTACCTATAAACTCTTTGACATACTTCCAATTGCAAGGTGGTGATTTCCCTCTCAAATGTTTGTTGGTTTCTTTATAGAACTAAATAAATACTCAATAAATACTTGTTTTCATTGTCAGTAGTTAAACGATACATGTGTAATAGATGTTTTGATATATCTATATGGGTAACTAATCCCCACAAGCAAAGCATTGTCATAGTTCCCAAAAAAACATTTGGGAAAAACAATAAAAAGAAAAGGGTCAATTTAGGCTCTAGGTACACGAGCATAACAAGAAAGATTTTAAGTTTAATTCTTAATTCCTTCAACAACCAACCTAACCCACTTCTTAAAAATAAAAATAGAAGTAAAAATTAAAAAACAGAGGTTGGTTGAAGTTGTAAACAACATTTGATGACTACCCCTTTTCTCTTTTAAGCTTCTGTTCTCATTCTAATTTTTCCTCTATACTTTCTGTTCTTCATCTCCACTAAATGGTCTCTTTCAAAACTGTTTTTCCTCTACACCACTTTTTATTTTATTTTTTAATGCATCTAAAAAAAATTGACTAAAATATAAGTTTAAAAAATCACTGAAAATAAAGGAAAATTCATATAAAAACAGTTTTGAAAACCTCTTATTAGCTAGCATCCAAAAAATTGCAGCAATAATTTCAAGTAACCAAACACTTTCAAAACCAAGCCAATTTAAACAATTGCCCTTCCATATAGGCCTAGACTTTACAAGCTTTCCTTAATCATCAATGTTCCTAGTTCATGAAACTACCTAACATAGATGTGTTCAAGCAATTGAATCAACAATTTTGGATAAGCACAACACAGATGAAATCATAATTGAAACAGTAAGAGTAGATAGAGATTGTTTCAAGAGGTTCAAACACCTCTATTGTTTTCAAGAACAAATTAAATTCAACAAAATATTGAAATCAATAGAATATTTGAATTCAACAAAATAATGAAGAGAAGAGAACTAAAACCTCCCCAAAGCCTCCACATCACAGAATATTGAAATCATTAAACACAACTAATAGATATAATAAAGAGACAAAGCTGGATTCATTCATAGAAATTAGGCTTACCGATTATAAATCAATCAAAATCTTCAACTCTTCATCAAGAATCAATCAAAATCTTCAAATCTTCATCAACAATTGATCAAAATCTTCAAATGAACAATAAAATTGAGATGGAGAGTCCAAAGAGTGAGTCGAGCGAGTGAGAGTGCAGAGTGAAAAGTGAGATTTTGAGAGAGAGAGAGAGAGAGGAGAGAGAGTATGTGTGTTCATACCGTTGGAGGTCGGTCTTCAACGAAGAGAGCAAAATCAATTTGGGAAATAAGGGATAGGTTGGGTAAGTTTTACATGATTTGTTTTGTTTTTTGTTTTTTTTTTTTTTTGTTTTAAAGTTAAAATAGACGCAAAAAGTCCTATTTCTAGTAGTGCAAGTTCATCCAACATTGAGTATTATCATACCATCAAACCATTTCTATCTATATGACATCTATATTTTTAAGAATAGACTATCCATTTATAATAATTTATATATGATTTAATTATATGATTACTTATGTTTGATTTACCTAGTTTTTGCATGCATGTTCTTCTCAGCTTGTCACATGAAATGAATTGTTCAGATCATTAAGATGGGTACAAATTAGTTCCATAATACGCCAATTTCACTTGTAAAATTGAAATCTTCAACTTTAGTATACCTGAACTCACAATGAGATTAATATTTTGAGTGTGAAGAAAGGAATTGAGTTAGAAAAGGATCACATATGCTAATTTAGAATTTGATTGACAACTAACAAGCGGAATTATTTCGAACGTACAACCAAATTGTTTCCCTTCTTTAAGAAGGCAAATAGGTAAAAATATCGAAAGTTGATAATTCTTCCTTGATTTCCCAACAAAGTGAAAATGATTACCCGATTGACTTCATAATAGAAAAATCCAACAATGAAGACTAATCAACTATCCACTAAACCTAACACAATTGCATTTCAATAAAGACATAAAGATGACATAAAAGTGATCATTCCACAAAGGAAGAGAAAAAATACTTCTTATGTAAACTGATTTATTTAGAACTAGAATTAGCAATCCATCTAATACAACTCTCAAACACAAAATTCATTTAAATTTGTATGGCCAGGCATTTATTTTCTTTTATTTAACAATCACTGATCCAATATATAGCTCGAACTAACCAAAAAACACAAAACATATAGCAAACTTTATCACACTAGCAAGAGTAAGGAGTTGGAACAACAATTAGAGGGGTTTTTTTATGGATAGTTAAACCAGCAACTTCAGTCATGTCCAAATCTTCCCCACTCGATCCATCTGGTAACAACAAGTCAAACTTGTGAACAACACTTGCAAGTGCAAGCTCATTAACATTCATGCCAAATAGAGTACCAGGGCAACCCCTCCGACCAGCACCAAAAGGAATAAACTCAAAGTTGTGTCCTTTGAAATCTATTGAACTATTCAAGAACCTCTCTGGCTGAAACTCCTCAGGATCTTCCCATGACAATGGGTCTCTTGCAATTGCCCAAGCATTGACAATCACTTGCATGCCAACTACAATGTCATAGCCCATTACCTTAGCTTCTTGGATTGATTCTCGAGGAAGCAACAATGGACTTGGAGGATGTATCCTTAGAGATTCTTTGATCACTGCTTTCAAATAGTGCATGTTTACTAAATCATCCTCTGTTATATTTAATTTGCCTTTGGCTACTTCTCTCACCTCATTTTGTAGTATTTTCATGATTTGTGGGTGTTTTAAGAGCTCTGCCATTGTCCACTCCATCGTTGTGAATGTCGTATCAGTTCCAGCAACAAACATGTCCTGAATTATTATTGTAGAAAGATCATAAGAAGTTTTAGCTTTACATGTTATTTGATTGCTATGAATTGTAACTCTCTGACAATTCTAACTATTTATTCAAAATATTTACAAAAATAAGATGGATTGCTAATTATTTATTATCTTGTGTGTAATGTTCTAAAATCAGGACCATTGGCCAAAACAGAAAAAAGACTGGGTTAATGGGTCACTGATTCAACCATTCGATCAATTGGAATCAAACCGTGACGACATATTTATATTATAAATATAATAAATATTATTCTTAAATAAAAAAAAATACTAGTCAAGATAGAGTCATTTGAATTATTTTTAAATTTCAAGATCTGTAAATATGTTGACCAAAATTATATGTTTATACTTATATATTTATAATAATGAGCAAAATTCACTTGGGAGAATTACATGCAGGTGGGAGTTGGAGAAAAAATTTACAAACACATGGGGGTGCAAGTGTTTGTGGTGGGATGCAAATGAAAGGTCGTGGGAGTGTAAGTGTCATTTCCATATCCCTCCATGTGTTAGTAATTTTTTTACTCAACTCCTACACACATGTAGTTCTCCTAATTCACTTTACCTCCTATAGTTCAAATATGGGCAAAAAATGATTTTATGAATTTCGACTAAAATACGAAACCAACTCTATTAATAACAGTGCCAAAATTACCTAAATACCCTTATGTCATATAATTTTCTATCTCAACCACATATTTAACATATTAAATCATAAATTAAACTAAACACTCTAATTTGTTACCATAAAATTAACTTAATCTAATTTTAAAATTTTCACCCAATTTCTTATTTAATAACATTTGGAATTAAACATAAATATTATATATATATATATAAAACAAATTAAATCATCAAATTTTTAATTTAAATTTGTTAACACAAGTTTTTTATTTAATAAAATTTTAAAATAAACATAAACATAAACATATATATATATAACAAATTAAATCATAAATTAAACTAAATACCTTAATTTATTAACATAAACCTAAATCATAAAAGTACCTTAATCGAATTATAAATTGTTTGCCAAATTTATTATTTAATAACATTTTAAACTAAACACATGCATACATATATATATAACAAATTAAACCATAAATTAACTAAAATACTCTAATTTATTACCATAAAATTCAATTATAAAATTAATTTAATCTAATTTTTAATTTAAATTTTTTAACTTATTTTTTATTTAATAACATTTTAAAATAAACATAAATAGACACACACACACACACACACATATATATATATATATAATAAATTAAATCATAAATTAAAGTAAACACCCTAATTTATTACCAAAAAATTACCTTGTTTAATAAGATTTTAAAATAAACATATACGTACACATATATATATATATATATATAAATTTAAATCATATATTGATCTAAATACCTTAATTCATTATATCATTATATAAAATTAAATCATAAAAGTACCTTATTCTAATTTTAAATTTTTAACTTAATTTATTATTTAATAACATTTTAAATTAAAGACGTACATAAATATATATATATATATATCTAACAAATTAAATCATCAAATTACTTTAATCTAATTTTTTTTATTTTAAAATTTTAACCCAATTTTTTGTTTAATTGTATTTTAAATTAAACGCATACATCACTACAACATATAAAAGTTTTAGAGATCAAATATTTTGATCTCTAAAAGTAAAAATTTTGTTACAAAATACATTTAGGGACCAATTTCCAACGTTATAAGGGTAGTCGCTAAAAGGTCGTCCCAAAAAGTCAAAAACAAAACTTTTAACGACAAAATTTTATAAATGTCACTAATAAATAAACTTTTAGGAACAAAATAATTTGTTCTCAAGATGGTTTATTTTTTGAGGCAAAAAATTTGGTCCTAAAAGAATAATAATTCATCACTAATGTCTAATTTTCGTTGCTAAAAATATAATAATGACACTTTTCGCAACTGAAATATTTGGTCCCTAAAAAATAATTTTGTCCCTAAATTTTGGTCTCTAAAACCTTAATTTTTTGTAGTGCATATATATAAAACAAATTAATCATAAATCAACCTAAATTATAACGATCCCAAAATTAAACTATCCATTAATTTCGTATTAGCATTATTCAATTAAAAATATAAAAAAAAATAGAATGTATTTTATAATTTTATATATGATGGGGTTAAAGATCATGCTAATCATGATTAAAAGAATTAAATTTAATTTTGTAATTATGTGTAGTAAAATATGAATTAGTATAAAATGTAGGATTAGAGTGTGAATACCCAAAAGGGTAATTCCACCTAAGTAGTACATGGAGGCATCTTGTTCGACCCTTTTTGCCACAAGAAGTTATTGGTTGGTTTTGAGGCACCATCATGTGGTGTCCCAATGATACTGTAATTGGTGAAGGGAGTGGGGGTTACATATTTATATTGAATGATTGAAGAACATGAAAATATATAATAAATTTTGATTGGTGTGGGGTATAGCCACGTGGCGTCCAAGACCAACTAATATTTTTTCTCTTGTCATCCCACGACTGCCCCCTCTCCTAAGGAAATTCTAAACATACATAAAACTTAAATAAAAAAATTGATAAAAATGTTGTGGTAAGATATTATTGTAAATAAATATATCTTCAATGGTGTTTGGTTTTGAAATAAAAAGTCCACAATGAATCATATCATTATGTATAAAAATTATATGTAAATTTTTTATTTCTATAACATTATTCCTGCTATAAATAGGAGTTCAATTACAATCTGTGTAGGTGAAAATCTAACCACACTGCAATCTCAGTATCCAGCTGGAGAGCACCGGCAGAATAGATGGCACCTGACTAACCTGCAACAAAAAGAGAAAACTCCGGTGGTGGTTCGCCACTCGAGGGTACTCCGACGATCAAGTCAGTACTCAATATCTCTCAAAGATAATCAATAGTGCTAAACTCACTAGCTTGAGCATAAAAAAGCATACTTTAGACCCATGGGGGTGCCTCTCTTTTATAGCCAACTCAATCCTAGTCCCAATAGAAGCCTAACTCCAATGGACTCAGGATTACTGCTAATCTTGGACTCCCCATAGGATCAAGATAAGTTCTCTAAGGGTCTCATCTTTACCCAAACTGGAGCCTCCTCCTATTCTAGGACTCTTGTTCTTTATCCGCTTATCTCGGATTCCGGTATCTTCGGAGATAACCTCGGCCTAACCGAGATGACCTCGGCATAACGACCAGGACACGTGGCACCTCGGCTGACACGTCGGCGTCACCTTGCCACGTGTTGGTACTCAGAAAATATATCCCCACAACTGCCCCCTAGGTTCTATTACCTCGGCATTCTGAAGTGATGGAACCTACATTGTTCGTCCATCTGTACCCTTCTGTCCGAGATCAAACTCGCCGATCTCAAAGTTCCCTGGACTTTACTGTCCACTTGTGTCAAGTATCAAGTTTCATACTTTCCAAGCTGCTTGAGATCGCACCTCCTAACCGAGGTTCCGGTTCCATTAATTCGTAAACTCCAAGAGCTTTGCAACTGCTCCATTCATACTCTCTGGTGGGCTCTTGATTTCCAGTCATCTATTTGACTCCGGCGATTTTCATATCGGCGTTCATTTCACTTGGTAATTCAGCTATTCTTTACTTGCTTTTAAGCTCAATCTTTCATAACTTTTCTGTTTTACTTCAAATCTGTTTATTTGCCATCTGTTGCCTTCTATTTTCGTCTGTCTTCAAGTTTTGAATTGTTTATTGTTTGAATGCCTGGCACTGTTCTTGCCATATCCGCTTTCTGTTGCTAGCATCGTGTCTGGGTCATTACTTTCTTGTTCTTCACATACTTACTTAGTGCCTGTGCACTTGGCTTTATTCTTAAACTTTGTTGTCTTCTTGATTCTGAATTTTCTCTTCTTGTTTTTCTTGTTGTATTTCTAGATTCTTGCCTTCATTTCTGTTTTCTATATAGTCTTAGAACCACGTCCCTTTTTTGCAATTGATGCCGAGATAATGGTAAAGAAGCTCTCCCAACTGATTGTCGAGGCTGAACCACTGTCAACTGTTGAAGCAGATCATTCCGACGTTCTTGCTTTAGTCCCTAGTTCTTAGGGTCTTCATTTTTGTAGTTTTGTTTTTTCTGCATATGTAACCTTTTTGCTTCTGAAAAATGTCTGTCATTGGCCGATGTGCTACTGCTTTGATCTTGAACAAGGAATCACTTTACTAGGTCGAAGTGCCTTTTTTAATGCACGTTTGTGTTTTTCTGAATGTTGAATGTTTTCTTCTGCTGACTGCCTGTATGCTTCCCCATACTTAGAATTTTTTCAACTTTTTTCGAATATATTCTGCAAATCACTTCGGGGTAATACACCTCGGATAAGCATCACTTTGGAATTATCATCAGGTGGACACCTCAGATCAACATAACCTCGGTATTTTATTTCTACAAGTGTGCTCTTTAATAGAGGTATTCAAGTGTTGCTTCCTCATTTGTACTTGCCTTCTTTTATACATGCTTCTCCTTTCCCAACCTTCTGAGTTTTTAACAAGCTAGTTGGTCATCTTGGATGATTATATTTCGAAAACGTCTTTCGGTGTAATCTCGGCTATAACAAACTTGTAAATTGCTAAAAATTTCAACAAGTGTTAACATTCCTTGCTTATTCCTTCTTCCTGTCTACTAATGTAAACATAAGTTGCACAGACCCTTTCAAGCCGATGTGTTCTTCTTTTTACTCTTGTATGCTTAATAATTTTCATGTCTTCAAAATACACTCTAACTGTGCAATCTCCTCAGGGTGTAATACCTCGGTTGTACCCACTAATCGGTTTTTCCCAGCCTTGGCTTAACACTTGAAAATAATATTTTCACAAGTGTTTATTTACAACTTGATACTCCACTTTTAGCAAGACTTCTGTCTTCAAATTTCTTCCAAGTCTCGGCAATATGGTAATCCTGGCAAGTATGTAGATACTTCTTTCAACATAACCTTGGCTTAACTTGTAAATTTTTATCAAAAATTTCAACAGGTGTTTAAACCAATCTTTTTTCCCGGCTTAACTTCAACTTGTAAACTTTTCTCAAGTTTCAACAAGCGTTAAACATCATCTCAGTTTAACTCTGCTTGTAAACCTTTCTCAAGTTTAAACAAGCATTAAACATCATCTTGGTTTAACTCTGCTTGTAAACTTTTCTCAAGTTTCAACAAGCGTTAAACATCATCTCGGTTTAACTCTACTTGTAAACTTTTCTCAAGTTTTAACAAGCGTTAAACACCATCTCGGTTTAACTCTGCTTGTAAACTTTTCTCAAGTTTCAACAAGCGTTAAACATCATCTCGGTTTAACTCTGCTTGTAAACTTTTCTCAAGTTTCAACAAGCGTTAAACACCATCTCGGTTTAACTCTGCTTGTAAACTTTTCTCAAGTTTCAACAAGCGTTAAACATCATCTCGGTTTAACTTCAACTTGTAAATTACTACAAATTTCAACAAGTGTTAAACAATAATCTCGATTTAACTTCAATTTGTAAATTGCTACAAATTTTAACAAGTGTTAAACAATAATCCCGGTTTAACTTCAACTTATAAATTGCTACAAATTTCAACAAGTGTTAAACATTATCTCGGTTTAACTTCAACTTGTAAATTGCTACAAATTTCAACAAGTGTTAAACAATAATCTTAGTTTAACTTCAACTTGTAAATTGCTACAAATTTCAACAAGTGTTAAGCAATAATCTCGGTTTAACTTCAACTTGTAAATTGCTACAAATTTCAACAAGTGTTAACCATTATCTCGGTTTAACTTTAACTTCTAAATTGCTACAAATTTCAACAAGTGTTAAACAATAATCTCGGTTTAACTTCAACTTGTAAATTGCTACAAATTTCAACAAGTGTTAAACATTATCTCGGTTTAACTTTAACTTGTAAATTGCTACAAATTTCAACAAGTGTTAAACAATAATCTCGGTTTAACTTCAACTTGTAAATTGCTACAAATTTCAACGAGTGTTAAACATTATCTCGGTTTAACTTCAACTTGTAAATTGCTACAAATTTCAACAAGTGTTAAACAATAATCTCGGTTTAACTTCAACTTGTAAATTGCTACAAATTTCAACAAGTGTTAAACAATAATCTCTCTTCTCTTTGGCCACTGCATGGCTTTCACATGCTCTTTTGTGGACCTTATAAAAGGTCTTCAACTTGGCTAACTGCAGTTTGACCTTGTATGTTTTCTTTTTATTTTCTGGGATCTAAGATCTACACACTGAGCTCTTCTCTTCTCGGGCTTAAGTGCCGAGGTCTTGTCTTGGCTAACTGCAGTCTGACCTTGTATGTTTTCTTTTTATCTTCTGGGATCTGAGATCTGCTCAATGAGCTCTTCTCTTCACGGGCTTAAGTGCCGAGGTCTTGTCTGCTGGAATCTTAGATCTGCTCTCTCAGGTTGAGCTATTCTCTTCTCGGACCTACTCATCTAAGCCGAGATCATGCCTTCTGGGATCCGGGATCTGCTCACTTAGACTGAGCTCTTGTCTTTTCGGACCTACTTATCTAGGCCGAGATCATGCCTTCTACGATATGGGATCCAGGATCTGGAATCCGAGTTCTGCTCACTTAGGCTGAGCTCTTGTTTTCTCGGACCTACTTATTTAGGCCGAGATCTTGTCTTCTGGGATCCGGGATCCAGGATCTAGAATCCGGGATCTGCTCGCTTGGGCTGAGCTCTTCTATACTTGAATCTCAACTCCTTGGGAGCACTCATGCCCCCTGTCTTTGCGTGTCTTCACTCCATTTATGTCGACACATTCTCCATCTTTACTAAACTCGTCGTTTCCGATACGTTGATCTTGTACAGTGATGGCCATCTATTCTCTTTTCCTTCCCACAGATAGCGCCAAATTGTGTGGGTGAAAATCTGACCACACTACAATCTCAGTATCCAACTGGAGAGCACCGGTATAATAGATGGCACCTGACTAACCTGCAACAGAAACAAAAGACTCCGGTGGTGGTTCGCCACCCGGGGGTACTCCGACGATCAAGTCAATACTCAATATCTCTCAAAGATAATCAATAGTGCTAAACTCACTAGCTTGAGCATAAAAAAGCATACCTTAGACCCATAGGGGTGCCTCTCTTTTATAGCCAACTCAATCTTAGTCCCAATGGAAGCCTAACTCCAATGGACTTAGGATTACTGCTAATCTTGGACTCCCAATAGGATCAGGATAAGCTCTCTAAGAGTCTCATCTTTACCCGAACTGAAGTCTCCTCCTATTCTAGGACTCTTGTTCTTTATCCGCTTATCTCGGATTCCGGTATCTTTGGAGATAACCTCGGCCTAACTAAGATGACCTCGGCATAACGACCAGGACATGTGGCACCTCAGCTGACACGTCGGCATCACCTTGCCACGTGTTGGTACTCAGAAAATATATCCCCACACAATCAAATGAAAAAAAGAATAACAAAAGGAAGAAAAGATCCAACAAGAATTTTTGTAAGAGATTCAAGTTTCCGAAGATATTTAGACAATAGAAACCGATACTAAGGTGGGTTTTATTATATATTGAATTATCTCTGACTATTTTATGTTAAATCATGTTTTGTAAACTTGATTATCATATCAAAGGTATTGTTTGTTATTGGAATATATTTGTGTACAAGAGAAAATTTATTGATATAAATGTTTATTAAAATATAAATTTGATAACGATTTGGTAAATGATCATCTGAGCAAATATTCTTATAAATATTACCACAAAGGTCCCATGTTTTGGGACTTAAATAGTCATTGCCTTCTATTTGTCATTTTGGTAATTGTATGAAGCACAGTGTTGTACAAAGTTACGTGTTATACTATTATCGAAGCTATCCCTAAAATCCATACGAGTTGCCAGTTGAATCCATACTGCTTGTGAATGTGGTTATGTGTTATGTACAGTACCATATATATATATATATGTTTTGTTTAAAATATTTATTATGGTGATTTTATAGCGTTTATACTCTCAGTATAATATTTATTACTCTACAATATGTTTATAAGTTGTTTATCAATTTTCAAAAAATAATTATTAGAGAGTGTTTGGCTCATTTCGGAAATTGGGACATGCAGTAAATGCATAGTACACTTTTATAATATTTATAAAGATCGACCTATTAGATTAATGATCTTTTTGTTATAATTAAATAGAAACTTTGATATATATTTTGGTATTTTATTTAATTAATTATTTCTACACGTGTTTGTTAATTAAATTATTATGTAATAGGCCTTAGATAACCACGATTACTGGCCAATCACAATGCCTAAGCCTTGAATACAGGGAGAGGGTTGTGACATAAATACCTTAATTATTATCATAAAATTAAATCATAAAAGAAGCTTAATATAATATTTAATTTTTAACACAATTTGTTATTTAATAATATTTAAAATTAAAACATGTACATATATACATACATATATATATATATAACAAAAAAAAAATTAAGTCATAAAATAACTTAAATGGACTGCATTGCTAAATTTCAGAGTCGCCACCTAATACTTTTGGGAGAATTAGGAAATCCGTGACTCGTGCCAAAGGCCACTTGTCTATCATAACTAAAGTTGTCTCAGTTCGAAAACTTAAGTATGAGAGGGGAAGGTCATGAATTGAGCACCCTACTTATTTAATCAAAAATCGGCCTCTACTAAATCATTATTTGAATTTTAAAGACATTATATACTCATATTCTAATTTATTAATATGCTAACATTACTATGTGAGGCAAACAAATATAGACTGCGTCACTTATTTTAAAATGCTTTGATTTCATAATTTTTTGAAAAAATTTTCGAATATGTGCAACTCAAAGGAAAAAAATGAGCTTATATTTATAACAATCCAAATCATTCCAACTTAAGCAAACTAGCCTCCATCCACAATCGTTCATAGAGATATTTCAAGTAAGCAAGTAGCCTCATGGTAGTATGCTCAACATGGTAACAACTAACACACTTATGATATGCTAAAACAAAAATGCTCACACAGTACTCATCCGCGGCAAGCCAAAGAAAAAGAAGATAATTAGAAAAATGCATGACCCTAAAAAATGCACATGATTAATGCAACACATATAAAATGCAACTATTAGATTCGGCTATTAGTATGACATATGAATCAGCTCGAAGTATAAGGTAGTACGTATAATCAAGTAGGAAATGATAACAGCATCAAAATGATGAGTCGATCCTTAATCCATGCAAAAATGGATACGAAGCATGAAAATGATAATGGAAAACATGATGCTTTATACAGCCATGGTAAGCATGTAAATAAAAGAGAAAAAAAAAAAAAAAAAAAAAGTTGGAAGACATATATCAACTGTTACAAATTTGTCCTCTTACAAGAGGGTTCGAATGGCCTAATCATCTACCCCACTCTATATGTTTTATCTTATATTTATGAAAAGTATTATAAATTATGAAAATTTATTTTGAATTTTTTTTTTTAAATGTGTAGATTTAAAGTTAAAGCAATGTTACATGTAATAAATTTTTTATTAAACTCTTATTAAAAATATATATGTCTAAATATTATTAGATGTTTAAATATACATATAAATTTTTACAACCAATCATATTTGACTTATTATATGTTATAGTAAATATTTTGATAAGATTGTTAGTATCTATAGAATTATTCTAAAGTTAATAGGATGTATGTCACACTTACAATGAATGTAGGCCATTGATCGTTTTTTATGAATAATTTTCTAAGTATTTTCTACGAGTTTTATAGTATTGTTGTATATCTACTACATATAATTATATTACCAAAATCAACGACTAGAAGAGAATAGGACAGACAATGACACAGAGTAGGGAAGATTATTCCTATGCCCTTCTCGATGTCCAACAACTTGTTTAATTATCATCGTTAAATCCCTAAATTGTGTTTTAAAAATTACAATAAAGGTATACGCACCAATTGGTGTATTAATTAGTGTACAAACGGATGATGTAGTATAATTTTATTGGCTTTGAATTTTTATAATTTGTATAATAAGTAGGATCTATAATTTTGAATTTGCAATAGTATAGCATGCGTTAGTACACTAATGGTTAGCACCAGGGGCGGAGCTAGCAAGGGCCCGGGGGGGTCACATGCCCCCCCTGGGTTTTGGAATTTTTTTTTTTTTTTCAAAGCAAACATAAAAAAATAAAAGAATTTATAAAAATATTATTTTAAATGTCAATGATATTTTTAAAATAATAAGAATAGTAATAGTTATTTTGATTGAAAATAAAATGATTATGATATTATTATCTTGAAAATTCTAATATAATGTTAATGTCTATCACTATTGATATGCAAACATAATTAATCTCAATGAAAATATAGAATTTATTGAATTGTTAGTTACATTTGACATGTAGCGTTCATTCTCCTTATGTTTCTTTACTATTAATTGGTGATATTACATGTTAATGATGATGTGGTATAACTGTTATATTGAATTACGGATATTTTGTATAAAAAATTATTTTATCATTATATAATTTATTTTAAAATTTTATATCCATGACTTTTTTTTAATATTGTCCATGATACACTAATTACAAATAATATTTAGCTTATTTGGTTCTAGTTTTCAGAAAACAATTTTCAAAAATTCTATATTTTTATTTTCTGTATTTTAATGTTTTCAATAATTTTTTTTTAATATTTTAAGAATTTTTTTAAATTTTTAGACACATCTAACATAAATATACCTAAAAAGTATAATATTTGTAAAAAAAAATCTTTAAAAAATACACTAAATACCAAAAAATATATAAATAATATGAAAATTCAGTACATTTTTAATATTTTTGTGTATTTATTAATTTTTTAAAATATTTTTTCACAAATATTTTACTATTTGGATACATATCTAACTAATGTGTATCTAGAAAAATAAAAAAATTGTTTAAAATTTAAAAAATATTCAGTAAAACCAAAAAAATACAAAAAATAAATAACTTAATTTTCAGAAAACTGAATTTAGAAAACTAAAACCAAACACACTAATTATTTTTTTTTTATCTTTCCTGAAGTTAATGGTAAAATTTTAAGTGAAATATTTTTATAAAAGATTTTAATATTATAATTAATAAGTGCCCCCATCTAATTTAATTTCTTAACTCCGCCGCTGGTCAGCACTGTTGCAAAAATTGACTAATACAAATAAACAAGAATTAATTAGCATTAAATAAGAAAACAAAAAGTAATTTTACCAAGATGAGAGCTTTGATGGTATCTCTATGAACAATAGAGCCAGATGCATTCTCTCGCTGGACTTGAAGTAGAAGATCCACAAAGTCATGTTTGTTTTCATTTCCAATATTCACACTATAACTGTCGTCTCTTTTGCTTCTATCAACATGTTCTTCCACTACTCCCTCAAGAAATTCATCCATCTCTTTAGAAATATTCTCCACTTTGGCATCCAAACCATTGATTCGATTCATCCAAACAAGCCATGGGATATAATCCCCTACATTGAAAACACCGACCAATTCCGTAAGTGTCGCGAGGAGTTCCTTAAACCTCCTCCCTCCTTTCGTTCCACTGTATTTCCTCCCCAACGCAACCCTACACACTATATTATTTGTAAGTGTCACAAACATGTCGGTCAAGTTTACCAATGAAGACGAAGAGGAAGACGAAGAAGAAGAGTTTTTGATTTTTTCAATCACAAGGGCGGTTTCTTCTTCTCTAACGTTTCGAAAGGACTGTACCATCCTATTACTAAGAAGGTGGACGACACAAATGCTTCTTACCTGCCTCCAATGCTCGCCATAGGGACTAAGAGCGACGTCCTTGCAGTCATAAACAATTTTGCTACCATTAATTGTTTTAGGCCTGCTTGAAAAGGCGAGATCATGGGTTTTCATGATTTCGCGAGCTGCAACAGCCGAGGAGACAACAAGGACTGGAACACTGCCGAAGTGAAGTTGCATAAGAGGTCCATATTTTTGAGCCAGTGATCGGAGAGAGCGGTGAGGGAACAAGCCCAGTTGGTGGAGATTCCCAACAATTGGGAGCTTTGGAGGAGAAGGTGGTGGCAAGTTTTTGTGGTCTGTTGTAGTAGTAGTAATAAGGGAAAAGCATAGGAAGAGGAAGAGTACCAAGAGAAACAATGGAAAAAAGTAGAAAGATAAGAGATGTAATAACAACATTTTGCTTCAACAATTATAGCATATGCTTTTTTGAATGAAAAAAAAAAAGTGTAGTTTCCAATTGAGGAGTACATTGCCGACGTAGAGTTCTCCTTTTGTAGAGTTTTTAAGGATAAGAGTCATGCTAACCCACACCACACATTTTTTTGGGGGAATATTAACTTTTTAAAATTATCTTCTTGATTTTTTGGGGTATAAATTTAAAAGGACAAAATAAAAAAAAAATTATGTTATTTTAATTTTCAATTTTTTAAAAATAATTAATATTTCAAAATAATAAAAAGACAAAATAAGAGATTAATATATTTTAAGACTGAGGCTATTAAGGCCTATTTTGACAAGTTGATTAAAAAATAATTTTTTGACTTTTTAAATCATATCATCTCTATATTTTTTTTTATACCTTTACTTGAAGCAACCTGCTGTATATTTAATAAAGTTCAAGGAAATGATTATATATATATATTGTCACTGTTCCATTTTATTTATACCAATTATGTGATCAGGATGTTATCAAAAAATTATGTGATCAAGATAAATACACATAATGATAAGATGATAAACGATAAGACGATGAACAAGTGATGAGAAGAATTTGAAATGTAATCTAAGACTGAAGTCTCAACATAATTTTTTTTTAAAAAAAATTAAAAAACTAAAAAAATTGTTTAAACTTACTTTCCAAACCACTTTTAACTATAAATATAGGCCTATTTTAAAAAGACGGTTGAAAGTTGAGTTTTTATTTTTTTTTAACTTTTAAAAAATATATATATATATATAGGAAAAATTATTTATAAGTCTTATTAGGGAGACTTATATTACATATAGTCCTACTAAAAAACTTATGTTCGCATAAGTCCTGTGTAAAGTTTGTTGACACATTTACTCTCAACATTAGTTATTAATATCATAAATAATGGTAAAATCATATATAGGAATTGAATATTACCATAGATTAAGTTTACGAAACGTAACGTGATACCTACATAAACGTAATATGACATGACACTTACATAAACGTAACGTAACTTGTCACGTTACGTTTTGCAAATTTGCTAGATTTTTTATTTTTTTAATTGAATGTGAAAATGTTACATTTTATGATAACATTCAATTTCATATATATGGTTTTACCATTATAGAATATAATAGTATATTAATACCATTTATTTACAACTCATAAGATCTTGTGGAATATATTCCTATCTAAATAAGACTTGAAACTCTATAAGAAATTTCATAAAACTTAACATAACATAAGTGTCCGAAAAGAGTTATAAATAAGTCTCCCTAAAATATAAAATATAATAAAACCTAAAATAAGTCAAAAATTAATTTTTGATTTTTTTAACTCTTCCCAAACAGAGCGCATGATATAAGGCTCTTAGGATGCCGTTCCACGCACCTTGCGCCCCTTCAATCGATTCATCATTGCGCGTGCATCATCACTTTTGTTTGTCGGTGGAAACGTTTTCCTTCTTGATTGGACCAAAAAAAAAGATTTTTTGCAAACAAATTAAGCAAGTAAAAAGTTTTCTTAAAAATTCAAATCATATTAATAAATTTGTTTGCTTTAATTTTGATTTTATATTTTAAATATACTAGATATTTTTAAAAAGTACAAAAAAAAAGACTAAAATATGAAGAAAAAAAAAATAGTTAACAATAAAAGAAAATCCGAACAAAATATCTGTTTTTAGACAAGTTTTTATTATTTATTTTTAATGATTTTTTAATATTTAAATCAATTTATTTATACTTCTTACAAACATCTAAATTAGGTGCATATATATATATATAGGAAAAATTGATCTAACATCCCTCTCCTATTAGTCACTCCAACTTTGACTAGTAGGAGAGGTCTACAAAAAAAAATTCTGCTAGTTAAGGTCTCTCACATTCTTTGCTTCTATTTTATTCAAAAAAAAAATACCAACTTTACCCTTCAATGAAACAAATTTGGGTCTTTCATATCTACTTTCTCTTTCTTTTCTGATCTCTTTCCATTTCTCTCAATTTTTCTCTCTCTATAGATTCGATCTCTCTCTTTTAGATCTACTGCTATTCTCCACTGTCACAATCTTCGCCACTGTCACAATCTTCTCTTCCCAAACCCTAGGACCCAAATCCCTAATCTCCTCATTCTTCAATACTGTCACCTTCGCTTCCTTCTCTTTCTGCTCCGATGGTCACTTCATTGTTGTCGGCTCCTACTCCGACCTCATCCATGTCTTCAACGCCAAGTCTCGAACCCTCCTCCGTCACCTTTATGACCACGTCCGCTCCGTCTACTTTGTCCGCTACCGTGAGGCTGGGTCCTTGATCTATCTATTGAAGACTAAGGAATAGCTAATCATGGACAACAATAAACTCACATATCTAAAGGAATTTGGAGAACCTAGACAAGAATTTAGAGGACCTACTAAAATTTCTCTGTGCTCGTGGGTTCTATTTCAATTCAAGAAGTTCATTACTCTTGGGATCTAGGTTTTGAATGGTGCATCAAATAGTAAAGAAAAAAAGTGGGCTTATTGACTTTTTGAGCTTAGAGTTATGCATTTCAGTACACATGCTTGTGAAATTTATGGAAATTTTGGATTGTATCTCATACTAGAGAAATTTATCTGAGAATAAAAATGTTTTGGAATTTTCTCTGTAGATTTTTGAAATTTCTCTGAATTAGAAATTTGTCTCTAATTTCACTAATACGTGTGTCTCATCTCTTTCTTTCTTTCTACCCTCTCTCTATTCCTTTATATATCTTTCTTCTTCTCTACTCTTAGTGAAATTTAGGGTTTCTTTGACTTAATCAGGAAATTTTCACTAATGATAGTGAAATTTCACTGACTTAGTCAAAAAAAAAAAAATCATTGAAGTCAATAAGTTTCACTGAAATTATTATAAATCAATGAAATTTCTTTGATTAAAAGTCAGAGAAATTTCATTGACTGAAGATAGCCAACTCAATAAAATTTTGTCAAATTTCTTTTCCAAAATTTCATATTCATCATAGATCTTGTTTGATAGACCTTGACGAGAGCATTTCAAAAATATAATTTTTTTTATTTGAAAATGGAAATCTAAATTAAAAGGTATAGAATTTTTAAGTTTTCAAAAGTTTCAAAAAGTAAAAGACGTTAATATTGATATAAAACACATGGGTATTTTGATCTAATAATTTTGGATGTAAAAGGCGTATGTATTTGAAGGATCTCAACTAGTATACAAGTTTTGGGTGTCTTTTATATCCAAAATTATTGTTATCCCAGGTAGGCAACCCAAGAAAGGAGTGAATTGGGTTATTAAAAAAATTACAATATTAAAAAAAATAATAAGCACAATATTCAAATTTTAGCAAATAAAAAAACAGAACAATAATTATCAATATAAAAGTAAGAGAGCTAGGGAGAGAAAATCAAATACTGAGATTTATAATGGTTCGGCACGCCGAGCTTACGTCCACTCCCCAAGGAACCTCCTTGTGAATTCTTCACTATTAAAATGAATAAATACACCACCAAAGCTTCACCAAGCTTGTGAATTTTACACAGTTCTTACTTTTATTTCTTGAGTTTCACTCAACAATAAATGTCTCACTCTTACAAAATTCTCTCACAAAATAATGAATAAAGATAAAAGGTACTTCAACCCTCTTTTACAATAATTTTCTCACAAAGAGTAGATATAAAAGTGTAAGAACAAAAACAACACTTAGATCTGAAAGTGAAAGAGCAGACTACAAAAAACACTCAAAATTTTGGAGCACCAATATTCTTTTCTCTTCAAGTTCTACCTTTTTTCTTCACACAAAACACTTCCATTTATACACAAAACTATATACCCGTTGGAGGAAAGGACGCTCCTCTTCTGACTTTGGAGTCCCTCCACGTGGGTTTGCAACTGGGGCATGCTCAATATGTGGCTCCATCTTTTCAAAAAGAATAGCAGCTGGTTGTTGGTGCTTTTCCATTTTCAAAAAACAAATCAAACACATATAGGTTTGATTAAAAGACTATGGGTTGCTATCAATGAATAATAACAGCTCATTTTAAAACATTTTACGTAAGAAACAAAAAAAAAAAAGTGCACAGTGATTGCATAGTAATTTTTATATTAAAATATTTGAATGTACATTGATAAATAAAATATTTGTATGTATAGTAAAATCTCTTTTAAAAAATGTTTATGTCAGACATAAAAATATATACCCCTTTCATGATTTTTGTAATGGTTGTAGACATTTTAAATATACTTTAATAAAAATAACCAACTATTTCATGTGGATATATCAAATTTGTCAAAAGAAGACAACTCATCAAATTTGTCAAAATAATATAACCAATCAATATCAAATAATACAACCAATTAATATTAAATTTTTTTAAAGTAATATAATCAATCAATATCAAATTTGTCAAAAGATAAATAGTGATCAGTCGAAAATAGATAAAATTTTGTGTCAAATAATATAAATAGGCATATCAAAAAAATTCATAATTTATCAATTAATATTTTAGACATCATCAAAATTAAACAACATGATTAACAATTTTCTCCTTTTTGATGAGGGCAAGACATGTATGTATTTGGCACAAAATTAAAATCAACAAAATATTTGATTACTCTGCAATATAAGATATTTGATAATTAAAACAGCACATGCATAGCAATTCAAAATCATATTTTTCTTCTTCTTTGACATCATCAAAATAAAATATGGAGATAGGAAGGCTTCAAAGAGGATAAAATTTTCAGTGACCAAAATAAAAATCAGACAAACACAATTGAGAAAATTATCTAATTTGCCAAAAATATAATAACGATTCTTATGTCTTTTCGTGATCATTGTGGGGATTTTGTAGCATCTCCTGAAAATGATGCAACAGCGCCCAAAAGGTTGACAAACAAGAGATTTGAGCAGATATACATCGAGTATTGGATCAGTGGAGTATATAAAAAGTTATATAGATAATATGCAGAGATACTAAATCTTCAAGTGTTCTTAGAAAAAAAAAAAAAAATTTCAATCTGTGTAAACATGTCATTCCTTACCTTAACCATCAATGGTGCTGGCATGCATAAGGTGCCTGTAATGCAGGCAAATGAGAGCTTACCAATAGTGCATTCGCACACTGTAACGCCCCTAAAATAATTACCATAAACTAACTCCAAACACTAGTACCATGTGACATAAATAAAATGAGGAGCTTTCATTAATCAGAGTTAATTTACAAAAGGTGACACATGCAATAAACATTCATAAATCGTTTATCCTAAATCTACAGTGTGTGCTACAAGATGAAATAAGAAATGAAAGCTGAATAGATATACATATGCCCTAATGGCTTATATCTTTCCAAGACCGTTCTTGGTTACAACAAAATGAGTCAAAAGCTCAATACACATAAAGCCCTAGGCTTAAAAAGATAGTGAACACAAAATGAACAAAAGTGAGCTTCAACTCCACAGTCCTCCCAAGCTAAGTCCTTAGCGAAGGCATATCACCTGTACCTAAAAATGATTTTTCCCAAATAGAGTGAACCAAAACCCAGTAGAAACAATCCAACACAATATATGATGATGTGTATATATACAATGCTTGTAAAAAAAATCATTTACAACTATTCGCACACCATGCCATGCAAAGTCTTATATCACAATTGACGTTATCTTAATCCCCTTTTTAACTCAATTCATTTTATCTCAATTCATGAGTTATTTCTGTTTATTACCAACACCCAACTGATGATACAACTCAGAGGTTCTCGAATCAACATAGTCATCACACAAACACTTCATTTGCCATTTTACAGAAATTTCGTCCGCGGGAATCGGCACCCATGTATACACAATGTTTCGAGACTTTCACCCTGGACACACAATCCAACTTAATTTAATGGACTCCATTCCCTTTCTCCTCCCGAATATGGAGTACATCCTCTTTCTCCTCCCAAACATCATACATATACAATGTATTAAAACACAGTCATATTCAATGACAACCAATAAGGAATTAGTTTCAATTCACCTAATTTTCATGCAATTTCTACAACACTCACGGCTATCCTCCACTGATAGCCCAAACAGATATTTCTAAGCAGATATACAACCTCCAAAATAGATAAATTATCTAAATTTCCATAGGCAAGAGGTAATACACATCTAACTCCACCATTTATAATAACATTCACCTAATTTCACATGTCCAATACCAATTTCATTATTTATACAAAATAACCATTTGAAACCTTTTAGGGCGAAACCCCATTTTCATCCAAAACCCAACCCATGTGCCAAAATCAACAAATCCAACACAATACATCCTCATATCGACACTCATAATCACTTTCAACCCCTTTCATTTGAAAACCCTCTTTCAATTTTAAATCAAAAACTTAGGTTTGTCTAAAATCCTCCAAATCCCAACAATCATTCACACAACGACAAATAGTTAAGTTAAAACTCATAGGAGAGTGTAGAAAGTCCCTACCTCAAGTTTAGAAGACCAAGAGAGAAGTGAAGAAACTCTAAAGACACCGAAACTAAGATTGATTTGAATCAAAATGTAACTCTTGAGATGCTCTATCTTTTTAACAAAGGCACAAGGGTGGAGAAATCACTAGATCTAGATGAAAAAGCGAATGTAGGTTTTAGAGAAAGAGAGTCTCATATATAAGGTTTGGAGAAAAGTAGATCTGAAAAAGTGATGTAAAATGCCCTTTTTACGCACAGTCCGCTCGAGCGCAATAATTGACGCTTGAGTGTCAGACACAATAAGTTTTTCCGCTCGAGCACAAGAAGTGACGCCCTAACGCCAAGACACAATGAAACAGGGTAACACCACTCAAGCTTAGAAAGTGACGCTCAAGCGCTGAATACACACTCCCAGTAGTTTTGCAGAGAATAGACCATCGCTCGAGCGCCTACCCGCTCGAGCGTAGAATACACTCTCCTAGTAGTTTTGCAGACCTGCAAAAGTACTGAGAGTTCACAAAGCTCACTCAAGCACAAGAAATGCTGCTTAAGCAGACGAGCAAAATTCTAGGCAACAAAAGGTTTGAACCTGTTCCAAACATGCTCGACACAACCCAATAGCCAAACTCCAGTACGAATAGGGAGGAAAAGACATGAACAACAATATGAAACCATAAAACCCGAGTCCAAAAAATCAAATGGGTCAGGTCAAAATCGGAATCATTATACACATTATTCCAGTCAATGAAAGTCCTAGTGTTTTTGGTAATCGGAATGATATCGATGCTATTAATAACACTATGGCTCTTAGTACACAGGCGATGACTGCGGTTTCTAATATGGCTCAACGACTACAAGCAAGAGTACAAGAAAATCAGCAATTGAAAGAAGATGTGAGCTTATTAAAACAACAACTAGCTGATACTCGTTAGGAGAAAAGAGAGCTAGAAAGGAAAAATTCTTAGTTGGAGAATGCGATGCAATATTATGCAACGGTTATAATGTCAAGACTCATAGAAGTCAAAAATAGAGAGAGGCATATAAAAGAGGCTCATGAAAAGTTGTTGAGAGAAGTGAAACGTAAAAAATCTATGAAGCCTTCTCAAACCGTACATGTAATCGAGCAATAGTTTCTCCTTCTTAAATAAAATTGCAAGCATTTCTCTTTGAAAAAATTGTTTGTCTTTGCTATATAAAAAAAAATAATTGCAGATAAGGAGTTAAAAAAAATAGTTAATAACTATATATACGCCCCCTAAAATTATGCATAGAATATACAAACGCCCTTTTAAGATTTTTTTTTTTTTTTTTTTTGTTAAATTTCAAAACATTACATAATATGAGTCTCCCCGTAAATTAATGCACAAAAAATTACACGAACTGTGATAAATAGATTACCAGTTTATAAAACCAAGGGTCATTAAGATTTGGCTAGAAACAACTACACCAAATACACTAGCATAAAAAAAGAAAATACAAATAAAAACCATATCTTCATACCAGGTAGAAGCTATTATTATTAAATACAAAAGAGTTTGTACCACATACAACCATATAAGAAATATAACAAAGTGCAAAAATAATTTTAATATATTGATAGGGGAAAATATGTTGGCGGATGTAAAATTCGTCGACGGCGATGAAGATCGGTGACAATGGTGAAAAACAGTGATGATGATGTAGATCTGCGTCAATGGAGAGGAACGGAAAGAACAGTGAAGATTGGTAGATTGGAGATAGATCTTGGTAGATCGGTGATGGATTTATGTAGATTTGGGATGGATTTTGGTATATCGGTGAGGGATTTGGCTTGATGATGATGGTGATGAACTGTGATGATAGAGAAGATCGAGGATGGATTTAGATGGATGATGGTGGGGATGAAGTTGGTGTCGAAGAGAGCAGATGAAAAAGAAAAAATAGAGAGTGAGAGCAAGCGAAAGAGACGAAGAGTGGGTAAGAGAGAGAGAGAGAGAGAGAGAGAGTGTGTGTGTGTGAAAAAGAAGCAGAGAGAAAGAGAGAGCGAGAGTAGGACGGTGAGTAAGTGAGCAAAGAGAGAAAGAGAGGATTTATATAATTGTTTTTTTTGTTTTTTTTAATTTTATTTTATTTTATACATAATTATTGTAAGGGAGAATTCATCATACCAAGTTTAGTTCTAATATAATAAAATTGTTCTTCATTAAGAAGCTTGGTAAATATGTTAGTTAATTGACAATGTATAGGCACAAACTCAAGTTCAATGTCACTTTTTAGTACATGATCTCTAAGAAAATGATGCCTTATTTCAATGTGTTTAATGTGTGAGTGCTAAATAAAATTTTTAGAAAGGTTAATGGCACTTGTGTTGTCACATTTTATAGGAATATGATCACAGTGAAGTCCAAAATCTTGAAGTTATTGCTTCATCCAAAGTAATTGTGCACAACACCCAGCAACGGCAACGTATTCAGCTTTAGTAGTTGATAAAGCCATTGAGTTTTGTTTTTGGCAAAACCATGAAATGAGAGAGTGTCCAAGAAAATGGCAAGTGCTACTAGTGCTTTTTCTGTCAAGTCTACATCCCGCAAAGTCGGCATCTGAGTAACCAAAAAGTTTAAAGGTAACCCTTAGGATACCATAATTCCAAATTTAGAGTGCCAACAAGATATATGAAAATACGATTGACTGCGGTGATGTGTGACTCTCTCAGTGCAAATTGAAAATGTGTTAAACATTATATCGGGTCTACTTGCAGTAAGATAGAGTAAGGAACCAATCATACCTTGATATTTTTTTTCATCTACAGGTTTACCTTACTCATCTTTGTCGATTTTTATTGATGTGCTCATTGGAGTTGCTGCAGGCTTTGATGATTCCCTTTCAAACCTTTTGAGTAGATCCTTGATATATTTTGTTTGATTTAAATATATTCTATCATTGGTTTGTTTAATTTGTTGACCAAGGAAATAATTTAACTCTGCCATCATACTCATTTCAAATTCATCCAACATATATTTAACAAACTCTTTGCACAAATTTTCATTAGTAGCACCAAAAATAATATCATCAACATAAATTTGAACAATTAGCATATCCTTCTTTTTTGTTTTTATAAAAAGTGTTGTATCAATTTTTCCTCTAGAAAAACCTTTGTCAAGTAGAAATTATTTAATCTTTCATACCACACTCTAGGATCTTGTTTTAAACCATATAAAACTTTTGAAAGTTTGAAAACATGATCCAGGTATTTATGACTTTCAAACTGGGAGGTTGTTTAACATAAACTTCCTCCGAAATGCACCCATTTAATAAAGCACTTTTAACATCCATTTGATACAATTTGAAATCTTTAAAATATGCAAAAGCAAGTAACATTTTAATAGCTTCAAGTCTAGTAACTGGTGCAAAAGTTTCATCAAAATCAATGCCTTCTTGTTAATTATAACCTTGGGCTACCAATCTAGCTTTATTTTTAATAACAATTCCAGATTCATCCATTTTGTTTTGAAAAACCTATTTTGTTCCAACAACTGGATGATCCTTAAGCCGAGGGGTCAAAACCAAACTTCATTCCTTTCAAATTGATTTAATTCTTCTTGCATTGCAAAAATCCAATTTTCATCTTTTTGAGCATCTAAAAATGATTTTGGTTCGATTTGTGAAACAAATACCAAGTTACCACAAACATTTCTAATAGAGGAACAAGTTTTTATACCTTTCGCTACATCACCTATGATAATGTCTGTAGGGTGGCCATGAGCATACTTTCATTCCTTTGGTAGATTTGATTCATTTTCTAGATGAGCATATTCTTCTTGAAGATTTTTCATTGTAATTTCTTCTTTTTGTTCAGGAGATGGATTTTCTTCATTTGTTATGTAAATGCTTTCCATTCTTGGATGTGTTTCTGCAGTACCACTACTTACAAGATTCTTGGAAATAATGTTGTTAGATTCATCAAAGACAACGTGTTCAGATTCTTTAATAAGTAAAGTTCTTTTATTGAATACTCTATAAACTTTACTGGAATTCAAATAACCAAGAAATACAACTTCATCCAATTTAGCATCAAATTTACCTAAGTTATCTTTATTGTTGTTAAATACAAAGCATTTACAACCAAAAGCATGCATGTGTCTAATATTAGGTTTCTACCTTCCCAAAGTTCATAAGGGGTTTTCTTAATAATAGGTCTAATCATGGCACGGTTTACAACATAACATGCAGTGAAAACGGCTTCAGCCCAAAAATATCTATGTAAATTATTCTCACAAAGTATAGTATGGGTCATTTCTTCAAGAGTTCTATTTTTTCTTTCAAGCACACCGTTTTGTTGAGGAGTCCTAGGGGCTGAGAAATTATGATCTATTCCTAAGTCATCACAAAACATAATAAAATCATCATTTTCAAATTCTCTACCATAATCACTTCTAATGCTACAAATATTAAGATTTTTTTCATTTTGAATTCTTTTACAAAGTTTTGAGAAATTATAAAAATAAAAAAAATAAAAAAAAAGCTTCATTTTTGTGTACTAAAAATAATACCCATGTATATCTAGTATAATCATCAACACAAACAAGAGTATACGATTTTCCTCCTAAACTTAATGTTCTAGATGGTTCGAATAAATCATTATGCAAGAGTTGAAGCAGTTTAGTAGCTAAAACAATATTTTTGGATTTAAAAAAAATTCTAGTTTGTTTTCTAAGTTGGCATGCATCACAAAGTTTGTCTTTTTCAAAACTAATTTTAGGCAAACCAATGACTAACTCATTTTTTGAAAGTTTCGAAATTAAATCTAAATGAGCATGTCCTAATTGTCTATACCATAACCAACCAGTTTCATTTATTGTAGATAAACATTTAACATCAAAATGAGAAGACAAGTTATGCAAATCAAACACATATACATTCTCATATCTATGTCCTACAAACAACGTTTTATTATCTTTAGTGTTCTCAATTGCGCAATGAGTTTTTTTTTAAAATAACTCTGTTACTTTTATCACATAATTGAATAATGCTAAACAAGTTATGTTTTAAACCTTCAATAAGCAAAACATTTTCTATAATAGGAGAAGGATTTTTACCAATACTACCTACACAAATAATTTTTCCTTTACTATTGTTGTCGGAGGTTACATATCTGTCATCCTTTGATTGAAATGTGGCGAACATAACTTTATTTACAGTCATGTGTCTTGAGCATGCACTATTGAGATACCATCTATCGTTATTGGATTTTGTCTTGAAACATACCTACAAAAATTTAATTTTTCTATTGGTATCCATATTTTCTTGGGTCCGTAAAAGTTAGAATTTGATGGAGTTGAAATATCTTTAGGAACCCACATCTTTTTTATTCTAGCAAAAGGATTTCTTTTAATAGGACATGTTGGTGAAATATGACCTTTTTTATCACAAAAATGACACGTGACATGTAAGCGTCTAGAAGAAGCATAAATAAACCATTTTTGAAAGTTGTTTCTTTTGAAAAAGGTTTATACCCAATTTTGACTCTTCCAAATGTATGATTTTGACTTCTAAGAATTTTATCCAAAGTGTCTCTTCCTTAAGTAAATTTTGAAAGAGTATTATTCAAATCTTTTATATTTTTATTCAAAGTAGTTTTCTCATTACTTAAAGAATCGTTTTCAATTTTTAAATCATTTAGTTCTTTTTTTAAAATAGGAGATTCTTTTGATTTCAAATTTTCATTTTCTTCTTTTATCTTTAAATAGTCATTTTGTAACTCTTCAATTTTATTAGATAAAGATTCATTTACTTTTGTTGAATTTGAAAGCAATTTTTTAAGTGCAATATTTTTAATGACAAGTTAGCGAAATTCGTCATGCAATTCTTCAAATGTAGATTGTAATTCATCAAAAAAAATAAGATTCATTATTATAGACACCCCATTTTTGACTACCCTTTAAGACTTGGATGTTCTTACAGGTACATTTGATGATGAGTCTGACTGCTAGCCGAGCGCTCGAAGTCTCTAACGAAATGCCACAGGTTTGAGCATTTCAAACCCTGCATCCATTTTGTCTCATCTTTGGACCATGCCTGGTTCTTCTCAGCCTGAAGTTCCTAATGGCCTGCCGGTCATCCTTGGAGGCTGGCGGCCACCACTTCTCCTTTGCCGGCCATTGACGTGCCTTGTCGACCATCAATGAAGCCTTGCCGGCCACCACTGATGGCCATCATTGTTTGCTGCAGATATTTTGTGATATTTTGTGCCAGCTATTTACACAGATTCATGCATCTTTCTACACATGTGTGGCTAGATGTTTATGAGAGAAATTTGTGTTTTTCTATATATAGAACCCCTCTCTCTTATGTGAAGGGGTTAGAAAATTTTGAGACATAAAATTTTCTCTCTCTCTTACAATTTTGTGCCTAAATGCTTGTTTTCTCTACACTTTTACATACACTACCTTAACCAAAGTTTCTAGTCTTTGAGCTGAGGTAACTTGAGACCTTCTTTGAGCTCTAGAAGGTGGTTTTGGCTTGGATTGTTGGCCAACTTGTGCTTTGCTTCAAAGGTATAACACTTGCCTTGTTTATACTTGTTTTGCCATCCTTTTCAACTATTTTTGGGGCTGGTTTTGAACTGTAAAAAGCTCTATTTATGCGGCTTAAAACTGGTGGTTTGACCCCTTTTTTAGTTAGGGGGTGGTTCACCATTCTTGTTTCTTTGTGTGTAAAGCTTTTGTGCCTTTATTCATCACTTTAAAACCAACTTTTTTGGGTCTTTTAACCACTGAATTTCAGAGGTTTTTCAATGGTAAAAAATTCATTTTGAAGTTCAAAATTGGAGGGGTTAGCCTCTCCTCCTTATGTCTTGTTTGCATGCCTAGTTAGCCTCATGTATTACCTTAATGTTTTAGCATTTTATGGCTCAAGTCCAACATGTTTTAGGCTTTGTTTTGACCTGTTTCAGCTCTGTTTTGCGCTAGTTAAGTCTTTTGAGTCTAGTTTTGCATAGTTGTAATGCAAGTTCCTTCACTAGCTAGTTGTTTTAAGGCTTTAATCATCATTAATTTGAGTTGATTGCATGTTTTAGTGTTTTTTTTACTTCATTTCAGCACTCATAATCTCTTCAATCTCCCTCATTTCTTCACTTTTTGGTTTTTCTTTGAAAGTGGTTTCAAACCACTTGTTTGCCTAAGCGTGAAATAAAGGTGCTACACCTAATGGTTTAGTCCCTTAGGGGGTTCATTACTAACAATGTAATGCCTCTTTTATACCCAAAGCAACTTGTGGTTTGAACCCTCTTTCCATTAGAGGACACTCACCAATGGACTTAATGGATTAAAGGATGATTTGGTAATTAAAATGAGTAAACAAAGTTGATAAGTAAAAGAGGCATGATAAGCATTCTTTGTGTTACATTGCATGTGTTCAAATCGGACGTTAATTTGAACACAAGGCAAATAGGACATTTCATACTCAATAGTGATAAAATATGCCATTTTCCTAAGTCTCCATTGCCCCTGATCATACATGATGGGGTGATGGCTACTTGAGTCTTGTTCTTGCATTTATTAAACTTGCACAAATTGGTTTCACGAGCCATCATGCAATGAAATTGCTTGATTGGTGGTTTTGTGAACCAAATCTTGTCCCTCCTTTGATTTCCCCATGAAAATGAGAGACAAGGTATGCAAACAACCCTTGGAGAAACCCCCTTTTTGCTCTGTTTGTGCTCTGTTGCAGCATGGTGATCCAATGCATCAGTGGCCAGCAGTGGCCGGCAGTGCATCATTTCTGGCCAGCAGTACACCTTTTTGGCCGGCAAAGGGCCGACAGCATCCCTCCATGGCCAGTAGGCCACTGATGTAAATCTCAGCAAAGATTTGGTAAGGTGGAGCAGAAGGTTCTAAAGTATGCTCAACCCTGCAAACAGAGCCTCTCAAGAGCAAAACGGAGGTCTTTTTGAGATGAAAACCGAGCATGTGCATCTTCCACTTCCCGACGTAGAACAGTGCAAAATAGTTTAATGTCTTACATGCTTAGTTTATTCATATCTGTGTTATAATTTAATTAATTAGTTTGCTAGTTAGTTAAAGCGTTGTAATAATTAGTAATTAGCTTAGCTATTTATTCATTTGATTTGTAATATTTAGACTAATTAGCTTAATTAGATTAGCTTAGCTCAGATTAGCTTAACTCTTATTCATTCGAACCCTCCTTCGCGAGGGCGTAATGTTGTAATAAGTGTGCGTACATGTGTGTATGTTTTCTAACCCCACGTCTTTCTCCCTTTTATTTACCGACTTTTAATGGTTAGATTAGGATCATATTTCAACTTAGCATATCACATGCTTGCATCCATTCATTTGTATTGCATGCACTGAGGCTCAGCGCATCATTCAAACTGCATTGTCATTTCAATACTTCTTTGAATACGTGTTTAATCGCATGTTATCAAATCGATTCATATGTCATATTAGTAACTGAGCCTATTAATTGCATTATTGCATGTATTGCATTAGGCATCTTGTATAGTTAGGATCATGCATCTTTCTAACTAGTTTCTGTTTTAGCTTGGAGTACTCAGTGAGTTTTTATGCTTTAGCATACTCGCATAAGTGTGAATATTGCCATCATTAGCAAGCTTGCCATGAGGCTATGTGCTTAAATGCTAAACTACTTGAGTGCCTGTGGATGAAAGCTTGTTGTTTGAATTGGAACGATTTAACGAATGTGCGTTTTAAGCCCACTTTGTTGAATGGCAGATCAGTTTAAAGCCCACTATGTTTGGTGGCAAATCCACATCTTTAAGCCCACTTGAGGTGGCAAATTCAAACAATTTTTCACAAACAAACATAAGTTGAATTATTCCAAATTGAGCAAACTAGTCTATACTTGCTTGTGTGCATCACATAGTAAAGCTAGTTTAAATAACCGGAACAAGAACACATAATGTTTATAAAATATCATGTCATGATTAGTAGAGGCCGATCTTTTCATTAGGCAAGTGAGGGTGCTCAATTCATGACCTTCCCCCTTTGTACCCAAGTTCCAGAGCTAAGGCAACTTTGGTGATGATAGACACGTGGCCTTCGGCACGAGTTAAGGTTTCCTAAACTTACCCAAAATAAAATATTTAGGTGGCGACTCTGTATTTGGGAAAGCAGTCTAATTTTGGCATTATTTGATTTAAAATCGATTTTCCAAAAAGGTTTGCCGAATTTGGACTCTTTGGTGTTTATCAGTTTCACATTGCACTTGTGAGACTAGATTCAAAACCGCGGAAGTCTAAACTGTGAGGCCTTTCTTTTCAAACCTTTCGAAAGGGGGCGTGAAAAAAGGCGAGTCCATAGTTTCTGGCGACTTTGCTGGGGATTTAGAGAACTTGACTCGAACTTATGATATGTTGCTTTATCTACATTTATGTGTTTCTTTGCATTTGCATTTGTATTAGTGCGCCTAAGTCACAGTGTTTGTCATCTACTATTCCTGAGCAGTTTGCCGGAGGCTTGCTTTGAAAAGCTTGCCAAAAGGCTGACCGGTTGCGGGCTCTGCCACAATGGGAACACAACCCTTGGATATGGACTACCGCTGTACCGTTTGATCCTCCTTTCACTTCTCGGTGTTAGGTGTGAGAGGTATATTAGGTAGTCTTGCTAAGGTACCCTTTTTGACCAATCAACCTAGTTACATATTGGAAACCATAGAGACTGTTCCAAATTAGGACAGGTTGCTTACCCAAATGTAGGAATTGTATGAAACCGTTTGTTTTACGTAATGAATCCCTAGCTCCTGACGAAATTAGGACAGGGTAACCTTACCCGATCATAGGGGTGTTTTGGTTCTCACTTGCTTGATATGTGCTTTTAGAGTAAAACTCTGCAGGAATGTATGTATCAGTTGCAAGTCTGGGTATCAGTTTTGTGGCAGAAATCAGTGTTGAGTACAGTTCTCCAGCTTATGATTGCAACTACGTGTTGTTTGTGTCTAAGCCGAGGTGCTGTGCGATTTTTTATTTTTGTTTCATTTTGATTTATTTTCTCTTTGCAAGGTAGTTTTTCACCATTGCTTCAGACGATTCTGTTACCCCCCAAGCACTCTGGACTTGAGTGAGAAGGATTTGCAAGTCTGGGGATCTAGTCAGGGGACAACCAGTGTTTGCTTCACTCCCACCGGTTACTAGACAGAGGAGGATTAGGCAGAATTCACCAATCCAGCAGTCACCTTTTGCATCGCCTATGCCCAGTCAGGCCTAGTCTTCTACTTCTACTCCAGACAGAGAGTATTCGCCAGTTTCGGTAGCTCAAAGTCCTCCAATCAGCATAGAAGATATGCTTCGTCAGCTCCAGCAGACTATTGACACTATGCAACTAGATGCTACCCGCCAAGCTGAGACCACAGCCCGCCAAATCGAGGTTGTCGCCTGCCAAGTAGAAGTAATAGAAAGGCTTCAACAACAGCAGCCACAACCGGCAGTAGCCTCTGCATCCCATGCACCCCCAACAGGAATTTCAGCACCTAGGGTCACAATTAATGTCCAGGAAAATGTGGGCATTCAGGCAGATCCCATCCCACCTCAGACCTCCAAGGCACTAGTTTACCAAATGAAGGCACTTTTTGAATTTGAGGTTGACCCCACTGCATTCAAGGTCAACAAGCTAGAAAAGCTCTTCAAATGGGCTCAGGGCGTGAATTCAATCCCTGATATTGATGATAGATAAACAGATTCCGCAATAACTCAACCAGATAGATTCAATATGCCTCACATAGACCGGTTTGACAGCATTGGGAATCCCATGGTCCATCTCCAGTTATTTTTAGATATCCTACAACTAATGGGTCTCTCCAAACTACAAAAGTTGTCACTTTTTGGCCGGACCCTGTCGAGTATAGTGGCCATTTGGTATGCCAAGCTTGAAGACTCTGTGAAGAGAAATTTGGAGGAAATGGTTGAGGCCTTCATAGCACAGTACTCCTACAATACCCAGATGGAGGTCACTACTCGTGATCTCGAAGCGACCCGTCAAGAGTCGAAGGAGGGTTTCTCGGATTTTGTGACTCTCTAGGGCTAAGGCCTCTATGATGACTATTAGGCCATCCGAAAAGGAACAAATCAGAATGATGGTCCGTAACTTGCAAGGGAGACTATTATGGAAGATGATAGTCTTGCCTTTGTTTACATTTGCTGAGCTCCATGAAATAGGGGTTTAAATTGAGGATGCGATAAAATAAGGTTTGATAGACCATGAGAAAGAACAACCCAAAAGGTCCTTTACACGCAGCTCCATTACAACCACAATTGGTGGCACCTTTGCATGGCCTTCGAATGTAAGCATGGTCACCACAACACCCAAGACTGCCAACCCCTTTGCCGGTACATCAAACACAACTTCACAAACGTCAACCCATCAGGCCCGAGGCCAAAAGGTCTTCACCCCGCTTTGCATGTCCTTATGCAAAGCCCTAGGGGTTCTAATCAAAAAGGGACATCTTAAGCCGTTAGAACAACGCCCACTGCCCGATCCTCTCCCTCCGAAACATAACCCGGCCAAATACTATGCTTTCCACCAACAACATGGTCATGATATTGATCAGTACTTCAGATTGCATCATGAGATTCAAAATCTCATTGATAATAAGGTGGTAACACCTCCTGAAAAACCCAACGTCACTACAAATCCTCTCCCACCATATAACCAAGCCCCTCCACCCCAGCAAATAAACCTCATTCACACACTGTCATCCCTTATGACCCTAGTATATACATCATCTCTTTCCACCTACCTAAGCCAGCCTTGTTCATCCCTGAGAGCACAGACTTGTGCATGATGAGCACATCCTCACTCTAACCCAAACTCGTGGTGGTAACAGTGGAAGATAAAGAGAGGTCAGCCTTGGTGGAGGATACCAGTCCGTTGCCCGAGGGCTCTGAGGACTTATCTAATGAGGTGTACGACCCGAGCTACTATGTTGTGCCAATCAACCAAGCTAAACCAGAAGTGGTGCTACCGACTGGGATGGAGGTCAATGTAGTTTGAGAAAATGGACCAAGTCAGGGATTAGATGATCTAGCCGACCTGGAGAAGGATATAGACAATTTGCAGTTCTTTGATGAGCAAGATGAAGGAGACGTGCATATTAATTGGTTTGATCTGAACGGGTCAATAGACAATTCTGGGTGGCTAAGTAATGAACCCGATATAGATGAGGGAACTGAATCGAAGCTTGGAGAACAGAAAGCGGGGATCGCTGTAATGGCCGGAATGGCCGATAAAAAGGGTAAACTACCGAAATGCACTGGTAAAGAACAATTGGCTCAAGAACTGGGCAATGTTAGCACTGTACATGCAGAACAAGAAGCCACACTAGAGCGATTTGGGCAGGAAATGAGTGAAAGTGATTAGAAAGTTGGAATAGCTCAACGCCCCGTAGGGAATGTTTCTGCTGAGGGAACATTTAGACTGGAACCAGACAATTGCTTGTCAGTTGCAGGAGGAATGTGGTGGGAAGATGATGATCTGCATCTTGCCCATACTGATGAGGATTGGGGTGAAGGCCTTCCTGACAATACCTGGTATATGAAGGAAGTTGACCACATGAAAAGAAGTGGCCGATATTTCAAACCACCGCATCTAGACCAACCCGAGGCATCTGGGAAGGACAAAGAGGTAGAGAAATAGACGGAAAAATAGTTAGAAGAAGAGGCTGTGCTGAAACAGTTGAAGAAGATTCAAGCTAACATATCTATTTAGGGGCTGCTTATGGCTTCGCGAGTGCACAGATAGGCTATACTGACAGCGATGGATAAAGCAAAGTCGTCCATCCACACCACCCCTAAACAACTGGTGGGATTAGTCTTCCCGGGAGGCGCTAGGCTGACTTTGACCTTCTCAGAAAAGGAGTTACCGCCAAAAGGCTCTGCACACAACAAGCCTCTATATATCAGTAGAGTGCTGAGAAAAGTGGGTGGCAGTCGTGTTAGTTGACACTGGGTTAGCAATCAACGTCTGTCTATGCTGCACAGCTTATGCTATTGGCCTGAAACCGGTCGATTTTGTACCTATAGCCCAGGTGATCTGGGCGTATGACAATACAAGCAGAGAGGTGATGGGGATAGTGCAGATCAAAGTATAGGTTGGCCCCGCTCAACTTGATATTGAATTTCATGTCCTGGGTGTTCTAGCCACTTTCAACCTACTATTTGGGTGACCCTAGCTACAGCAAGTAAGAGCTGTATCTTCTACTCTCCACCAAATGCTGAAGTACCCCCATGGAAAATGGATGGCCATAGTCTTCGGGAATTCATCTATACATCCTCCGCCAGAGGTCACTACACCTGTGCTAGAGATTGTACATGGCGAAAAGGATGTTTTCATTTCGGGGTTTACCTTGGCTAAGGCCCCGGGTAGTGCAGAGTATCTTGGCTGTCGATAAGGGCTTCTATGTCAATGCCCAATCTGTGTACTTCATAAACAAGTTGCAACACATGCCCGAAATGGGATTAGGCAGAAGTGACTGGAAAGGCGTCGCTGCATTGGCCGATGTGCCACATAACCCTTATGCCTTTGGTCTTGGCTATACGCCCACCAAAAAGGACTGGGTGAGGAAAGGGAAAGAAATGGCTGAAAGGGCCAGAGCTAAGCAAATGGGAAAGCACTACGAGCTTGTGCACCGACCAATTCGGGGAACCCGGAATTGCTATTTTGTTTGGAAGGAGGAAGACTCCCCATTTTATGGTTTCCCCGAACCCTAGTTCAACTCTGAGAAGCAGCAGGTTCCTGGTTTTGAGATTTTCTTTGACTTGCAGCTGCAAGAGAGTGACACAGAGGAACAAACTGAACTAATTGCTGAGGCTACAAAGAGCACAGAAAGTGATTCCAATAGCAGTGAACTTGAGGTAAGAGCAGCACTGGCATGTCTCCTTTTGGATCCTTAGACCAACTCAGAGAGCTTGGGGGATGACCTAACCGTTTTCATGATCAGAGACCAACCAGGTGTGAACCCTTCCAGTGGTATCTTGGATACATCTGATGCGCCGTCCCTCACTTGGCAGCTAAAGGAGGGCTTCCTGTCCAGTAGCTCCGAGTCGGGTAGTGAGCCGGAATCTGATTCTGCAGAGTCTATGGAGTCGGAATCAGATTCCAGTTCCTCTGAGTCTGAGTTCGGTATTCCTGGGGTTGATAACCTGAATGCTGAGATTTTGTCCAGGTCGTCTTTTTCCTTTTCTTTTGAGTCAATTGTAAATGAGAAACTGGATGAACTGGACTTTATGAATGAGAATGCCATCATAAGTTTTGAGTACTTCTCTATGCCACTTGTATATTGCATTGATCATGACTTTCAAAATTTTAGTGAAAACGACGAGGAAGGCATTTCTCTGGTTTTGAAACATTTGATTGATCGAGAGGAGAAGAGGTTTGTAAAACCCCTTGTTGATGAAATCATTCCAATTAATGTGGGTACTGAGAAGGATCCGCGTCTAATCCAGATCGGGTCCACGTTGTTTTCGGAGGAACGCGAGCGCTTAGTCGCTTTATTAAAAGATTTCAAAGATGTTTTCACGTGGTCCTACGAAGACATGCCTAGAATTGATCTTAAGATTGTATAGCATCGGATCCCTCTTGACCCCGAGGCCCGACCCATCAAACAGAAGCTACGGAGAATACGCCCAGATTAGGCTTTGAAGAAGGAAGAGGTCACCAAGCAGATAGACGTAGGGTTTTTGCTAGTGTCTGAGTATTCGACTTGGTTGGCCAACATTGTTCCGGTGCCGAAGAAAGATGGCAGAATTCGGGTGTGTGTGGATTTCAAAGATCTGAACAAAGTTAGTCTAAAGGACAACTATCCTCTACTGCACATCGATGAATTGGTGGACTTCATCGCAGGTCATGCATTGCTCTCCTTCATGGATGAATTTTCAAGGTATAACTAGATTCTGATGGCACCCGAGGACAGAGAGAAAACCGCTTTCACCACGCCGTGAGGAACCTACTGCTACAGGGTGATGCCATTTAGGTTGAAGAATGCTGGGGCTACCTATCAATGGGCTACAACCACAATTCTACATAATACGATCCAAAAAGAGGTCGAGGTGTACGCGAATGACATGATTGTCAAGTCCAAGGAAAGAAAGGGCCACTACACCGCCTTGAAGAAATTCTTCCAATGGATTAGAGAATATCGGTTGAGGTTGAATCCACAGAAGTGCACTTTTGGTGTAACAACAGAGAAAATGCTAGGTTTCTTGATCACATAGAAGGGCATTGAGGTAGACCCTTCCAAAATCAAGACCATCCTAGAAATGCCACCACCAATGACTGAAAAGGAGGTGCGAGGCTTTCTGGGAAAAGTGCAATTCATAAGACGATTTATTTCAAAATTAACCTTGACTTGTGAACCACTATTTGATCTCCTGAAGAAAGGAAAGAAATTCCAATGGGATGACCGATGTCAGTTTGCTTTTGAGCAGATCAAGCAGTACCTTCAAAACCCGCTCGTATTGTCGCCTCCAGAGCCGGAGAAGCCGTTGATTCTGTATCTTTCAGTAACAGACACAACGATAGAATGCATGCTTGCTCAGGAATCTGAAGATAGAGTGGAGAAAGCCATCTATTACCTGAGTAAGAAGATGTCGGATTATGAGGACCGTTACACTCCACTCAAGAAGGCTTGCTTAGCTTTTGTATGGGCTACCAAGAAGTTAAGGCACTACCTGTTAGCTCACTCTATAATTCTGGTTTCGAGATTAGATCCCATTAAATATCTCTTTGAGAAACCAGCGCTTACGGATAGGCTAGCCCGTTGGTTGCTTCTTCTCTCCGAATTTGATCTGAAGTATGTAACTCACAAGTCTGTTAAGGGGAGAGCGGTAGCAAAGTTCCTGGCAAATCACCCAATGGAAGGGGATGAAGCGGTAAAATACCTGTTCCCAGATAAAGCTATTCTGCAAGTCGAGGAAGTGATTTTGACAATGTACTTTGACAAAGCGTCTAACCAGTACAATTATGGGATAGAGGTGTTACTGATAGCACCCAACAATTCCCATATACCCTTAGCCTTCAAACTCCGGTTCAAAGTATCCAACAATGAAGCAGAATACGAAGCATGTAACGTTGGTTTAGAAGCCGCCCTGGAACTAGGGGCAAAAAGGTTGGACGTCACTAGGGACTCGAACTTGGTTGTGTCTCAAGCAAAAGGAGACTGGAAGGTCAAAGAAGAAAAGATGAAGATCTATCATCAGACCTGGGACGTTCTGATTCCTAGGTTTGAGAAGCTAACATTCACTCATCTACTAAGAGAGAACAACAGGTTCGCTGACGCTTTATCAACTCTATCTTCTATGATAGACATCCTATTTGGAGTCCGGATGCATCCGATCATCATTGAACAGAGATATACGCCAGCCTACGAGTCTATCGCCGCAACAGATGAAGTGCAAGATCAAAACCCTAGGTATTATAATATCTAGAACTTCTTGGAAAATAAGGTTTATCCACTAGGGGCAAATGCCAAAGACAAAAGGGCACTACAGCAGATGGCCGTTCAATTTATCATCTGAGGGGGTAAGTTGTATAAGAAGGGTCATCTGGAAATGCATAAGCTGTGTGTTGACGTAGAAGAGTCGAAGCGCCTAATAGAGGCCATCCATGGGGGAGAGTGTGGATCACACATGAGCGGAGTAATGTTAGCCCGGAAGATTCTCAGGCAAGGTTACTACTGGTCTACCCTGGAGGAGGATTGTATTGGTTTTGTTCGACGATGCCATAAATGCCAAATTCATGCCAATCACATGAATATCCCGCCGTCGAAGCTGTACAACATGACTTCACCATGGCCTTTCTCAGTCTAGGGAATTGATGTCATTGGGGAAGTTACACCGAAAGGGTCAAATAGGCATGAGTACATTCTGGTGGCAATTGATTATTTTACGAAGTGGGTGGAAACTCAGTCATATGCAGTGTTGAAGGCAGTGCATGTGGCTAAGTTCATCCAAAACAACATCATTTGCCATTATGGAGTCCTGAACGAGATCATTTCAAACAATGGCTCCCATTTCAAGAAAAAAGTGATCAACTTGTTGAAGAAATACAACGTGGCTTTTCATAAGTCATTCACTTACCAGCCACAAACCAACGGAGCTGTTGAGGCTGCCAACAAGAACATCAAGTACAATTTGCAGAAAATGGTTGAGACCTACAAGGACTGACCAAACAAATTGCCATTTGCTCTCTGGGGCTACAGAACTTCAATTCGAACATCTACTGGAGCAACTCTGTACTCTCTGGTTTATGGGATGGAAGTTGTTCTGTCGATTGAAATAAAGGTTCCGTCATTGTGAGTTATGGCTGAGTGCCAGATAGTAGAGGCGGATTGGCAGCAGAGCAGGTTCGAAGAACTAATGTTGTTCGATAAGCGAAGGCTGAAAGCACTATACCATGTTCAAGGATATCAACGCAAGATTTCCAGGGCTTTTAACAAGAAAGTTAAGTCTCGGAATCTTAAGGAAGGGGATTTGGTACTGAAAGACAACCGAGCTCCCATCCATGACCCTAGGGGCAAGTTCAGACCCAATTGGACTGGTCCTTACATTATCAAAACTATTTGGTCGGGTGGAGCTGTTATTCTTATGGACCTGGATGGCCTAGAATTTTCCCAACCGATCAACATGGACAAGTTGAAAAAATATTACCCTTGAGAGGCTCACTAGGCCGAAAATCCGGAAAGGCGACCTAGGCAAAAGTTAGAGCACAAAAAATTGGAGAGAGAGAAAAAAAAAAAAAAACAACTGAGCTTGCAAGGTTGAAAACCCAGAAAGGGCGGCCTTAGCAAAAGTTATAGCATAAAAGGAGAGAGTTAATACTCGAGTGAACCCAAACCAAACTACGTAAGGCCTGATTCCTATCTTCGGGATACGTAGGCAACTTCATTTTGAAGCTCAGTCCTAAACACCTCCAAATCAAATGTGTCTATGTGTTTGATCAAGGCATCTTTGTCTGTTTGTTATTTGAAGGTTCGGTTGTGATCCTTACTCTGAAAGAAGAGTTGCCTATAGTGCTGAGAAGTGCTATTCAGTCAAGGGGCAATTTTCCATTTTTTGATTCGGGGTTGTACATCTCAAGGATAGATTCCGTACATGTCAAATTGTGATCCTTATCGAAAATAGTTTTGAAAAGTTTTAATAAAAGCTGATTTTGTTCAAATTAATCCTTTTATAACTTAGACCATTTTTGGACCAAAAGGAAAATTTTCAGTACCCACAACTTCAATTTCATTGATTTCAATACAAAGTTCTCCAACTCTCGATACAAATCAAAGTTGCTTTTATTACATTCAAAAAGAAAACTTGCAAAGTAAGATCAAAGCAATAAACTCGGGGCATAGATGAGTAAGGTGTTCCTGCGTCCCCCGTTTGTGCTCGTGGAAGCTTCTGATGTTAAAGTGGGCCCGGTTTGTGCCTCATCTTTGAGCCAAGTTAGGTACTCACTAGAAAGTGCGCAGTTGAAACTAGGGGCAGGAGCTAGAAACTCTCTTGTTCTCCACGTAGTGGGATATCGAGCCAATTGTGAACCTCGGATTGGGAACGAAGTCGGGTACTCTACTCCCTCTTCTGGGCAAGTCTGGTCATGTCCAAACTAACACCTAAATCGGAACGAAAAGTAGAATACAGAATGTGTCAAGCCAATCAGCTGAATGCCAGGTTGTCGAGCCATATTGTAGCTCATCTTGAGCAGATCAAACCAGGGGCAATGCTAAGTAATGTCAGCAGTAGACCTGTTGCACATCCAATGGCACCACCATCCCTCGTTCGGGAAATCCACTAGCCGTTGGCAAAAGAAATAACCTCGTGCTAATATGCACAGCAAGAATCCACCACCTTCAACCTGTCCATGAGTCATATCTGAGGAGGGATGAAAGAAAAGATAGAATAAAGAATAGAAAGGTGCGTGCTGAGAGAAAAAGTGAGAAAAGGGGCTTTGAGAGAAAAGCAGAGCATGACTACCGAGTGATGTGAGAAACACATATTAGAAAGAGTGGGAAACATTACCTGAAGAAGTAGTGGACTTCCCACAAATTTGGTTGTCTCTCGCCAATGGAAAGCGTAGCCAATGCAACTCTTGCCCTCTTTCAAACCTTGGAATACTTCGATTAGTCGAACGCTAGACCCACCAAAACTAGGGGCAATGAGGAAATGTGCTAGCATGCACAAACAAAAGGCGTGTTCTCGAAAACCCCGCCAAAGAAGATTGCCTCGGTCACCAGCGTCAAAAATCGATGAATCAAGCTAGGAATGTCTAGCTCTCCATTGTGAACCAAGGATCAGGCCTTGTGTGGAGTCAGTCCGCACATCCTTCCCAAAGCTTGGATGTGACCAAAACGGGGCTGAGGCAAGATTTCCTCATTGCGCCAGGACTCCATTAGCACTTGAAATTCTTCGATTGTCGGGCATAGCTCTTGTCCCCCGAAGCTAAAGACATGTGTGATCGAGTTCCAACATCTAGCAGTGGCATGAAGAAATGGAAAACAAAGCAGAGAACGACTCAGTGGGAATAGTGCATTTATGTCAAAACCCCAGAAATTCAGCTTTTTCAAGCCATCTAAAGTGGCAATTCAATCGGAGAGTTTTTCGGTGAAAAATGGCTCCATTTGTGAAGAATTTGCAGCTAAAATGAAGAAATCATGAAGCTCAGCCTTTAGTAGAAAATAAGGTAGTGAGTGAAAGCTAGGTGTCAACAATGTAGAGGTCCTGCACATTGATGGCCGACAAGGCATTATTGATGGTCAGCAAGGCATCATTGATAGCCGGCAAGAGGTACAAATGGCCGACAGGTGGCCGGCATTCACCCCTCATGGCCGACAGTCTTCTTCCCTAACCTGTTGTCCTTCTTTGTGCTAGGAAAGTGTTGAAAACATGTGTTTTGTGTGTTTTAGAGTCCTGTTTTGAGTCTTTACGGGCTTTAGCACGTTTGTTGAGGTCTACTTGTTTTGTTTTGCTTATCAAGTTGTACTTGTACTTGTTTTTGTTTATCAAGTTATTGTTTTGTTGTTTATCAAGTTATACTTGTTGTTTACCGAGTTGTTTTGCTTATCAAGTTGTATAGTGATTTGTTTGTATGTTAATTGTTGGTCAGTTCATTACCTGATTCAGACTATTATGACAATACAAGTATTCGGTTTTCAATGTCAAATTCACTCTCATTTTCATGCAATGTGGTGCTCAACACTCTTTCCAAAAACAAACTTAGTTTTCATTCCGATCATGGTTGTTTTCATAAAAAGTGCAGTACAAGTTTTTAAAGAAAATAAAACTCGTCTGAAACTGTACAATGTGCTAACACTATAAACCAAAAAAAAAAACTAAACAAAAATACAAAGATCAGCGCCAGTCATCTCAGGCTCCAGAGGCCCTCTTCATCCTCTTCCTCGAAGGGGTAGACTCTGCAACATTGTCTCCATCGGTGCCACAGTCTGAATCTAGATCAGAGTCTAAACCGGAGCTGTCTCCACTCTCTGCCTCAGAGCCCTCCTCAGCATCAGCATCCCCACTCTCAGAACCCGAGCCAGCATCATCATCTCCACTCTCTAATAACTTTGAATGTTGACTTGCTCCCTCCTCAACCTCGCTGGTCTCAGTATCATCCTCGCTCAGAATAGGCTCTAAAGGGCCACTCTCAGCTCGGACGCCCCTAGCTCAACCTCGGCTACGTGTTGAAGCCTGTCTCTCTCTCCCTGCTACCAGAGGAGGCACTGCTAGTCCTGGTGCTACTCTTGCTGGCACACCCGATATGGGTGGAATCTGAAAAGGCAGTTGTCATATGTCAGCCACAGTATGCATATCAGATGCAAGTATGGGGCAGAATGAGTATATGCTGAAGTCAGGTACAGAGTATGAATACAGTATGGAAGTGCAGTATTTCAGATGCAGTGTATCAGTGCAGTGTGGGGAAGTTCTCATGTCAGTTTCAGTGTGTCAGTGGAAATTTGATGACTGGAATGTAAGAAAACTGAAGAAATTACCTGAATGCCATGGAAGCCGAGCAGTACCTCCCTCCTTAATATCATAACCTCAAATGAGGCTAGTAGCTTAAGCAGATCCTCGGTATATCCTGGAGGTGCCTGCAAATGTATTGGGAATGATTAATGTCCAGAACAAGCAAATATCAAAAAGAGATGGGAAAACTAAAAATGTGGTACATACCGGAGGTACATCCTAGGCTCTAGTGTATCTATGCCCAACTGTTGCGGGCTCAATCGGGATCTGATAGGCCTCCCTAGTATACCGCCAACATGTGAGTACAATAGGCAGCTCTGGTCACCCGGTCCCCTGCCTCACCTGAGGAGCCCCCTTATCACGGGCTCTGCTCACCCGGGTCGCTTTATGTCTCCTTCTCGCGGTTGGAGCTCTCACTCCCTCACCCCCGCGAACACCGATTAGAGGCGGTATCAAGTGTGTCTGGATGAAGGCTGCGTAGTCGCCCTCTACACGGAAATACTCTACCTCTAAGCCTACCATGAACTGGATCACCTCTTCGGCAGATAACGTATATGTCGCTCTCATGGACACTGGCGGTGCCATCGGTATGAACTGAGCAGGCAGGTCCATAGTCTGGCACATGAAGCACTTACCCAAGAACCAGGCTCGACAAATCAGGCCCTCAAGTAGAATATGATAGCGAGAAATGCCCAAGCCACATGGTACTGGGTTCAAAGCTCTGTTGGCATCACGGCCCAGGGCTGCCATGTGATCTGAAATGGAAAATGAACAGGTTATTAGTCGCTGTCAGTTACTAATGTATGAATCAAAACAGCTGTAAAGCAAAAATGACTGTGTTTTGATTTACCTCGTGCGCCGCTACCATGTCGAAGTACTAACAGAAAAACATGAAGGGCTTACGAGTCCTACAACGGAGCTGGCCGTTGTATACTTGAGAAAAGAGGACCGTCAATGGAATCTCATCTACAGGCTCTGAGGTAATAGTCGGGAAGTATGCGTACACCTATAGCTACAGGGAGAATACAGAGGTATGTAATCAATAAAGTATGAATAGATGTAGAAAGCGCAAAGCAGAAAGCACATAGTATAAACAAATGTAGAAAGTGTAAAGCAGAAAGCACACAGTATAAACAGATGCAGAAAGTGCAAAACATAAAGCACATGCGTTGAACGGATGTAAAGCAAGAAATGCTGAGCAGAAAATGTAAAGTATAAGAAGAGAATTGAGAAATATACCTCCCAGGCTCGCCAGTAGCCTCCAACCAAGTTCCCTCGCAGACAGGAGAAAGAACTCATATATCTGTATAATGTGGTGAGGCCGGCTCCACCACAATCATAAAACTGGACTCGAGGAAGAGTCACCAAGGCACTCAACAAATATAGGCCCACGGTGTTCTACCTGTTTGAAAACATGGTGGTACCGAAGATGAACATCAGGAAGCCCCTGGCATACTACTCTATCTCCTCTATCGTCTCGGGCTCGGTCCCCTTGAACTGCTCCTCGAACCAAGTGTATCGCACCATGCCTGGCCGGTATATCGGTGGATGTGCCCCAAGCAACTCAAGCCAGGCTGCCCTCCACTCCTCCATGTCTGGATCAAGAGGGATCGGATCACCCCTATGCCTAAGCCAGTGATCATGGCAAAGTCGTAAGGAGTCATCGTCATCTCTCCTATGGTGGAAAAGTGGAAGGAGTTGGTGGTGTCCTACCACCTCTCCACCAGTGCTCCTAAGAGAGGACGGCTCCCGGTAACCCGAGTCAAGCTGGAGCAGAAGAGGCCGAAGCCTGCCTCGTCAACAATGTCACAAACTCCAATTGGGAGCTCGTCATACCAATCTCGAGCAGTCGTCGCACCATAGCCCCTAAAGGCGCAAGAGGGATTGTTCATTTTGGTTAAAAACATTCGGGTGCGTCCCAGGGTTTACACTGCTTCTTTCGGGTAAAAAAACATTCGGGTGCATCCCGGTGTTTACACTGCTCCTTTTGGTTAAAAAAACATTCAGGTGCGTCCTGGTGTTCACACCATCCTTGTTTTCTTCCTCATGCAACGTGTTAAGATCTTGTTTGACATCTCCAGTATGCCTGATGATTTTGTTGCCCTTCGTCTTTCCTGTGCGTCGCGTAGTTAAGCTTGTATAATTTTCTTACATCCTTTCTGCATGAAATGTGGTTTGGCTCGTAATTCTGATGCGTGGCTTGTTTACTTGCTTCTTCTTATGATTGAGATTGCTGTGCTCTATTTCAATTTGTTTAACTGTGGCATTTTCATTGTATTACGTTTGCATTTAAATGTTTCATTGTACAATCTCATTGCACGATCATTGTCACGCCCCGAACCCGCCCCTAGAAGTTCGGTAACGAGACCGGCCAGTAATCCTAGATTACCACAGGCCTTCCTGTACAACACATAAATAAAACGGGGCTCGCGGAAGCGAAAAGAAAACTAATAGTCCAAGAGCTGTGTACTTATATGAACAAGCATTACATGCCAAAAAATAATGTTAATTTACCCACCAACTACACATGACATAAACCAAGTCATATACAAAACATAAATATATGCTACAGATGCAAGACAAAAGAAAAGCTCTCAAAACGGCCTTCCAGGCCTAGCTCCGGCTCGGAGCACTCAAAACGGTAGGCTTTCAAAACGGCGGCTCGATCCGAGACTCCGCCTAGGCTTGGCTCCCAGATTGCTCACCTATAATACATAAATACAAACAATGAGCTAAAGCTCAACAAGTAACATTAAAGTAAAGGGTTAGTGAACGAAGTCTGACATTTTATAAAACCATAATAAAACAGTCATAAACATACTTCAGTCATTCGTCATTATAAGAACATACATAATGGCATACTCCATAGAACATAACATGTGTCGACTAACGACTAGAGTAACCGGTCCCGGACACCGATTAAACACATACCGAGATCTAAAGAACCGGTCATGGGCTTGTCCTTCCATGCCGCCCCCATGACTCATGACGCATGGGCTGCATGTTCTCGCCCATGACTCAACTGACTATGGATGCCATACTAGGTTTGCAATAGAACATTCGTTCTCAGAAAACATTCTCATTTCAAAACGTATCATATCATAGCACTTTTAGTACATAATTTCATAATAACATATCTTTACAGAAATGTCACTTACAGTGGGTTTCCAAACCGATGGCACGGTCTTCTCAATTTGACCTGCAACAATAACATTATAGCACATTTATCAATATACATTATCCTTAATCATGCACATCATTCCTTTCTTTACTTTATTTCATGTTCATTCATTTCAATCTCATGTAATTCATACCCGTCTCATGCTCATAAGGTGATAAACGATGCAATTAATATGTAGAAATCATGTAGTTCATTTCCACAATTTCACTGAAAATAGCCTTCGCCGGCGCCCACTTGTCGCCGAGCGGATCAGAACCTATCCTAAACCGCCTGGAAGGGTGATTTCTACGCTGAAGCTTATCTCCTTTCGCGACAAAGGTAAAAAGTCCGAAAATCTGGAACTCTTTCTTGAATCCATGGCTCCCTTCTTCCTTTACAAAATCCATTCCCAATACATGAAATCCAAGTCTCAAAACCATTTAAAAACCAACTTGCTTTAACCCATGTGAATCCTATACAAAATTGAACCCATAACTAAGATGAAAAATCATAATCATGCATATACAAACTTCATGTCTGTACATCCATGGAGGCTTCTTCCTCAATATACAAAATAAACATGATTCACACTATCTAAGGCCATAATCTTGAGTTCAACATGCAAAATACCAAGAATCCACAATCCATTTCATGAAGTTAGAGAGAATTTCTTACCTTGAGTTCTTGATTTTCCCTTTCTTCCTCTTCCTCTCTTGGTCTCTCTCTCTCCCACGACTTCTCTCTTCTCTCTCTTTTCCAGATTTTCTTTCTCTTGTGGAGTCAAATGAGTCAAAGTCCTTATCTATAACCATATATATCAAATAAATAGCTTATACCCAAAAACTTGAGCCAAACAAGCCCTCTGAATCGAGGCAAATGAAATTCCTCAATTTATCATCCCAAATAGTTCCAAAAATTCCCGGTAACACATAGGCGTGTTCAATTTCATTTTCTAAACCCATTACGGTTGTCAATTTCAGTCCCGAAGTCGTACTTCCAACAGATATTTATCTAATTCGAACAGATTTTTTTTTCAATTAAATCACGTAAACACATAATTAATTACTGAAAATGACATCATACGGTTCTGGGTCGTTACAATCATAAGTTATGTTCTTACATCATGCATATCATTTGCATCTTGCCCCAGAACTACGCTAGTTTGATTCCTTGTAAAGGGAATACGTAGGCAGCTTGCGGGCGCAACCATTTGTTTTTTTTTTTTTTTTTTTGACTTGATTGTTTGCCCAAGTCTTACAGCCTTGTCAAAATGGGTCATCTCTGGGCTTTGACATTCACCCACGTCATTTCATGACTCCGAGCTCTGTCAAAAAGGGGCAACTATAGACACCTCATTTTTTATAGCCCTTTAAGACTTAGATGTTCTTGCAGATACATATGTTGATGATTGCTCACTGAGTGCTCGAAGTCTCTAGCGGAATGCTACAGGTTTAAGCATTTCAAACCCTGCATCCATTTTGTCTCATCTTTGGACCATGCCTAGTTCTTTTCAGCCTGAAGTTCCTGATGGCCTACCAGCCATCCTTGGAGGCTGCCGGCCACCACTTCTCCTTTGCCGGCCTGAAGCCTTTCCGACCACCATTGATGGCCGGCCAGCCATTATTGTTTGTTGCAGATATTTTGTGATATTTTGTGCCAGCTGTTTGCACATATTCATGCATGTTCCTACACGCGTGTGGCTGGATGTTTATAAGGAAAATTTGTGTTTTTCTATATATAGAACCCCTTTCTCTCATGTGAAGGGGCTAGAAAATTTTGAGACATAAAATTTTCTCTCTCTAGATTTCTCTCACTCACTTACAATTTTGTGCCTAAGTGCTTGTTTTCTCTACACTTTTACATACACTACCTTAACCAAAGTTGCTAGCCTTTGAGCTAAGGTAACTTGAGACCTTCTTTGAGCTCTAGAAGGCGGTTTTGGCTTAGATTGTTGGCCAACTTATGCTTTGCTTCAAAGGTATAACACTTGCCTTGTTTATACTTGTTTTTTATACTTGTTTTGCCATCCTTTTCAACTGTTTTTGGGGCTGGTGTTGAACTGTAAAAAGATCTATTTTTGTGGCTTAAAAATGGTGGTTTGACCCCTTTTTTAGTTAGGGGGTGGTTCACCCTTCTTGTTTTTTTGTATATAAAGTTTTTATGCCTTTATTCATCACTTTAAAACCAACTTTTTTGGGTCTTTTAACCACTGAATTTCAGAAGTTTTTTAGTGGGAAAAAACTCATTTTGAAGTCCAAAATTGAAGGGGTTAGCCTCTCCTCGTTATGTCTTGTTTGCATGCCTAGTTAGCCTCATGTATTAGCTTAATGTTTTAGCTTTTTGTGGCTCAAGTTCAGCATGTTTTAGGCTCTATTTTGACCTATTTTAGCCCTGTTTGGGGCTAGTTAAGTCTTTTGAGTCTTGTTTTGCATAGTTGTAGTGCAAGTTCCTTCACTAGCTTGTTGTTTTAAGGCTTTAATCATCATTGATTTAAGTTGATTGCATGTTTTAGTGCTTTTTCTGCTTCATTTCAGCACTCATAATCTCTCCAATCTCTCTCATTTCTTCACTTTTTGGTTTTGGTTTTGCTTTGAATGTAGTTTCAAACCACTTGTTTGCCTAAGTGTGAAATGGAGGTGCTACACCTAATGGTTTAATCCCTTAGGAGGTTCATTACAAACAGTGTAATGCCTCTTTCATACCCAAAGCAACTTGTGGTTTAAGCCCTCTTTCCATTAGAGGACACTCACCAATGGACTTAATGGATTAAAGGATGATTTGGTATTTAAAATGAGTAAACAAAGTTGATAAGTAAAAGAGGCAAGATAAACATTCTTTGTGTTGCATTGCATGTGTTCAAATCGGACGTTAATTTGAACACAAGGCAAATAGGACATTTCATACTCAATAGTGATGAAATATGTCATTTTCCTAGGTCCCCCTTGCCTTTGATCATACAAGATAGGGTGATGGCTATTTGAGTCTTGTTCTTGCATTTATTGAACTTGCACAATTGGTTTCACGAGCCATCATGCAATGAAATTGTTTGATTGGTGGTTTTGTGAACCAAATCTTGTCCCTCCTTTGATTTCCCCATGAAAAGGAGAGACAAGATGTGCAGACAACCCTTGGAGAAACCCCCTTTTTACTTTGTTTGTGTTGCAGCATGGCGATCCAATGCATCAATGGCCGGCAGTGCACCACCAGTGGCCGGCAGTGCATCATTTCTGGCCGGCAGTACACCTTTTTGGCCGGTAGAGGGCCGGTAGCATCCCTCCATGGCCGGCAAGCCACTGATGTAAATCTCAACAAAGATTTGGTAAGATGGAGCAGAAAGGTTCTGAAGTATGCTCAACCCTACAAACAGAGCCTCTCAAGAGCAAAATAGAGGTCTTTTCGGGGCAAAAACCGAGCATGTGCATCTTCCACTTCCCGAGGCAGAGCAGTGGCAGCATAGTTTAATGTCTTACATGCTTAGTTTATTTGCATTTGTGTTGTAATTTAATTAATTAGTTTGCTAGTTAGTTAAAGCGCTGTAATAATTAGTAATTAGCTTAGCTAGTTATTCTTTTGATTTGTAATGTTTAGTCTAATTAGCTTAATTAGATTTGCTTAGCTCTTATTCATTCGGACCCTCCTTCGCGAGGGCGTAATGTTGTAATAAGTATGTGTGCGTGTGTGTATGTTTTCCAACCCCACGTCTTTCTCCTTTTTATTTACCCGCTTTTAATGGTTAGATTAGGATCATATTTCAACTTAGCATATTGCACGCTTGCATCCATTCATTTGTATTGCATGCACCGAGGCTCGGCGCATCATTCAAACTGCATTGTCATTTCAATACTTCTTTGAATACATGTTTAATCGCATGTTATCAAATCGATTCATATGTCATATTAGTAGCTAAGCCTATTAATTGCATTATTCCATGTGTTGCATTAGGCATCTTGTATAGTTAGTATCATGCATCTTTCTAACTAGTTTATGTTATGGCTTGGAGTACTCAGTGAGTTTTTACGCTTTAGCATACTTGCATAAGTGTGAATGTTGCCATGATTAACAAGCTTGCCATGAGGCTATGTGCTTAAATACTAAACTGCTTGAGTGCCTGTAGATGAAGGCTTATTGTTTGAATTGGAACGATTCAACGAATATATATTTTAAGCCCACTTTGTTGAGTGGCATATCAGTTTTAAGCCCACTATGTTTAGTGGCAAATCCGTATCTTTAAGCCCACTTGAGGTGGCAAATTCAAACCATTTTTCGCAAACAAACATGAGTTGAATTGTTTCAAATTGAGCAAACTAGTCTATACTTGCTTGTGCACATCACATAGTAAGCTAGTTTAAATAACCAGAACAAGAACACATAATGTTTATAAAATATCATATCATGATTAGTAAAGACCGATCTTTTGATCGGGTGAGCAGGGGTGCTCAATTCATGACATTCCCCCTTCGTACCCAAGTTCTTGAGCCAATGCAACTTTGGTGATGACGGACACATGGCCTTCGGCACGAGTTAGGGTTTCCTAAATTTTTCCAAAATAAAATATTTAGGTGGCGACTCTGTATCTGGCAAAGCAGTCCAATTTTGACATTATTTGATTTAAAATCCATTTTTCAAAAAGGTTTGTCGGATTTGGACTCTTTGGTGTTTATCAGTTTCACATTGCACTTGTGAGACTAAATTCAAAACCGCGGGAGTCCAAATTATGAGGCCTTTCTTTTCAAACCTTTCGAAAGGGGACGCGGAAAAAGGCGAGTCCACAATTATTTACCTCATCATTATCTCCAAATTCCATTAGGCATAGGTTAGCAACTTCACTATTGTTGTTGTCATTTTCTGAATCACTTTCGTCACTATCTCTCCATGCAACAATCATGGCTCTTCTTTTGTCTTTCTTGTATTGTTTCTTGATTTCTAGACAATCAGCCTTGATGTGACCAGGCTTGTTACACGCATAACAAGTGATTTCAGTTTTCTTATTATTTTCTCCTTTTGTACAATCTTTTCTACTATATTCTCCTTTGTTAAAATCTCTTTTGAAAAATCTTCTTCTTCCTTGATTCTTTTTCATAAATTTCTAGAACCCTTTTGTTAAGAAGGCCATTTCTTCATCATCAAATTTTGAATTTTCTTTATCCTCCTCTTCATAAGTAGCAGTGGTTTTGAAAGCTATCCCCTTCTTTTTCTTACTGTCTTTTTCTTCATCTCTTTCTTTCATTATGAGCTCATGTGTAAGAAGAGATCCTATTAGTTCCTCCAGACTTGGCTTTGATAAATCTTTGGCTTTTGTGATAACAATGACTTTTGTCTCCCAACTCTTAGGTAATAACCTGAGCACTTTTCTTACAATTTCAACATTAAAATATATTTTATCAAGAGATGTTAAACTATTTATAATATCAGTAAAATGGGTAAACATTTGAGTAATGGTTTCATCAGGTTTCATTTTAAATAGTTCATAATTGTGGACTAGTAAGCTGAATTTAGACTCTTTGACTTGATATGTTCCTTCATGAGTTACTATGAGTTTATCCCAAATTTCTTTTGCAGTCTTGCATGTATAAATTCTATTAAACTCGTTGGCATCTAAGGCACAATACAACATATTTGTGGCTCTAACATTGACTTGAGCCATTCTCGAGTCCACTCATCTTAAGGTTTTAGTACCTTTTGGCCATCTATGGTTTTGGTAGGAATTTTTGGACCATTAAAAATAATTTTCCCGCACTCATAATCGTTAGATTGTATGTGTATGGTCATCCTAGTTTTTCAGTAGGTAAAATTGGTATCGCTAAACAGTGGTGGTCGATTGGATGCTTGTCCCTCAGGTAAAGAATAGCTAGGAGTTGCCATAATTTACTACTAGGAGTTGCCATAATTTACTCTAAGACAGTTAAGTCAAAATTAGAGTCCTTGCTCTGATACTAATTGTTATCCTAGGTAAGCAACCCAAGAGGGGGTGAATTGGGTTATTATAAAAAATTACAATATCAAAAAAATAATAATAATAAGCACAATATTCAAATTTTAACAAATAAAAAAAATAGAACAATAATTATCAATATAAAAGTAAGAGAGATAGGGAGAGAAAATCAAACACTGAGATTTATAGTGGTTCGGCACACCGGACCTACGTCCACTCCCTAAAGAACCTCCTTGAGAATTTTTTCACTATCAAAATGAATCAATACACTACCAAAGCTTCACCAAGCTTGTGGATTTTACATAGGTCTTACTATTATTTATTGAGCTTCACTCAACAATAAATGCCTTACTCTTACAAAATTCTCTCATAAAATAATGAATAAAGATAAAAGGTACTTAAACCCTTTTTTATAATAATTTTCTCACAAAGAGTAGATATAAAAGTGTAAGAACAAAGACAACACTTAGATCTGAAAGTGAAAAAGCAGACTAAAAAACACACTCAAAATTTTGGAGCACACATTTTTTTCTCTTCAAGTTCTGTCTTTTTTCTTCACACAAAACACTTCTATTTATATACAAAAATATATACCCGTTGAAGGAGAGGACGCTCCTCTTCTGACTTTAGAGTCCCTTCATATGGGTTTGTAGCTAGCTGGGGCATGCTCAATATGCGGCTTCATCTTTTCAAAAAGAATAGCAGCTGGTTGTTGGTGCTTTTCCATTTTCAAAAAACAAATCAAACACAAGTAGGTTTGAATAAAAGGCTATGGGTTGCTATCAATGAATAGTAACAGCTCATTTTAAAACATTTCACGTAAGAAACAAAAAAAAGTGCACAGTGATTGTATAATAATTTTTATATTATACATTGATATTTCCAATAAAATATTTATATGTATAGTAAAATCTCTTTTAAAAAATATTTATGTCAGGCATAAAAATATATCCCCTTTCATGATTTTTGTAATGGTTGTAGACATTTTAAATATATTTTAATAAAAATAACCAGCTATTTCATGTGAATATATCAAATTTGTCAAAAGAAGACAGCTCATCAGATTTGTCAAAATAATATAACCAATCAATATCAAATAATACAACCAATTAATATTAAACTTTTTTAAAGTAATTCAATCAATCAATATCAAATTTGTCAAAAAATGAACAGTGATCAGCTGAAAACAAATAAAATTTTGTTTCAAATAATATAAAATATGTATATCAAAAAAATCATAATTTATCAATTAATATTGTAGACATCATCAAAATTAAACAACATGATTAATAATTATAATATTAGGAATCTTAAAAAAAATTGTGCATATATTTGATCACTTAAAAGTTTTTGTTTGTTGACTTAGCCTAAAATTGATTATGATTTTTTGCCTATAAAAAAAATAATCTAATGAAATTTATTTCAAGAATATTCAAAAGACAAAAACATATTTACATTATCACTTCTCTTTTTTTGTGATGCCCCGAATCTGCACTATTGGTTACAGTCAAGGGAGAGTCACTAATGAGTCCTATGGTCAATAACTAAGTAAGATCCCAGATCGTCGGAGGAGTCAAATTAGCCTCCCTTCTAAGTCTAGCTTTCTTAGGCAGCGCACTACCTTTTTGACAGATCTTAAAAGGTATTGACACAAGGTCTCATAAGCAATGTAGAGATAGGCTTAGTATTACAAAGTAAATAATTATTACAGCGTCTCAAATTTTAAACTTTCAAAACGAGTTCCATTACTAATACAATCCAAAAAGAATAAATAATAGCACAATTAGACTAATGAACGAAATGGTTCCAAACTTTCTCTAAGGAAAACTTAAGTCTCCAAATGTCTTTGACTCTTTGTTGGCTTCGTACGTTTCTTCGATACCTGGCATGAAACACCATGAGTTTTGAATGCCCAGTAAACGCACACACATCCCATCCCTTTTTTCCAATCCAATGCACCATCACAATTATAACAAGCAAGTAATGAAGCATGATAATCATTTAATAATAAAGGATTACAAGGTTAGATGTTAGAAATCTAGAAATCCCCCAAAGAGACTTCGTCCTCCCAACCACAAGAATCGGATGCGGATTATTCGGTATGCCCCCTTTTTTGCTGCTTTGTTGCAGAACTAACCTCGGATGCCTACCAACGGTTATATACTGCGTAGCGCCAACCGTAGGGCCTCAAAAGAGACGGCAATAATGGGCCTTGCCCAAATCCCTCCTTACACCAAATACCTAGAGTTCGAATACAACCGCTCCGTTCAAGGGTTCCGAAAATCACTTGCGCAAGACTTTAACTTCCAAATAGGGAACGCATCCCCATCAACCAATCAATATCTTAGTAATCTTGTCCAAAAATTCGCAATCCATTTCCACCCATTAAGTTTCCCATTTGAGTTAGATAATTTAAGTCAGAGTTAGGACATGCTCTTGAAACAACATCTATTGCACAAGTTTGAACAACTAAATAGCACAATTAATAAGGTTACAACACATGAGATTCACATATGAAGATAGGCACAAGTAGTTCTAGGCATATTCAAGTAGTTAAGGGAATAAATTCGCACATGAATATAATTTCCAGATTTGCATAAGTGTGAGCACCATCGAAGGATTAAAATAAAATACATAATCCCTATGAAAAGTGAAATATCATATCGAGATATGATCATAAATTAATAAGCATATTTATGAACACAATAGCATGAAATACCAATGCCAAATAGAAATTTCAGATTTGGTACCCGTTACAGATTAAAATCGAAAGGGTTGTTAGAGATTTTTACCGAACTCGGCCTTCGTATGGTTTGTAGAGAATTTAATCTAGTTTTCAGAACATGTTTCGGAAATGTAATAGCTTTTCTAGATTTTTAGTTATTTAAGAAATGTTCCAGCGCTGTCCAGATTTGTCGACCATTACGAAAATCAGATTTTCTTACAAACTGCTCACTCCTTTTCAATGAAATCAATTTTCCTTGAAAACTAAATTCTTAAGGAAGATTTTGGAATAAAAATGAGGTCTAGAATATTTTTCTAGGTTTTTCTAGAATTTTTGAAAGTTGGCTATAAAAACAGATTTTTAATGTACAATACTCAAAAACAAGAGGATTTGTGAGAAGAGAGATCCACTAGGGGAAATTTTTCTTCCTTTCTTTTGTGTGATGAAAACATGCTAAATAATAGATATTAAACTCAGAAATTTATCTTGGAGGTGTGCCTTTGGAAAGTTTGAAAGATTGGTATGAAAAAGATAGTTTTGTACCGATTAAGGGAAACTACAAGAAGAGTAGAATCATGGCTCAACTCTTTTTATTTTTAACACAAGGAAATCATTAAAACACATCTAAAAACAATGTTTAGAACCCTTAAGAGCATGTATTTGAAAAAGAAAAATGAAAGAGAGAGTTGTGTTGTGGCTTACTTGCCAGGCTAGGCCAAGTTAAACAAGATTGCTCTCATCTACTTTCCTCTCCCTCTCAAGACTTTTCTCCTACTCTCCTTTCTCTCCTCTAGGCCAAATGTAGGTGTGTGTGTGTGTGTGTGTTGTTTGTGTATGCTATGCTAAGAGGTTGGTTGTATATATAGGCAAATTTGGTGTGAAAAGACACAAAGGCCCACTAGTTGGAATTGGATTGAAAAGTTTGGATTTACTTGGAGTCTAATGTAATAGGGAGTGATTAGGGGACTTAATTATGTGATTAGACAAGATTTATTTAGTCTCTAGTTGGAATGGAACTAGGTTGGGGACAAAATCCCTAGATTTAAGAGTACTTGGTACTTTTACTTCTAGAATGCCATGATTACGAGTCTTGAAAATTGATCCCTCACACTCTCCTAGGTTGGCCGCCCATGGGGAAGGGAAATGGGGAATATTTTATTCATTATATGAGTACTATGGACATATTCCCAATGCATATATAGATCCACAAATTGATTTGGTGGTACTACAGTATAAAAAGTACATATACTAGTTTGGGGCAAATCTTAAAATTAATAAAAGAAGTGAGGGCTTAGAATCAAACTTATATATTGGAACCTTATTCATGTAGAATTAAATTAAATTAAGATAAGGAACCTAATTTGGCTAGGATATTCTTATTCCGATAAAAATTAAAAATGCTAACCGGCAAGGCTCGAAATAATTTAAGAAACTAAGAGGCTTTAAGGAAATAATTCAAACGTAAGGGTTTTTTAAAAAAAAATACATTTTTCAGGGGCTTCACATTAAATGTAATGGAATGAGGGAGCATTAGAACCTTAATTATGTATTTAATTATGATCTAGTTAGGTTTAGGGCTAATGTAAATACCTTCTAGTTGGAAGTACACACATATATAGCAAATCTTTATATGTACCAAGGTCATTATTGCTCCAAGATTTCAAGGGATTTGTTTGTACTAAAGTACAATGATTATAACCTAGGAGGTATGATGTCTAGCCATGTGATGGTGAATTGATGGACTTGTTTCATATATATATATATTGTGTACAAATCTTGGAAATTGAAAAATATAATGTTAAAAAGATTTTTTGGGTACAAGTGTATATATAAATATATAATGGTACTTGTTTGGGGTCAATTTGTAATTTAATAAAAATGTGAGGGCTTGGGCTCAGTTAATAAATTAGTGTTAGGAAAAATAATTCGGTTTGTATTATCTTACTTTGAATTTAAAGGTAAATAACCGAATGAAGACTGTGAAAACCGAATGTTAAGGTTTAGAGCGATTAATCTAAAATTTGAGAGTTAAATAATTAATATTAGAGTGTTAGAAATGATTTCTAGGCTTCCAGGGTCGATTAGGGTTCGTATGGGTTCGTCCATGATGCGTTTTCGATCCTAGGGTTTAATTTGCAAATAATAGACGAACTAAGGGCTTTATTATAATAACTCAAAATTTTGGGACCTAATAAGGTTTACAAAAGTTAGGGGTCTCACATTTTTGGTTTACAAAATTTATTTCAAGAATATTCAAAAGACAAAGAAATATTTACATTATTATTTTTCTTTTTTGGTTTATGAAATTTATTTCAAGAATATTCAAAAGACAAAGACATATTTACATCATTACTTTTCTTTTTGGTTTTTTCTAGACACGTCTGATTGGTCAAAGGTTTCCACTTGAGTGAAACTCAAATTGATTTGATTGATCGAGTATTTTAAAAATATAATTTTTGTTAAAAATGAACATCTAAATCAAAAGTTACATTTTTAAGTCTTCAAAAATTTCTAAAAGTAAAAGACGTTAATGCTGATGTAAAACACAAAGGTATTTTGGTCTAATAATTTTAGATGTAAAAGGCGCATGTATGTGAAGGACCTTAACTAATACAAAAGTTTTGAGTGTCCTTTATCTCTTAAAATTATAATATTAAGGACCTTAAAAAGAACCATGCATATATTTGATCACTTAAAAGTTTCTATTTGTTGACTTAGTCCTCGTTTGGTAAATATTTTGGAGCTAAAAAAGCACAAAAAAACAAAATAGGCTATATAAGCAAATAAGATAAAATGTCACATCCAAACCATAATCATTACACTTTTTCTCTCACAAAAATCAAAAAAGCCCAAAAACAAAAACCAAACGAGGGTAAAAAAGTCAGGCTAAAAAAGTCCCAACACAAAAAAGTTAGCTACCGTAGCTAATGTCAAACGAAGCTTTAGCCTAAAATTGATGATGATTTTCTACCTATAAAAAAAATTAATCTAATGAAATTTATTTCGATAATATTCAAAAGACAGAGGCATATTTAGTACTTGTTTGGGATACCCTATAAAAAACAAAAAGCCAAAAAGTTACTAAAAAAATAAAAAAGTTAACGCTATTCACAAAAGCCAAGGGACGGGAGAAATAGGTTCACCAGTTAGAGGCAAAAAGACCAAATTGCCCTTCTTTTGTCCGATCCTCGCAGAATACACAAATAAAGGACAACTAGGGCACATAACTTCGCACCTTACATAACTTCTCACCTCAACATCTCCTCTTCTTCTCCATATACAAGCGTACACACTCATCATTGAAGCCGCAACAGTCCGTGACACTTACACCACTGACTACCAGAGCTCCGCCGCAACCTCCTCCTTACAGCATCACCAAAGCCATCCCAACATGCGACTGTCTATCACGCTCACACCAGAGCTCCGCTACCACCTCCTCCTTACAACATCACCAATACCGGACGGGAAGGACCAGTCGGCGTCCAAATCTGCACCACCGCTGAACAAATCTTCACCATTTCAGCCCGTCCCCTCCAAAGTAGAAGGTAACATCTCTTGTAGTTTAATATTTTTGTCCATGTACAAAATCCGTTCGTTTCCCCCTTATGCACAAGTTGTTTACCTTTTTTTTGCCTTACATACTTCGGATTGGCATATGAAGTTGTGTTTGCAATTTTCTAGGTTTGCCAACAATTTGGCAAATTTGGTATTGTCTCTGTTTTCATTTCTGTCCTCTTTCCCCCTGTTTGTTCATTTCTGTGATGAATTTTCTCTCCTCTGTTTTTATTTCTCTTCTCTTTCCCCATGTTTGTTCTGATTGGCGTATTGTTACTTTATAAATTGTTACTCTATTTGTCTCCTCTTTCCCCCTCGTCTTGTCTTTGTTTCAAAACAAAACAAAGTTAACACATAAATATGAAATGAAACATAAGTTACATTGTGACTTTATTTTCATCACTTTTTTTTTTTTTAAATTTAACTTAAATTTATAATTCAAACACAAAATTGTTCTACTCCTCAGCTATTAAAACAATCCACGTTTTATGAAGTATGAAATTAGCTACACTTTGAAGTACAAACTTTAAAAGCTCACAACTGCCTCATCTATTAAATAACGGCATGAGATATTTGTCTTGAAATCGACAATGAATTTTGTGAACAAGTGTATCTAGACACTTGTAAAAGAGAAAAAGACAAAAAATAAGACAAAAAATACAAAAAAAGAAAGTTCAAAATTTGACAGACTTTTTATTTTTAAAAAAAAAATTGTTGATGTTTTCATGTTTTTCAAAACACTTTTCTCCCTAAATAATACCCAAAAACACTTGTTATCATTTATCTTTAAGAATTATTAGATTATATTTTAACATTTTTGTATCTCAAAATATTTACATGATTCATTAAGGGTGCTTTTATTTTTTTGGTAGTAATAGAAAACTATAGGAATTTAAGAAATCAAAACTGTTGGCCACTAAAAACAATAACATTTTATTACTTGTGAAATTAATCTCACACACACATTTTATAAATAAATTAAGTAACAATAAAGTAACAATTTAACTTTGTTTTTATAAAATAAAAACAAAAATGAAAACAATACCCTAAAATTACAAATACAATGAAGAAGAAAATAAAAGAATTGCTTTTGATAGTGGTTGTTGAAAACTGGAAACAGAAAACATTACTAATGTATTTTTTTTTAGCCAATGTAGAATAGAAAACATGGTCAAGGTAAAATACTATTTACAGAATACGGTCTTGCTATTGTCACTCAACTTTATTGCTTTTCGATGTAGTGATACGGTCTTACTTCTTCTTGGTGTTGAGGCATGGGATGCTACTATGTGCCTGCAAAATCATTCATCTAACTCCCAGCTTCGTCCCATTTTGTTGATGCACTGTATTCAATGCAGTGAATTACATTACATAATCATTAAATCATATAGCATCTCACAAATGAGGAAAACCATTGTCATTTTCTTCTAAAATGCATGCAAATTGGACATAAAAATAACCAAACATATGATAATGCATTTGTCAGGTTAATGAAATGTGATGCAACAACAAGGTAGGTATGAGGGGATGCATTCATGCATGGTTTCCCAAATTATTGCACACATACACTACATCCACACAAGGCAAAAATAATATATAAGCAAACTTGTAAACCATGTCCATGTTATCATTTCATTTGTTTCATCAATGGTTGTTCTCAAAATAGACAATGGCTTCGTTTGTGTCCTCTGCCATGTCTGCACGTATAGCACCCTTCCGTGGCTGTGGCTTTGGGCCGTATGTTATGAAGATTTCAAGATCTTCCAGAAATCCGAGTCGTGTCTACTACCAGTGCCCTCGTGCAGTGGTGAGTATTCACATAAAATTGCTTTTACATAGTTTTGACCTATACTAATACGTGTATCTATTCAACCATGTCATTCTTAGATTAGCTGGTGTGACGAATATGGCCAAACACCCGTGCCTGACACTCAAAACTCATTTATGGACATGGTCTTCCAATTAAAGGCTGACATCCACAACCTGCAACACTCTTTGCATGTCCTTCAAATTGTGACGTTCATCTTGTGTGTAGTTGTTATAATGTTGTTGTTTCGTAGTTGATTTGCTTTGGTTGGTAGGTTGTATATATGTAGTAGTTGGCAGGTGGTATGGTTTTTTTTTTTTCTTTCGAACTGACTACAATATCTACTATGCTATGTTCTACAGTTACGCAATATTCTATTGTTCAGTCTTATGTTATATGCTTGTCCATAATGTTACCATGTTACGAATGTGTATTTTACATTTGACATGATTTTTTGCACGAATACCACAATTATTGCTGCACTGTAGTAGCGACATGGATCAGTCCCGAACGCAGTCTACGCCTTCAAAAAATTTGCATAAGCGGGGTAGTAGTCAGCATCAGCCCCAGCCTTAGACTCAACCAAAGCCATAGTCCACATATCTGCACAAGGCAATTTGGGACTGTAACGCAGTCTGGCTTTTCTTAGAACTTGTTGTGAAGGAGTTGGAAGCCAGTTACAAAGGCAGCTTCCATACGATAACAATGCACAGATACAGGGCTATGTCCAAGGCCTTCCAAGAGCGTACGAATAGGTTCCATGAGGTGAAACAACTACAAAAGAAGTATAACTTGCTGAAAAAGGATTGGCAGTCGTGGTCACGCCTTATGGACACAAGGCACAACCCAACCAACATAAGTTACAATGAACAAACCGGTTTGATACAAGCATCCAAGGAATGGTGGGCCAAATATGAGACGGTAACATTTTCATGTCTTGGTGTTTTGCTAGCAGTACAAATCCATATCTACACCTATACTGTTGAGGTTGAATAATTCAATATAATCATTGTAGAGGCAAATTCTTCATGCCATTGTTATTTGTATTATGAAATTTTGTTGGTTTAATCATTCTGGGAGTTGAGGAAGTTTCAACACATAATTGCTTTTGTTTGGTTTTTTAGGCACAAATAAGATAATAGTAATGAGTATTATCAATAGTGTGGTTGATGAAGTTTTTAATAAATCATACTGTTTGTGTTCTTATCTTGTACAACTCCAGTAGAAGTTTGATTGGGATTATAATCTTTTATATACCTTTTCGTCATATGCAGCTCATGGTATGTATGATGTGAAATTATTTATTTCAAGTCTCTCTCCCATGGTCCTTTATTGCTTACTCTATCCATGCCAGTTATTAAGGAACACTGGTTGTTTGCATGAAATTTGTTCTCATCAAAGGGCAGGTGGTATGTTTGTTTATATGCAGTTATTGAAAATCATGAAGTGTACACCTTGTTTTATAAATTTCAATATGTCATTATCACATCTAAATTTGAAATCATATATGAAGACTTATCTTCATCTAAAATTATGTGCTGTCATCATGGATGAAGATTATTTGAAAGTAATTTCATTATAGAGCAGGTGCTTGTTAAGCCTGCACAATTCACACAAGGCATTACAATGTTTGTTCATATGTATGAAGACTGTTTGAAAGTAATTATGTGCTTGTTAAGCCTGCACAGTAATTTCATTACAGGGCATTTGCTAGTTGTCTTTATTTTCTTGTTTCTAGTTAATTTTTTTTTTATTTGGTTTCAGATTGACAATAATGCTTTGAAGTTCAAAACAAAACTATTGGAGCACATGGAACTTATGCGAAGGGTGTATGAAGGTCCCACAGCAACAGAAAAATATGCATGGACACCCAATGCAGATTTCGAACTGGTCGGAATGGATGACGTGTCAATGCCTATGGATGAGGAAGATTGCAAGAACAGTAGCGGGCTACCCCTTTTCCAGCCTGCATAACACAGTGAGCACACAGTGGAAGACTTTTATGTGCATGTGGAATAAACTTTAGAGACAGTACATGTTGCGTCGTCGGTAATTAACGTTGATAACACACCTACGAGTGGCGCAATGAAACGCAAATTTCTAGCCACCAAAAATAAGCAGGGAAAAATTGGCAAAGCGAAAGAGCTTCATTGTTGGCCAGTAACATGGAGAACCTTGCGTCTTCAATGAAATCACAACAACGCGAGGTCCGAGTGCATCATGATTACGGCATTTCCACGCAAGAGGTGATTGGCAAGTGTCTCGTACGGTTGTACTCCCTACACGGTGTTGACCCGAAAGACCCGCTAATACCTTTTACTGTTTCGCTCATGGACAACCCGACAAATCAAGCCATATTATTGCAGCTTTCGACGAACGAGGTGATCATTAGTTGATTGCGCATCAAGAAGTCCCAAAATTCTGGTGGCCCATCCATCCCATCTCATGGATCCGAAATGGGGGCTGGTTTTGAGGACATGTTTGACCTCATACTACTGACGTTTCAATTTAAACAAACACTTTCATATGCTACTGACTATAATGGAATTGTTTTTAATTTGTTTTTTTTTTCGCCTCCGTAAATAATGCGACATTTATCTATCTACTTTCGTTTGATTAATGCATTTCGGTTTGGTTTATCTATCTACTCCCACTAATTTTTTTTTTTCGAACCATTGCATACACTTTTCATAATTCAACAATAACATTTGCAGTTCACCACTGACATTTTTGTTGCAGGAACATTTCATATTTGATACATTTTTCATATTTCACCAATTACTTCCAGGGAATTTTTTTTTTTTTTTTTGTTTACGTAGTTGTCACACTTTTACACTTCATAAACTTTAAAAAAATTAAGGTTTAAAACAAGGTTAATGACACACAAAAATGTTTAAACGAAATACATAACACAAGAAATGGTGGTTATTTTGTAAAATTAATATTTTCACATGCGTAACAAATAATTATGTTTCTCTATTTCCGTGTGCTTCGTATAGGTAACATGGTGGATCAAGCCAGTACTAGTGACATCTAGGGAAATGCAGGATTACCGGAAGCAATCGACGAAATCGCGAGAGAAATGGTGTTACAAACTAATCACAATTTACTAGAAGCGTGCAATAGTGCGGCAACGTATTATTACAACTATTACTACAAAGTCCCGAGAAATACATCAATATTGTTAGGATGGTTATGGATGTACGAGTTGTTTAACGGCCACCCAGGCCAGTTTAAAGAGATGCCGTTAGTATGACCCGACTAGTCTTCTTGAAGTTGTGCGACGCGCTTCACGATTTTAGGTTGATAGTGTCGCAGCGGGAGAATTGAGTGCTGCTCAAAGAGAAGGTAGCGATTTTTATTTTTGTGTTATAGGGAATTTCATGGAGAAATTTGCAAGAACGGTTTCAACACTCAAAGGAGACATTGGCACAGCATTTCCATGAGGTTTTACGAGCAATGATACCATTCACATCAATTCATAGTAGGAGTCTTGCGCTGGAGCAAGTCCAACAAGGAGGCCATCCACATTTACGGTCAAAGTGGGAGTACTAGCCATTCAAGGTGATGGCATGTATCAATGCGTAGAACTGCATCAGTGCATTAGACGGCACACGCGTGATGGACCATGTCTCCGAAGAATACGCCAGTTCGTACTATGGCTGAAAAGGCGTGCCAACGCAAAATATTATTATCGTTTATGACTTTGATTTATGCTCACGTTCGTGTCCGCCAATTGGGATGAGAGCATGCACGGCACTAGGGTGTTGCACTATGTCAGAACCGAGCCTAAACATCAATTCCCACACCCCACGTCCGGTAACAAATTCTCTCCTATCCGACTTGTTTACGTGGACCACTGTGTTTATTTTGTGTAGATTATTTGTGAATAATCTGCACACAAAAAAAAAAAAATACATAGCACCACCATGAAAATATATATGTACATTTGTAATTTGCAAAGTATAATTTGCCTTGACTTTAGTAGGAAAATTATATAATAATTGTTATAACCATACGTAACATGTAATATGAAAATTCATACAAAATGGTTCCCATCTACGAAAAGCAATATGGGTGTCAACCCTTTTCTAAAGTCATAATATTTCACAATGTTTTTTTGACAAATCTATAAACAGTTAAGAGAGGTTAACAAACTGTATTATGTTACAATAAAAAACAGATTATGTTGATTTTGAAAATTATTCGAACAACATTACAGTACTGCACAAAATTTCATATGTTACTGTTAATTTTTTTTAATTTTATTTTATAGTAATAGTAAAATTTTCAAATATGAAGGCCAAAACTAGATAACAACACTATCATTATATGATTTTACAAAAATATTAGCCTCATATTAACAAGTTATATTTTTAACCATGTGCAGGAAAATACTATTTGGTCAATAGCGGCTATTGCTTGATGACAGGATATCTAGCCCCGTACAAGAGGTATAGATATCACCAAAATGTCCATTGGAATCGAATACCACAAAACGACTTTGAACGATCCAACAAGGCACATTCGTCTTTGGGTAGTTGTATCGAGAAAACATTCGATGCTTGGAAGTCGAGGTAAGGGGCTTTGCGAAACATGCCAAAGTTAAAATTTTCTAATCAGGTGCCCTTTGTATGTGTATCGATTGTGTTACATAACTTCATACGCTGCAACAATGAAAATGACACGGTCACGATTCATATCCCAGAAGACGACAAGTACGTAGCGCCGCAAATGCCCAACCACCCCGAATACACCCAGGTTGCCAATATCATGGAGCCAGGGGACTCAGATCCTGAAATGGCCACTATCAGAGCGAATATTACATACGCACTGCGACAACAAGCACACTTGTAAGGACGAAACATTTCTTAGTGTGCCTTGTGTTATCTTCGCGTATGTTGCATAAACTTAATATATTTTGTACCTAAAAATTTATATTATGTCATCATCGCTTACACAGACATAATTTGTTGTACAAAATTATCAACAACCAAAAATAATATTGTTCAAATCAACAACTTTCAAAACACCATTCATGTATGAGATGTTGAAAACATCTTAGCATAGTGCAACCATAACAATTGCACTTTTATTGACTAACAATAGACCATCACTCTCTTTTTTTTAAAATTTGTTGCTTTTTAATTTGTTTGGATTATTTTTATTTATTTATTTTCCAAAGACTATTGGTTTCCATATTGCAGACCAATAATTGTATAACTTAGCTACCATTATGGTCTTCTTGAATTGAACACAAGAATGTATGTATGGACCATCAGTGCACAACTGATGGGGAAAAAAAAATTATTTGACTGAGGAAGAGGTGTAGCTGTAGCACCACATGGTTTGTTCAAATCAATGTACCCAATAATAGTGCACATCACGAGTACAAAAGGAAAATAAAAAATAAAAAAAATAGTTTTTTATATAACTGAGGGAGACGTGCACCACTTCCATACACTGCCAAACAACAAAAAACATACAAAAACAAAAAAAAAAAAACAAAACAAAACAAAATTTTCAAAACATTGTTCCCAAGTGCAGACCACAGGTGGGAAAAAAAATATATTATTTTCTAGCAAAACCAGTACACACAGCTCCGCCACAACCGTACTAACATGCACAGATTGCATATCAGTATTCATATGGGTAAAAAAAAGTAATTTTGCTATTTTGTACAATATTTTAATACACATTTTTTCATAAAGAATCAAAAAGTTATCCCAAACAACTATATTTGTTTCCTCCACTTTTTTACCTAAAAAGTCAAAAAGTGCACTTACATAGTTCATCCCAAACAACTTTACATTATTACTTTTCTTTTTTTGTTTATGAAATTTATTTCAAGAATATTCAAAAGACAAAGACATATTTACATCATTACCTTTCTTTTTTGGTTTTTTCTAATTAAAAAAATGCTTTTGATTTGCTTAGTTTTGAATTTTCAAAAGCATTTTTTTAATTTTTCATATTTCATTTTTGCATTTTTAGTGATTTGTTTTATAAATATGTTAGTTGTCTATTTTAATTTTTTAAATATATCTAATTTAAATATATACTTAAAAAAATAATTTTTTTATAAATTTTTTTGGGTAAGTTACAAATTCACTCCATGAGGTTTCTTTAAAATACGAATTGCCCCTTATGATTTTAGAAATTACATCTTGTATCTTCAAGTTTCTAATTAAATGTCAAATAACATATTTTATTAATAAATCATCAAGTCAATTGGCAGTTTTTAATGGAAAAAATTAGTGAATCATCACTCTCCAACTTTGTGTAGTATGATAGGTACAATATGTTTTTTTTATTAGCTAAGGTCCCTCGATAAAATTTCTTTGTGATCATATCAGAGAAATTTGGAATTTCTCTGTGTCGGACCGAAATTTCTCTATGTTGGGCAAAAATTTTTCGAGTAGAATTTTCTCTATTACAATGTTGAGGGACCCCAACTACTATGAAAATATTGTATGTCTTTTATCTTATAAAATTTTAATTTCAAGGACCTTAAAAAAAATTTCCTTTTTAATAATGTTATAAATATATTTCAATTAACAATTCATATAATTTTATTTTTGTATAAGAGACTAATTAGAAATTTTATTTTTTCTGTTTTCTATTAAATAAAAAATTCGAACAATGGGGTATTTGTAATTTCCAGAACCACAATGGGCAATCCATATTTTAAGCAAACCTTAGGAGATGTATTTATAATTTATCTTTTTTTTTAAAAAAAAATCAATAATTACATAAAAACACGAAAATGTACTTGACATTTTCTACAATGAATTAAGTTAAGAAGTTACACAAGAAAAAAAAATCTAAGGTTTGAATCTTATAACAAAATAAATCTTGATTGCTTTTAATTTTGTTAATAGAAACCTAATTTTTTGATTATTTTTGTTTGTCTATTTTCATTAACTAAAATATCATTATTCCATTAATCAAAAAGTACAGTAAATGAGAAAAACTTTGATTTTTTTTGTATGAATTACATTTTTTCAACATTTTAATTTTTTTAATATATTTTTTTAGCTAAAATCCCCAATTCTGAAACCACCTGTAAAACTAGCTAGGAATTTGTTTCGGGAGAAAATTCAACAAAATTACAAACATTAAGGTCAAAGTGAGAAAAAAATGCTTTAAGGGTCAAAGTGAGAAACTATGAAACTTAAGGGGGCAAAATGTAATTCATCCATTTTTATGCCATATTGCACCATGTGGCATTTTTAGTCAAAGTGGGTGTTTGGAAAATTACTATTTTAGTAGGCTATTTTAGTTTTTTGGCTAATTTAGTAGGGCCCAAATGCTAAAGGCTAAAGGTCCAAATGAATTATCAAATGGGTTTGGCTTATCTCAACTTGAGAGACTTTGAGTTTGGTAAATCCATTTTGGGATAAATTTCAGTGATCCGAACCGTTACTTTTTAAAACTTGTTGAGTAGAATATTTATGCAAAAAAATAAAATGATTGAATATCATTAGTTATATGTTTGAATCCAATTTGTATTACAAAACATAGATGGTTATTCTTAAAATTATATTTTGTCGTCTATTTTTTTAAAATGACTATGATTCAAAAATGTAGTTATCGATGTTCAATTATCTAATTTTTTGTATGAACATGCTACTCAACGAGTTATGAAAAGTGAACAATTCAAATTACCGAAATTGGTCTCAAAATGGGCCTACCAAGCCCAAGCACTTTGTCAAGTTGAGATGAGAACTTGGGAAAAATCAAACATTTACCAAATATTTCACTAAATATTCACATGGTATAATATTTGATAATTTATGCGAAATCTTTAGCACTGCTCAAAGTCTATTTTTGGAGTAAATTGTGAATATTACAAACGTAAGTATGAAAAAAATACTTTGAAAGTCAAAGTGAAAATATCATGAAATTTAAAGGGGAAAGTATAATTTATACTTTTCCAGAAGAAATTAAGCAAGTGGAAGAATTTTTCACCATTCTTTTCTTATTTTGTGGGTCATATATATTTGATAACTCAAAGGTGTCTGTTTCTTGACTAAACCAATAAATAAAACAGATTTTTATTTTGTTACAAAAACAAAATGAAAATCTGAAACAGAAAAATAATAAAGCAGAAAATAAATTAATTTCTTAAACAAATTTTCTAATCAAATCCAGTGTTTAACACTGTATTCTTAAGACAGATTCGTTCTCCCCACGATGCTTTCAGAATATGTAGACGTTTATCTCCCAAGATAAAATGATCAACAGCAAACAATAGCAGCACTACAAATTGTTTGCACAATGATCACACTAAGTGTTCACACTCTTTCTCACAAAAATTTAATGCAGTAAAATGCAGAGAATTATTACAGAGGAGAAGTACGAAAATTATGAATGAAAAATCAATAGAGGGTCTGCCTATTTATAAGAGAAAAAGTGGTTGTTTGGTTTGAATTAAACAGGTGCAAACCTGTTCAGTTTGAATTGAACAAATATAGCATTGTTTGGATTTGAATTTGAACAGATATTGAAACTGTTTTGGTTTAAATTCAAACAGATAAAAACCGGGCATAATTTTGGTAGAGGGGAAAACTGGACATATTTTTTCCGAAATTAATTTGAATTCTGGATAGAAATTTTATTTTACCAAAAAATAAAATTAAATTCAAATGTTTTTTGCTCAAAAAGATATGTATTAGGCCGGACAAGCCCAACCCAACCCAACCTCACACCATGCATCCGTACCCAAGCCCAAGCCCAGCCCGCCCGCCCGACCGGACAGACGACAGCGGCGGTACACGCGCATGTGGTTATTTTTTGGTCCAATGGGTCTAGCTTAATTTGCCCATAACTTCTCCTTTCTACAAACTTAGAGTGCCCCTTGGGGCCCTCCTTAAATTATAATTCCAAGCTTTATAAACCCATAAATTTCTTCCCACCAAACCAATATGGGGCAAGTTTTTATTCAAACATTTAAGGATTTTCCACCAAAACTCCATTTCCATGGAGCACACTTTGGCTTCAATTTCCCATTCTTCCAATAATAGTTTTGAGCAACCAAATATACCACGTGAATCACAACGCGACATAGAACACGTTACCACCTTGACCTGCGAAATTCGGCACATGGGTCCTACCTAAAAAATAGACCAAAGTTTAAGGAAAAATCAGATTTTTCCAAAACTTCAAAACCAATTCTAACAATCCCCCACATGAATGAAATTTGATGACAACGAAAATGCAACAATATGTAAAATTTGTCGAAAGAGCATAAATCGAAAATATCTTGCATCAGGATAGGTAGCTTTCAGCCTTGAACCTTCCCTAGTAATAACCTATCGGACTTACTAGCTAACCAATGGACGTGATGCCATGAATTGTTTAGTCGTTTGTGTAAGCCAAGACAATAGATTTCACACAATATATCTTCTAACACATCGTGGTTCTCACAGTTGTGTTCATTTTAGCCTTGAACGTTCCTAGTTTTCATAAGTGCTTCTAGAGAATTTAGCCTTTTCATTCTCATAAAACCAGCCCCAGTTCAACACTCATATAGGTGATTCTTATTGTGAGTATCTCCTTATACTCGTCTTGATTTTTATGCCTAAATCAAGATATAAGTAATCATTAAAACAAAGTTTATCCTTAAACCCCTGCATACAACATATGTTGCAGATATCACTCTCACCATAGTAATAGGTAAGGAATTTTAATCTCTTGGTGATTTCTGGCGAGCCACACATAACTTTGTTGTCCCTTTGAACTTAGTTCTTGGGATCTCCAGTCATATAAGTAGGGTTACCATTATGATGACTCTTATGTAATAGGCTTTAATCACATCCCCTTCGATGAACTATATACTTGCTCTTTTGTCAAACTTTTTGTTAACGGATCCGTAATATTTTCTTTAGATTTTATATATTCTATTGAGATTATTCCATTTGAGAGCAATTGCCTTATGGTATTATATCGACGACGAATATGTCGTAACTTACCATTATACATATGATTCTGTGCCCTGCCTATTGTAGATTGACTATCACAATGAATGTAGATAGCTGGCCTAGGTTTTGGCTACATTGGAATGTCTTCTAAGAAGTGGCGAAGCCATTCTGCTTCTTCTCTTGCTTTGTCTAAAGCAATGAACTTATATTTCATTATGGATCGTGCAATGCATGTTTGTTTCGTGGATTTCCAAGAAACAACAGCGCCTCTCAGAGTAAAGACATATCCACTAGTGGATTTTGAATCTTTAGTATCTGATATCCAATTGGCATCACAATAACCTTCGAGTATTGCTAGATATCGAGTAGAGTTCAAACCATGATCATGAGTAAATCTTAGATATCTAAGAACCCAAATGATCGCTTTCCAATAGTCTTCTCCGGGATTGCTAGTGTACCTACTCAATTTGCTGACAACATAGGCTATATCAGGACGAGTACAATTCATTAGGTACATTAGGCTTCCAATGATTTGGAAGTATTTTAATTGAGACACTGCATCACCTTTATTTTTCGATAAATAAAGATTGATGTCTACAGGTAGGGCTGTGCAAAATACTGCCAAATCCGCTAAAACTGCACCGATCCGCATCAATCCGTACCACTCTAACCGCTAACCGCGGTTTAAAATTTAAAATTTATAATCCGCCAACCGAACCGCTCCGCTCTGCTATAGTTAATACATATATATATATATATATATTTTTAATTTTTAATGAAATATCAATGTAAAAATAAGTGTGAGAGAGATTTAAGATATGAAATTTATTACAAATTAGTGGTTATATATATGAAACATATTATGTAAAATTACTTTGTGTTATATATCTAAAAAAATATTATACAAATTAGTGTTATATATTATGCAAATGTATGATAATTAGCTAAAATATTCTTCAATCCATCAATTCGCCAAAAATCGTTCAAACCGTAATTTGTCAATTCGCTAATCCGTTAACCCACCATTCGGTTTGTAATTTTACTCTCAAACCACCCGAACCGCACCAAGCATACCCCTATTTACAAATGTTCTAGCTACATTCATATCATCATTGATAAATTTACCAAGAATTTTCTCAATATAATAAGATTGAGATAATGCATAACCATCAGATGTTTTAATAATTTTCATTCCAAATATAACATCTGCAACCCCCATATCTTTCATATCAAATCTTCTATTCAACATTTACTTAGTTGATTTGATCATGTTTTAACTGCTTCCAATGATAAGCATGTCATCCACATAAAGACAAACTATGACATATCTTTGGTCAGTGTTTCTAACATAGACGCACTTGTCACAGTCATTTGTCTTAAACCCATTAGTAAGCATAGCATGATCAAATTTTTTATGACATTGCTTAGGTGCTTGTTTTAATTCATAAAGAGATTTTACAAACCGACAAATTTTCTTTTCTTGCCTCGACACTACAAACCCTTCGGGTTGCTCCATATAGATTTCTTCATTTAGATCACCATTTAAGAAAGCTGTCTTAACATCCATTTGATGTATTTCTAAATTATACAACGCTGCTATAGCAATAAGCATGCGAATAGATGTTATTCTTGCCATAGGAGAATATGTGTCAAAATAGTCTAGACCTTCCATTTGTTTGTAATCTTTTACTACAAGTCTTGTTTTATACTTATCTATTGAACCATCTGCTTTCATTTTTCTCTTGAATATCCATTTATATCCAAGAGGTTTAGAATCGAATGGAAGATCCATCAATTTCCAAGTATGATTTTGCATAATGGATTCAATTTCATTATTAACAGCCTCTTTCCACAAAGGTGCTTCAGGACTTGTCATTGCTTCCTTAAAGCTTTGAGGTTCATTTTCTAATAGGTATGTCAGGAAATCTAGACCAAAGGATTTTGATGTTCTTACTCTCTTACTTCGTCTTGGTTCATCATCAGTTAAATCCTGTTGGTCGAGACCATTACTAGTCTCTTGTGTTTGATTGTCATTAGTCTCTTGACTTTGTATGCAATCATAAGTTCTTTTCTGTGAACTTAATTTTTGTTCTTTCTTGTAAGGAAAGACATGCTCAAAAAATACAGTATTCCTTGATTCTATAATTGTGCTCACATTTATATCAAATATTTCTGATTTATAAGTCAAAAACCGATATGCACTACTATTCTGAGTATAACCAATAAACACACAATCTACTGTTTTTAGTCATATCTTAGTCTTTTTAGGAACAGGAACTTCAACTTTTGCCAAACACTCTTACACTTTTAAGTATTTGTAGGAAGGCAATCGACCTTTCCATGATTCATAAGGAGTGCTGTTGGTTTTCTTGTGGGGTATTCTGTTAAGAACATAATTAGTAGACAATATTGCTTCCCCCCACAAGTTCTGCAGTAAGCCTGAATTTAGTAACATGGCATTCATCATTTCTTTAAGGGTTCTATTCTTTCTTTCAGTAATTCCATTTTGCTGTGGAGAATAGGGTGCTGTAGTTTAGTGAATAATGCCATGTTGTGCACAAAATTCATTTAAAGGTGCATCATATTCACCACCCCTATCACTTCTAACCATTTTAATGGGTTTACTAAGTTGATTTTCAACTTCAGTTTTGTAGAGTTTAAACATTTCTAAAGCTTCATCTTTACTTCTAAGTAAGTATACATAACAATATCTTGTGCAATCATCGATAAATGTTATGAAATACTTCTTATTTCCTCTAGTTTGAACAAATTTAAGATCACGTACATGAGTATGAATGAATTCTAGAGGTTCGGTTTTTCTTTCAACCGATTTAAATGGAGCCTTAGTTAGTTTCGCTTCTACACAAATTTCACATTTGTGATTAGGATCAATTTCAAACTTTGGTATTAATCCAAACCAATTAATCTATGCAAAGTATCAAAATTCACATGTCCTAATCTACCATGCCATAAATTCGACTCAAGAATATAAGTAAAAGATGTGTTATTCTTATTAATAGCAACTTTTGGTACAACCGTCATTATATTCAATTTAAAGAGACCATCACTCATGTATCTCTTACCAACATACATACCACTGTTTGTTAATATAAATTTATCAGACTCAAAAATAAGCCTAAAACCATTTTTACTTAACAAAGAACCAGAAACTAAATTCTTCCAAATGTCTGGTACATGCAGTACGTTGTTGAGGGTCAGTTCCTTCCCTAATGTCATCTTCAAGATCACATTTCCTTGTCCAGCCATAGTAGAAGTAGAAGAATTTCTCATGAAAAGTTATTCACCATTTACAGCCTTATTGTAGGTAGTGAACATCTTTTTGTTTGTACAAATGTGACGAGTTGCCTCAGTGTCAACCCACCATTCCTTGGGATTTCCAACCAAATTAGCCTCAGACACTACAGCAGAGAGATTGATGTCATTTACCCTATTAGAGATGTAATCTAATTCGGTCACATTGGCTTGATTGGTGGTCTTCTTGCTTATACTTCCACGATCCTTCTTAGGGCAGCGATAATCAGAAGCTCGATGTCCGGTCTTGCCACAATTATAGCATTTACCTTTGAACTTTTTATTGCTATTGTTGTTGCCTTGTTTAGGACCATCTCTAGTAAACTTTTCTTTTTTGTTATATGGTTTGTGCACTTGTTCAACCACATTAGCCTTAAACTCAATGAGATTTTTCTCATTCCTCTTTTTAGCCTTTCGGTTATCTTCCTCAATTCTCAATCTTACAATTAATTCATAAATGGTCATCTCCTTGCATTTATGTTTTAAATAATTTTTGAAATCTTTCCAAGCCAGTGGTAACTTTTCCACTAAAGCAGCAACTTGGAAAGACTCACTAAGAGACATACCTTCAGAATGAATATCATGCAAAATTATTTGAAAATTTTGAACTTGAGAAATTATCGTTTGGGAGTCTACCATAACGAAGTCCAAAAATTTACTGACAACAAATTTCTTCGTGCCGGCATCATCTGTCTTGTATTTTTTCTCCAAAGAATCCCATAATTCTTTTGCTATTTTCAGAGAGCTGTAAACATTATACAGTATGTTTTCAAAGCCATTGAGGATGTAATTTCTGCATAGGAAATCAGAATGTTTCCAAGCCTCTACAGCGGCAACAACTTGCCGATCACTTTCATCCTCTCTAAGTACTGAAGCCTTTCACGAAGAAACCGGGCCAAATTTAGAGTCGTAAGATAAAACAGCATTTTCTACTGCCATCTCTTAAACTCAGTACTGTTAAATTTTTTTCCTTTTTCTCTATGATTTATTGGAACTTGAGCATGGTTCTAGATAGGGACTGGAGTTGGTGTAACAATTAAAGTACCACTTCCAGTTGCAGTAGCCATAATATCTGATTACAAAAAAAAAAAAAAAAACCAAAACATAAATTAATTTTCTAGTTACTAAAATCAGAAAATAAATTATAACACAAAATAATTTTATTTTCTTTGTTACTAAAATTAGAAAAATAAAATACCACAATAATTTTTTGTAACACAAATTAATATTATATAATTGTTAATGACACCAATATATTACTACTAGTTGTCAAAGAAAATAAACAGTATATTATTACTATTACTACTATTTGTCAAACAGTATATTACTACTATTTGTATTTTCCAATCAGAATATCACTTTGTGAAAACACAAAAAATTAACTACAATGAAGACACAAAAAATTAATCTGTCTTAAGATTGTTGGACAATTTTCACTGTATTTAAATAAATAAATTCTGTTTGTGTACTAAACAACAAATAGAATACAAAAGAAAAATAGGAAAGGAGAGATATTGTTTGATTATAAAAATCAAACTAATAAATAAAAATAAATAAATAAAATAGATTTTTATTTTGTTACAAAAACAAAATGAAAATCTAAAATAGAAAAATAATAAAGTAGAAAATAAATTAATTACTTACCAAATTAGTTTCTTGAACAAATATTCTGATCAAATTCAGTGTTTAACACTGTATCCTTAAGACAGATTCGTTCTCTCCACGATACTTTCAGAATATGTGGACGTCTATTTCCCAAGATAAAATGATCAACAACAAACAATAGCAGCACTACAAATTGTTTGCACAACGAACACACTAAATGTTTACACTATTTCTCACAGAAATTTAATGCAGCAAAATGCAGAGAATTATTACAGAGGAGAAGTACGAAAATTGTGAATGAAAAATCAATAGAGGGTCTGTCTATTTATAGGAAAAAAAGTGGTTGTTTGGTTTGAACTAAACAGGTGCAAACCTGTTCAATTTGAATTGAACATATATGGCACTGTTTGGGTTTGAATTTGAACAGATATTGAAACTGTTTCAATTTAAATTCAAACAGATAAAAACCGGGCATAATTTTGGTAGAGGGGAAAACCGGACAGATTTTTTCTTGAATTAATTTGAATTCTGGACAGAAATTTTATTTTACCAAAAAATAAAATAAAATTCAAATATTTTTGGCCCAAAAAGATATGTATTAGGCCGGACAAGCCCAACCCAACCCAACCTTACACTATGCACCCGCACCTAAGCCCAAGCCTAGCCCACCCGACCAGACGGATGACGGCGGTGGTGCACGCGTGTGTGGTTATTTTTGGGTCCAATGCCTAATTTGCTCATAACCTCTCTCTTCTACAAATTTGGGGTACCCCTTGGGGCCTTCCTTAAGTTATAATTCCAAGCTTTATAAATCCATAAATTTCTTTCCACCAAACCAATGTGGGGCAAGCTTTTATTCAAACCTTTAAGGATTTTTCACCAAAACTCCATTTTCATGGAGCACATTTTGGCTTCAATTTTCTCATTCACCCGATAATGGTTTTGAGCAACTAAATATACCACGTAAATCACAACGCGGCATAGAACGCGTTACCACATTGACTTGCGAAATTCGGCACATGGGTCCCATCTAAAAAATAGACCAAAGTTTAAGGAAAAATCAAAATTTTCCAAAACTTCAAAACCAATTCTAACAAAACCATATATAGGAAATTGAATGTTACCATATATCATATCTATATGAATGTGAATTTGAATTTCAAAACACACGAACAAGCAACATTTTCATATTCAATTTAAAAAATCAAAAACCTAGTAAGTTTGCGAAACGTAACGTGACATGTACGTAAACACTGAATACAACAACGTCACAACACAAATTCAAATAAAAAATACAACCGAACGTAACATGCACAAAACATGACAACATTACACATGTCGGTTAACATTACAACCTAAATGTAACGTTATTGGAGGCTAATGAAAGTGTGTCAATGTATGGATATACTATTTTTCATAAACCAGCAACATTTTTACATTGAATTAAAAAAATTAAAAACTCATTAAGTTTGTGAAACGTAACGTGACACGTACAAAAATACTTAATACAACAACGTCACAACACAAATTCAAAGACAAATACAATCGAACGTAACACACACAAAACATGACAACATTGCATATATGGGTTAACATTACAACCTAAATGTAACGTCATTAGAGGCTAATGAAAGTGTACCAATGTATGAATGTACCATTTTTCATAAACCGGCAACATTTTCACATTCAATTAAAAAAATTAAAACTCATTAAGTTTGCGAAATGTAACATGACACCTACATAAACGTAACGTAATGTGACCATATCAGATGCGACATTCATATGCAAAAAAGCACATTTGTATTGTAAAATAGTACATCCATACATTGGCACACTTCATTAGCCTCCAATGACGTTACATTTGTGTTGTAATGTTAACCCACATCTGTAATGCTGTCGTGTTTTGTGCGTGTTATGTTCGGTTGTATTTTTTCTTTGAATTTGTGTTGTGACGTTGTTGTATTCAGTGTTTACGTACATGTCACGTTACGTTTCACAAACTTATTAGGTTTTTAATTTTTTAAATTGAATGTGAAAATGTTGCTTGCTCATGTATTATAAAATTCAAATTCACATTCATATAGATATGATCTACGGTAACATTCAATTTCTTATATATGATTTTGCCATTATTGTGTATAATATTATATTAATACCATTTATTCACAACTCATAAGACTTTGTGGAACACATTTCTATCTAAATAGAACTTGAAATTCTATATGAAATTACACAAGACTTTACATTAAATAAGTTCTCTTAATGAGACTTATAAATAATTTTCCCAAAAATGAAGAACAACTGTATTTTTAAAAATAAAATATTTATTTTTTTATGACAAATATTATAAATTAAATAATGGGTAAACTACCCATAGGTTCTAATAATTAGATTTAATTCCCATCAAGTCCTATTGAAAATAAGTTTTGATAAAATTGTCGTTAAAAATAATTTTTTTGCGACCATTTTTTACATACGTAACTGAAAATTAATAATTAGTGACTTTTTTGTCATGATTGTTATAAATTGTTACTAAAATTTATAATTAGTGACTTTTTTTTATAATAAATTTTTTCCATAAAATCTATAAAACAATAAGTCCACTCATTCAGATTTACACGTAAGTATTCCTCAAATAATTTATTATAATTATTACTTTTTATGAATGAAATAATGGCCTTATTTGGTTTTTAGAAAAAACTTTGGAAAAAATTATCTAAAAACAAATTTTCAAAAATAATCAAATTAAACAAATTTTTTTAAGAAAAAATCTAAAAATTTTGTTTCACTGCCTATTTTCTAAAATTATTTTATCATTTCTTAACCAAACAAACTTCATGCTTTTTATCTGAAAACCTACTCTACGAACACAAACCAACAAAACCCAATATTTCCTCCCAGCACGATCCGTGCCCAACCTCATCTCTCTCTCTCTCTCTCTCTCTCTCTCTGTCTTTTCTCCACGACGACCACAGCAGCAACTTTGCCTTTGCCTTTTCCTCAACGTCGCTGCTCTTCCCTCGTTAGCGACCCTTCGTCTACATCTCGATCGCAACAACTGCGGTAACCCCACGCCCCATCTCGACCATCGCAGCAACTGTGGCAACCACCATCTTAGCCTCACACAACATTGCGAAGGGTGAACACATTTATCTATATATATATATATATATGCTTCAGTTTTCAAGATCGTTAAACTATTTGGAAAGCTTTGATAAAAATTTATCTTTGTATGGAATGCGAACCGCATGATTTTACCTAATTTGTCATCTAATGATTGAATCCCCAAATTCATAGAAAAACTATTGTTCTCATAGAGCGAAAAGCCCTAATTTTTCACACCACTAAAGCTTATACTTAGAGAGATTTCTTTTTCCTTCAGTTTGGGTATTGGATTACAATTTTTTTGTTTTAGGTTTGCGAATAATATGGAACTCTTTTTGATCACGGAAGTTACCTGAATTTTTATAATATGGTTTCGTACCTTCAAAAATTTTCCTCCCCTTCTAGCCATGGTGTTTCAAGTGATTATGTTGATTAGGTTATACTTTGGTCTACGAAAGATGCTGATGCTGATGCTGATGCTGATGTGTTTTAATCTTTATTAATTAATCTTTTGTGATTACATCATTATTATTGAATAATTCATTACATCATTATTGCAACACATTGGTTATCAGCAAGGGCCTAAACTGTTATAGTGATGACAAAAGTTACTGAAAAGTTCATTGTGATTTTCAGTTGGGAATGCACATTTTGAAACATGGTAGATTTGTATTCTAATTCCTTAAATTTAGTGATAAAAAAAATAAAAAATAAAAAATAAAAAATAAAAAATAAAAAATTGCCCCATTTCTTGCCTCACTCAGTTCTTTTTAAAAAGGATTTATGCAAGTAATGGATTGATAATAAAATGCTATTGGCTACTCATATAAAATTCATGAGGAGCAGATTGAGGGAAGGCCTATAACATATCAAATATTAAACTTTCTCAGGGAAAAATTTGGGATTCATCCATTAAACTTGCTCGGGAAACATATTGGGATTCACACACAACTTATTCAGGAAAGGCGCATTCATTAACTTTTCTTCATTATTTTTTACCATTGCTGGAAGATAAGGCTGATGCTATTTCCCATATGAACGCCATTGTCAATTTAACCAAAGGAGATCCAGTTTTGGTTAGTTTTCTCTTTTGCCCTATCATGAGTGCTATCTATTGATATTTTGCTTATAACTTAATCTATTTAACTGCCACTAATGTAAATAATGTTGATGTTCGAGCACTGACATCTTAAACTAAGTTTGGCTTAGAATTTATTTTGTAGGGTATTGTTGATTTTGAGTTATGATCGCCTTAACACATTATTGTCTTTTTCTCCATATGGTTAAGAATTAGCAGCTATTGATTTAACTGTCATTTTTTACTTTGTTTTGGAATCATCCAGGAAATTGATCTTCAGGAGCCCTTGTTACTTTTCTTCTTGTGGGTTTCCTCTTTTTGTTTTTTTGTCAAATGGCATTTTTTTTTGTTGGGTGGGGTGGGATATAATGGTGTTGATTTTGGAGTTCTTTATCTAATTAGGCTTATATGATTGCCACATCTATATTGTTCATTTATCCACAGCTTCTAAGTTGAATGTATAATGTATCATTATTTTTTGTTTTCCTGTTAACTGACCTATTCTTTTTCTTTTTCTTTTTGTTGGTATTATACCATGTTGCATCTATATATGTTTTCCTTGAGTTGCTTACAATTATTGCTAATTATTTTTTATGCTTGTTATAAGAATTCCAAGTTCTATTCCCTACTCTTTGTATTATACCATATTGCATCTATATATGTTTTTTTTTTCCCTGTTAACTGGCCTATTCTTAATTAAGTTTTTTCATTTTTTTTAATGAGATTTTTATTGTGTAATCACATTAAAAAACCTTTCATTCCTGAACTTTCTTTGTATATATTTTTCCAACATTAGACTTTCATTTATGAAATATATGATGTTATTAGCTATTCATATGTGGTCAATGTTGTGATTCAAAGGAGATTTTTGTACAAATAATATTGATTATATTTTAGATATTAGTTTTGTTTAGATTTTAATCACGATTGATATGTTGTGATTGATAGTCACATTTTGTGGTCAAACTTTTTTTTTATCACACGCACTAATCGTGATGAGAAATGCATATAACTGTGATTTTATCTCACTATTAATCATGGATTATTTAAATTCAATCTTAGGCTTTATTAGTTATTGATTACATTTAAAATTCCTGATCTAAATGTTTATTATTACGGTCAAAACATGTGATGAAACTATCTTTTAATGACGGTCAAAAAGTATGATAAAAAATGACCCTGAACAATCATGCTCTCAAAGATCATACTTTGACAAAATAAAAAATCTGTGATTAAATAACATAGATCACACTTAAAATCTGTGATCTATTTATGATTTTGTAGTAGTGTGAACTCCATGGTTTTTGCTCTGTCATCATCTCAGTGCTTCGAATGATGATGTTGATGAATCCAAAATAATTTTATGATTCCAAAAACATGATGTTGATTCCAAAAAAATATATATAATGATGTATATGTATATGAATGTATATGATTTCAAAAAAATAAATATATGTATATAAATGTATATATGTTCGTATAAAATATATATTTTTTCACATTGTAATATTATAGCATCGTTTGGTACCCATTGGTGTGTGTAGCACCCTTGAATAAACACATCCAACGATCACAAGTCTTTCTTTGTCTCCTCCTCACAAATTCGCAGCTATTTGAAATCGATCATTGTTCATCTCCGTTGCGCCCCCTTGTTTGATTTCTTCCCAAAAATGGTACTCTCGATTACCCTTTCTCTGATTTTCCAACAAATTTTCTGTTTGGTTCTCGGGAAAAATGAAATGGAAAAAGAAAAAAAAACAATTGTTGGTTTGTGATTGTCAGATCCGGTTCATACTGCTCCAGAACAGGCAAGGGAAGACTCGTCTCGCCAAGTATTACATTCCTCTCGAGGAATCCGAGAAGCACAAGGTCGAATACGAGGTAAATTCGTGTTTTGATTTTGTTTTCTTTAGTATATTCTTGTTTCTTGGTCAAAGAATTGAGGGTTTTGAATTTTGTTACCTTATTTGTAGGTTCATCGGTTGGTTGTGAATAGAGATCCCAAGTTCACCAATTTTGTTGAGGTTGGTATTGTATAAACCTTACCCATTTCTTTAGATTTGAATTGAAAGAAAACAAGCATTGTAATGTTTAGAATCTGATGCACACACAAAGATTGGGGTGCATATCTTTTCTGTTAGTTTCACAGAAAATTCTAACCAAACTAACAAATTGTCCAAACTATTGCCCAACTGAATTTGTTGGCTGTAAGGAACACAAAGCATCACCCCCCCCCCCCCCCCCAACATGGAGAATGCCGGACACATTCCAAGCTTGGGAGTACTGCTGAAACATATATACTTCTTGTAACTTCAATCCATCACATAAGAACATTGAATGAATTGTCTTTAAGAAACCTCAAGAGGTTGTAGCAGTGATGCCTATTGGAAGTTGCAGTACCAATTTGTTTTGTTGCAACAACAGTATTGAAGATGCAGATGTGGTGGGTGACTTACTTTGTGGTTTTCACGTTGTCCCCACTGTTGAAATGCACAAGTATGCATGAATTCTCTCTTGATGCCAATTGGTATACATCTTGATACACATCAGAAAGAAAAACCAAAACTGGAAATGAAGCACATTTTCAACTGTAAGACATTTGGCCTTTGATTGAATTTTCACTTATCAATTCAATGTCTTTCTGCATCAGCCACATTTCCAACCCTCTCAAGATCAATCTTTTTATGGTTTTGACCCAACTTTTCATTTTCTTCACCACAAAACTCCTTGATCGGCATGTCAGTGTCAATGGGAGCATCCTTGAGTACCCCATCAGACATGGTGGCAATGTCTTTCAGCCCATTCTTTGAATGCCTCGTCTTCTTGCCCACCAATTGGTCGGACATTGCTGCAGTGAACCACTCATCCTCAAAGCACTGCAAATCTGTCACCAAGATTTCAGATTCAGCCTCTGTTTCTTCACCCGTCAGTTTCTCGATGCGATCGAAACCATTCCGAAAGATCTCAATCAGATTTGAAAGCATTGCATCAATTTCTGGAAGATCTTTGTGAAACTCATTGCAAAATGACTCCAAGGTTTCTTGTGGTGTTGCCATTGCCAAAGATTGTTGGCTCTGATAGCACTTGATGGACACACAAAGTATTTAGCAAAGAAAAGAATTACAGAAAGAAGGAAGACAGAAAACAGAGAGAGAAGATTAATTCTAACTAACTAAATCTATTCAGCTAACTCTTCTAATTAATTCTTGCTTACACTTGTATCAGAATCTTAAGATGATCTCTGTAATTCATTCTTTAGCTTCTGTACGACTGTATAGTATGAGATTTATATCTTGTTTGGCTTTTGCTCATGTAATTGTTGATTTGCACAAAGTAATGGTTTATGAAATATTTTGAACCACTAATTTTAAAGGTTCTTTAATCTCTTAGATCATATTGGGGAGTAGTGAGGTGAGTTTACATGTTGATCATTTCAGTTTGTTAATGTGCAGGAATTCACATTAATTGTATGAATAATTAGGCTTAAATTGATACATAATTGAAGTTCAGATGATTGATTTTTTGTAGCTCTAGGAATCTTGGCTTCTCAAAGAATTTAAACCCTTTTTTGAGTCCAAATGAACTGTTACTATTCCGACACACTTTCTATTGAGATAATAAGCACTTAATTTTACTCTATCTCTTCACATGGAATTGAACTTATATCCAAGGTTTTTCCAGCATGACTTTTAACTTTTAATATTTTTATTACTCTCTCAGGTGCTTTCTTTAAAATCAATAATGTGTTTTTAAATTTTTTTTTGCAGTTCCGTACACACAAGGTTATCTACAGGAGATATGCTGGATTGTTTTTCTCATTGTGTGTTGATATAACGGATAATGAGTTGGCATATTTGGAGTGTATCCACTTATTTGTGGAGATATTGGATCACTTTTTCAGCAATGTTTGCGAGCTAGATTTGGTATTTAATTTTCACAAGGTTTGTTCCTCTATTATTTGTTTTTTCTATGTGCCTGATGCCATGTTTTTCTTTCATTGGCTTATATACTGTTGTGGTGATATATATGCCGCAAACTACATTGTTGTTTTCTTTTGCTCTTCCATATGTTATGGGATTGCTGCTTCTCATTTGAGTTTTTGAATGAATTAGTAGTTTCCACTTTTGGCAATAGTTAGGACCAGAGCTCTTATTCTGCTTATTAAGGGTGGGCGCGGGTCAGTTGTGGCCACGGAATCTCTAATCCGTCATCCGTCCGTCGGATTGGCAGATGGATGCGAATCGGTTTGGCGGTTTAAAATTTTACAAATTTTTAATATAATAAAACCCGTTGACATAATTTTTTTTTTAATTTTTAGAATAACAATCAAATCTGTGATGTACCACGAAACATGGAACATGCATCAAAATTCTAAATAGGCTGATTTAACAATCAACCCACTTTAAAAAATGGGTCCAAATAGGCCTTCCATTGAGACTAAATTTAATAAATAAACACTTACACCCATTAAAGCCCACACAGCAAGCTATCCAAGAGACATGATGTACCATCAGAACCACGTGCTACTAGCTCACAATTCAAACACAACCATGTGATGGCAGCAGCTATTCCAATGCTTGACAGAAACACCAAAACCAAGAACTACCATTGTTGTGTTGCTCTACAAATTTTCTTTCTGTGTATATTCTCACTCTTATATCAAATCCCCATCTCTTCTCTTCCCTCTTTGTGGACCCATTTCCTTTCATGCGAAACGGTGTCAATGGTTCAGCAGTGAAGCTTCCTGTGGCCTCGAGACCCATCTTCTCCGGCATTCATCCTTCATCATTGCCATGTTTTTTCAAAATCAAGCTCAAGAACTTGGGTTCCCAAATCGCTCCAATCCCTGTAATTCACAACTTGAAGATCACATCCCTTGTTTTCCAATAATTTCTTTCAATCTTGACAAAACTCAATTCGACAAACTAGTTCAAAAGCCTCAGTGTTTGAAGATCGAGATCTATAAGGCTCATTGCCATGGTCACTGCTCGCCGACAGAGGAGGAAAAAAATATATATGTATATATATGCGGACGGGTTGGGTATAGGCGGTTCAGGAGTGGTTCATCCGCCACCCGATCCCCACCCGTGAAATTCATACTTTCTGATCCGCATCCGCCCGCTCACTACCACGCAACCGTCCAAAACGCTGCAGGCCAGGTCGGGCTAGACGGGTGGGGCTGGTCGGAAGATCTGTTGCCCACCCCTTATGGCATGAATTTCCCAAAATTTAATCTTTTTCCAATGCTTGTACGGAGGAATAGTGGACTGAAGCTAAGTTATATCATGTTTGTATACCGTGCCTCATGGTGGCTATATTCATCTGGATTTTCATGATAGTTTGCTGCTGTTTTATGATATTTGCATCTTGTTTCTTTGTACCTTTGAATAGTAGTGCATGTTGTGCTGGTCAAATTGTGAACTTTCATAGTGATATTCTAGGAAAACATTAAGCTACAATCATGTGTGGTGTTAGAAATTGTAAATGCTGTAGTATTTGGATAATTTTTGTTATTGGCATTTGCTTATGTTTATTCAATTAGCATTTGATGCTATCTCTTCTGGAGTACATTTGATCTATCCTCGTGTAGATTGGCAGGCCCTTTAATTTGTTGCATCTTTTGTATTTATTGCTCATTTTTCTTGATGATGGTTGCTTCTGGTTAGTTTTTTTGTTGGTGAAGGACAAGAAACAATATTGGGTTGGTGCTTTTCAATTTGTGTGATTTCCTGTGCTTAACCACATGATTGTTATTTGTGTTTCTGTTCTGTAGTATAAATACATACAAGCATAGTTGTCAAATCGAGAATCGTATTGCGAATTTGAATCGAACTGAATCAAGAATCATTATGTTTCAGTAGAAACAATGAAAAATGATGTCAAACAATTAGCGGTGATTCAGGTTCGGTTTTATTCAGGGGTTTGCATGTTTTGGGACTGAACTGACCAAGTCGGTTTACCAGATTGATGGACCCTATGAACCACGCCATTTTGGTTTCAATTGGTCAGTGCGGTTCGATTATTTGATTCGCTCGACTACTTCAAATTTGGCATCTCCAAATTAGGGTTTAAAATTATAATGTTTTAGAAATTTGGACATTTACAAATTAGGGCTTTTCGTAAATTATGGTTTAAAAAATTAAGTTTTATAAGTCAGGGCTTATAGAAAATTAGTGCTTTGGAATTGGGGCTTTTCAAAAATTAGGGCTCAAATAAGGATTTCCATAAATTAATTGATTAAAATAAAATAAGGGTATCGAAATCACCTTTAGGTGAGGCTTTTTGATGCACGCACAGTATTTAACAAAGAAAAGAATAACAGAGAGAAGGAAGAGAGAAAACACAGAGAGAAGATCAGTTATCACATAAAATCCCCATACATTCTTGACACCCATTGTACCTTCTTATACTTCTATAACTATTTCCACTCATCCACTAACTAACTAATCAAGTCTATCAACTCAACTAACTACTCAACTAACTCTTGTGTCTAACTCATGCTTACTCATCAACTAACTAATTCGCCACTTGTATCATTCCATCCCCCTTAAAACAACATTGTCCTTAAGGTTGGGACCAAATACAGAAACATCACAAGACATAGATGACCAAAAATCTCTTCACATTATCTGATTTGTTCCTTGTAGCTTGTTTAGTCAAAGCCTCAATTTGTGCCTGTATGAATGACTTTAGAAGAGGCAAAATGATGACCTGATAACCAAGATTAGGCCATTGCTTATGTTTCACTTCTAGCTGCTGCATAACAAGAAGATCCCATATGGTCATTGCATCAATTCTGCTAGACCCCACAAACAGCTGCTCAATTTGTCTCTGCATTAAAATGCCAAAAAAAAATATGTTCTTCAGCTACAGACTCTCTCCCACTTGAAAGATTATTTGCTATTGCTTTAATCCAAACAAGGCTTTGTTCTTCTGTAGCTTGTGTAGAGGCAGGCCACTGGCCTCTCTGCAAGTTCAACCTTGTGTCAAAAGTTGAAATACAATGACACTCAAATCCACCAGGGTCCAAGTCTCACCGAAGCAAGCAAAGTGTAAATAAGCAAACAAACTAGCAGAAACTTTTTTATGCCCTCTAGAACAAACAGACAACTGCTAGATGTCAACATTAATTGCTTCTTTGTCATATTGTGCTGCAAAACCCACTGTAACTAAAGAAATTGTTGATTCATATCTGTTATAAAAGCCATTTTAACCTCCTTTGATTTATATCCCATAGCCAACACATCTAGGGAAATTCCTGAAATCTGAATTTTTTCGCTTTCTTTAATTACCAATTCAATGATGCTAGAACATTTGCCATTTTCCACTGATGAACTGTCAGATTTAGGAATCTTCTCTTTAGATACAATCTCTAAATGGAAAAGAGAGTGAGTTTTCATACCCAGATATGGAACATCTGCTTTTAATTTCCCCAACTCTACCACCACCACATTCTTCTCATTTGCACAAGACTCATCATCTGAACTGTTGTGGCTGTTGTTGCTAGAAATCCGTCCATCCAAAGACTTTTGTCCGTCGTAAGATTCTTCCTCATACCCAGCATACTTGATACAATCATTCTTTCTGTCATAATCTTCATCAGGCTTCAATACATCATCAATTTGGATACTAATTTCCTTGTTTTTAGCTACCACTTTTAAATCATCACTTTCTTCATAATCTCTATCTTCACCATTCCAACTTAAAACATCCTCTTCTAATTCCTTTGATTCCTTGCAATGCATATGTGGATCACATTGAAAATCAATAACTGTCTTAGAATTAGATATTTGATTACCAGCACTTCCATCAAAAATCAAATTCTTACCATGAGATTTGATCTCAGAGTTGGTGCTCCAAATGCTCATCTTTTGTTGTAAAGCTAAACCAATGGTTTGATCCATGGTATAGGGTTGGAACCTTTTCACACCAGCCTTGATTTCATTTCTAAGTCCATCGTTGAAGCACTTTATTAAGAATTCATCAAGCACATTCTGGGTTGTGTCAACTATTTCTTGAAACCTTCTTTTGTAAATCCTAACATTTGATAATTGCCTCAGGTTTCTGAGTTTTTCCACTGCCTCTTCATCTAGATTCTTCAAGATCTTGATTTTTGCAAACTTGAAATCATCAGCTGTTCTGATTTCTTGAGATCCAGCCCCTCCTGCCATGTCTGTGATACCTCCACAGGTCTTAGAAGAATCTGCTGCTCTGATACCACTTGATGCACACAAAGTATTTAACAAAGAAAAGAATAACAGAGAAAAGGAAGAGAGAAAACAAAGAGAGAAGATCAATTATCATATAAAATCCCCATCCATTCTTGATACCCATTGTACCTTCTTATACTATCCATAACTAATTCCACTCATCCACAACTAACTAATCAAGTCTATCAACTCAACTAACTACTAAACTAACTCTTGTAACTAACTCATGCTTACTTATCAACTAACTAATTTAATTCTCCACTTGTCATTGATGCAAGTCAAGAAATTGACATAGAGAGAGAGAGAGAGAGAGAAAATGATAGAATTAGATCATCATTCAGCCAGAAAGTTCCACAAAAATTCCCCATGCATTCTTGACACCCATTGTACCTTCTTATACATCTATAACTAATTCCACCCATCCATTAACTAACTAATCAAGTCTATCAACTCAACTAACTACTCAACTAATTCTTGTACTAAGTCATGCTTACTCATCAACTATCTAATTCGCCCCTTGTATCATTGATTGAATGAATCACTGATTGAGTGATTGCCAACAAGAAGAGACGATCCTTGTTATGTCCACAGAGACATTAACAAGAAGTTGGAGAAAGACGATCGTTGCAATAATTGTAGAGATGTCGACAAGAAGAGAGAGAGATAGAGAGGGAGAGTTAGGGTAGGATGGCTTAGATTAAGTTTACGAATGGATCATTCAGATTTAATATGCTATATATGTGTGGACGGTTAGGATTAAATGCAGAGTTTTAACCTAAACCAGTTTAGTTTCAGCGGCGGAGGTTTGGAAAAATTTAAGTCAACCTTGAACGGATTTAAAAAAATTTACCGAAATAAAAACCAAACCTACCAGATTAAGGATGGAAATTGTCCGAATTTTTTTTCTTGGTCAGTTCGGTCCTCTCTGCTGAATATTTCACCTCTACAATCATATGTATGGAATTTTTATTTTTATTTTTATTTTTATTGTTATTTTGGCACATGTTATAAAATAGTTATTATACACAGATGTGATTGCACCATCTAATGGAGCAAATATTACCTTCATAGAGATGTGGGTCTAAATTCGCCGATTGTAAAATTATTCAAAATTTATAATATGATCTCTTTTGACATTCAAAAAATGGACTTTAGGAACCCTTTAAAGAGTAATAAGTACAAAAAATAAAGTAGAATTTCTTTATTTTAAAATTCAAAATACTTTAAAAGATATGCTTATTATTAAAAAAAAAAGTTTAAATGAAGCAGTTGAGGAACCATTGCGTCTGACTGACTTGATCCATATATTGAACCATATTTATTTCAGTAAAAATATCAATAGATAATTCATGGGTTTAGGTTACTTCAACCTTAAACAAACATCCTTAAATGCATTATGACATTTTCTTAGGAAACAAATGAGGAAAAAATGTTAAAAATATGTTAGGTTTGATTGGATCTAATTGGATCTTATTATAAACTTTATAATCACCAAAATAACAACAATCATGCAAGGTTTTTGATTATTTTCGTAATAAACATTGTTAGAAGTTGTATATGGCATTTTCACTAAAAAAGAAAGTTAAAAAAATATTGGAATCTGTTAGACACGATAGTTTTAAGAATTGTATGCATCGTAAAAAGTGAATCAATTACTTAATTGATTATGAATCATGTGATTTACCGTAAATTTTATCCCAAAATAGATCCACCCATAGATTCATATCGATCTATGCATGAATCATGAATCAAATCACAGGTCATAATATTGTGATAACAGAGCTTACAAGTAACTTCTGCATATAAAATTCGAGAGTTGCTGTAAGCTATGTACAGCATCATTATTAAATTAGAATGGTAGTTTAATGCGTATGGCTAGTAACATGAATAATTTTGAGAGATCATGCTGGGGTGCTGGACCATCAGTTGAAGAAAGAAAACATGATTTTATACAAAAGTTGCAACAAATATGAATTTGAACTGGTGTTAGTAAATTACTTGGCCACTGTGTTGGGGATTAGCTTTGATCAATCTGTGTGGATGTTGACATGATATTGTGAGAAAATAATTGGTGGCATTTTTCTCTACTGGCCACTTGGATTAATACCCATTTAGGATTTCTGTGCTGCACTACCACCTTTGTGTAGCTGCGGAGCAAAAACTATGTTTTACTTGTTAGAAGATGAATGAGATGTGTTATATTTGATGGGTATCAAATTTAGAAAAGATAATAGCATTTTGTAAACGATCTAAAAGATCTTTCTTATTCGGAAGTGGATATCTGATCCATTTTAGAGCATCGTTAAGAGGTTTATAATTAATTACCAATCTAGGTACAACTCTTTCGATTTCTACATTTTTATTAACATAAAATGCTGTACAACTTTAAGGTGAGTGATTAGTTCTGATTAATTTTCTTTGAATAAGAGAATTAATTTCTATTTTGCACAGTTCAAGATAGTCTTTTTTCATTTGACTGGGTCTAGCTTTGGTTGGGATGAATTTTTCATCAAAATCGGGTTCATAGGGAAGAGAAACAATGTGTTTTTTTCTTTCCCAAAAAGCATTTTGAAGATCACTACAAATTTCTATTTGAAATTCTTTTTTAATAAGCTTGATTTTATTTTGTAAAGAGGGTTGTTAAAACCATTGTTCAGTAGTAAGAAAGTGAATTTCGGTTTGAAGAAAATTAATTTGTTTTTCTTTAAAAACATCAAGATCACGAATGTGATCCAGCTCTTTAGTATAAGGTTCTGTTATAAATTCAAAAACAATAGGTTGATTATTGACAGTTGTATGTATGCCTATAGAATCAATTTTAGAAATTGGCATGAGCATACGTAAAAAAGGTGTCGCTAGAATAATAGGTTGGGACATGTTTCTGATATGGACAAAAGACATGGGTAGACAAATACCCTGGTTACAGATAAGTGCTTCTGGTATTTTGTATTTGATGTGCATAGAATTACCACTAGCACTAGTAAGTGACTGGGTAGTTTTTTTTTTTTTTTTTTGATAAATAGTGACTGGGTAGTTTTTTGAAAATATCTGGTCGGAATTAAGCCTTCTTGTATACAATTCATGTCAGCGCCACTATCAACAAGGGCAATTGCATCTTTGATAATAAAATCAGGTTGAATAACAAAAGTAATACGAATATACCATTTATGGAATGTAACCTGATTAACAAGCATTAAATACTGATTATATTTCTTATCAGAAGTTTCTGGAGCAATATCTTTTTCTTTTAGTTTTTCAGTTTTAAGCAGTTGTATATCTGCTTGAATAGCTTGGTTGGCAATCTGAAGGTGCCTAATTTCCATTTTTAAGACATTAATTTCCATTTTTAAGTCTTGAATGGTGATTGGTTTTTCAATAACAGGTGAAGATTTATGTTCTTTGCAAAACATCCTTCATGCTATAAGATTGAATAGGAATTAAAGGAGGTTTAGTAGCAGCCTTTTGTTGTTGATAATAGATTTCTAAAAATTTTAGTTTCATTTTTGGATCCTTAATTTGCTCAGCAAGATCTAACATGGATTTCTGATCATTAGTTAAAACATGAATGCTAGGACCCCCAAGGTCCAAATCGTTCAGTTCAACAATAGATTTCCAATAATTTATTTCAGAGAACTAATTCAGATTTGTAGAACAAGAACAATTAGGTTCTGGTGTTTCTAGCTCATCACTAGAGGTAGTTGGAGAGTATAGCTCAGCAAGTCCATCTGAGTCAGAGCTAGCGTCGGATTCTTCTTCTGATAATGTTTGTTATAACTGTTGAGTTATAAGAGGATCCAAAGACATTTCATTAATTTTTTGTTTTAATTTGGATCTACAACGATTAGCATAATGACCGGGGATGTTGCATTTATGACATTTAACATCTTTCTTAGATGTTGTCCTTTTTGCTTTTGGTTTCTTGGTTGGAGGGGAAGACTTTTTCTGGTGAGAAGGAATACTGTGGGATTTTTTATGATACCGTTTGGAAGATTTTTTTTGATAAGATTTTCTGATTTTTGAAGGATACTGGATCTTGGTATCATAGGCATACTGATCACAAAATTTACCTAACTCTTTTTTACCGGTAAGATTTCATTTGGTATTGAAGTTTAAGGTCATTACACAAAGAAAGACCTTCTAAAATTACGCCTATGAATTGGCCCTAGGTATACTAGTCGTAAGGAATAGCCATACGGTCATGGCGATCCCGAAGTTTTTTTCGGACTTTTTTAGCAAAAAGGGTAGGAAGACCATCAATAAATTTGGCTTTCCAATGTTCACTATTAGCATCAGGGCGCTGCATAACTTTCATTAAGAACACATACCAACGAAAATGGGTTAAAGAAGGACAACGAAGATTCTGGAGGAGTTCGCGACTGCGGTCACTGCTAATAGTGCCTGTTCCAATAAAATGATAAACAATAGTTTGGACTAAAGTATAAACTGCATCCTCGCGTTGAGTAGCAGTATTAGTACTGGATTAGTTTTAGTTTTGATGGCATTTAAATCTTCTTGCTGTTGAGTGGAAGTGAGAACATTATCCCACCATCCTTTTAGGATACCTGTAAATCCATTGACAATGAATCTAACTATCTGATGGTCAGAATTATTATTCTGTTTACAAATAGTGGCATACATAATAATCTGATGTATTAATTCAAATATCTGGTATTCAGAATAACCATCTAAATTTCATTCATAAATGGTTTTTTCATGATAAAGAGTTTTGGGCATGAAAGAAATCTTATTCATAGAGAATATCCTGTGGGGTAGGTCTATGATAATAATACCTACTAGATCCTGTTAAAGCTGTTTGTCTCACGGTTTACTGTTGAGGTGAAGGCCTAACGGCGGCTGCCCAAACACAGATGTTTTCCTGTATTTGCTGTTGGATTCTGTTTATTTGTTGTTCACAGAAGTTTAGCTGTTGTATAGCCCACGACTGAAGATACGGATCTTGAAGAATTTCTAAATAATTAGTACGACTTGTAATGTAAAATTCTAAAACATTTAATAAATCTACAAGTATGTTAATAGAGGATATGCATTAAAGGAGGAAATACTTACAAGCACAATCTTCAAAGCAACTTAATTCTTCAATGCTTAATTTATATATTGGAGAAATGTTTACAAGAGAGAGGGCTCACAAGAGGAAAACTTGAAATTAAATTACAATTACACACGTTTTAGAATTCTGCTTCAACAAGGGTGAGGTCTTTCCCTTTCATATTACAGAAAAGAAAAAGATAAGATAAGGTTGAGGACAGGTAGCGCGTCCTGGATGGATGGATGGAGTTGATCGTCCTTATCCTCTAGCTGGGTAGATATTTATCATTCAATCAGCATCCTTATCTTTAAATGTGTTGTAAAGAGACAGTTGTTAGCCTCTATGCTGGATGGCAGATAAAACATTTGCTTTTTAGAAAGTTGGTGTACTGGTTTTTGTTTATTTGGTAAAACTTCTAAAAAGTAGATGTTTTTTAGCAGACAAAACATCTGCTTTTTAGATGGTGTACTGGTTTTTGTCTATTTGTGCAGACAAAACATTTGCTTTTCAGAAAGTTGGTGTACTGGTTTCACTAGTACTGGTAAAACTTCTAACTGTAACCCAAATTTATTCCACCAAACGAGGAACCAAGAAGGGACATCGTTTTTAAGGACATCAGGGCAAATACGAATGAACGATGAATGGTTATTAATGGGATTCTGATAGTAAAATGTTTGAGTAAAAGCATCGATGTAGTCCCAATAACTATACTGGTTTCCTTGTTACGAATGTCAAGTTGTCGAGTAGTATGCGGATGAATGCCCCATGTGGTAATGGGCATAATGTTTCTGATGGTAATTTTATTATACTGGATAGGACTGGCAGTTTTGGAAGGATCATGCAAAGTATGCTTGATCTTTCCATGTTATTATCTTTTCTTTGTGAGATGGTGGGATAAGGGTATGAATCTTACTCCGTTAGAAACTGTCTAGATCAAGGCACATTCTCAAGCCTGTTGGGATGCTGTTCCAAAAATTATCCCTTGCCAACCAGTTACTCAAAATCTGTTTTTACAAATACAAACAGAATTACGGCAGAAATACCCGAATCTGTCAGAAACAGAATTAATAGTCCGAAGTATGAATTTCACGGAGGAACAATTTCTTCAAACGCTTTCCGGTGATGATACCTCCATGAAATCTGTTACCAGCAGCTAAGATCATGAAGATCCTGACCAGGATGAAAATGAGTTTGTAGTTTTAGCTGGAGAATCATAGGCACCAGAGAATGATGAACCCAACTTTGGAGATTTTTGGGATTCACTTACCAGCATGATTGCCGACAAAATTGATAAAGAAAAAGATAAAGGAAAAGGCAAAGCATGATGTGCTTTGTTTCTTACTAGCAGAATTGTCAGCACAAATCGACAAAAACCAATATACCAACTTTCTGAAAAGTAGATGTTTTGTTTGCCATCCAGCATAGAGGCTAACAACTGTCTCTTTATAGCACATTTAAAGATAAAGGATGCTGACTCAATGATAAATATCTACCCAACTAGAGGATAAGGACGATCGACTCCATCGATCCAGGACACGTCACCTGTCCTCAACCTTATCTTATCTTTTTCTTTTCTGTATTATAAAAGGGAAGGACCTCACCCTTGTTGAGGCAGAATTCTAAAATGTGTGTAATTGTAATTTAATTTCAAGTTTTCTTCTTGTGAGCCCTCTCTCTCTTGTAAACATTTCTCCAATATATAAATTAAGTATTGAAGAGTTAAGTTGCTTTGAAGATTGTGCTTGTAAGTATTTCCTCCTTTAATGCATGCCCTCTGTTGACATACTTGTAGATTTATTAAATGTTTTAGATTTTATATTACAAGTCGTATTAATTATTTAGAAATTCTTCAAGATCCGTATCTTCAGCCGTGGGCTATACAACAGGTAAACTTTTGTGAACAACAAATAAACAGAATCCAACAGCAAATACAGGAAAACATCTGTGTTTGGGCGGCCGTCGTTAGGCGTCCACCCCAACAGTAAATCATAAGACCATATATGTTGTAATTTGTTTATTATGTACTTGTATTATGTGTATTTATATTCCTGGTTTGGTGCCAGATAAGGGTAGTATGGAATTAGGAGAAGTGAGATGTCACCCAAGTCGCGTATAGGTAAAGTCCTTTGGCAGGGATTGTGTATAGGACACCTTCACCTTATAAATCGTTGACAGATGTGCTTAGCCTATCCCTCCGAGCACTTAGTTGGTATTAGAGCCATGTTTATACATATACGTAATACATATATATAACATTTAAATTATACATATATGGTCAAATACGACAAATGGCAGAAGGATCAACTATTACAACAGTAGCCAATATAGTAGCTTCTACATCAGAAGCAGTAGAACTAGTAGCCTATCAGGATGTGAGAGAAGCCCTTGATAAGTGGACAATCCCAAAAGTGAAACCAGAAACTATTTATAAAATTAGAACCTTTGATTTTACCAGTCGAAAAATCATCAAAACTTTTGAACATGAAGTTCCTTCACAGAATGATGATGAAGTAATTCAATTACTACAAATACAGGATTTAGTACATTTTTTGAAAAAATATAAATATGTTCACATAGGACTTGTCCAGATAACTTTTAAACCCCTAACTCTGTTAGGACAAAATACTAGTCTTACATGTACACTCAGGGATGGTAGATGCCTTGATTGGAAAGCTTCTTTAATGGGTGCCATAGAAACAAGTTTATCCCATGGACCAGTATATTTTAATATATATCCAAATTTGAGTATCGCACTCGGATCCTAATTTGTCTAAAGTTTTTGAACTTATAATTTTAACAAATGGTTATCAGTATTTGCCAGGATCACCATCTTTATCAGCTATATTTAGGATTCATCTTAAGGTTTTGAGTACTCTTAATCCTTATATCCAAAAACACAGTGAATTAGGACAAACTGTTCTCATTGATACTAACCTCTTCAGTAGCCAGGTAACTATTCCTAAAATGATTCCTTGGAACAATATTACATTTCCAGAACGATGGCAAATCAAGAATGTCGTACCAGTCAGACCAATCATTAGACAAACTTTAGATGATGTTATTCAGACACAAGGAGGTAACGTTTATCTTAAATTTCAATGGCCTCTCAGTAGAAGCCTGTCCAGTATGAGTCATCACTCCTCTAATCTACCCTACCGTGTAGATTTACCAGAATCCTCTAGACATTCCATGTCTGAACCTATAGAATTTGTCAACCAAGGGATGTCTTCTCGGCCTTCTAGTCAGTCTTCTCCTGAAACCCTAATCTAGGGGATTCATATATCTGAAAACCAAATTTTTCATGGAGTATATGCAACCAAAAGGCTTGAAAGCCCAACTGCTAGTGATACGGATTTTAAAATTTAATGGATTTTACACCAGGAAGTGAAATACGAAAACAATTAAATCAGGATTTTATGCATGAAAAATATCAGGAAGTTAGATCATGGTATTTTAATAACCATACTACAGACGAACTTCAGCAGTTAAAGAATCAGTATTATTATCATCTAGAGAAATACCAAACTCTTAGACCTTTTCTAGAATGGTATTATGAATTTAGCACAGTTATGGAGTTTATTCCAACATTCCAGATTAATGTCTTGGAAAATATGCAGCGAACATGGCAAACAGTAGGTGGTTAAAAAATAGTTTGTCCATCCATCACCGCAGTTGTTAGAATTAACTCATGGTCTCTCATCAACCTTTAGTCATTATAGCTTATGTGGAAACTCCCTCCAGAATGGCTCAAAAAGAGTCTTTATAGATTAAAGATATTGTACCATTAATAAAATAGAACAATTATACTAATTTATGTTTTCAAATAGTTGACAAACAATTAATCAGAATTGCGGAAGCCATTGATACTTTTAAAAATCGCATGATGGTATCTATTGCTGATCCTAAGCTTGAACCAGTAAACATAAAGCCACCGTTAGAAGTAACCAATTTTAAGTTACGTTCTTCTAAATAGGATAATGAATTCATGGATACCCTTTTTAAAAAATGACTGATTTGAATTTAGATAAATCTGCACCAGGAAGCAGCTCTATAAATATGTTGTATACTCAACAAGCTCCAGAATTAAATCCAGGGGATGAAGAAATTACCCCTTCACTAATCTATGAAATTCAGAATAATTTTCAGGATATGCAATCTATTAACCGCATTGTCTTCCCTAAACAAACAGGACGAACAACTTTAACAGGATCTAGTAGGTATTATTATCATAGACTTACCCCACAGGATATTCTCTATGAAGAAGATTTCTTTTATGCCCAAAACTCTTGTCATGGAAAAATCATTTATGAATGGAATTTAGATGGTTATTCTGAATACCAGATATTTGAATTAATACATCAGATCATTATGTATGCCACTATTTATAAACAAAATAATAATTCTGACCATCAGATAGTTAGATTCATTGTCAATGGATTTACAGGTATCCTAAAAGGATGGTGGGATACTTCCACTCAACAACAAGAAGTTTAAATGCCATAAAAACTGAAACTCGCGAGGATGCAGTTTATACTTTAGTCCAAACTATTGCTTATCATTTTAGCTCCATTTTTGTTTGACATAAAAATCATTATGCTTGGTGAATAGTTTCCATGTCTCCTGATCAGCCATTGCATTTTTGGACCTGCCTTTAAATTTATGGGGCATTTTGTCAATTTTAAAGGTCTGGTGTCTATTTTAGTTCCCTAAACATTGACATTGTTCATTGATTTCTTTAATTATAAATATAATTATAATTTTTTTAGTGTTCTGATTACCTGTCCTTTTAAAATAGGTGTATCTGATACTGGATGAGTTCATTCTTGCCGGGGAGCTCCAAGAAACAAGCAAGAGGGTATGTAGTGTTCTATAACCTTTGTTTCATTCCTCATGCATCTAGAAAGAATGTTATAAAAGTTTCTGCACCTCCTATTTTGTGTTTTTTAGGAAAATGATATCTACACAAATATTTGGTGATGTTACTATTTAGTTTTGATTGACCATTATATTGTAACTTCCATTGAGGTGTATTTCCAAGATCTCAACAAAAGGCTTTTGTTTGTAATTCTTGCATATATATATATTTTTTAAACTATTTGAGGAATCTGGAACTAGAGTTGGGTTTTTGTTTAAACTTGCAGGCAATTATAGAGAGAATGGGGGAGTTGGAAAAGCAGGAGTAAAGAATTATGTTGCAACTGCTTGTGTTCGAGCACTTTTTTCCATCTTCTATCCTGTGGGTTTTTTCTTTTTTCTTTTTTGGTGTAATTTGTTTGCCCCATATCACAGTTGGTACTGTTGTGATAATATTAGAAAATTCAACCTAAAGGACTTTGCTTCCTGCCCTTTTCTATATCTTCAGCATGCCTCTCTGCCTTCTGTATTTTCTTCTATGACATCTCTGGTATTTATTGTTTAAATCAATTTGTTGACCTATATTATACAATGGACAAGATTGCTTGTGCATATGCTTTTGTTTTTATAACTAATTTATTTATTTATTCTGAAATTATTCTTTTGTTAATCTCCTCTGGAAAGGGTAATGGAGTATGACTTGGTTGAACTATTTTTCTGATGACATTCTGGACTCTGTTGAACTCCTTGCAAAATAATTGATTTCCTTACGCTGTGTTTGGTTGGGGGATTTGGGGAGGGATTTGGAAAGAGAAAGGGAAAGGGAAAGGGAAAAGGTGTGTGAAACTAGGTGAAATATAGGAATGTTTTATTAACATTTCACTTACCTTTTCTATTTTCCTTTCCAAATCCCTCAAATTCTTCAACCAAACACAGAATTAATTTTTACTACATTGTTTGTTTGGTTTCAATTTCAGAATTAGTATTCTAAAATTTTTCTACAAAAGTAGAAATTAGTTGATAGAAATTAACATCAAAAAGGTAATGCCATATGAAGTGATGAGTGTTTTTGATTTATTGTTCCTGTTTACAAAGTTAATATTTATTTTATTTTATTTTTAGAAATTATATTTTGAAAATCAAATCAAACAGTATGGAAATGCATATTGTATTTGTTAACTTCAGTTACTCTTTCTTGCCGGATATGAGTAGGGACCGGATATAATATGAGGTAGGTTTCAAATGTTTTGTATCTCGTATTTGGTTGCTTCGGACAGTATATCCCCCCAAAAGGGGATACGCAATACTAGCCCCTCATGGTATTATATATCCTCCATTGTCGGATATAAAGAATCTTTCATTCAAACGTGAAAAATAATTACTTCTCTTTTATCTCATCTTATATCCTATCTTAACCACCCACTCCCTAGGTGGCCCAGTGGTAAGGGTGAAGACGTGATTGTGTGGGTTAGGCGCACGGTCACGGGTTCGATTTCTCTCTGGGACACTTTGGGATTTAAGTGGGGAGCCGCGGCGGTGGGATGCAGTGATTGCTCCTCTTGAGGATTAGTCGGTGGGCGCAGCCCAGCGGTAGAAGTCGGACACCTCAGTTTCAAAAAAAAAAAAAAAAAAAAAAAAAAAAAAAATCATATCTAAACCAAATATAATATAAGCGACCTCAAAGTATATATAATTCATTTCATATTTTACAACATATTATATCCTCTTTATACTTAGGTATTACACATTCTCTTTAAATCTTTATATTTAATCTTGACAATCAACAGGATAAACCTAGAATCCAAAGCCAACCACAGATCCAAAAAAAGCTACTCTTGAAACACTAGCAATACACTAAAATTATGCATCTTTTTTTTTTTCCCTCTCCATAGATGTCGAAGCAGACAATACAGGACTTCTCTCACCTGATAGTGCAACAAATGGAGTTTTGAATTTACCTCTGCACCTGGAATTGCTCATTCTCACAATCCTTTTAGCCATAAGGGAGATGTGATGATGGTGTTGCCTTTTAGCCAATTATAGTTTTGCAATAATCTCATTTTGGTCCATTTATTTTTAATTATAACAGTCAATTTCTTACGCTTTAAATTAAGTTGTAATGTCACATTTTCATCCATTTGACAGTATTAGGTAGATGAAAATTAAAAGCAAAGTAATCAAAGTGAGATTTTAATTGAAGTGTAGATGTACTAAAAAAAAAAAAAAAAAAAATCACGTTAAACTCGCATGACAAGTTCCATCAACCTTATTAACGGCTGATGGATAAAAGGATGATATTGCAACTTGATTTAAAATATAAAGAGCTAACTATCACAATTAAAAGTAAATGGTCTAAAATAAAATTATGATAAAAATACAGGGTACTAATGTGTAATCAACTCAAACAATTTTTTCATCACATCCTCTCCCAACCTTGCCATCTTTAGTATAACACTTCTTTCGTACCTTATTCTTGTAACCAAACACAGACTAGCATAAAACTACTTTTCCAACTTCTAAATGGCATAACCAAAAATGTATAGTCTAGGCTAGTGCCATGACAATTTGGCTGGTACTGAAAAACAAGATTAAAAAAAAAAAGAAAAGGAAAAAGAAAATTTCCCACAATGAGCTGATGACAATGCTTGAATCAATTGTAGGAACCAATTCAGGCAAAGGACCAACAAAATTCCCATTAAGTAAGAGGCCCTCTTTTCTTAATCACACTATGCTTGTGACCTATCCAATTGATAGATGCCACATGACATAATCGAGTTGCATAGGCCTCTTATAATGAATTAATTTAGTACTATGGAGCCATGGTCCCTTCAAGTTTTATAAAATTCTATTATTATCACTTTCGTATTTTATGAGTATTTGTAGAATGCATAATGAGATAAGTTCTTAATTTTATAAAAATGATATTTGTAGAATGCATGATAGGATGACACTTTAATTTTATAAAATTACTTTACTGAGCATCTCCAATACTATTAGGAATTTTACCTTTTCAAAGGTTATTATCATGAAGTATAAATTTATTTTACCTATCTATTTTTTCATATTTTTGCTCAAACACTACAATTTATTTGAACTATTCGTTCAAACACAATTCATTTTATGAAATGCCAATGGAAGGAAATGATCATAAAAATTGAGTACATTTTATCTAGTCTTTGAAGACTAGCTACATTTAGCTAGTAAATTTGAGGTGAGGCAAAATATCTAACCCTGTACTTAGCAGGTTGGAGTTGAAAAAAGTAAGGTACACTCTTTATTTTAGCAACACATGCAGTTAGATTATATCAGCCAACAAAATGAATTAAAATTATAATAGTATAGCTCAAATTTTTAGGGGGGGGGGGGAAATGCTTGTTAAATCTATTTATATTTCTCCTCATGAATTACTTCTTTCTCAACATTTATGTAAATAATTATTTTTCATTAATAATTTATTAAAAATTAGGGTAAATTACAAGCACACCCCCTAAGGTTTACTTAAATTACAAATTATCCCCTGTGGTTCTAAAAATTACATTATAGCCCCTAAGGTTTCTAATTTCATAACAAATAGGTCATTTTATTAATAAACTATCAAGTTAATTAACAGTTTTTAATAATGTTAACATTTTATTTCAATTAATAATTCAGATAATTTTATTATTGTATAGGTGAACAGTTAGAAATTTCACTTTTTTAATTAATTTTGTTAAATAAAAAATTCTGACAATGAGGTATTTGTAATTTTCCAAACCACAGGGAATAATTCATATTTTAAGTAAACCTTAGGGGGTGTATTTGTAATTTACCCAAAATTGTAACTTAAATTTTTTTATGCGCACAACTGACCCTCCTCTGCACAAAATTTACAGTTCTATCATTGCCACTCACAAACACATACACTGGACCAATGATTGTTTGGTTATATACAAAACAACTAGTTTCAACTTTCCTCTGCGAATTAACTTCTTAAAAGTATACCAATACACCAGGCATGACTTCATCATATATTGCCTGTACTCAGTGAATTGTCCAAGTCCTCTCCCCTCTCCAGGTACCTGCAATTGTGATCTGTTTACCAGAATCCTTGGGAGGAGTGGCCAAACATCTCTATGGTACTACTAGCAAGTTGAAGATCAAGTCTGAGAAGCAACCCCGACCCTAACTTAAGCTAACTAAAATAGAATTTTACAATTTTTTATTCTTACTTATTTTGAAACTTTCCTAAATACTTATTCAAAAATACAAAGTGATGGATACGTGGCAATCGGAGGAAATGGAACAGACGATGGGGACAGATAAAGGGGACAAGGAATCAAGAAAAATTTGTTTACACAATGTTAATAATAACTACCATTTCATTGGTCTATTTTGCATTTTTTGTGGGATCACTTCATTAAATCAACTAATGAGACGTGGTATATTGTTCACATGTGTGAATAAATTTTCTCTCCAAGAAATTTGAAGCCCTCTTTTTCTTAGGAGAGATGGGAAACTACACCCCATATGCACCTGTTATATATTTTTGTGGTGTATGTTACACATTTTTTTGATAATATTACAAAATTTTTTTAATAGATTCATTGTGGTTTAGAATTGATGCTACGCATTTTGTGGTAATGTTACACATTTTTTATTCAAGCATTTTATAATCATAAAATGTGTAACATTATTACAAAAATACGTAATATTACCACAAAATGCGTAATTTTATTTTTGAACCACAAATTATCATAACTTTACTAAAAAAAATATGTAACATATATTATAAAAATACATAACAATGATGCATATGATACACACTTTTTGAGGGGTATGTATCATAGCATTACCCCTATAAGAATGGATTAAGAAGGCCATCAGAAATAACTAGAACAAAAAGGTGGAATCAAGGCACTGATGGAAGGTCATTTGCAGAGGTCATAAAAGGAGTTGAACCAAGAGGTAAATCAACGACCACTATCAGAGTAGAAGAAATAGGAAAGGGTTGGTTATATGAGAGCATGATTACAAGACCCAAACCAAATTGCTTTGTTGTGGAGGTAAAAAAAGAACTCAAAGCAAAAGGTGTGAAGAATGCACTAGTGAGCGAAGGAGGAGGGCGTGATGTAGTCATATCATTCAGTTAAAGGGAGGATTTGATAAGTAATAAAAGTTTTCTTAATGTTTGGTTCCATGACTGGTGTGAATACAATCAGAGAGTGGAAATCTAGCATGCAACTTTAGGAGGAGAGGTATGTTTGGATTAGTTGCTATGGCGTACCCTTGAATCTATGGAACTCGGACACCTTCAGGAAGATTGGAAGACTATGGGGGGAGGTGATGAACCTAGATCAAGACATTTGTGAACCAACATCATTTCGTTGTGGAAGGTTAAAAATAGCCACAAGTGCTATGGACCTGATGAATACAAGTATGAATCTAGAATGCAAAGGAAGAGTCTACCCAATAAGAGTCTGTGAGGAACAGATTATAAAGGAGGTGATGACCAACTGCAAAGGTACCAACACTGATGGGGGAGAAGAGGATGTTAGCTCCAATGTTAATGGGGTGTTACACTTAGCTGAAGAGAGCAAGATGGAGGAAGAAGATCATGATAAGGCTGATGATGTGGATGATGATGTGGCAGATAAAGATGAGAAGGCACAAGGTGAATCGACAACAAGGATGAAGGAGGGAGGTGAAGTAGAGGTAGGTGACAGTTGGATTCAAATATCAGTAATGAAAGAGACTGAAGATTGCATGGGGAGATCAAATGAAGAAGGAAGAGGCGTGGGAGAGACAATGATGGCAGTGGAAAGCATGCAGCAGTAGTAGCAAAAGCAGCAACAGCAGCAGATGCGCAATCATGGTCTGGGAAAAGTTGCTTATGTTCAAAAAGATGATGGGCAAATAGTCACTCCAGGATTTATTAGAGTTTTAAGTGGAACCCAAAAAGATAGACCTGGAATTAGTTTGGAGGTAGATTTGGGCCAAGATCAATCTAGGCCTCAGCCCATTGGGCTAGTCCATTATAAATCTAATGGTAATGGGCTCAGTCATCCTATTGCAAATACAGGAGGTGGACTCACAGGGGTGGGCTCTAAATCAAAGGTTAGTGATACCATTAGTGCATCTAGTAGTGGTTCCATCAACAACCAATTTAAGAAAGGCAAAAGGAAAGTGATCAGAAATTATTGAAACAAAAATCCATTATTAATAGGTGGGTTTTCTGGGCTTGCTAGAAAAATTAAGCAGAAAGGAGTAGGAGCAGGAACAAGCAAAGTGTATCATAAAAGCTTGGTGGTTAGATCTACAGCTATGTCAAGGCCAAATGTAGTTAAGAGTCAACCCATTTGTGAAAAAGGTAAGCTACAAGAGGCTCAAGCAACACTACTTTTGGGGAAAAGTTTGGGGCTCAACTGCAAGGGCCAGGATGCAGAAATTATCAATAAATTTGTACAATTGGAGGAGAATGATAAGGAAAGGATATGAAGCACTACAACAAAAGAGGGTTTTTACGACACCATATGCACGTCGTGGATACAATTCTACGACGCACAAGGTAAAATCGTATTATGATCAGTCATGGAAAATTATTCACTTTCAACAATTTACCATAACCTGCCGTTAAAAACTTTTAACAGCTAATCTTATACATCATGTTTAATTTTTCTATGACTACTTTGTAAGCCGTTAATTCAAGGGACAAACCATGACACTCATTACTAGTCATTAAATATATAACACAACGGCCTATTTTGCCCATCATAGAATATGTTTAGGAATTTTTTACTTTTTTTTTTAATTTTTTAATTCAACAGGTTCTATTTCACCTGTTCTGTACACTCTAAAATAAATTACAAACAAGTTTCACACACATATATATAAGTATCAATCAGTCACTAAAATATTATTTCAAGCATCAAAAAAATTATTCATAAGTTTTGAACATCTAAAAACTGTTTGTCCATTCCAAACCATCCAAAAACTATGTTTCTAAACATCAAAATTGTCATTAACTTCAAAACCGTCCAAAAAGATCTAAATAATCCCCCCTCCCCTCCCCCCTCCCCCCACCCAAAAAAACAAAAACTTTTTAAGCTCTAAACAGTACAAAATTTACAATCTTCTTGCGAGTGCACCATCATGGGTTGATTCAATTGCATCAACACTTAGCTTGTGCCCTCCATATCTTTATATCAGAAAATTCTGAGTAGCTTGGATTTCGTCTTCAAAAGCTTCCCTTCTTAGAGCAACCAAGCTTGAAACATCAGTAGAAACAACATATACTGAACTGATTTGATAAGCATGGATAAAGTACTCCCTCCCAAGAAAACAAGATAGCAGCTCATACCTGCATGAATTAAACTGATTTGATTACTTCATAATAACAATTATAAAGTTAGCACTTAGCACTAATTTTTGCCTAGGATAGCTCTAATTCCAACACATCACCTACATGTGCAGCAAAGCACAATTGCAGAAAGCTTCTACCAAAGCCTACTGTCAATAACCCTCTTATAATCTTGCTTCACATTGTACCATGTAGATATTTTGTTTTTTGTTTACCTTTGTTCAGTGAACTAATATATTAACTTTATAGTTTCAGATAATATGACAGTTGCCAATTTGTGAATATGTCGTATTGTTTTACCCTTATATATGCCTCGAGGTGAGTAACTAAAATAAATGTTTTGGAATAAAATAGGATTTGGTTCCTATTGCACGACTGCACAACGTATCAAAACCATCAATATATACAATACCATAAGTATGCAAGGGAGGCTATAGGGCGAGCTTTCTACCATATCCTTGATATAAATATACTAAAAAGAAAAGGAGGCCAACATCCCAGAGGGAAGGTAAGTTGATACACCTGAGTTCTCTATCGAATAACCACAGAAATGATGGTTGCTCAATTTAGATGTGAGGCTGGTTCGTAGAAACAAAATTAACTTTAAGCTGAATGCTTTAGTGCAGTTGAAGTGACACTACCTTCAAACACACCCTAAGTGACAGCGGGCTCAACCTACCGATGTGCTACTTATAAAAATTTGAAGTCAAAAGAAAAATAATAGGATGTTTCTAAAGTACGAAAATCATTATATTAGAAGTAACACAATGATTTTTCTAAAGTACACTCACCTTCCATCTAAGCCAAAAATTACCACCGTATTCTTTTGGTGGCCAAATGCAACAATGTATTGAGAACCTTCAAGCAAACGAAACTGAGCGACAGACCACTCTGAGCTGAAATACTTGGGAAACACTCCTGTAAAATGAGTAGCAAACTTAGATCTTGCTGCCAAAGATACAAAATTTATATTTAACCTTCAACGGAAAAAGCATAGAACTCATTGCTACTTTTGAGTCCTTAAACTTGATAGCATACTTGCTATCTATCAGTTATCCTCCAGTAATAATTAATCGAACCACAGAAAATACAGAAAAACCAAAATCATTTTAAGTATCAGAGTGGATCAAAAGTTAAAACTCATACTAAGGACAGAAGGGCATAATATATGTTTACACGATCACTATTTAGCAAATATCCAAAACATCTAAGATGACCAGAGTGTTTTGGAGAAAAAGAAAAGCTCTCTGTGAAGTTCTACCAATTAAAATGTCTTGAGTTCCTTCTTCAAGAATCAAGAACTTGATGCATTGTCAACAACAAAGGCAACATTGATCATTGAAGAGCACAAAACATATTTGGGAAATGCAAAAGCAACCATTATAAGGAACTAATCGTTTGGTGTATTCTTAGTCCACCAATGAGCTTTCCCCTAAATGACTTCCTGTGTAACTTCATTGACCTCATTAAAGAGTTAACCTGTAATTCTTTTCAAGCATGTTCAAGAAATGCAAGTGAAAAGTTAACTAAGAGAGTGAAGTGTTGTGCAATTGTGTAATACTTTCATCTTTTTGTTTTTTATTTTATTTTAAGGAAGAAAAAAAAAAAGGAAAATCAGGCTTCTTCAAAAAAGAAACAAATTTGTTGTGTTCATGCCATTTAAGTTTATATGTTTCCTTATTCAAAGCACTACATGTGAATCTCTTACATTGCTTGATGCACAGAAAGGATTCTTTTCACAATTTCATTTAATAGTATTGATCCAATTTCTCTCCATCATTTTAATGACAACAATTTCTGCAATTGCCCCAATTAGAGATTTTCCTTCAAATGCCAACAACAAAAATGAAACATGCCTAATCATAAGCAATTTCAATGTCTCCAGCTAATTGCAGAAGAGTTGCAATGTGCTAGAAAGTAATTAATAAAAGGGGGAAAAAATGGCACGTTCACCATTGATTTAAGAAAGGAATCTTACCTTTTATAAGAGAGAGAGAGAGAGAGAGAGAGAGAGATAAGGTGGGTGATGAAACAGAACGATTAAGATCAGATGCATCATGTGACTTATCACTCCCTAGGTTCCCAAATTAACCTTAAGACCGAAAACATGGACAGTTCCCTTGTCACTTGAGACTGCCAGCCACTGTGCAGTTGGAGAATGCCAGGCCATATATTTCTGCTCTATCCGCACCCCTCCTAACATGCATTACATATCTAGTTGCTTTTAGTACATCAACAATTTCTTAAAACTTGAAAGTTAAAGTTAGCAAACATAAGTCAGACTTACAAAGAAAAATATAAATTTAGTTTCAAATGGAAGAGCCAAAGCACCTCCACATTTGTTTGCCCAATCACCAAATCAAATTCTAAACTCAAATATAGATTGATTGTAAGCAATAAGAACTTAGATCAATCAAACCTCATTAAAGAAAAAAGGACCATCATATAGTCAGGCTGTTTAGCACAGCTTAACTCTATAATTTCTAAATTTGTCGACAAAGTACATAAATTATTAATAATATAGAAACAAAAAAAGAAAATATTTCTCGTCCCCTGCAGCACTACCTTCACTCAATTATTATAGGAGTTTTCCTTGTCCTATGTACTCAATCAGAAAAATGAATAAATATACATATATACACTTTTATTAGGTTTTTTTTTTTTTTTTTAATCTTTAATTGCATTACTTAATAGCCAAAACTTCCCAACACTCTTTGGATGGGATTGCCTGGGTTTTTGTGCATCGTTAAAAGTGTAATATTTTTGACAGCTAGCCTACATGTGTTGTGTATAGTGGATGTATTAACGGTATGCCATATGCATGTCATAGAAAGTTTTATTATTCATGGCAAACATTACAGGCCGTAAAAAAATCATCGTTATTAGTATTCACGGCCTATGCAATAGACACGTCATAGTTAGGACATTACTTACGACATGCAAAAAAAGAAAGCCGTAAAAGTGAGAAATCACGGCTTGCATTTACTATATGTCGTTGATGTGAAGCCATAAAACCCAGTTTTGTTGTAGTGATGGTGGATTGATGAGGCTGTGTAATCAGTAATGTTGGGAGGATTTCGAGCCAAAATTGTTGTTATGAAGATACTAACTTAGAATATTAGACGGGTTGGAAGGCCTGAATAGAAGAGAAAGATTAAGAAACTTTTGTTTGATAGAAAAATTGATATGGCCTTGATTCAAGAAACAAAAAAATCAGGCACGTCCAGCTCGGGTGTGAGAAGTTTGTAGCCAAGAAATAAATTGGAATTCATGAATGTGAATATAGTGGGTGTGGCTAGTGGATTGTTATGCATTTGGGATCCTGAAATCTTTCAACTCTCAGATTATTGTAGCAATAGAAACTTCATCTTGCTCTTAGGTACCATTTTTAATTCTTTTGATTGTGTGATTTTAAATATTTATGCTCCTAATGATACTATAAGAAGAGGTAAGTTATGGGAGTCCCTATTAAATCTGAAGGCTACCTTTCCAAAGCCATGGTGTCTTGGTGGTGACTTCAATGAGATTAGAAATTTTGGGGAAAAAAATACGAAACTCAATAAGGGATTGGGGCATGAAAGAATTTAATGAGTTCATAGATAGATGTGATGTGGCTGATATGCAAATGGTAGGGAGAAAATTCACTTGGTGTAATGCATATGGTGGGAATAGGGCTGGCCCTGACCTAAGGCAGGTAAGACGTGTGCCTTAGGTGCCAAATTTTGGCCCAAAAATAGGGCTCGCAAATTTAAAAAATTGTTATAGGCCCAACCCCCCCCCTTCTTTTTTTAAGATCAATTTAAAGGGCCCCAAAATGTTTTATTGGGCCCATGTATAATTTATCCCATATTTATTTATAAATGTGTTTGGCCCATATTTATTAAAATGAAAAAAAACAAAAAACAAAAAACAAAAACAGAAAAAGTGCTTGGGCCCAACCCAAATCATACATACAATATACAACATCACTTAGTCTGCTTCTGCTTTCAATCTCTCTTTAACGAAATGATGAAATGAAGACGGAAGTATGTACACCAAGTTGAAGGCAGACGCAGAGCACATCATTCTGAGCGACTCACTCTCTCTCTTTCACACACTCCTCTGGCGACTTACTCTCTCACACACACTCTCTCTCTCTCATGGTAAGTCCTCTCTCTCACTATCAAATTTTATTAAATAAAGTTGCCCTAATTTATTTTTGTATATTCTTTCTCTATCAGTTAATGGAATAATAAGTTTGCCCTAATTTTTTTTTTTTTTACCTTTTTTACCTACTTTTTTTTTTAACCTTTTTTTACCTAGGTATTTATTAGTTTTAATTGAATAATTTTTTTGCCCTAATTTTGTTTCATTAAATTATTTTTTTTATAATTTATTTGCTATCAGATCAGTGGATTGTGATTTGTGGATTGATTTGAAGTGTTTGTGATTTGTGGATTGAAGTGTTTGTGATTATAGCCATGTTTCCTAGGAAGTATAGTTCTAGAAATGAAAAGAGAAAGAAGAGGATAAAAGTAGAGCAATTAATTCAATTTCAATCGGATGCACTTGATAAATATTTTGGTACCAAGAAACAAATAGATATTTCAGGTTCAAATGACAATGATGATGAAGATTTGGTAATTAAAGAACCTACTCATTGTGTGAATAATAATGAGAATGATGATTTGGTGATTGAACAACCTAGTGAACATATGAATGAGAATGAGAATGAGAATGAGAATGAGAATGAAGATTTGGGGAATGTAGAATCTGGTGAAAGTGAAGATGTCAATGTTGAATGTGGACCTCTAAACATTTATGACCCTAGTAATTGGGACAAGATTGATCAAAATTTAGGGGATTTATTAGTTGAAAAAGGTCCTATAAGAGGTAATGGTGTGAATTTTCCCCTAGCTGACAAAGATAGGCATTTTTCTTCTACATTTTACATGCGACAGTTACAAAATGGAGAGAAGCAGGATAAGAAGTGGCTAGTATATTCAGATGCTTCAGACAAAGTGTTTTGCTTTTGTTGCAAGTTGTTTAAGCAAGATGGGAACAATATTCATTTGGCTACTGACGGATTGAAAGATTGGAAGAATATGGGCAACAGGCTTAGAAGTCATGAAACTAGTAATAAGCACTTTATTTGCATGAGCAAATGGATTGAATTGGAAAGTAGATTGAAGAAAAATGAAACAATTGATAGAAGTGTTCAAGAACAAATCAACAAAGAGAGAGAACACTAGAGACAAGTGTTACTGAGGATAATTGCTATTGTGATCACTCTTATTAAAAATAATTTAGCTTTTCATGGAGACAATGAGAAGATTTATCAAGAAAAAAATGGAATCTTTTTAAGCTTAATTGAAATGCTTGCCAAATTTGATCCAGTAATGCAAGAGCACATTCAACATATTCAAAGGAGTGAAATTCATTACCATTATCTTGGTCACAAAATCCAAAATTAATTGATACAGATGTTAGCGAGTGAGATCAGAAGTACGATTGTGGCAAGAATCAAAGAAACAAAATATTTTTCAATTATTCTTGATTGTACTCCAGATGTTAGTCATGAAGAATAAATGTCTCTTGTGATAAGATGTGTAGATGTTTCAACTAGTCCGGTAAAGGTAGAAAAATTCTTTTTAGAATTTTTGAAGGTAGATGATACATCGGGTTGGAACTTTTTAATGTACTTAGAGAGGCATTACACACACTCCAACTTGATATTGGTGATATAAGAGGACAAGGATATGATAATGGCTCTAATATTAAATGAGACACAAAGGTGTACAAAAAAGAGTACTTGAAATAAATCTAAGAGCATTCTACACGCCATGTGGGTGTCATAGTCTTAATCTTGCCCTTTGTGATATGGCTACCTATTGTTCCAAAGCTATCTATTTCTTTAGAGTGGTACAACGCATATATGTGTTGTTTTCATCTTCTACACAGAGGTGGAAAATTTTCAAAGACAATGTGGAAGGTCTCACACTTAAGCCATTATCATAAACTCGTTGGGAAAGTCGCATTGAAAGTGTTAAAGCTATACGGTACCAAGCTCCACAAATTAGAGATGCTTTAATTCACTTGGAAAAAGAATCTGATGAGCCCAATACAAAGTGTGAAGCTCAATCCTTAGTTACATCTGAAATTAAAAACTTTGAGTTTTTGCTTGGCATTATTATCTAGTACAATCTATTGTTTGCTACCAATTTTGTTAGCAAGACATTTCAAGCTGAAGACATGCCTATTGATGTTGCTATACATCAATTAAAAGGACTCATTACATTTCTTGAAAAGTATAGAGAAATTGGATTTTTGGAGGCCATGATTGAAGTGAAAGAAGTTGCAATTGAAATGGAGATTGAACCTACATTTCGTGAAAGGTGTGTCATTCATAGAAAGAAACATTTTGATGAGAATGTTAGTGAAGAGGTTGCACAATCAGCTGAAGACTCCTTTAGAGTTAATTACTTCATATATATAATAGATCAAGCTCCTTCTTCACTTAAGAGTAGATTTGAACAATTTCAAATATATGAAGAAACTTTTGGATTTTTGTTTGATTTGAAGAAGTTAAATTCTACCAATGATGAGTGCTTGAAGACTTATTGTGCTAATCTTGAAGACTTTTTGAAACATGATGGACTTATGGATGTTGATGGGAGAGATTTATTTTCTGAGTTGAAAGTCTTCAAAGAAGCTTTTCCAAAAGAAATCAATAGGCCAATTGAGGTGATGAATTATTTGAAATTGATGGATGGTTGTTTTCCAAATGCCTGGATTGCGTATAGAATATTATTGACTATTCCAGTTACCGTTGCCTCTGGAGAAAGAAGTTTTTCAAAGTTAAAATTGATCAAATCCTACCTTCGATCAGCAATGGCACAAGAAACATTGAATGGATTAGATATATTGTCTATTGAAAATGATTTGGTAGATAAATTAGATTATACAAACTTAATTAGTGATTTTGCAGTTAAAAATGCAAGAAGAGTAGTATTTAAGTGATCATTGGGATAATTGTAAACTGGATATTGCTAAACTATAAAGCAACAAAACTAGTTTTTCATGTTTTTGAGCCATTGTACTGATTTCTTCCTATCTTAATATATGAAAGTAAATTTTAGTTTATAATTTTAATGATTATATGTTCAAGTATACTTAAATAAAAAATTTGTGGATACTTATCATTTTATGCATAAATTTTTTATTAAAAAAAAATATTTATTAGAGGGGCCCCATTTTCATAGTTCGCTTTAGGCCCCACAAATCTCAAGGCCGGCCCTGGGTGGGAATAAATGGAGTAGAATTGATAGGTTTCTTCTTAGTCTTGAGTGGTTTGAGAGATACAAATTCAAACTTTGAGGCTTGCCCATGATGGTATCTGATCATTGCCCAATAATGCTTATGGAGGATTAGAGAGATTGGGGTCCCAAACCTTTTAAATTCTTGAATACCTGGATCTTGTACTCAAATTATGCACCTTTTGTGGAGAAAACCTAAAAGGAATTACAGTTTCAAGGGGCTGCTAGGTACATTTTGCAAAGGAAATTACATGCTTTAAAGATGGCATTAAAACAATGGAATACAGAGGTATATGGTAATGTTGCAACAAAACTAAAAGAAACCGAAGATGAGCTAAATGCCTTAGATCTGAGGGCTGAAGTTAAACCTTTGGAGGAGGCAAAAGTGAAACAAAAAAGAGAGGCAAGGAATGAAATGTGGAGGTTAAGTAGGATGATGGAATGTGCATGGCTTCAAAAGTCAAGGTTGGACTGGAATATGAAAGGAGGCAGGAATACTAGATTTTTTTCATGTCATGGCTACTAGTAGACAAAATAGAAATGCTCTCAACTCCATTGCAATTGGGGATACGGTTCTTGAGGAGCCAAATCAGGTAAAGAAAGAGGTGTGGATCCACTATATAAAGCATTTCTCAAAAGAGTGGAGAAACAGACTAGTGTTAGTTGGTGATTTCAAGAGTGTGAGGCAAAGAGATTCATTTCAAATGCTTGAAACATAATTTTCTAAAGATGAGATCTGGGCAGCTATCAAAGAGTGCAATGGAAACAAAGCTCCAGGACCAAATGGTTTCAATTTATTGTTTTTTCAGAAAAATTAGAAGGTACTCAAAGAAGATATGATGCTCTTTATGAAAGAGTTCCATGATAGATGCAGATTGGCTATTGGTTTGAACAGCTCATTCATCACCCTCATTCCAAAGAAAGACAATGCAATTAACTTAAATGAGTATAAGACAATAAGTTTAATAGGGTCAGTGTATAAAATACTCACCAAGGTCCTAGTAAGTACACTTAAAAAAGTCATGCCAGTGGTAATTGGTGAATCACAATTAGCATTCCTAGGAGGTAGAAACATCATTGATGGGGGTATTGATTGTAAATGAAATTATGGATGGATGGAAAGAAACCAAGAAAAAAGGATTGCTATTTAAAATTGATTTTAAGAAGGCTTATGACTCCATCAATTAGGAATTCCTATTCTCAATGCTATCTAACTTTGGCTTTGGCTCAAAATAGATCTATTGGATGAAAGAATGTGTCTCTTCAGCTAGAATGACAATAATTGTAAATGGTTCACCAACTAAAGAGTTTAGTCATCAAAAAGGCCTTAGACAAGGGGATCCATTATCTCCATTCTTATTTAACTTGGTTGCAGAAGGGCTGAATATATTACTTGTGAGAGCTAGGGAGTTGGAACTACTGAAAGGAGTAGTTTTTGGTGATAAGAAAGTGGCAGTTTCTCACTTACAATATGCAAATGACTCATTACTTTTCTGTGATGCTAAGTGGTCAGAACTGTTAAATTTAAAGAGGATCTTACGGTGTTTTGAAGTTGCATCAAGGCTTAAGATAAACTATCATAAAAGTGTGGTCTATAGGTTTGGTATTTCTGACTCTTTGCTCACTAAGTTTGCATCCATGTTAAATTGCAAAACTCAGAGATTACCATTAAAGTACCTTGGATTGCAATTGGGTGCTAGTCCAAGTAGAAAGAAGATTTGGAAACCTATCATTAAGAAGCTTAAACTCAAGCTTACTGGTTGGAAGATGAGCTTCTTTCCTTTGTAGGTAGGTTAACTCTAGTTAAAACAGTGTTATCTAGTCTGCCAGTGTATTACCTCTCACTTTTCAAGATGCCAGAAGGAATAGCAAAAGAAATTGATAAAATACAAGCCTCATTGTGAGGACCAATCATGTTGTTTATCTATTCTTTTTTGTTTAACCTCAATTTACTATTGTTATAGCATCGGATTTTAGTGCGAGGCTTTGATTTAACCATTGGGTTGCGTTGTTGAGAAAAACTCCTTCTTAAAGTCCTTGTATCTTATTTTGTTTGATTTCGAGCACTTCATTTATTCTGGAGGGCGCGAGGTCGAGTTAGGAATGTTGGGAGTGGAGCTGGGAAAATTCTGGGCTGGAGGACCAAGGTCGTACATGTGGGGCCTTGGGTCGCACGTGCGAGAGAGGGCCGCATGTGCGGGGAATGAGGCCACACGTGCAGGGAAGTGGATCATTCTCAGCCTTGCACACTACATTATATGTAGGTCCATGGCAAAGTGTGGATTAGAGGGCCGCATGTGCGGGGATCAGTGTCGCACGTATAGGAAGCAAGCTCTGCACGTGCCGGACATTGGGCAGTCCGAAACCTCTATTTTTTCTTTCTTTTGGCGCTGAGTGTATTTCATTTTTCCTATATCCCTCTCTCTCTAAAAACATTGCTCTCCCTTCTCTCTACATTTCACACCAAAAACACCACAAGATCTTTGATTTCTCCAAACCCATACACATTTTGACCCAAGTTCCTTCATCAAAGTTGGGGAGCAAAGCTAGAGCTTCACTTTGTACGGTGGAGATCAGATTTCTACACCATTTGATCCTAGGGTTTCATCAATATCTTCATCAAACTTGAGGTAGGGACTTCTTTGAGTTATATATACTTGTTTATGCAAGATTGATGTTGATTTTGAAACTTTCCTAGAGATATTCTAAGGGTTCTGGTTTTTGACTCAAGAAATTAGTGGCTTGTTAAAGAAACTCTTCTTTTGTTTCATCAAAATATTTTCTTGAGTAGTTGAAACACATTGGCATAAAAATGATGTTTTTAATGAGATTTTACCAAGAAATGAAGAAATACATTTTTTGGGTGAAAAGCCTAGAATTTGAGGCTTTCAAGAGATATAGAGATGTATATGATTGACATTGTTAATGTGCTATTTTGTGGGCTAATGTTGTAAAGGATGAGAACTCTTTTATTATTATTATTATTATTATTATTATGGGGCATGAGGATTGCAAATGTGTTGAATTGTTGTTGAATGTTGATATGGTCTTGGGAAGGCTAAAATGTTGAAAGAAGCAGGAAATAAAGAAATGTTGTTGTCATTGATAGAACTAAATGAACATGTGGCTATTTTGTGAAATGGCATGGAAAGGAGAAATGGGGATTTTGATCCTCTTGGAATTATTGTTAAAATACGTGAACATGGAGAAATAAATATTGTTACATTGGTTTTGTTGCATTGCTTATCCATTCAATTGGTTATCATATGTTTAATTTGAGTTTGGAAACTTGCATTGAGAAAGGAAAGTTTATAATTGAGTTTTTATTGAAATGTTTATGGGGTAAATACGTTGATAAGTCCGGATAGTGGGTATAGATGGAATTGATTAAGTTGGCTTGAGTGTCCAGGGTGAAAGACCGAAAACACGCATGGAGGAGGTACTACTTCCTTTCCGATTAGCAACCGGTAAAGTGGGGTTTTTGGTAGTGCTAGTTATGCCTACTTGCAGACACCAACCAAGGGATTACCTGAATCGTATTTACCGCCCTTATTGAATAAAATTGTAAATTTCAGAATTGTGGAGATTTCAAATTGTTGTTGAATATGATGATGTTTTAAAAGAGCATGTAAATGAAATCTTCTTTTAAATGGGCATTGCATGGCATTTGCATTTAATATTGGAAATCTTGCATAAATGTATATATTTTGTTAAGGACTTTCTACTGGACTTTATGCTCACCCCTATGGGATTTTAGTGCATGAAAAGATGTGGTGATCCCACCGAGTTGAGGGCGTGGATATATTTTGTGAAGAGCAAATGACTCTATTTTTGTTGTGGTTTATTTGCTAGCCAAGGGCTTTAAATGTATTGGATCGTGAAACCATTTTTGTGTAACCGGGCTCAAGCCTTGGAATATGTAAGCCCTTAAGGTCATTTTATTTATTTATTTATTTGGATTTGATGTTCTACATGCTATAGATTCATGTATTTCTATATCATTGAATGTATAATTTGTATGTGGGACTTTTGTACAAACCTTATTGATTAATGATCTAAAGGTTGGAGGCTTGCTATTGTTCTTGGTTGGATGTTGGTTGATGTACTTAATTTATGTTGGATTATTTTGGGGCGCCACACTCATTCTTATAGGGTGGCTCTGAGTTGAAGAGAAAAGTACATCTAGTGAAATGGAAAGAGGTAACTAAAAGTATTAAGCAAGGGGGGTTGGGAATTAGAAGAATCAGAGATGTGAATGTTTGTCTATTAATTAAGTGATGATGGAGGTTTGGCAATGAGGAAACATCTCTGTGGATGAAAGTGATTTGCAGCAAATACAAATTTGATGGTGGGAAATGGTATACAAATTTGATGGTGGGAAATGGTTATCAAATTTGCACTCAGGCAATAGGTTCTCTAAAATTTAGGGTGATATTATGATAGCAGCAGATCAAAGGTTCAGCTCACTGCAATTTTATGTAAGTAATCTCTAGATTAGAGTGGGAAATAGATGTAGAGTGAGGTTCTGGCATGATTGTTGGAGTCGAGGAATTTGTCTTAAAGAGTTATTCCTTAGACTCTTCATGTTGCCTAATGATAAGGATGGGTCACTCAGGGCATATGTTGTTAAAAAAGACAACTCTGAGAATTGGGTATTCAGTTTTAAGAGGGTCTTATTTCAATTGGAAAATGAGGAGCTCCACACACTTAACTAGTTTATAAGAGTAGCCCCTGTTTTGAACATGAATGCTAATGATAGGTCAATTTGTCTAGTAACCAAAATAGGGCAGTCTTTGTCTCAACTCTGTATAATCACATTAATATAGATTATGGTGAGTATAAGAGTCTAGTAGATTGGTGTGGATCAAATACCTTCCCCTTAGAGTACAATTTTTTGGGTGGCTTATATGGAAACATAAGGTTAAAATTTTCGTATTTCTGCAAAGGATAGAATTTTGGATGAGTGTGCAGCTACCTTGTGTTTATTTTGAAAAGCTGATGAAGAATCAGTAGAGTTTTCCTTCATCGCTTGAGCAATGGATTGGTCGCTCGAGCGGTCTCGCGAGTCTTCCAGTACTTTTGCAGGCCTGTGATTCTGAGGGTTGTTGATCTTCGCTCGAGCATAGGTTTGGTTGCTTGAGCAGTCTGTTCGAATTTAGCTTCTATAAAAGTCACTTTTGGATCACTTCTCTCTCTCTCTCTCTCTCTCTCCTCTCTTCTCTATTCTCTCTCCTTCGCCATTGTTGAGCTCCTAAGCTCTATATGCTTGGTTTTCATCTACTTATACTCATCTTTGACCATAGTCCTTTAGACCAAAGCATAGAGGGTCGCAAGGGCTTCATTTTAATCTGAACCGATCGTGTTTTCGTCGCCATAGGTTTTTTAGTTTTCTTCTCGTCGCTTTAAGAGGTAAGGATTTCTTTGTTCCTTTTCAATACCTTATCTATAGTAGACATGTGGTAGATTTTATTGCATAAAAAAATGTCCATTATGATTTTTTTTTTTTAAAAAAAACATATGAAGGGGATCTTGGGGTTTGAATGTGTGGGGTTAAAATTATAAAATTGATGGTTGTTTCAGTTAATTGGGGAGTAGTTCAACATGTTTATGTTGTGACGAAGGGAAAGTCCTAATTTAATAATTTGACCTAATAAATTAAAAGGAGATAAAGTTGAATAATGCTTGTGTTTTGATAATTTGAATTGTGTTATTGTGTTCTTAGCATAAAGAGAGAATTAATTTTGGTATTGGAATTTTGATTGGATAATCATGTTAAGTTGAGTTGGGTTATGGCTTGGAATCCATTAATGTGGTTTTATCGAAAATGTGTGAATTGTTTTTTTTGAAAGAAAATGATTTGGGCAAGTCAACTTGGAAAATAAAAGAGTTGATTTTGAAAAGAGAAAGAAATCATGATGTATTGCAAATTTAGAATTTGAACTTGAGGTTGGATTTTGAAATCGTTGAATATTGTTGTTATTATCATTGTTGTAGGACTTAAGGTCAAGTGAGCATCGGATTATTGTATTACGTGTGTTTAAATATTTATGCTTAGAGGTTTTGTCCTTAGTTATCGGTGAAGGATGACATTGTGATGTTGAATAGATTTTGTGTATGTAGTACACTCGGATTATTTATGTTTGTCGAATTATGTGATGGTTGGAAATGTGCATCTGTTGAGAATAAGGGGTACCATTACCTTCCAGCTAGAGGCTTAGAGAATTGGCTACGTTGAGAATATGGGGTACCAGTACGTTCAAGCTAGCGCTTGGAGAACTTGGTAGAGATATCATTACCTTCCAATTTGTGACTAGTAAATTGGCTTGAATATTGGAAAAGTGTATCCTTGGTTTACCGTGCTTGAGGCTAGTAGAGCGTTATTGGGTTTCTCGTTATCATCTTGGTTCTATTTACGTGTTTCATGCATATTAATGATTATTTTGTAGAGGATGTCAATTGTGTTATATGGTTAGGTAAGAAGCATTTTATATGTATTGTCATCATGTTCGTTTGGGATGTTTCTATTTGGAAATCGTAATTTGGAATAGGGTGTAAGTTCGGTAATTGGGAGAAATGTAATTGGATTTTATGGGTTTGTTTTCAAATACCTGTTATTGTCTGGTAAGTTAAAATAAAAAAGGGTAACAAGAAGAAATAAAAGTGAATGGTTTTGGTTGTTGGATAAATTGAATGATTTTGAGAAAAGTACCTGTGTAAGTATATCTTCATGTATTAACCGGCACTTATGTATATGGTATGACCTAAAGCGTTTATAATCATAGCTATCTATATGTTGTTATTGTTTAGGATTATGTTAGGATCCCTAATGGACTTTATGTTCATTCCACGTTGCTAATCCTTTTTTAAGTGAACATCGAGAAGTATTTTAAGATCGAGGATTTTCATTATCTGTTGGCCACAGGGCCTTTTTATTTGTTGGCTGAATGCCATTATTGTAAAAAGGGTTAAACCCTTTCTCTTTCATGTAATGATGTAAGCCTATAGGCAATTTACAGTAATTATGTCACACGTTTCATTCATGCTGTATATGAATGAGAGAATCTCTATTTACTTATCTTTACTAAAATATTCGACTTCTGTTTACTATCTCTGAAATTGTTTATAATAATGATTTAGTAATGTTATCTGAGTAATTAAAAAGTGGGGCGTTACAATTAGACTTGCAATTTGGTTGAAAACATCATCCATGGACTTGGAGTACTCTATCAATGACTTTCTATACAATATTGTGCATATTAGAAATTGAATTAGAGGAAGGGTGTAATGTTGCAATGTTTTGGATGTATTGAGGTGTTTTGAGTTGGAATCTGTCTAACTCTTTTTGGGGCTTTGGAAATGCACATGATTAGTCTTATTTTGGGTGCTAATCTAGTTGGGATGCTTAATTTTGGCAATGATGCAACTTCTTTCCAAGCTATTTGTACCTTTTCATTATCTAATAAAATTTGATTTGCTTGCAAGGCCGGCCTGGGCTAAGGCCACTAAGGCCCACAAATTTTGGCTCAAGATAAGGTCTCAAATTTATTAGTTTTACATTATATTAAAAGTTGAAAACTCAATCTTTTTTTCATTGTTTGAGGCCCAGTCTAAAAGGCTGCTCAAAAAAATTTATTGGGCCAAACTAGAAAAATATATATAATCGTTGTTAGGCTCAATTAAAAATTTATATAATTAGTCCAAACAAATATGTGTGATATAATGAATACAAATAGAGTCTAAAGTCAAGATTTTAATAGAATAAATAACTTTATCTTAATTTTTTTCCATCTCTCTTTATCATATTATAATTGAATAATTTTACCGTAATTTCTTTTCCTTAATTTTGATTGCCCTAATTTTTTTGCTCTCTTTCTTTCTCATAATTTAATTGAATAATTTTGCTTTAGAGTTTTTTCTCCCATTTTTTTCCCCCCAATAATTTGTGTTTTGTTATCAAATGATTAGTGGATTGTGATTTGTGTGAATTATGATTGTTTTATTAAGTATCATATTACAATAACATAATCATTTCGTTATCAGATATCAGCGAATTATGTTGTTTGTGTTGATTATTGCTAAACTGTAAACAACATGCTATTTTATCCTTTTTTTCGTCTTTGTAATGATTTTTTCGTATCGTAATATATGAAAATAAATTTTAATAATTATGTGTAAGGAAACTTTTTGTAACTATTAAATAATAAAAAAAATTATTGATAACTTATTATTTATTTGTAATTTTTTTTTTTTATAGAAAATATATGGAAAAGAGCCCTACTTTGAAAACCCGTCAAAGGCCCATAAATCTTAGGGCCGGCGCTTGCTGTTCAAACAAAACACACAATGCTAATGCTCTTGCTTCAACCAGCGTGCGGCTCGATAGTCCAACAAAGCGGTTGATTAGTTTACTTTGATTGTCTTTCAATAATTGTTTAGGGGTGAGAATTAATTCGTTTTAAGAATAAATCATTATTTATAGCTTCATAAAGTATGAAATTAAATTAAATCAAAAAAATTTTGGATCTAAATTAGATCGAACTAATAAAACATAGTTCAATTTAGTTTAGAATCACGATTTTAAAAAATTTTATAATTATTCACAACATAATCATAAAATATTATTTATAAATTAAGAATTTTTTAAATAATTGTTTACAATTAGTTCTATAATACATAAGTGCTGTTTGGTAGAGCTGTGAGAAACTACTTATAGCTTATGCCTAAACAGCTTATACCTTATAACTTTCAGCTTAAGCTGATTTCCAGCTTATTCTTAAAGCATCTCCTGCCACACTCAAAGAATAAGCTGATTTCTGACTTCCAAAAAGCTATAAGCTATAAGCTATAAGTTAAACCAAACACATCAAAATAGCTTAAATTAAGCTGAAAGCTGGAATAAGCTGATTATAAGCTGTGCCAAACAGGCAAATAATTGCAAGAGTAGAGGGTACATATTATATGTATATATATTCGATATTAATAACATATTTAAGTGTTTATGATAAGTAACAAATTATATATATGTATGTATTTAAATGATCCATTTCAGTTTGATATTAGATTTGTATAAAATTATGGATTAAATTGTAAAGTACAATTCACTTATTTTAAGAATTAAAACTGAACCGTGTATTAAGAAAACCAAATTAAACCATGTTGTTTGGTCTAGATCAAACGAGTTTACAATTTTTTCAATTTTCTTGCTCAACCCTAATAAACATGGTGTTCATTAAAGGTAAAACAAGCATTGCTACAAGACTTACCTACAACTCTAATGATGTCGGGTTTAGTCCCTACAGTGAGTATTGGAGGCAGGTGTGAGAAGCATTTGTGTCCTACACCTTCTTAGTAATAGGAGGGTACAGTCCTTTCGAAACGTGAGAGGAAACTGCCTTTATGATTGAGCAAATCAAACACTACTCTTCTTCTTCTTCGTCTTCGTTGGTAAACTTAACCGACATTTTTGTAAAACTTACAAATAATATAGGGCATGTTTGATTGGGTAGATTAGGGTATGAGATTGGGATTATTAATTCGTAAGTCCAATTATCTTATGTTTGTTTTAACATATTGGTTTAAGATTATTAATCTAATGGATAATTAATTCAATAAATTTGTAGGATTATTAGTAATCGGGTAGGGATGGGATTATTAATTCAATGGATATTAATCCAATTGGATAATAAATACCATACTAATTTAATAGGATTATTAATACTTCACTATTAATCTTGTGAATCAAACATGACCATAGTGTGTAGGGTTGCGTTGGAGAGGAAGTATGGTGGAACAAAAGGAGGGAGGAGGTTCAAGGAGCTCCTTGCGATGCTTGTAGAGTTGTTGGGTGTTTTCAATGTGGGGGATTATATCCCATGGCTTGATTGCATGAATCGAATAAATGGTTTGGATGCTAAAGTGGAGAGTGTATTTAAGGAGATGGATGAATTTCTTGAGGGAGTAGTGGAAGAACATGTTGATAGAAGGAAAAGAGAGGCAGTGACAGTGTGAATATTGGAAGTGAAAGCAAACATGACTTTGTGAATCTTCTACTTCAAATCCAACGAAAGAACACAACTGGCTCCCCTATTCATAGAGATACCATCAAAGCTCTCATCTTGGTAAAATGACTTTTTGTTTTCTTATTTAATGCTAATTAATTCTTGTTCTCATTGTTTTAGTTATTTTTTAGCAGCTTGATCTAGGGATTTAACAACTATAATCAAACAAGTTATTGGATATCAAGAAGGGCATGAAATCATCTATCCCACTCTCTATATCATTGTATGTCTCATACTCTTCTAGTGGTTGATTTTCGTAACATGATTTTTTTTTTTTTTTTTTTTGATCAGCAAGAAGAAATCTTTATTGATTTTCGTAACATGATAATATGTAAGAGATATATATCACTACTATAAACATAGGAAAAAAATACCTACAAAATTATTCATAAAAAGGGATCAATGGTCTATATTCATTGTAAGTGTAGCCCACATCCTATTAATTTTAGAATAATTCTATATATACTAACAATCATGCTAAATTTTTTTTACTAAACATACAATAGGTCAAATATGATTAGTTGTGAAAAAAATAAGCATCTAATGATATTTGGACATATTAGATTTTATAAAAATTTTGATATATGTAGCATTGCTCTTTACTTTAAATTTACACTCCATATATATATTTTTAAAAGATAAAATTCAAAGTAAAATTTCATAATCCCTAATATTTGTGATAGATATAGGATAAAACATATAGAGTGGTTCACTCAATTTTATTACTTTTGTTGTATTTGTGTCTTGGATTGTCTTTCCTTTACCTAATGATTTTAAAATTTTAGCCACCTTTCAACTCCATTACAAAAGTCATGGTCATACTCATGAAAGTGCTGGCGTCTAAAAAAGGACGCGAATAGTTAGGTTTCAATTATTTATTTTGGCCCTGGCAAAGAAAATTAAAATAGAGAAAATTTTAATTATGTCAATAAGTCAATGAACTAGTTGATTTTGGATAAACCCAAACCTAACCTATGGATTCTTGTAAATGAAACTAGAGAATGAATTTATAGGGTTTAAGGTGCAGGAAATCAAACATGGCACCTCCTTGTTAGAGCCGCAGTTTACCACTAGCACACCAAATAATTTCATATTAAAATATTAGAAGATAATACAAATATCAAAATATTCATACATATACGTAAAATCATATCATATCAAAATCATATGATTTTATTACATAATCTCTTAAATTTAATTTATTTAATTAATCACAATAAGTTAACTTAAATAAATAAATATGTTTTAATAGCAACATGACATCTTTTTCAATTCATTCAATTAAACAATTCATCAAATCCATTTTATACAGTCTTATGAAATGAATGTATGTGTTATGTCATACTCAAAATATTTTTCTCATCTTTGAAAATCTTATACACAATGTCAATTTGAAAACACATTAATCTAACACTTTCAATAAAATTCTAAGATAGTAAATACAACTCAGATAATCCCCAGGCTGGTGTCTGGAAATAGAGTATACCAATTTGTCATTTTTACTAATATTAACTAGAAGGCTCGACACTTATCATCTACACCATCTTTCAATCCCTAGGCTGGTGTCTATATAAGTACTACCAATTTGTCATTTTTACCAGTATTAACTGAAAGGCTCGACACTTATTATCTACACCACCATCCACAAAAACAAAAACAAAAAAAACAAAAAAACAAAAAAAAACAAAAAAAAAACATCATCATATATTCTCTCCACCCAAAACTTACTTTAACTTCTCCCTAAAAATACATTTTTTTTTTTGATTGGCAAAAAAAATATTTATTGATGAATCACATATAGAATACATATGAAAGACAACATCAATAAAGAGTAGCCTGGAGTTATAATAAGCTCCAACCTCTTAGCTGGTGAGAGACCAACGCAACAAAAAAAAAAAAAAAAAACAGCAACCACCTAATTGATAGCAACTACCTCATCAATTTACACCCATCCATCACAAAAGCAAAGTAACACACAGCATCACAAAAACATAGCAGACCAGATCAATTCACACCCTTCCAGCAACACATCCACTTGAATAGCAGCTCCAGCTCTAACAGATAGAGCAGATAAATAGCAAGAGCAGAGCAATTTACACCCTTTCAGATGATTTCCAATATCACAGGAGTGGAGCAAAACCAGATCTGTCCCAGCTTAAGGAAGTCACCAAATGAAGCAAAACAAGACAAACAGAAAAAGCTCCAAACCTCCTCACAAAGAGGCATAGCAGAACAAGAAAGTCTACCCCAAACCAGCATGAACAAAAAGGTGTAACTCCAAACCCAGTTTCAAACCAAACCCCAAAATGACCAGAGTACAAATTTGACCAGCTTCAAAAGGATGTAATAGCCAAAATGACCATGATTTAATAGACCAGAATCAAAACTGAAGAAGAGGAATACTACCCCAACGCAAGAGCAGACCAGAGTCAAAACTGAAGAAAAGGAATACTACCCATATAGCTTTCCTAATCTGCAGATGAGAAATTCAATTTACCATCCTCTTTTTTTGGTTTTGATAAAAACACCTAAAAATATATACACATAGAAAATTATAAAATACTAAAAATTAATAATTTGGCCAAAATATGTGAGGTTTGGATTAAAGCTCCAATCTGATTTTTTTTTGCTGAAAAATTTATAAAATAGCATATTCCAAGTTTCAACATGGGGTGTTCAAACAAGTCTTAAGGCCGGTCAAAATAGAGTGTCTACAGCAATTAAATCCGAAAATTTGCTCAATTAAATTATGCACAGTCTATTTTAAAAAAAAATAAAAAATTTCTGGGTCATCACATTCATCTTCTTCTCCATATTAAATCATATTTCTAGCTAAACCCTAACCCTAAATGAACTCTTCTAGCAATACTTTAATTTAAAATGTTATTAAATGAGAATTTAGGTTAAAAATTAAAAGTTAGATTATGATAATTTTATGATAATGAATTAAGGTGTTTAAGTTAATTTATGATTTAATTTGTTATATATATGTGTGTGTGTGTGTGTTTTTAATTTAAAATGTTATTAAATAACAAATTGGGTTGGGTTAAAAGTTAAAAATTAGATTATGGTACGATTTAATTTTATGGTAATAAATTATGGTATTTAGGTTAATTCATGATTTAATTTGTTATATATATATATATATGTGTGTGTGTGTGCCCGCGCGTGCGCGCGCACACGTGTATGTTTATGTTTATTTTAAAATTTTATTAAATAAAAAAATCAGATTAAAGTAATTTGATAATTTAATTTTATAGTGATAAATTAAGGTATTTAGGTTAATTAATGATTTAATTATATATATAATACATAATACATAATAAATTAGGAACAGTTAATCTCACTTCATTTTATTTTGAATACACTCTTTTTTTTGTCCTTATTATATATAGAATAGAGTATATTTGGAATAAAATAAAGTGAAAATAATAACTATATATAATAAAGACAAATAAAAAATATATATATTTAAAATAAAATAAAAATAGCGTCCCTCATACCTTAACGTGTTTATGATTCAAGAAACTCCTCGCAATGCTTGGAGAATCGCGTTGCATCTTGGTAACTTACGCTTTTTGCATTTATATTTACAAAAATTTAAAAACTCAAATAAAAACTTGTTTGGTAAATTTTTGATTTATAAATCAATGCCTCAGCTTATAATTCTAAAAATGAAACATAAAAATGTGTTTCCATTTTGAGTTTTGAGTTTTTTTTTTTTTACCACCCAACACTACGCACCACTTGCCACCATTTTCCACCACCGTCTTTTGCCATCACCACCCACCACCCACCCCCACCACCACCGCCACCACCACTCACCACCCACCACCACCACCACTCGCCACTACCAGCCACCACCTACCACCCACCTGCCACCCACTCGCCACCACTACCCACCCACGACCCGCCACTACCATCCACCGCCTGCCGCCACCACCACCACCCGCCACCTACTTGCCACCACCACTTACCACCCACCTGCCACCGCCATCCACCACCAGCCACCCACCACCACTAGCCACCTACCATCCACCTGCCACCACCACCACCTACCACCACCCACCACCACCATCACCCACCACCCACTCGCCACCCACCTACCACCACGACCCACCACCACCACCACCACCAATACCACCACCACCCACTCGCTACCACCTACCACCCGCCACCATCACCCACTCACCCACCACCACCCGCCACCCACTACTACTCACACGCCACCCACCACCCGCCTCCACCACTACCACCACCCACTCGTTACCACCCATCACCCGTCACCGTTACCCACTCACCCACCATCACCACCTACCCGCCCCCACCTGTCATCTGCCACCCACCTGCCACCACCACCCACTATTCACCACCACCACCCACCACCACGCCACCACCCACCCACCCACCACCACTTGCCAACCGCCATCCGCCACCCACTTGCCACCACCACCCACCACCTGCCACCACCACTACCACTACCATCTACCACCTGCCACCGTCACCCACCCACTACCACCACCACCCACCCGCCACCACCCATCACCACTAGCTACCCACTACCCACCGTCACCACTTTCCACTATCGTCTTCCGCCGCCACTTGCCACCACTTTTCATTTCTCACTCTTTTTTATATTTTTAATTTTTTTTAAACATTTTGTCAATTATCAAACGCGTTTATAGTTTATGTTTTTCTAAAAATAAATAAAAAATAAACAAAAATCAGTTTATAAAATTTTTGTAAATATAAACTGAAAACGTAAACGTTACCAAACACACCCTGAGTGTTTCCGGTGGCAAATTTACTCAAGGACCAAGGTCACGTGCCCCTTAGCTTTTTGATAATTCTATTAGCACTTCTCTCTCTCTCTATATATATATTATGTCTTATATACCTTTTATAAAATTATAATCTGTGTGTTTGATTTGAATTTTTTTAATTAAATTTTTTTAAAATTGAATTTTTTAATTTTCGTATATTTTTGTTTTTAGTGAATATTTTTAAAATTTTAGATATTTTTTTTTTACTTTTTTAGATGTACCTTATTTAAATGTATCTAAAAAGTAAAAAAATTATGAAAAAATATTTTTTAAAATTAATAAATTCATAAAAATATAAAAAAATATATATTGAATTCTTGTATTTTTTTTTTTATATTTTTGGAATTTAGTGAATTTTTAAAAAGTTTTTTTCAATTTTTTAAAACTTTTTAGGTATATTTATGTTAGGTATGTTTAAAAATTAAAAAAATTACTCAAAATATTTTAAATATTCAGTAAAAATAAAAAAATACGAAAAATAAGAAAATAAAATTTTTTTAAAAATATTTTTAAAAAATAATAACCAAGCATGCTGAATAGTGCCTTGCTTCAAATTGTAATTAAAAATTATTTTCTACCTAATTACAAAGATCCTACTAAAATGGTCCTTGTACCATACACTCTCTCCAAAAAGCCACCATACACTACTAAAATATTTTTAAAAATTCCAGACGACAGTGTTGAATGAAAGTTGGATGAGAGCTACTACCTTTTCAACGAAGTCAACATCGCAACTTATTCCACATTCATTATTAACCTTATTAGGGATTGTTTGGAGTGTTTTAAATAAATATATTTTTTATTTTTTTAAATTAAAAAGTTGAGAAAAAAATATAGATATTTGAGTTAATTTTTTGAATTTTTATAAAAAAATATATATTATATAATTAAGTGTGTAGGAGAAGATAATTAATTAATCCGTACAGTTTGAAAGGTGCGTTGGCTGAAAAGGATATGGGAAAAGACTGCCTACTTTTTGGCCTTTGACTGAACGGTGTTGTTCGGCCCGTAGAAGTCCACCACGGATCCCGTTTTTCTAATCAGAACCGTTCAATGTGTAGAACTCATCGACTACTATATTCTTATAAAAAAATCACGTTCATTGGATATCGATAGCTATCTGATCGTGTTTGTTTTTTTGTCACATGTTAACTATAATACCATCCATTTTTTTATACAAAACTGATTTGATCATGTAGTTAGCGATATCCGATAGAAATGGTTTTTTACAAGCATATAGTACTCGACGAGTTTTACATATTCAACGGTTCCGATTATAAAAACGTAACCCGTGGTGGGTCCCCATGGGCCCAACTTTACCATCCAATTTAAGAATCTACACATGTAATATTTTTTTTTTCTCTTTCACTCCTACGCTTTGATGTCTGTACATAGGCTGCCGTGCGTCGGTTGATTTATATTTAACATTATATATATTAATTTTTTAATATTTTTTTTATGAATAGTGATAACTTTTTAACTTTTTGAGTAATTTTTTGACTTTTTATCTTTTTTAGAATTGTCAAACTTAGCCTTAGTCTCCCTTTGAAAACGGCCTCATTTGGCATGGAAGGTAAAAAGTAAGTTTATTAGTTTTTTTTATTTTTTTTAATTACATCATTTTTCTATTTTTTTTTATATATATTCTTTTTTAAAAAGTAAAGAAAAAAAATGAAAAAAATCAATTTTTAACGTACTTCTCAAAATATACCAAGAAAAGACATAAGATAACCAACTAAGATAATGTCACTACTAAAGATCTTGTTAATGATAGTTTTAAGAACCATCAATAAAAATTACAATTTGTTAATATAGTTTTTACACAATTTTTCAATACTAACAACGGTCCTAAGACGCTCTAAAAAAACAAAAAACATTCCTAAGGGTTTTTCTTTGCATTTTCCTTATAACAATGCTACTTATTTTTTTAAAAAAAGAACATATATTCTAAATTTATAAAAAAAAAAATTCATAATTTTAAATTTTAGATTGAGATTTATCTTCAAGTGACTTATACTATACCAAATTTAAATTCATATCATACATAATTCAAATATTAGGTGGTTTTTGGAATGAATAACATTTTTGCTCATGGGTATCTTTAATTAGGATTAGGCCTAAGTTTACAATGGAGTCATTTATATATTCTCACACAAGCTCACTTTTATTTTATTTTTTATTTATTTATTTGTTTTTGGTAAAGCCAATGGCTAAATTGTATTTAGGATTGAAACCCACTTTTGGTGTAATAGGGCAAGGCCCTTGGAACTTACAAGCCCTTAGGGCACATGTTTTGATGTTCCTATTTATTATTATATCTTGTAAATTACATGTTATAGATTGAAACTTGTAAGGTTGTGAACTTGTCAATATATGTAATCTTATTTTGGAATATTGGGTTGAAATACAAGGAACTTGAGGTTGATTTCAAGAATTTATATTGAGTTAATATATAGCTTCCGCATGTGTAACTTGATTGATATATGGAAATGGATAGGAAATATAGTTATGTCCAACGAGTTGGGTACTGTGTAATAGAGGGTGTCACAATATGAATACAGCTTAGTTCCATAAAGCATTAACTACACTTGTGAGATTTTAATTTTAGCAAATTTAAACTCAAGTGTTTAGACCATCTCCAATAGTTCATTAAATTCATCATCAATTTTAAACTTGATGAAAAAAAGTTACTTTTTGTTCCTTTAACGATTCATCAAATCTATCATTAAATTTAGGATTTTACTTTTCTTTCATCAAACTGAGGACCAATGGGCCTTTCATCAAATCACTGTTTATTGCCACTAGATTTTCACTATTGGATGTTGTCACGACCCAAACCCACCCCTATGGGTTTAGCATCAGAATCGCCATGTCTGAGATTACCGCTTAAATGAAGACAAGTATAACAGAGTGCAGGGGCATGGCGGAAGCCAATACAGTAAATAAACAATGTCCAATGAGCTGTGACAGTCTGTATGCAAAAAGATTTTTCACACATAAAGATTCAGTACAGAACAATTATGCACAATATTTACAATCACTCAGCACAAGGATTTAATCCCTACTAACAAGATAAAGATGGTCTACGGTCTATCTGATATTACAAAACAAAGACAGAGACAAACGGGGAAATAAAAACACCCTTAAGCCATAGCTTGGCAGGTTCGGAACCTCGTAGTGAGGCACGTTGGTTGGCTTGACAAAACTAGAGTTTATCCCGACGCTTCTAGCTTTGATCCGGTGCATGTACACCTACATATATATATGAGCAGTGGGCTAAAGCCCAGTAAATAACATAATGCGTAAAGAGGTTTAGAATGAATGTCCTTACAGCAATGAAAATAGTTCATTAAATCAGTATTTTAGTCTTTCAGTCAATCAGTCATATGTGGTACATCCATTAGCATAATAAGAAATGAGGTCTTAAAAGACCTAACGATGGCGATGACCATCAATTAGTAAACAGTAGTGGTTCCAACGAGGGAACCGACAGAGATTTCAGAATAGAACGAAAGCAAGAGGTGCTAAGAATGCCACAAGACAGCCTGTAATATAGGACATACATTCATTCAAGAACAATATTAGTTCAAGAAATGATTCAAGATTCAAGATAGTCATTTTGAACATATCTTTACACAATTGTTACTCACAAAGTTCTAGGCTACAGTGAACTAGAGCGTCTCCTCGGAAAGCCAACCCTACACAATTTACAGATTGAGCACACTAAGCTACATAGTTGGGAAAGATAATAACTTAATCCCTAATTTGCCTCGGTGTGTTCTACATCTATATTCTCATTAAGATGCCTTAAACTAGGCCTAAGAATGCCTAAGATGGAATCAAGATGCAAAGATGCACTTAGAAACACTTTACAAAATTTTCAGAAAACAAGGGTCTCGCTAGAGCGAGGGTTCCTTCGCTCGAGCGGACATGTAGACAAAGGATCTCCGTTCGAGCATGAATTCTGTCGCTCGAGCGGACTGTGTGCTATAGTAAAAATACTGGATGCTCAGAATTTACGCTCGATGCTCACTCGAGCGTGGGACACAGCTCTTCGCTCAAGCATAGGTCCCTTCGCTCGAGCGTACGCCTGTGCGCACCAAGATTCTGAGAGCTTGAAATTTACGCTTGAGCTACCATTCCTTCGCTCGAGCGTATCTCAGAGTAAACGATGGTCGCTCAAGCGTAGAATCCTTCGCTCGAGCGAAGAAGCCAAATCTGGAATTTCCAGATTTGCCTCCCAAGCTCAAACCAAGCATTCTATAGCTCTAAACTCGACATCTTGGGCCCAAATTCTGGAAAACACATCTAAACTCAATATACAACAAGTTTCAAAGCTCAATTTGTGAATTTAAAGCCCAAGGGTGAGTCAATTAAATCCAAATTTCAAACCCATTTTCATGAACATGAAAGACATGCAAACATGCATGAATTCAAATCATATCAAACCTTCAATTTGATGCTCAAGTGAGCCAATTGTTCCAAAAACAAGTTGAAAACATGGACCATTGCAAAATTATGAACATACATGTGAGGAATGATAAATTACAACCTCAAAACTTCAAATTAAAGGCATGCATGCATGAGCTAGGCTCCAATTTGACATATATGGACCAATCCAAGGCTCAAGTCACTAGAGGCTCAAGAAGCATGCAAGAATTAATCCAATTACACAAATGAGAGGGTGAAACACCAACCTTAAGTCTTGAATTCAAGTGTAGAAGTCCAAAAATGCAAGAATCCCTTCAATTCTCTCAACCTCCAAGCCAAATCTCAAGAACTCAAGCTCTCTCTCCTATCTCTCTCTCTAATTCGGCTATGAACAAGAAATGAGCAGAGCAAAATGTTGCCTAAGTATATAAAGGATCAAATATTTTAATAAACAAAAGCCCACTCACAATGGCAATTTGGTAGATAAGACAACTTATGTGTTTTACATTATTTAATCTAATTTAATCATACCAAATAAATTTTCAGATAATTATACCGTAAAATCACATAAATTACAATGATCATACAACACTATTCGATTTCGGGTTCGGCCGTCGATAAGACCTTCAATTAACAGTTTAAACATAACAACATGAACAGTTGATCAAATAGTCAAACAGATATGTAACAGGCCCGCGAGGGACCTCGCTACAGTTCGGACTCGATTTTGTTGCGGTTCTTAATCTTGAACCAAAGAGTCCAAATCCGGCAAATCGTTTTGAGAAAAGATTTTTTTTTTGAAAGAAGTGCCAAACATGGACTGCTTTGCCAGATAACAGAGTCGCCACCTAAATATTTTTAAAATGGGAAATTTAGGAAACCCTAACTCGGTGCCAAAGGCCACGTGTCCGTCATCACCAAAGTTGGCTCGGGAACTTGGGTACGATTGGGGAAGGTCACATTGTGAGCACCCCCGCTCGCCCGGTCAAAGACCGGCCTCTACTAACCATGATATCTGTTTTTGAAAACTTTGTGCGTTCTTATTCCGGTTATTAGCCTAGGTTACTATGTGATGCGCACAGCATACAAGTACAGATTGAATCGCCTGAATTGGAATTAAACATCTCATGTTTGTTTGTTTGACAATGGTTTGATGGCGCTACCCGCAAGTAGGCTAAGACGCGGATTTGCCACCCTCAGGTGGGCTTAGAAAACATGATTTTGCCACTATCTAGTGGGCTTAAAACAAACAGTCGATGAATTGTCCCAATTCAGATAACTCAATCTCCACCCACAGGTATTCAAGGCAGTTATATCACATAAGCATTTAGCCTCATGGTAAGTATGCTATCATGGCAGTCACTCACACGCATGCAAGGATGCTAAAACATAAAAACTCACCGAGTACTCCGAGCCAAAACAGGAAACTGATTAGAAATCCATGCATGATCCTAAGTATACAGAATGCCTAATGCAACACATGCAAAGATGCAAACTATAGCAGTCTCGGCTATTCTAAACATGGCATATGAGATGCAACAGCTATCAAGTACTCAACTTGGAATTGAAATCTGACAGATTTGTATGATCTTGCCGAGCAGTGCGTGCAAAACAGATGAATGATGCAAACATGCTGTCATACTGTATGCTAATTGAAATATGCCCTATGTCTAACCATCGTAAGCGGGTAAATAAAAGGGAGAAAGAAATGGGGGTTGGAAGACATACATCACACTCACACACCCTTATTACAACATTGTCCTCGCGTAGAGGGTCCGAATAAATATACAGTCCCGAATAAAATAATATTACAGATTTCTAGTTAATTAACAAATTAATTATAAAAAGTAAAAACTGGCATGCAAGCCAGGGACTGCCTTGCTACTGATGGGTGATGTATACTGGGCTGCTTTGGTGCGGAAATCCACTGGGATGCCCCAATTAGCCTCTGTTTGCAATATTTCTCGAAATGCGTGCCAGACTCCGAAGACTTGCTGATTCTTGATTTTGCTGCAACAGAGAGCAGGAAAAGGGCATAGCAATGTATTTCACAAATATATGCATGCCTCGATCCTCGTGCCACCAATCACGCATCTCGATGCATGATGGCCGAGGAGCCGAATTGCACAACTCAATATAGGCTGAATGCAAATGAATGCTACAACAAAACCTAACTCCATCATGGGTATCCGGAGTGTCGGTGACTTGGGAATTGAGACCCGTTCCGTCACTCGGAGTACGAAACGTGTCTCGTTTCCCGTGCCCGGGCTAACTCTTATCCCAAACATGATGCAATATGCATGGTATGCATGAAATGCAATTAACATATATCCTAGCATGCACAATGCTATGCAAATGAGATACCTCGAAATGCGTGCCCATGGACACGCAAACCGAGATGATAGCATAAAAACATGGAATGACATGAAAAATGATGTACAATGGGACTAAAATGAGATACCTCGAAATGCGTGCCCACGGGCGCGCAAACCGAGGCGGTGACATACGAGCATGAAAAGGCATACAGAATGCAAATTGGACTTACACTAACATGAGAGAGCCTCAGCCGCACTCACATAAGAGGCCGTCAGATAAAAAAAGGGGTGCCTCGAAATGCGTGCCTACGGGGGCGCAAACCGAGGCGATGATGTGAAATGCAAATCGGATAAAACCGAAGTGTCTCGAAATGCGTGCACACAGGCATGCAAACCGAGGCGATGATGAAATAGAAATCGGATAAAACCGAAGTGCCTCGAAATGCGTGCACACAGGCACGCAAACCGAGGCGATGATGAAATGGCATACGGAATGCAATGATGGGCTTACGCCAACATGAGAGAGCCTCACGGCCCTTTTTCGCCGAAGTGGATGAAAACGGAGTGCCTCGAAGTACGTGCCCACGGGCACGCAAACCGATGCAATGCACTAAGGCATGAAATGACATGGAAAATGATATGTAAGCATGCAAACCAAATTTCAGCAGCTAAATAAAGGGGGAAACAGCCCCGAGATGGTACGAAATGACAATCAATGCATGAAATCATCCCGAAATATGATTTTAAGTACCCGAAAAGGCCTACGGCTATGCTAAGCATGCAAAATTGGTACATGAAAGCAAAAAAAGTAGCAAGGAAGCCCCAAAAATAGCATCTTTTCAGTACAAAACAATGCCAAATTGTGAGCATAGATATGGCGATAATGGCATGCAAAAATACGGGAAAAGAGGGGAATTACAAAGCAAATGGTATTTAGAGTACTCAAACCCAAAAAATCAGTTCTACAAAACTAAAGAGGGACCAAAAATATGTACATTTACAATAGATTACAGCCTCCAATTCAGTGTGTAGATATACTAAATATAGCATGCAAAATTTGGGCCAAAAGAGGGCTATAAAGAGAGGTATCATAAGCAATGACCAAACAACTTAAGACCTTTAATAAAACTTGAAGAATGGACCAAAACAAGACATTTACTAAGCCTGATGAAGGCTGAAATCCGAAGCTAAGCAAGCCTAACAAAGCATGCAATTTTACAGAAAATATGGAGGATTACAAAACAGGTACCAAAACCAATCATCAAATGGCCTAAGACCCTTAACAAAGGATGAATAATGGACCAAAATAAGGCACTCTCTAGGCCTGATGAAGGCTGAAAACAGTGGCCAAATAAGCTCAAAGAAGTATGCAAAACATGGCCAAAGAGAGGTACAAAGAGAAGCCATTCATGGAGGCACCAAACAAGATTGGTCCCTTCTACAATGTTTTAGATGGATACAAAATAAGCTCATAATCAGTTTATAGCATGCTCCGAAAATAAATTCATATAGGCTAAAAGTAGCATGCAAGTTTACGGTAAAAAGGAAGAATTTCAAAGGAAGTGCATGCTAGAGCCACCAAACATGATGGAGCCATTCTTCAATATTGAAGAGGGGCTCAATATAAGCCCACCAACAGTTTACATCAGTCTCGAAATCAGATTACTCCTAAGGCAAATAAAGCATGCAAAACAATGGCCTAAAGAGTGATATTGAAGGAAGTATATCATGGAGACACCAAATGAGGTTGAGCCCTTTTACAATGTTGTAGGAGGGCTCAAAATAAGCCTAAAAACAGTAGGGGTCGGAGCCCAAAACTGAAAGCAAATAGGGCTAAGAAATAACTCAAAATTATGCTCAAAAAGGGGAATTAGAGGCTTACCTTTGAAGACCTAACTTTGGTTGCTTCTTGGCTTCAATTTGTTGACTCTTAGCCTTTGAAGAACACTTCCTTGCTGCTGTAATGGAAGTGGGGATGGTAGAGCTTAGGGTTGATGAAGGATTGAACTAGGAAGCTTGAAACTTTTTAGGGTTTTTGAATAGGAAAATGGAGGTTTTGGAAGATGAAGTCTTAAGGTCAAAAATTCCAACCATAACAAAGGAGGAGGGCAGCCCTTTAAGTAAGCAAGAAAGGGTGTAAAAGGGGAGGGAAAAGCACCCAAGCTTTCCCTCCCAAAATATCCCCCGGATGCCCGGGATATTTTGAAAAATATCCGGACAGTTGGAAAGAAATTTGAAGCGAGTGGCGGCAGGTAACTTCAGGATGGCCACGGCCACCCCACCTGGTCGACCACTCACCTGGCCGGCTGCCATGGCCCAAAAATGAAGTGCAATTTTCTTTGGCCGACCACCACTCCTAGGTGTCCTCCCATGTGTGTAGAATAAGGTTCCAAGGTCGGAAATTGGCAACAGGCAGAGCCACAACATAGAGCTTGAAGGAGGGGCTCAAAAATGAAATCAACAATTTCTGGCCGACCAGTAGTTTTTAGGGTCCTCCCATGTGCCCTGATCACAGATATGTAGCTTTGGTCGGAAGAAAATATCCCCAGGGTGTTCAACATTGGCCCGGAAGTGAGCAAAACGGACGCTGGAGGAGCGAAACTGGTTATCTAGGATAATTGCTGGCCTCCCACCCCCCAGTGATCTTCCTGGTGTTGAAACAGAGGTACCTGCCAAATTTGAACAAAAACTAATGAGAAATGAACGCTCGGGGCCAAAACCGAGCAATTCGGGATCCCGAAAATGGGCTGCAGGTGCCGGAAGTGGTGTTCAGGAGCGAAGTGGGTATCTGTGACCCCAGTGTCCCTCGGAATGACAAAACAGAGGTTCCTGCCAAAAATTAGAGAAAACCGATGCAAAATGAATGCTCGGGGCCCAAATCACGCAGCCGGTCCCGAAAACCTACCGCAGTAAAAAGTGGCATCTGACCATGAAGTGGGCATCAGGGGCCCCAGTGTTCCTCAAAATGATAAAACAGAGGTACCAGCCAAGAACCAGAGAAATCGGAGATGGTTAGGCGGTCCCGAACCGAGGCACACGGCCGACGGCGGTCAAAACCGAGAACCGGCTCGAAAATGGGCAAAATGGCCTACGGCCACGAAATGTAGCTCCCGGCCACCGGGAGATAGTCTACGGGACCACTCTCTTCCCTCAGGAAAGAAAACAGAGAAAACCGAGTCTGGTTCGCAAACTGAGACAAGGCATAGAAGAGAATTCGGAGGCGCCTGAGGCGACTACGACTCTGAGACTTCTGAACGAGCACAACATGCAACATCACCGTGCGCTCAACCGGTGACGTCTGAGTCTTAAGGTCGGTCAAAAATGGGGTGTCTACAAGATAGAATGCAAATTAACATATATACTCAGTCAATTCAGTTCCAGATTCCAGTCAGTCAGTTCAGTGTTTCAGTTGATTCATTACTTATCATAATCAATCTCAGTTTATCAGTATTCGGTAGGAAATCGGTAATCAGTGGTGAGGGTTATTATAGTCTCTCATCCGTAAAAAGAGTTTAGTCCTCTAAACTCGAGTTACCTTCATTCTGGAAGAAGACAGGATCCAGTGGAAATAATTCAGGATATCTCTTAGCCATGTCATCTTCCCTTTCCCAAGTGGCATACATGCCACTATGATTTTGCCAGTCAACTTTCACTAACGGGATCTCTTTGTTTCTCAGTTTCTTGATCCGTCTATTTACAATCTGTAAAGGCCATTCCTCGTAAGTGTAGTCATCACTCAACACTACCCGAGTAGGCTCAATCACATAGAAAGGATCCCGGAGATAATCTCTCAACATAGAAATGTGGAAGACGTTATGCATATGCTCCATTTCAGGAGGGAGCGCAACTTGATACGCCACCGGATTGATTTTCTCAATAATCTCATACGGTCCGACATATCTTGGCGCTAACTTGCCTTTGAGTCCAAAACGAGTCTGGCCTTTCATCGGTGTCACTTTCACAAATACGTGATCACCCACTTCATGTTCTCGGTCTCGCCTTCTGACATCTGCATAACTTTTCTGTCGACTCTGTGCAGTTTTCAGTCTCTGCTGTATCAGTTTCACTTTCTCCATCGTTTCATACACAATCTCGGGCCCGAGCAAAGGCCCCTCTCCAACTTCTGCCCAGCAGATCGGAGATCTACATTTCCTGCCATACAATGCCTCGAAAGGCGCCATACCAATACTTGAATGATAGCTGTTGTTGTAGGCAAATTCAGCCAATGGCAAATGGCTTTCCCAGTCTCCCTGAAAATCAAGGACACACATTCTCAGTAAATCCTCCAGAGTCTGGATGGTCCTCTCTAATTGGCCATCTGTCTGAGGATGATAGGCACTACTCAGCCTCAGTTTAGTACCCAATGCAGTCTGTAAGCTTTGCCAAAATCTCGATGTAAACTTTGAATCCCTGTCAGAAACAATAGACACAGGCACTCCATATAGTCTAACAATTTCATCAATATAAATTGCAGCCAACTTGTCCGCATTATAAATTGTCTTGACAGGTAAGAAGTGAGCAGATTTGGTTAGTCTATCAACAATAACCCAAATTGAATCCATACCTTTTCTAGAGCGAGGCAATCCAACGATAAAATCCATCGTGATATGCTCCCATTTCCACTCCAGTATGGGTAAGGGTTGTAATAAGTCTGCGGGTCGCTGATGTTCCGCCTTGACCTGTTGGCAATGAATACATTTTGACACCAAAATCGGCAATTTCTTTCTTCATTCCCAGCCACCAAAAGTTCTGTTTCAAGTCTTGGTACATTTTTGTATTCCCCGGATAAATAGAAAATTTTAAGTTGTGGCCCTCTTGCAGAACTCTCCTTTTCAGTTCAGTATCATTCGGTACACACAGTCTTTCTTGAAATTTCAGTACGTCATTTTCAAATTTGAACCCTGGCCTCGATTTAGATTCCCTTTCTTCGATGTCCTTCTTCAAGAAATCATCCTGTTGCTGTTTCTCTTTAATTTCTTCAATCAGTGCTGGTTGAGCAGAAATAGCAGCTATTATTCCACCTTGTTCTTTCAAAACAATTTCAATTCCAGATTTTTCAAGGTCACAAAGAAACTCTTTCTGTCCAGTGAGCAACCAAGCTAAATTTGCGATCGACTTCTGGCTCAGTGCATCGCCAACGGTATTGGCTTTTCCCAGGTGATACAGAATTTGTAGGTCATAATCTTTGATCAGTTCTAGCCATCTCCGCTGTCTCATATTTAGTTCTTTCTGGGTGAAGAAATACTTCAGACTCTTGTGGTCGGTATATACTTCACATGTTGCCCCATACAAATAGTGACGCCAGATTTTCAGTGCAAACACTACTGCCGCAAGTTCCAGATCATGGGTTGGGTAGTTCTTTTCATGTGGTCTCAGTTGTCGGGAAGCATAAGCAATAACTCTCCTATTCTGCATTAAAACACACCCCAAACCCTTATGGGAAGCATCACTAAAAATGGTAAAACCATCCGTAGCTGAAGGTAGGGTAAGAACAGGTGCAGTCACCAATCTAGTTTTCAACTCTTGAAACGCTGATTCCCTTTGGTCAGTCCAGTCAAATGATATCCCCTTATGTGTTAGTTGAGTCAATGGTAAGGCAATTTTGGAGAAATCTTTGACAAATCTTCTGTAATATCCAGCCAATCCCAAAAAGCTTCGAACTTCTGTTACATTTGTTGGTCTAGGCCAGTTCACTACAGCTTCAATTTTCTGTGGATCAACAGAAATTCCATCCTTGCTAACAACATGCCCCAAAAACATAACATGATCAAGCCAAAACTCACATTTAGATAGTTTAGCATACAGTTTCTGTTCTCTTAGGGTCTGCAGGACAAGTCTTTAACCATGTGGCCCACCTTGCCACACCTGTAACAAGCACCAGATAGTTTATAACAAACTCTCTTATGGTTCTTACCACATTCGGAGCAGGGTGGTATAGAACCACTCCCTTGGCTGGGGCTAGTTGTTGACCTCGTATTCTGTTTTTTGTTCAATGGGTTATGCTTGCCTTTCTTGAATTTGAAGCCCTGCCTTTTACTACGCCATTCAGAAACCGGCATTTCAGATTGTTTCACAGCTTCGATGTTCGACTCAGCCATCAAAGCTCGGTCAAGAACATTCACATAGCTCGGTAGCTTCAAAACACTAATTCGGTCCAGTATAGTAACATTAAGGCCGCCTTCAAACCTCCTGGCCTTCTTATAGTCAGTGTCCACCATGTGTGGTGCATATCTAGCAAGCTCAGTAAATTTTGTCTCATATTCCGCCACTGACATGATGCCTTGTTTCAGTTGCTCAAATTGATCACCTTTACGTCACGACACCTTGAGGAAAGTACTTTTCAAAGAAGGCTACTTTGAATTGAGCCCAAGTCATAACAGTGTTGTTATCACGGGTAAGCATCCACCATCTTCTTGCTTCCTCTTGCAGAGTAAAGGTAGCCAACAGCACTTTATGTGCCTCAGAACATGGAAAAACCTCAAACAATTTTTCGGTCTCAAGAACCCAAGCTTCAGCCTTAAACGATTCAAGGCCTCCCTGAAAGGATGGCGGTTTCAGTTTGCTGAACTTCTGGGTGAGGGCAATTATGTCCCCATCATTAACATTCACATTCTGTACATTCGCATTCTATTCTGGTATAGTCGGAGGAGGAGGTGGGGGCTGTTGGTTCTGTTGTTGCTCTAACCTTGCAGTTATCAGTTCCATCATTCTTTCCATTCTTGCCATTCTTGCCTCAGTGGATGAGGACTCAGATTCATTCGCATTATCCATTTCACTATAAGCAGTTATAACAATTATAAGCATATACAGCTGCATACTTAAACAGTTTAACACATTGGCATATATCGAGTCATGTCATAATGTAGACACCCCATTTTTGACCGACCTTAAGACTCAGACATCACCGATTGAGTGCTCGGTGATGTTGCGTATTGTGCTCGTTCAGAAGTCTCAGAGTCGTGGTCGTGAGCCCTGCCTCTAGACTTCCGAACCCTCTTCTGTGCCTTGCATCGATTTGCGAACCAGACTCGGTTTTCTTTGTTTCTTTTCCTGAGGGGAGGGAGAAGTCCCGTAGGCCATCTCTCAGTGGCCGTGGGCTACATTTTGTGGCTGTAGGCCATTTTGCCCATTTCGGAGCCTGGTTTCCGGTTTTCGGAGCCGTCAGGCCGTGTGCCTCGGTTCGGGACAGCCTAACTATCTTCGATTGCTCTGGTTTTTGGCATGCATCTTATTTACTCCCTTTTGAGGGACACTGAGATATGAGAGACCCACTTCGTGGTCGAATGCCACATTCAGTGCTTAAGAGGCAGTTTTCGGGGCCCCGAACTGCGCGTTCTGGCCCCCGAACATTCGTTTTGCATCGGTTTTCGTTCATTTTTGGCAGGTACCTCTGTTTCATCACTAGGAAGGCCATAGAAGGGTGGGAGGCCAGCAATTGTTTCAGCAACCAGTTATATTCCTCCGGCGCCCTCCGACGCCCGTTTTTCTTACTTCCAAGCCAATGTTGACCACCCTAGGGTCACTTTCTTCAATTCTAACCCCCATATTTGTGTTGTACACACATGGGAGGACACCAAAAGTTGGTGGCCGGCTAGTAATTCCACCTGACCCTTTTGAACCCCTCCTAAAAATGGCCTATTCTCTCTCCTGTTTTACAGTTGCCAATTTTGAACCACAGGGTTGTATTGAGGACACCTAGGAGGACACCAATTTGTGGTGGCCGGCCAGAAAATCTTTTTGACCATTTTGACCCTTGGTCGGCCGGCCATGGGGGGTGGCCGGCCGGCCACTTGCAGCTCCAATAGTTGGCCGGCCAGCTTCCTCAGGGTGAGTACATTACAGCTGTGCATTGTTTTTCCCTCTAAAACCTGTATCCGAAGGGAACTTTTTTGGAGGGCAAGTTGATGCACTTTCCCTCCCCTTTTTTCCCTCCTTTTCTTCCTCTCATTGGACTTTATAACCAGCAGCCCAAACCTGGTTTTAGGGTTACAAAAAATTGCTTTGAGCTCTTGTATGCATATCTCCCTCCATCTCTCTCATTTCCTTCAAAAATTCCCAAGTTCTACCCCTTTTTCATATCACCACCTAGCACCACCACCACCACTCCATTTCCAGCAGCTTGGAGTTCTCCCTAGAGGCTTGGAGGAACCATTTCTCACTTCAAAAGGCAGCCAAGGAGTAGTCTTCAAGGGTAAGTTCATTTCCCCTCTTTTTTGGCATTATTTTGCAACATTTTCTAGCCATTTTTCTTGCTGTTTTGAGCTCCGACCAAAACTGAAAATGTCATTTTTTTGAGCTATATTCCATGTTTCATTAAGGGCTCATTATAGTTTGAAGCTTCTTTTTGGCACTTGCTTCATTATCCTCTTGAATGCCATTATTTTGCATGATATTTTTAGCCTATATGTGATCTGTTTTGGAGCATGTCATAAACTGTAGATAGGATTATTTTGAGCCCTTATTCAACATTGAAGAAGGGCTCAACACTGTTTGGGACCTCCATGTATCACTTGCCATTGTACCCCTCTTTGGTCCCTATTTTTGCATGTTTTGTTAGCTTATCTTGCTTCTGTTTTTCGGCCATGATCAGAGCTGAAAGTGGCCATATTTTGACCCCCTTGTCATGTTTAATTAAGGGTCTTTGGCTGTTTGGTGAATATCTTGTATACTTTTAGTTATAGCCTTCTTGTGGCCTTAATCTTGCATTGCATTTTGAGTATGTTTTTATACTGTTTTGGGGGCTACCATAAACTGTAATTAGTCATATTTTTGGTCCCTCTTCAGTGTTGTAGAAGGGTCTTTTTCTGTTTGGACTTTGCATCCATCACTTGCTTCATTGCCTCCCTTGCGGAGCCATTTTTGTACGCTAATTTAGCCCCACTTATGCTTATTGTTTGGCCATGCTTTGAACTGTAAAAATTCTTGTCTCGGGGATGCCTTTCTTCTTCTTTTACACTTCATGTCCTAATTATGCATGCTTTGTATAGCTGTGAGCCATTTCATGTACCTAGTTTTGCATTTCGGGAGTGATTCTGTTCATCGGGTGTCATTTCGCCTTGTTTCGGGGCTGTTTTCCCCCTCATTTTTCTACTGATTTTTGCATGTTTGCATATCATATTCCATGTCTTTGCCATGTCTCATTAGAGTGGCATTTCGGTGCCTGAGGGTCCGTTCTCGGTTTGCGTGCACGCATGCACGCATTTCGAGTTGTCTTGTTTTCATCTGATGGCCTCCTATGTGAGTGTGGCTGAGGCTCTCTCATGTTGGTGTAAGCCCATTATGCATTGCGTATGCCATTTCATCCCTAGCATTGTGTATGCTCGGTTGTGTATTACCTCGTGCATCGTGTTTGTCATTTCATAGCATTGCGCATGCTAGGTTGTATATTAGTTGCATTTCATGCATATCATGCATATTGCATCGTATTCGGGATAGGAGTTACCTCGGGCACGGGAAACGAGTTGCGTTCCGTACTCTGAGTGACGGAATGTGTCTCAATTCCCAAGTCACCGACACTCCGAATTATCCATGGTGGAGTTAGGTTTTGTTGTAGTGTTCATATGCATTCATTCTATATTGAGTTGTGCAATTCGGCTCCTCGGCCATCATGCATCGAGATGCGTGATTGGTGGTACGAGGATCGAGACATGCATACATTTGTGAAAATACATTGCTATGCCCTTTCACGCTCTCTTGCGAGATATCAAGAATCAGCGGTCTTCCGAGGCTTGACGTGCTTTTCAAGAATCATTGCAAAACAGAGGCTAATTGGGGCATTCCAGTGGATTTCCGCGCAAAGCAGCCCAAACATGCATCATTCCATCATCCGGAGCAGAATCAAGGCAGTCCCTGGCTTGCATGCCAGTTTTATTATTTTCTTAGTTAATTTGTAAATTAATTAGGAATTTGTAAATATTTGGACTGTATCATTTGGACTGTATTATTCTTTCATTTGGGACTATATTTTTTATTCGGACCCTCTGCGCGAGGGCATAATTGTAATAAGTGTGGGTGAGTGTGATGTATGTGTTCCAACCCCACGTCTTTCTTCCCTTTTATTTACCTACTTATGATGGTTAGATTAGGGCATATTTCAATTAGCATACAGTATGACAGCATGTTTGCATCATTCATCTGGTTTGCACGCACCGGGCTCGGCGCATCATACAAACTGCATTTGTATTTCAATTCCAAATTGAATACGTGTTAGTTGTAGCATTTCATATGCCATGTTTAGAATAGCCGAGCCTGCTATAGTTGCATCTTTGCATGTGTTGCATTAGGCATTTCTGTATATTTAGGATCATGCATGATTTCTAATGAGCTTCTGTTTTGGCTTGGAGTACTCGGTGAGTTTTATGCTTTAGCATCCTTGCATGCGTGTGAGTGACTGCCATGAATAGCATGCTTACCATGAGGCTATGTGCTTATGTGATATAACTGCCTTGAATGCCTGTGGTTGGAGATTGGGTTACTTGGAGTGGGACAATTCATCAAATGTTTGTTTTAAGCCCACTAGATAGTGGCAAAATCATGTTTTCTAAGCCCACCCGAGGGTGGTAAATCCACGTCTTAGCCTACCTGCGGGTAGCACCATCAAACCATTTTCAAACAAACAAGCATGAAGTGTTTTGTTCCAATTCAGGCGACTCAGTCTATACTTGTATGCTGTGTGCATCACATAGTAACCTAGGCTAATAACCGGAATAAGAACGCACAATGTTTTCAAAATAAGATATCATGGTTAGTAGAGGCCGGTCTTTGACCGGGCGAGCGGGGGTGCTCACGAAGTGACCTTCCCCAATTGTACCCGAGTTCCCGAGCCGAGGCAACTTTGGTGATGACGGACACGTGGCCTTTGGCACCGAGTCAGGGTTTCCTAAATTTTCCATTAAAAAACATTTAGGTGGCGACTCTGTATCTGGCAAAGCAGTCCATGTTTGGCACTTCTTTTCAAAAAATCTGTTTTCAAAATCGATTTGCCGGATTTGGACTCTTTGGTTCGAGATTAAGAACCGTGACACAAAAATCGAGTCCGAGCTGTAGCGAGGTCCCCCGCGGGCTTGTTACAGTTTCTGGCGACTCCACTAGGGATTTAGAGAACTTGACTTGAACTCATGATATCTGGTTTTGACTACACTTGTGTGTTTCTTTGCATTGCATTTGCATTGGTGCGCCTAGGACACCGTGTTTGCCATCTGCTATTCTGGCGGTTTGGGAGGCTTGTCTTGTCAAGGGATGTCCATAAAATTTGGACCGTTCACTGCTCTGCCAAGATAGAACACAAACCCCGGTGTTACCGGGGCACACTTTTTGACCATTCGACCTAGAGCATATTCGGATCCATAGTGACCATTCCAAACTAGGACAGGTTGCTTACCCGTTTATAGGTTGTTTGAAACCGCTGCGTGCGTAGTGAAACCCTAGCTCCAGACAAAATAGGACAGGGAAACCCTACCCCAACATAGGGGTGTTTTGGCTCTCACTTATCTGTTATGTGCTTTTAGAGTGTGTCTCTACAGGAATGCATGTATCAGTTTATGAGTTTGGGCATCGAACTGCGGGCATCGTCGATGTTGAGAATCGATTATTCGGGTATCCGATTTAGTTTTGGAGACAGTGATTCAGGGGTATTGATCAGTGTTTGAGGACAGTGTGTATTCAGCTTATCAACCGTGTGTTGTATGCCCGACTGTGTGTTGTGTATTTAATTTAAGCTGTTATACTGCCCGTTTATCTGGTTATTTATTTCCTTTTCACTTTATTTATCTTTTTGCTAGAGGCAGTTTTAGCACGATTGCTTCCGAACAAGTAGATATTCCCCAAGCACTTTGGACGAGAGGTCGCCGACTCAATTGATCCGAGGATCTGGTTGACGGACATCCAGTGTTCCACTCCCTACCCCCAGTTGTTAGAAGAAGGCCGAGGCGGTGTAAGCGAGGATTACAAGGCGTGGGCTACTTTAGCGACAAGCGATCGAGGTTGAGATTCCTGTTTCTGCCATAGAGATACATTTACCGGTCAGTCAGCTGGACCAACAGAATATGGCCGGGATAAAGGAAATGATGCGTCAAATGCAAGAGAGCATGAGACAGATGCAGGATGATGCCATCCGCCAAGCGGAATTTTCTAAGCAAAGCCACGATCATGGCCCAAGGCGAACTCATTACTAGCCGCAATGAGAATCGACATCTGCTTCACATCAGGCTCCTCTTCCACCGGGGGCTCCATTACCCAAGCAGGCACCTACTGGTCAGAATACCCTCTCGAACACCCAGAATACCCTACCCAATGTCCAGAATACTCAAGAGGACACAGGCCTTCCAACGGGGCTAGCTCCGCCCCCACTTCCGCCTCAACTGTCCAAGACTCATACACCTAACCACCCGGACTCTCCCTTTGAGTTTGAAATCGACCATACAGCTCTAAAACTGAGTAAGCTGGAGAAGCTTTTCAAGAAGTCACAAGGGGTGAAAGCCATTCCAGACATCGAAGATGGGTACACCGATGTAGCCGTAACATTACCAGATAGATTCAAGATGCCACAAATTGACCGCTTCGATGGGTCCGGAGATCCCATGGTCCATCTTCGGCTATTCTCAGACATCCTGCGGCCAATGGGCCTAACCCGACCACAAAAGCTTTCCCTGTTTGGCCGAACTCTATCGGGTTTGGCCGCCATTTGGTACGCGAAGTTAGAAGATGAGGTAAAAAGAAGCTGGGATGAAATGGCTGAGGCCTTCGTTGCACAGTACTCTTACAATACACAGATCGAGATTACAACTCGTGATCTTGAAACAACGAGGCAGGAACCCAAGGAGACTTTCTCAGACTTCGTAACTCGATGGAGGGCAAAGGCATCGATGATGACCTTGAGGCCTACAGACAAAGATCAAATCAGGATGATTGTGCGCAATCTCCAACCGAAATTGATGCAGAAGATGATCGTACTCCCCTTTCCTACCTTCTCAGATTTACACGAGATGGGGGTACAAATCGAGGATGCCATAAAACAAGGTCTGATCGACCAGGATAAGGAGCAACCCAGAAGGACTTTCAATCAGAATAATAACGCAGTTCGAGTGGTATTGCCAAGAATCTGCACGAGCTTCAGAGGTGAGCATGGTCACCACCATTCCCCCTCCCCCAAGACCCACGACAGCCACGCCTTTCTCTGGCGCATTTGGAAGCAACACCCAAAACACCAAATATCAACCCAGAGGCCAAAGAACCTTCACCCCCTATATATGCCCCTGTCCAATGTTCTGGGGATATTAATCAGGAAGAAGCATTTGACGCCCCTAGAGCCGAGGCCACTACCAAATCCACTCCCTCCCTCTCATGACCCATAAAATATCTTACGTATCACCAACAAAGACGGTCATGACACCGACCGTTGTTACAATTGCGTCATGAGATTCAGGATCTTATTGACAAGGAGGTGATCGCGCCTCCCGAAAAACCCAATGTCACGAAAAATCCTCTCCCACCACATAACCAAGCCCCTCCTCCCAACAGAATCAACTTCATCCAAACTGGGGTTGTGTCTTACGATCCTAGTATCTATATCACCCCGTCCTACCTACCTAAGCCGGAGGTGATCCTTCCTGTCTGCACTGACTTGTGCATGATGGACATCTCCACAACCCAATCTAAGCCAGTGGTGGTGACCACCGAAGATGGGGCAGGCGGGTTTCAAGGAAAAGGGAGTTGTTGAGTCGAGATTGAGCAGTCAGGAATCTTCTTTGGAGGAGCTTATGATCCGAGTGAATACATCCAATCGGTGGGCCATTGAAGTGAGTGTAGGGCTTCGAGCGAGCTATGTGTGATTGAGGGGATGATTTGAAGGGAGCAGATGATCTAACAAATGTGGGAGAGGACTTTGCCAACCTCCGGTTCTTGATGACCAAAATCGGGGATCTTTGCAATCAAGCGGATTCGACTATGAGAGTCGGTGAAGTTACGGATGGTTAGATGATCAACCAAACATCGTAGAATTTCAACGAGCAGGGCCAAAGAACAAAATGTCGATGGTGGCGGAAGGGTGAGAGTCGAAATACATCATGAGAGCCTTGCACTAAGAATTTCGCTCAAAATTTGGGGATTGTAAATGTAGGGAATATTGAACCAGCTGTACTGATGTAGTTGGAACAACAAAGATTTGAGGATTTCGAGAGAATCAGAAAAGCTAAGGCCCATGTGGGGGTCGAGAGTGCTGTGTGCACGGGAACAGAAAATGTTGTGGGCATGAGGACTGGAGGTGCTACGAGTACGATCATACCAGAGCCGGACAGGTGTCTGTCGGCTGCCGACGGGATGTGGTGGGAAGACGATGACTTATGTCTTGCCTACACAGATGAGGATTGGGGAAGTAACCAACCAGACGATACCTGGTATATTGACGAGATCGCTCATATGACAAGGAGTGGGCGATATTTCAAGCCCCAGCACTTAGACCAACCTGAGGCATCAGGGAAAGACAAAGAAGCAGAGAAACAGAAGGAGAAACAGATTGAAGAAGAAACTGTGCTCAAGCAATTGAAGAAGATACAAGCAGACATCTCCATCTGGGGACTGCTTATGACGTCATGATACCAGACGAGCAATTTGTCCTATCTGCTATGGACAAGGCCAAACTCTCTATAGATACTACACGGAAGCGGTGGTTGAAATTTTTTCGAGAGGAGGTTCCCGGCATTAACCTTTTCAGACAAAGAACTACCGCCTGAGGGCACAAATCATAACAAACCCCTCTATGTTTCCGTGGAATGTAGAGACAAGTGGATACCGGTGGTACTTGTTGATACCGGGTCCACCATCAATGTCTGCCTAGCCAAAACAGCGTATGCAATCGGGTTGAAGCCCGCGAACTTCGTCCCGACAACTCAGGTGATCAGAGCGTATGATAATACTAGTAGAGAAGTGATGGGGACTGTCAAGATTCAGACCCAGGTTGGTCCAGGACAACACAACATCGAATTTCATGTCTTGGACGTTCATGACCTTCAACTTACTCTTGGGGCGAGTGGTTGCACCAAGTAAGCGATCTCTTCCACTTTACATCAAATCTTTGAAGTACCCTCACGGGAAGGGGTGGCTATTGTCTTGAAATTCATCCATCCATCCGCCGGAAGTGTCTACACAGTTCTAGAGATCGAACATGGCGGAGGATGTGTTCTTATCGGGGTTCACTTTGGTGAGGCGGGTGGTCTGCGAATATTATGGCTGTGAATGAAGGTGTGTACGTCAGTGCTCAATCCGTCTACCTCATGAACAAGCTACAACACATCCCCGGGATGGGATTAGGAAGAAGCGGTCGGAAAGGCGTTGCAGCACTGGCCGAAGTGCCACACAATCCTCATACCTTTGGCTTGGGTTATCTACCCACCAAAGAGGACTGGGTAAGGAAGGGAAAAGAAATGGCCGGAAGAGCTAGAGCAAAGCAGGTTGGGAAGCCTTTTGAACTAATGCATAGGCCCATTTAGGGTACCATAAACGGATGCTTTGTCCGGGAGGGGGAGGACTTTCCATTTTGCGGCTTCCCAGAGCCGTGGATAAACGCGGAGAAGAAGTGCGTGCCAGGCTTCGAGATCTTCTTCGACCAGCAACTATCCGGGGATGACGTTGCCCGCAGGCGACAGACCTATCGGTTGAAATTTGAACGATTAAGCGATGGATCTGAGGGCCTGAAATTTGAAATGGGGTAAGCGGCATGTCTACTTTTGATCCTCCGATCGACCATAAGTGCTTGGGGATAACCCGGTTTCCATGATTGGGGATGAAAGCAGTGCGAGCCAACCGGTAGCTTTCTTGGAAGAATCTATCGCACCCTCTCTCATGTGGCAATCTGAGGAGGATTTTTGTCAGCGGCAAGATTCGGGTAGTGAGCGGAATCTAATTCCACCGAGTCTTATGAGTGGAATCAGATTCAGCTGGTAGTCTGAGTCTGGTACTCTTGGGGATGTTAACCCGACTGCCACAGTCCTGTCTAGGACGTCATTTTCCTTTTCATTTTAGTCTGTTGTAAATGAATCGGACCATTTTGATGAACTTAATGTGAAAGAGGTGAAGGTGGTTTAGAGTACTTTTACGTGCCCTTGATTTATTACATTAATTGACTTTCAAAACTTTGATGAAAGCAGCGAGGACGAAGTTCCTCCGGTTTTACAACGTATAATTGAGCAAGTGCAAGAGAGATTTGTTAAACCATTAATGGATGAAATCATTACCATGAACATTGGTATTGAGGGGGACCCATGGTGGTCGGATCGAGTCCACGTTGTCTTGAGGAGCGGCGGTTAGTGGTTTTATTAAAAGATTTCAAAGATGTTTTCGCGTGGTCCTACGAAGACATGCCTAGAATCGATCCTGAGATGTACAGCATCGGATCCCCTTGACCCGAGGCACATCAGCGAAATTGAAGGATCCGCCGGTGGGCTCTCAAGATAAAGGGAGAGGTCACCAAGCAAATCGCGAGCTTCTGTTTGATATCTGAATATCCGACTTGGTTGGCCAACATTGTTCCGGTGCCGAAGAAGGATGGCAGGATCCGGGTGTGTGTAGACTTCAGGGATTTGAATAGAGCTAGTCCAAATGACGACTTCCCCTTACCGCACATCGATGAGTTGGTAGATTTCACAGCAGGGCATGCTTTGCTCTCATTTATGGATGGCTTCTCAGGTTATAACCAGATAGTGATGGCACCCGAAGACCGGGAAAAGACTGCATTCACCACCCCATGGGGGACGTACTGCTACAGGGTAATGCCGTTTGGGTTGAAGAACGTTGGGGCTACTTATCAACAGGCCGCGACCACAATACTACATGATATGATCCACAAAGAGGTTGAGGTGTATGTGGACGACATGATTGTCAAGTCCAAAGAAAGAGAGGGCCACTACACCGCCTTGCATAAGTTTTTCCAAAGGATCGAGAATTAGGTTGGTGAACCCTAAAAATGTACATTTGGTGTTCTGAAAAAAATCTTTGGGGTTTGATTACACAAAGGGGCATCGAGGTCGACCCTTCAAAATCAAGGCCATCTTAGAAATGCCACCACCAATTTGAAAAGGAGGTGCGAGGCTTTACGGGTAAAGTGCAATTCATAAGGCGGTTTATTTCAAAATTAACCTTGACTTGTGAACCACTTTTTGGTCTCTGAAGAAAGGAAAGAAGTTCCAATGGGACGGCCGATGCCAAACTGCATTTGAGCAGTTAAAGAATATCTCTGAGAACCGCCCGTTTTATCGCCACGAACCGGAAAAGCTGTTGATTTTGTATCATCGATGGTTGAGACCACGATGGGCTGCATGCTTGCACAAGAATCAGAAGACAAGGTAGAGAGAGCCATCTACTATCTCAGCAAGAAGATGCTGGAGTATGAGACCCGATATACACCGCTGGAAAAGGCTTGCTTAGCTTTGGTATGGGCTACCAGGAAGCTGCGGCACTACCTGTTAGCTCACTCTGTAATGTTGGTTTCACGATTTGATCCCATCAAATATCTTTTCGAGAAACCAGCACTTACAGGTAGGCTAGCTCATTGGTTGCTGTCGCTCTCTAAATTTGATCTCACGTACGTGACACGCAAGTCAATGAAAGAAAGAGCAGTGGCAGAGTTCCTTGCGGACCACCCGGTTGAGGGGGATGAAGCAGTTGAGTACCTATTCCCGGATGAATCAATTCTGCATACCGACGATGAAACTTGGACGATGTACTTTGACGGAGCGTCAAATCAACATGGGTATGGGATAGGAGTATTGCTGATAGCACCCGACAATTCCCGTATCCCTATCGCCTTCAAACTCCGATTCAAAGTCTCAAACAATGAAGCGATGAGGCGTGCATTTTGGTCTAGAAGCGACCACGGAATTAGGGGCAAGGCGATTGGGCGTCATTGGGGACTCGAACCTTGTTGTGTCTCAAGCTAAAGGAGGCTGGAAAGTGAAAGAGGAAAAGATGATGATGTATCACGGACCTTGGATTTCTTGATTCCTCGGTTTGAGAAGCTAAGTTTTACTCTTCTACTAAGAGAACAACGAGTTCATGATTCTTTAGCAACTCTATCTTCTATGATAGACATCCGTGTGGAGTCGAATCGTCGGTCATCATTGACGAAATTTGCACTGCCTATGAGTCGATTGCGACCATAGATGAAGTTCAGGACGAACACCCCTGGTATCACGACATCTGGAATTTCTTGGAGAAAAAGCATACCCGCCGGTAAATGCCAAAGACAAAGGGCAATCGAGAATGGCGATTCGATTCATCATCTGCGGGGTAAAGCTGTATAAGCAGGGTCATCTGGGAATGCATAAAGCGTGCGTTGATGCAGAAGAGTCAAAGCGTCGATGGAAGCCATCCATGGGGAGAATGTGGTGCGCACATGAATAGGGTAATGTTGCACGAAAGATCCTCGAACGGGGTTATTCTTGGTCCACCATGGAGGAGGATTGTATTGGTTTCGTCGGCGATGTCACAAATGTCGATTCATGCAAATCGCATGAACATTCATTGTCAAAAGGTGTACAACATGACCGCCATGGCCATTTTATCTGGGAATTGATGTAATCGGGCTATTACGCCCGAAGGGTCGAATGGGCATGAGTTCATCTTAGTAACGATAGATTATTTCACAAAGTGGGTTGAGGCCCAATCTTATGCGATGTTGAAGGCTTCGCCGCGTCATAAAATTATCGAAACAACATCATCTGTCTCTGGGGTTCCCAAAGCGAAATAATTTGGACAATGGTTCCCACTTCAAGAAGGAGGTGATTGATTTGTTGGGGAAATACAATGTGACTTTTCATAAGTCGTCTACCTACGGGCCGCAAACCAATGGAGCTGTTGAGGCCGCCAACAAGAATACCAAGCGCATACTACAGAAGATGGTGAAACCTACGGGTGGCGGATAAGTGCCGTTTGCTCGTGGAGACTCTGGGACTTCAATCAAAACTTCTCTTGGGGCGACTCGTACTCATTGGTTTATGGGATGGAGGCCGTTACGCCTATTGAGATTGAGGTCCGTCATTACAGTATTGGTGAGTGTTAGATGGCAAAGCGGATTAGCGTGAGCGGATTTGAGGAACTCATGCTCTTCGATGAAAGAAATTTGAAAGCAACATACCACGTCCAAGGTTATCAGCAGAATTGCGGGCTTTCAACAAGAAGGTTAAGTCTAGAAATTTAAAGGAAGGAGATTTGGTGCTCAAAGACAACGAGCTCCCATCCATGACCAAGGGCAAGTTCGGACCCAATTGAATTTGGTCCCTACATCATCAAGTCAATCTGGTCGGTGGACTGTGGTTACGATGGATCTAGATGGCTTAGAGTTTTCCCAACCGATCAACATGGACAAGTTGAAGAAATACTACCTGAGGCTCGCTGGGCGAAAACCGAAAGGCGACCTAGGCAAAACTTCGAGCATGGAAAATTTGAAATTATAAAAGCGAGCTCATAAAGTTGAAAACCAAAGGCGACCTTGGCAAAAGTTAGAGCGCAAAAGGAGAGTGAAAATACCCGAGCGAACCTAAGCCTGAACTACATAAGGCTTGATTCCCATCTTTGGGATACGTAGGCAGCTTCATCTTGAAGTTCAGCGACAATCTTTTCCCCGATCAACTTTGTCCATTTGAGAATCTCAGTCATCTCTATTCATCAGCATTTATCGTGATCTCCGGTATAGTGTTATTCAGACTAGGGGCAACTTTCCGTTGCCATGAATTACCGAGGCACTATTCAGACTAGGGGCAACTTTCCAGTTGCTAGGATCCGGGGTTGTGCATCTCAGTGACAGATCTCAGGCGTGTCCAATTCTGATCCATATCGAAAATAGTTTTGAAAAGTTTTAATAAAAGTTGACTTTGTTCAAATTAATCTTTTCACAACTAAGACCATTTTTGGACCAAAGCGGAAAATTTTCAATACCACAACCTTCAATTTCATTGATTTCAAAACAGAGTTCTCTTGCTTTTGCATACAATTGAAGTTGCTTTTTTATTACACTCATAATGAAAACTTGAAAGTACTAGTAAAGCAATAAATCCGGGGCATAGTCAAGTCAGGTGTCCCTGCGCCTCCTTCCAGAGCTGGTTGAAGCCTCTGATGCCAACCTAGGCCCAATCTGTGCCTCCTCATTGAGCCAATCTCAGCACTCGTCAGATAAAGTGCAAGCAGGCGAGGCGGGGAGCTCTCTAGTCCTCCAGCCGTAGTATGTCGGGCAAGGTGTGCACCTCGGGACACAAGCGACGGGTACTCAATCCCCTCGAAGGCAAGTCTAATCATGGCGGCTGGCGCGAGAATCGGAATGGGAAATAGAATACGCAGTGAGTCAAGCCGATCAACCGGATCCCAGTATCCTGGAACATGCTATAGCTCATCGCCGGAAGGTTAAGCCAAGGACAGCGCCAAGCAATGCGATCAACCGACAAATTGCACATCCATTCAAACCACCATCCCTCATCAAGGGTGTCGACTAGGCGTTGTCGAAAGAAATAGCCGCGGGCCGAGTAAGCAGGGCAAGAGTTCACAACTTGCAATTTATCCATCAACCATATCTGGGGAGGGATAAAAATGAGAGAGTAAAGAATAGAGAGATGTGCGATGAGAGAAAAGTAAGATGAGGGTTCTGTGAGAAAAAGCACGAGGGCGAGCGATGTGAGCAAATACATATGTGAGCTTGGGTGGGAAACATTACTGCGGCGATAGTGGACTCCTGCAAATCTGGTTGTCTCCGTGATGAAAAGCATCAAGCCCATCGGTGTTTCGGCCAATGCCATAGCTGACTCTTTCCTTCCTTCAAGCCTTGAGCGACTTCAATCAAACGGATGCTAGCTCCTCCGGAGCCTGAGACAAACAGAAAATGAGATAGCATGCACAAGCAGAGGGCATGTTGTCGGAAACCTTGCCAATAATGGTCGCTGCGGTCGCCGACACTGGAAAAACGATTAATTAAACCAAGGATATCTAGCTCCCCATTAGAGGTCAGAGATCGAGCGTCATACGCGGTGAGTCCACACATCCGCCCTAAAGCTTGGGCGTGGCCAAAACGAGACTGAGGCAAGATCTCTTCTGAACGTTCAGACTCCATCAAGACTTGAAAGTCTTCAAAAGTGAGACATACCTCTTGCCCTCCGAAGCTAAAGACGTGCGTCACTGGGTTCCAAAACCTCGCCGCGGCATGGAGGAAAGGAAGGTGCAGTGGAGTCCGGCCCAGCGTGAATAATGTATTCATGCCGAAACCCCGGAAGTTCAACTTTTCCGAGCCATCTAAAGAAGAGATCCAAGATGTGAGATTTTCTACGAGAAATGCCTCCATTTTTGTGCAAAACAGTGATGAAATGAATAAGTTCCAAAGTTGGAGCTTTTATAGGGGGGCGAAACACTATTCGAAGGACAAGTGTCAGAATTCTGTGGGTTGCAGGAAAAGTGGCCGGCCGGCCACCTATTTTAGCAGGCCGACCACCTTTGACTCAAAAACTGGCCGGCCGGCAACCTATGGCTCTTCAAAATGCAAAAAGCTGGCCGGCCAACTCCAAAATGTAGCCAGCCATGCTCCAATGTGTGCCATTGGTCCTGTTTTGCCCTCCGGAAGGAAGTTCGAGGCATTTCGATGCATCGGGAATGTCGAAGGCCTCTATTTCTCTCAGTTTCGGATACGTTCCATCATCCAGATCATCTGAAGTACGCTTTGTTTTGTTTAACATTATTGTATTTTGCTTATCGAGTTGTCGTTTTGTTTATCGAGTTGTAAGTTTTGTCGAGCTGTCGTATTTTTTGTTTTGAGTTCTTACTCTTTGTTTACGCAATTTTGTTAAGTTTTGTTTATCGAGTTGTTAACATTGTTGTATTTTGCTTATCGAGTTGTAAACTTGCTTGCTAAGATTCTGTTATTTCTTGGTGAGTTGAGTTGTTTGATGTGTTGCGTCGGTTCATTACCTGACCTGGTAAATACACAGTGCACGTTTCCATTCAATCTCATTTTTGTGCAAAATAATGCGACGCGATACGATGCTAAAAGTTTAAAATACAAACACCTTTTCAAAAGCTGTTTCATTTCATCATGCTTTACAACAAACAAAGGTACAAGTTTTACAGAAAATAAAACTGCCTAACAATATGCAAAGTGCTACAAACTACTAGCAAAAAGGAAAATAAAGCAGGAAACAGCAGCATCAATGCCCTCGGGAGCGGGAATGAGGGGCCCTCCTCATCCTCTTCTACGGGATAACCTCTGCACCACCATCATCATCCGGGTTGGAGCTGTCATCCTCAGGATCCCCCTTAGCCTCGCCTCCACTCCCGGAACCAAGACCGGAGTCCCCCTCCTCAGTAGATGTCTCAGACTGACGGTCTGTAACCTCCTCCTCCTCCTCTTCATCGGGCTCCGCCTCTATAACATGTGCCCTGCGCCTGCGAGAGGACCCTCCTCGAGCTCCTTGAAAAAACTGGATGGCCCGGCTCCTGAAAAAGGCTGGATGGCCCGGCTCCTCGAAAGGGCCCAGATGGCTGACACCTCAAAAAAGATCCAGACGATCGACCTCCTTGAGAAGGCCGGGTGGCCGACCCTGGCAAGCATACACAGAGGCATCTGAAAGTGAAGAGTTCAATACATCGGTTCAAATATGGAAATCGGATGCAAGTACGATTATGTGAGTGGGTGTGTGTCGGATGTGTTCTACACAAAGCACCTATCAATGCGGTAGAATGTTCAAAACCAGTGTCATCGGAAATATGATAAATGCAGGAAAGATGAGCAGTACTGCACCCATAATGGCGGTGTGCCTCCCTCCGAGGATCATGCCCTCAAATGTGGCCAGCATTCCAAGCATCTCATCCACGTACTCAACTGGAGGCTACAGATACAAATGCAAAACTATCAGTAAAGAAATGAATGTCCAAGTATCCGACTGATAAATCAAAGCTGTAAAACATATCGGTGGTGAATCAGGGTCTCTGACATATCTCTGGTCGAGAAGGGAGGCTCAATGAGACACAGTAAAGGAACCCCAAATCGCCAACTCGTCAACTCGGTCGGCATGTCTGGCCACCCAGGATGATGAAGAGTCGGAGGAATCGGGAGAATGAATCCGCGTCCACCTCTGGATGTACCAGCCCTGCTAGAGGAAGGGATATCTGTAGCACGAGCCTGACTCGAAGATGGTACGTTAGCAGGCCTTAGTGACGGAGTACGCACTTCCGTCAAGGGAGGCATCAGGTACACGTGGCGATACGTGGCATAGTTCCCCTCCTCGAGATGTAGTAAAGCATCAGTGTCCAGCATAGCACTAACGACATCCTGGGTAGAGAGCCTATCAGCAGTCTGCATACTGGTTGGAGGTGCTGCGGGAGGATCCTGAGAAGTGTACCCCCATACCTGATGCAAAAAACGTTCCCCCAGAAACCATGCTCTACCAACTGGTCCTTCAAGCAGGATCTTGTACTGGGAGGTGCCCGATCCTCTAGCATACTGAAATCGGAGACCATCACCCAAGGACGCCTAGGGCTGCCATGTAATTTGCAGATAACCAGTGCATAAACCAATAAGAAATCGGGAATATATGGGGCAGATCAAAGATGAAAACGGAAGGGACTGAGAGTTCTGAAATACCTTTGTCGTCCGCATAGTGTCAAAATACTGTCGTAGATAAAAGAGAGTCTCTCGGGGTCTCGGCCGGTGCTGGCCCTCGAATACCAGTGAGTACGGGGTCATGAGGGGCCCTGCCACCACCAACTCTGGGGCTAACGTCGGGAAATATACGTAGACCCATAATTGAGGAAAGCAGTGCAGAATGTAAATACAAAATGTTGAGGGCAAAATACAAAGTGTAAAGTGCGTTGTGTGTGCAATGTACAAGTAATGAGGAGCAGAAATGTAAATCAAGAGGACAGAAAGCACCTCCCAGGCTATCCAATAACCGCCAAGTAAGTCTCCCTGCATGAGTCGCTCATGTAGCGATAAGGTAGCAGTAGCGCCACCCAGTCGTCTTGTCCGACACATGAGAGGTCCACCAGAGCGCTCAGCAGATATAGCCCAACCGTGTTCCCTCTATCGGCGAACAGAGTAGTCCCGAAGAGGAACATAAGAAAACCACGAGTATACTGCTCCGCCTCCTCAGGAGTCCCGGGCTCCATCCCCTCCCTCTGAAAATGGGAAGAGAACCAGGTGTATCGGACTCTCCCTGAAGCTCTATCCACAGGCGGGCGGGCCCCCAGCAGATGTATCCAAGCGGCCTCCCATTCGCCCATATCCTCGTCGTAAGGAATGGGCCAACCTCCTATGTCCAGGCCGGTCGATCTGCCAAAATCCAGCGGGGTCATAGTCAAATCCCCAGTGGCGGAAAAGTGGAAGGAGTTGGTGGTGTCCCACCATCTCTCCGCCAAAGCTGCCAACAGTGTCCTCCTGGCCGGACAATGCGATAACCCTATGCAGAAGGCCCCGAACCCTGCCAAATCAACTAAATCCCGGACGCCCTCCGGGAGCTCAGCATACCACTCTCTAGTAGTGGTGGAGCCATATCCTCGCACGGTGCGAGAACCAACCTGCATTCAGAATAAATGAGCTGTGTGCAAATGAAATGAATGAGCTGTGTGCAAAGGAAATGAATGAGTTGTGTGCAAATGAAATGAATGAGCTGTGTGCAAATGAAATGAATAAGCTATGTGCGAAGTAAAGTTGGGCTGCGTGTTCTACTCTCAATCAGTGTGTGCTGCGTGTTCACCATCAATCCGAGCTGTGTGTTCAGAAAATCAGAGTTTGGGCTGCGTGTTCCACTCTCAATCAGTGTGTGCTGCGTGTTCACCTTCAATTTGGGCTGTGTGTTCAGAGAATTAATGTTTGGGCTGTGTGTTCAAATCCCAATCAGTGTGTGTCGTGTGTTCACCATCAATTTGAGCTGTGTGTTCAGAAAATCAGAGTTTGGGCTGCGTGTTCTACTCTCAATCAATGTGGGCTGTGTGTTCACCATCAATTTGGGCTGTGTGTTCAAATCCCAATCAGTGTGTGCCGTGTGTTCACCATCAATCCGAGCTGTGTGTTCAGAAAATCAGAGTTTGGGCTGTGTGTTCAAATCCCAATCAGTGCGTGCCGTGTGTTCACCATCAATCCGAGCTGTATGTTCAGAAAATCAGAGTTTGGGCTGCGTGTTCTACTCTCAATTAGTGTGTGCTGCGTGTTCACCATCAATCCGAGCTGTGTGTTCAGAAAATCAGAGTTTGGGCTGCGTGTTCCACTCTCAATCAGTGTGTGCTGCGTGTTCACCTTCAATTTGGGCTGTGTGTTCAGAGAATTAATGTTTGGGCTGTGTGTTCAAATCCCAATCAGTGTGTGCCGTCTGTTCACCATCAATTTGAGCTGTGTGTTCAGAAAATCAGAGTTTGGGCTGCGTGTTCTACTCTAAATTAGTGTGGGCTGTGTGTTCACCATCAATTTGGGCTGTGTGTTCAGAGAATTAATGTTTGGGCTGTGTGTTCAAATCCCAATCAGTGTGTGCCGTGTGTTCACCATCAATCCGAGCTGTGTGTTCAGAAAATCAGAGTTTGGGCTACGTGTTCTACTCTTAGTCAGTGTGTGCTGTGTGTTCACCTTCAAATTCGGGCTGTGTGTTCGACAAATCAGTGTTTGAGCCGTGTGTTCACTTCTTAACTAATGTGTGCCGTGTGTTCACAATCAACTAATGAGCCGAGTGTTTAGAAATTCAAGTGTTTAAGCCACATGTTCAGGATGCAAACAAAGTACTATGTCATAGGCTAAACTGTGTGTTCAAGCATGGCAAAGGCACGAAATGCATGAAAAATGAAGTAAAATACCTCTCGTGCCTCGTAGGAGAGGTGATGCTCTGGCTCTCGCAGAAGTAGATCTCCGGGTGCTCGATCACTAAAGTTAGTGAAGTGACGAAAAACGGCCCGCGGAAGAACGTGTGCCGGCGGGGCGTACCTCTCGAGAATAAAAGGTCGGACCCTCAGAGGTAGAGTCATGACATCAAAATCATCCCCGGCACCCGGAGGGCCTCCACAATTTCGGAAAATTACCCGCCATTTCGGAAAATCTGCAAAAGGAGCAAAAACGAGCAAAAATGAGCCAAAATTGGAAAAAGTCAACAAAAGTCAACCCCCGAGAAAATCTTCCAAATATTGAGACAAACTTACCTCAAGTGGTGAAAATGAGAAAAGAAGCACCGAAATCAAAATTTAATCGGTTCAAAGTGCTTGAAACTGAATGTTTTCGCGAAAACAACTTGCGTGGGGCGTTGGAAAACGCATATAGAGCTCAGATCTGAGGGAGAAAATGGTTTGGGGAGCAAGAGGAGAAGATTTCGTGGCTGAGGTTATGAGCTCAAAGTGTTTGGGTGAGAGAATATAAAGAAAAAAAGGTGAAAAGACCAATTTGCCAGCGGATTTGGGCAGGTGGCCGGCCGGCCACCTTTTCTGGCTGGCCGGCCATTCTCTTTTTGAAAAGTGGCCGGTGGCCTTCCCTTGGGAAAATAGCTGGCCGGTGGTATCCCCCACATGCTCACCTAGCTCTCTGCAAATTTTGAGGAAGATTGGAGTTCCCGGGACCTGAAAAAGTTCAGGAAAAGTGCACTTCCTGTCGCGAAATTGCTCCGCCGGAACTTCAGCTTCAAGTTCTAACATGTGTCTCATCATTATTCATCGAAATCAAAGTGTATCCTTTTTGAATGTGTTGTAACCTTTCCGGGAAGTGAACCGAAGGCCGCGATCGAGTCGCCTCTGCCGAAACGTGCATTTCCTTGCTCGTTATTTCGTAACAAACGGGCACCTTGATTTATGCTCGTTTTGCACTATCATGCACATAACTTGCATTCTCATGATCATACTTGCATTATTATGCACATTTCTTGATATTGCCATACCTCTGTGCTTGAGCATGCATTGTCACGCACGTTCCTTTCTCGCATTGCGATGCATTCACTTGCCGGCACTGCGTGTGTCAAACTTTCGGAATCACATTGAATATATGTTGTTAGTATATTGTGCTTGTTGAATTTCTCTCTTTTGTAGGCACGATATTGTATGTACGGTTCATTTGAGACTGGTGCGACCAGACGAATCGCGCAGGTATCGTATCTTTTCCGTGTGAGACGCGACGAGAATTGAATAATTCTCCGCATTCCTAAACTGCATGAAATGTAGTTGTTGCTTTGCATTCTTGCTTAAAATTGTTGCATCTATTTGCGAATACTTGCTTCATTACAGCTTGCTGCATTTGCATGATCATTAAGTTACATCTGGCTCCATGCATATCGCTTTGCATTTTGCCCCCCTTTGCCTGCGGGCACGCCTGCGGGCATATCTCTGTTAATCTTGTATGATTGTCTAAGTCTTCGGCCTTGTAAAAAATGGGTCGTCTCTGGGCTTTGACATTCACTCCCGTCACTTGTGACTTCTGAGTTCTGTCAAAGAGGGGCAACTGTAGACACCCCATTTTTGACCGACCTTAAGACTCAGACGTCACCGATTGAGTGCTCGGTGATGTTGCGTATTGTGCTCGTTCAGAAGTCTCAGAGTCGCGGCCGTGAGCCTTGTCTCTGGACTTCCGAACCCTCTTCTGTGCCTTGCCTCGGTTTGCGAACCAGACTCAATTTTCTCTGTTTCTTTTCCTGAGGGGAGGGAGAGGTCCCATAGTCCATCTCTCAGTGGCTGTGGGCTACATTTTGTGGTCAGAGCCATTTTGCCCATTCGAACCGGTTCCTAGTTTTGAACCGTCGGGCCGTGTGCCTCGGTTGGGACCGCCTAACTATCTCCGATTGCTCGGTTTTGGCATGCATCTTATTTACTCCTTTTGAGGACACGAGGTCTGAAGACCCACTGTGGTCGAATGCCACTTCGATTATGAGCGGGTTTCGGGGCCCAACCCCCAAACATTCGTTTTGCATCGGTTTTCATTCATTTTTGGCAGGTACCTCTGTTTCATCACCAGGAAGGCCACAGAAGGGTGGGAGGCCAGCAATTGTTTCAGCAACCAGTGATATTCCTCCGGCGCCCTCCGACGCCCGTTTTTCTCACTTCCAAGCCAATGTTGACCACCCTAGGGTCACTTTCTTCAATCCTAACCCCAATATTTGTGTTGTACACACATGGGACGACACCAAAAGTTGGTGGTCGGCCAGTAATTCCACCTGACCCTTTTGAACCCCTCCTAAAAATGTCCTATTCTCTCTCCTATTTTACAGTTGCCAATTTTGAACCACAGGGTTGTGTTGAGGGCACCTGGGAGGACACCAATTTGTGGTGGCCGGCCAGAAAATCTTTTTGACTATTTTGACCCTTGGCCGGCCGGCCATGGGGGGTGGCCGGCCGGCCACCTGTAGCTCCAATAGTTGGTCGGCCAGCTTCCTCAGGGTGAGTACATTACAGTTGTGCATTGTTTTCCCCTCCAAAACCTGTATCCGGAGGGAACTTTTTTGGAGGAAAACTTGATGCACTTTCCCTCCCCTTTTTTCCCTCCTTTTCTTCCTCTCATTGGCCTTTATAACCAGCAGCCCAAACCTGGTTTTAGGGTTACAAAAAATTGCTTTGAGCTCTTGCATGCATATCTCCCTCCATCTCTCTCATTTCCATCAAAAATTCCCAAGTTCTACCCCTTTTTCATATCACCACCTAGCACCACCACCACCACTCCATTTCCAGCAGCTTGGAGTTCTTCCCAGAGGCTTGGAGGCACCATTTCTCACTTCAAAAGGCAGCCAAGGAGTAGTCTTCAAGGTTAAGTTCATTTCCCCCTTTTTTTGGCATTATTTTGCAACATTTTTCTAGCCATTTTTCTTGCTGTTTTGAGCTCCGACCAAAACTGAAAATGTCATTTTTTTGAGCTATATTCCATGTTTCATTAAGGGCTCATTACAGTTTGAAGCTTCTTTTTGGCACTTGCTTCATTATTCTCTTGAATGCCATTATTTTGCATGATATTTTTAGCCTATATGTGATCTGTTTTGGAGCATGTCATAAACTGTAGATAGGATTATTTTGAGCCCTTATTCAACATTGAAGAAGGGCTCAACACTGTTTGGGACCTCCATGTATCACTTGCCATTGTACCCCTCTTTGGTCCCTATTTTTGCATGTTTTGTTAGCTTATCTTGCTTCTGTTTTTCAGCCATGATCAGAGCTGAAAGTGGCCATATTTTGACCCCCTTGTCATGTTTAATTAAGGGTCTTTGGCTGTTTGATGAATATCTTGTATACTTTGAGGTTCTTGTGGCCTTAATCTTGCATTGCATTTTGAGTATGTTTTTATACTGTTTTGGGGGCTGCCAAAAACTGTAAGTAGTCATATTTTTGGTCCCTCTTCAGTTTTGTAGAAGGGTCTTTTTATTTTTGGGCTTTGCATCCATCACTTGCTTCATTGCCTCCCTTGCGGAGCCATTTTTGTACGCTAATTTAGCCCCACTTATGCTTATTGTTTGGCCATGCTTTGAACTGTAAAAATGCTTGTCTCGGGGCTGCCTTGCTTCTGCTTTTACACTTCATGTCCAAATTATGCATGCTTTGTATAGCTATGAGCCATTTCATGTACCTAGTTTTGCATTTCGGGAGTGATTCCGTGCATCGGGTGTCATTTCACCTTGTTTCGGGGCTGTTTTCCCCCTCATTTTGCTACTGATTTTTGCATGTTTGCATATCATATTCCATGTCTTTGCCATGTCTCATTAGAGTGGCATTTGATTGCTGAGGGTCCGTTTCTCGGTTATGCTGCGCATGCACGCATTTCGAGTTGTCTTGTTTTCATCTGATGGCCTCCTATGTGAGTGTGGCTGAGGCTCTCTCATGTTGGTGTAAGCCCATTATGCATTGCGTATGCCATTTCATCCCTAGCATTGTGTATGCTCGGTTGTGTATTACCTCGTGCATCATGTTTGTCATTTCATAGCATTGCGCATGCTAGGTTGTATATTAGTTGCATTTCATGCATATCATGCATATTGCATCGTATTCAGGATATGAGTTACCCTGGGTACGGGAAACGAGGTGCGTTCCGTACTCTGAGTGACGGAACGTGTCTCAATTCCCAAGTCACCGACTGTCACACCCCAAACCCGCCCCTATAAGTTCTGGGCATGACCTAATCAGAAACGGGCAAAATTACCTGTTATAATTAATTTTCGGGGCCTGAATGGAAGCGTTAAAATAATCAAATGACACGCAAACACATCCATTGAGCTACTACAACATGCCAGGACCATGACTCAGAACTAAACATATAATAAACACGCATCTGAGATTAGGTTACATATATATATATCTGCAATCTAGCCCAAGATTGGGCACCAAACAAAATATTACATACAAACAACTTTCACCAGCAACATTAGTACAGAACGACAGTGTTTAACAAAACTATCCTAGCATGCAAAGGTTTCTCCAAGTGCACATGTCCCTTAGGTTGACAAAAGATGGATGATAATGATGCTAGACTTGATCTCCAAGTTGATTACCTCTGAGTCGGACAAAATAACGAGAATGAGACAAGCTCGATGAATAATAATAATTACGCAGCTTAATAGTTACAATTCATGACAACAGTACATTTACTAGGACGGAATTCAACGGTTAAGTTGAGGTTATTTTATTCCCGAATGGCCTTTGGCCTCGTGTTACAATTATTACAGAACGGCCTAATGGCCCGGAAATTATCGAACGGTCTTCGACCCGGAAACGACCTTCTGACGGCCCGAAATTATCGAACGGTCTTCGACCCGGAACGACCTTACGGCCCGGAAATTATCGAGCATAAGCGTGTGAACGCAGCGTAAGCGTATGAAATAGCGGATGTATGGATTCAAGAGGTGGCTCGTCACAGTTCCAGAGGTGGCTCCCACCAAGGTGTAACGCACTGCGGCACTTTGTTCCATACCAAAAATCAGTAAGACTCAGCATGTCATAATATTTAGAAATAAGTATCATAACGGAACATCTACAGATGTCATTAAAAAGCAATTAGTCTTACTGTCACAGAGACACACAATTTCTTTTTATCATTCAGATGAGTTAGCATAAGTAGATTACACAATAACCATTAACTCCAAAGGTACAGAAGTATTATAGTGCCATAATGTGCCCACATCGTTTTAACTATCAGAGTAGTTGTCTTGTAATTAACGAAACATGAACATTAACGATGGTCAAGAGCGAACATATTATTAACAGAGGTATACATGCCATTCCATTATAAGTCCCATTTATTCATTAAGAAACGATATCATTTACGTGTAGGTGATAGAAAATTAATATGCATCACGCATGCGAGCGAGAATGATTCCATAGTCATACCGATGTATGCGGCTCTTTCAATATTCACCTTGATTGCCAAGCGGCATAAACCTAATGTGTTCACTTACGAAGGATAGAGCGTTAGTACCATAGTCACTAATAGTAAGTACAATGTACAAATGGTGTACTATTACTCACAGTGTTCAGGTGCTTGGTCATACATGGTGACCCTATACAATTCACGTAATTCAAACATAATTTATCATGGTATATTCAAGTCAATATTAGTTAACAAAATATAATCCAACAAGGTCAACACCACTTCGTTTATTAACACCATTTGCAATTCAACATAATGCAACATAAATCCTTGAATCATATTCCAACATTCTAAAACCAAGTTCATATCATCTATATCATTAATAGATTATTTCCCCAACTTTCCCTTCACATTACAACATGAATTACAATGTTTATACCATAGTTCATTAAGAATTTTAAACATACTTTTCAAGTATCACCAAATTCCAATTAAACTTGCACATATGTAATTCAACCTACTAATTTCATGATTCTAGTTCCAATTTGGCCAAATCATCAATTAACATCATTACCCAACCTAGGGTTTCAAGAAAACATTGAAATTCAAACAAAAATTCAAACTTATTAATCCATCACTTTTCATTCCAATTTTTCCATTGATCAAACACCTAGGATACATGGTTCATCAATTTAACCCATCAATTTAACTCTCAAGATTCCTTACCTCAAGAATTAAGCGAGCCTTAGTGACATTCCTCCATAATTTCGAATTCCAATCGGTTGCAAATGTTGATCTTCATGCCTTCTTCATTTCTTGGTGGAAAATCTTAATCAAAACTTAGAGAAATGGTGAGGATTTGGGGTCAAAACTCTAGGGTTTTCGGACCTAGGAGAGAGAAGAGAAGAGGGAAAAGGAAAGTGTGAGAAATGATCAAAAATCTCTTTTAATCTGCTGTCCGTAATTCCCGCTCGGCGTAGAAAGTCCCGCTCGAGCGGACTGTTTTCAACAGATTTGAAACTTTGAACAGGTATAACTCTCCCATCCGGACTCCGTTTTAGGTCGTTCTTGTGTCCAAATTGAAGCCCCGGAAATAAGCTTTCCAATGGTTCTAACCTCACATCCAAATTCAAAGTGTGGAAAAAAAGGGCAAAAGAGTGACGACTGATCGTAGATGAATCATTCAAATTAAAGCTTTTGGTTCCTTCCTACTCTACCTTCATTGTACCACCTCAACCCATATACCAAAATAACATAAGAAGGTTCTAGGTACACTAATACAATGTTAAGGACAATCTTACTTTCCACGCTCGAGCGCCGCCTCACCCGCTCGAGCGCTCACAGACCAATAAAGCTTTCGAGCGTCAACTTCCCCGCTCGAGCGGAGATTTACAACTTACAGAATCTCAGGCCGTCTGCGAATTTGCTGGGAACCCCAACAGTCCGCTCGAGCGTTAACTCTTCCGCTCGAGCGGAGGGAAAAAGTTCTGGGTCGTCACACCCTTCCCTCCTTAAAAAAAATTTCGTCCTCGAAATGAAAGAAAACCAAATAAAGGACAGTTCAAATATAAACGGAAACACATTCTATAATATTCCAAAACTAGATCCACACTTGAGATAGGAAAGAGTCACAAATACCTTCGATCAATATACACGTATCAGGATTTCAACAGCAAGGAGCCATTTATAATTCCAAGGTCCATAACAACTTCTCAATTAACAACTAAACGGACCACGTCTAATGAACGCCCAAATCTCAATTTCAATTACTTTTCCTCAATAGTTCTAAAAATTTCCATTAACATTCTCAATAACACCAAAACTTCATCTCATTATTCACATTCCTCATATAGTAGATTTTGTTTCCTTAGGTGCAAAATTCATATAGTCTACAACCAGAGCAATTCAATATTTGTAGTTCATATGCAAATCTCATTATGTAAGTAGACTTAAATCATACGGTATGCATTATTTCGCTAATCACAAATAAGTTGCTTATGTACATAGTCGTGGGCTTCACAATTTGTTCATAGTTTCTATTGTTTCTGAAAGCATATCAAAATCATAACACATATCTATTGGTTCAGAATAATGTACAATACAATTTTTTTGACAAGATCGGTTTAAGATACACATTGTTGATTTCTCACAATAGTCTTTGTTTAAGTGTAGCACGACAAAGGAATCATACTCGAAACAAGCAGTTACACCAATATTAACATCATACGATTTTACAAATTTCCACAGACATATTCTTATAAATTCTCAGATATAGAAGCATTCAAATTTTGAATACAACAATATAGTAGAAATCGTTTCCTTCAGGATATAATTCTTATATTCCCCTATTTCCAAAAGTATTTCAAAGTCATACCTTCACATGAGTTCAAATGAGAATCACAGAATGCAGGGTTAATTCCTCATAGTATTACTTAGTATCGTATCGTAACACAAAGAACCACGCTCAAGTAAAACAGCGGTTCCTAATATCAATACTTTTGTAGATTCATATAAATGTATTATAATAGACACTTAGTCGTCCTATCTTAAGTTCAGATCTGAGCAATAAAAACAAATATAACAACCTTCTTTTACGCAAGGAAAATTATCCCAAGATAAGGGCAGGAATTGAATTTAAAGTCATGTTTAATTCATCAATCACCATAGTAAGATGTATCAGTATTTCCCTTTTTTTTTTTTTTTTTTAAACATTTCCATATTCCACGATCCAATTACTCTCTTTTTTTTTTTTTTTTCTTTTCTCCTGTAGGGTACGAGATCTTCTACATAGTTTGTATCCATACTTACAATTACAATGGTTTAGTGTCCTACCAGATTTATTTATAGGATCATAAATTCCAGTAAACATACAGCAACTATAAGAACCACATTCTTTCCGACTTCATCATGTCAAACTAAAATCATGTTACAAATCATTTAAGTTCGATGTCAATGATTATCTATTGTTTTACGAGTGTCATATAGGCAAACACGTATTATCGGCAAGGGTTCTCATGTCATTCGATTATTTCTTATAAGACGTCCCAATTACAAATTACAGACTATACGTAGGCAAAACAAAGTATCGATTACGAGTTTCCAATTTCAGATTTCAGATTACAGATTACAGATTACAGAGGTTGAAGTATAAAGGACAGAACACAGAGGATGAATTCTCGCAATTAAATCCTGACTACAAGCACGTTAATTTCAACCGTAACATTTTTTTTTTTTCATTACGTGATTAAGTTTAAGTCGGATTATGTATATTCAATCAGACACCAGAGTTCACTCAACAGAGTTCTACTTAATCAACAAAGTATACTTCATTTCAACGGTTGCAGATGAGCCGTTCAAGTATGTCATCACTAGTTTCACATTTTGTTCTTAGTATTTCTTAATTTTCGAAAATAGTTCAAAGGTATACCGCTACATTAGTTTAGAAGTGTGTGTAATGATCTTTAACAAAGTTAGTGCGACAAAAAGAAAAGTCACAATACACATTGTTCGTTCCTGATAGCATTACTTTTAAGTACAGGAGTACAAGGAATAGCATGCCCCGAATTAACGATTAAGATAACACTTATATCGTCGTACCACTTCGTCAAACCTTTATGGATACAAATCTAAGTAATAAAGAGAAATATGGCAACCGTCGTTTCGAGTAGAAGGAGAAATCCAAAGATAAAGTTAGGAACCAAGTTTGGAATCGCATTTCATTAGTCAATCATAACGACGCTGTACCGCATGCCCTCTTAGTAAGTCTTCTCACTGGTTACTATAACAATACGTCAAGTTCACACTTAATTGATTCCTTGCATAATTTGAGAGGGGTTACTATATGCATCACTTGTTCCTACAATTGGTCCATCCTAACACAATTGCAAACGTTTAACTACAGAAATTTCCTCCAAATCACAAATCAAAACATTGTTATGGCAGAGAAGACATAACGATAGTATACAGTTAAAGTATCACATATAACATTTCCTTTGTTCATAAAAAAAAATATCTCATAATGGAAACTTACCCAATTCACTTGACGAGGCATTAGGCATTAAAAAGTTCAAATATATCATCATCATTTCTCACAGACACTCATCAGTCGATAACACATTTTTCATCTAATCATGTACACATAAACTGTCTTACCGATCAGTCCAATTTCTTACCACACCTCCGTAGTGCAACGTTGTTGACTTAATCCCTTCGGCATGCCTCGTTTTACTCACCAATCTATAAATAGGGACAACAAGAGAATATACAACAAACATAGATCATAATCATCAGAGTTAGCAGGCAAAACCTACATATTTAACGTTGCCATCAAGCTTTACATGTACTTGCAGAGTTTATGCATGATACCTAAGTCTTTCTAGACATCCTAAAGCTCAATGGAATCGTGTGTGAGATGGCAACTCGTGCTCTGATACCACTTGTCACACCCCAAACCCGCCCCTATAAGTTCTGGGCATGACCTAATCAGAAACGGGCAAAATTACCTGTTATAATTAATTTTCGGGGCCTGAATGGAAGCGTTAAAATAATCAAATGACACGCAAACACATCCATTGAGCTACTACAACATGCCAGGACCATGACTCAGAACTAAACATATAATAAACACGCATCTGAGATTAGGTTACATATATATATATCTGCAATCTAGCCCAAGATTGGGCACCAAACAAAATATTACATACAAACAACTTTCGCCAGCAACATTAGTACAGAACGACAGTGTTTAACAAAACTATCCTAGCATGCAAAGGTTTCTCCAAGTGCCTGGCTGTCCCTTAGGTTGACAAAAGATGGATGATAATGATGCTAGACTTGATCTCCAAGTTGATTACCTACAGAGTCAGACAAAATAACAGAATGAGACAAGCTCAGTGAATAATAATAATTAAGCAGTTTAATAGTTACAATTCATAACAACAGTACATTTACTAGGACGGAATTCAACAGTTAAGTTGAGGTTATTTTATTCCCAGAATGGCCTTTGGCCTCGTGTTACAATTATTACAGAACGGCCTAATGGCCCAGAATTATCAGAACGGTCTTTCGACCCAGAACAGCCTTACGGCCTAGAATTATCAGAACGGTCTTTTGACCCGAAACGACCTTTTACGGCCCGAGATTATCGAGCATAAAAGCGTGGCGAACGCCAGTAAGCGTAACAGAAATAGCAGATGTATGGATTCAAGAGGTGGCTCGTACGGATTCCAGAGGTGGCTCCCACCAAGGTGTAGCACTTCGTTCCGTACAGCACTTTGTTCCATACCAAAAATCAGTAAGTCTCACCATGTCATAATATATACAAATAAGTATCATAACGGAACATCTACAGATGTCATTAAAACAGATTAGTCTTACAGTCACACAGAGACACACAATTTCTTTTTATCATTCAGATGAGTTAGCATAAGTAGATTACACAATAACCATTAACTCCAAAGGTACAGAAGTATTATAGTGCCATAATGTGCCCACATCGTTTTAACTATCAGAGTAGTTGTCTTGTAATTAACGAAACATGAACATTAACGAGGGTCAAGAGCGAACATATTATTAACAGAGGTATACATGCCATTCCATTATAAGTCCCATTTATTCATTAAGAAACGATATCATTTACGTGTAGGTGATAGAAAATTAATATGCATCACAGACAGAACAGAATGATTCCATAGTCATACCGATGTATGCAGCTCTTTCAATATTCACACTGATTGCCAACTGGCATAAAGCTAATGTGTTCACTTACGAAGGATAGAGCGTTAGTACCATAGTCATTAATAGTAAGTACAATGTACAAATGGTGTACTATTACTCACAGTGTTCAGGTGCTTGGTCCGCATCAGAATCCTATACAATTCACGTAATTCAAACATAATTTATCATGGTATATTCAAGTCAATGTTAGTTAACAAAATATAATCCAACAAGGTCAACACCACTTCGTTTATTAACACCATTTGCAATTCAACATAATGCAACATAAATCCTTGAATCATATTCCAACATTCTAAAACCAAGTTCATATCATCTATATCATTAATAGATTATTTCCCCAATTTTCCCTTCACATTACAACATGAATTACAATGTTTATACCATAGTTCATTCGTAAATTTTAAACATACTTTTCAAGTATCACCAAATTCCAATTAAACTTGCACATATGTAATTCAACCTACTAATTTCATGATTCTAGTTCCAATTTGGCCAAATCATCAATTAACATCATTACCCAACCTAGGGTTTCAAGAAAACATTGAAATTCAAACAAAAATTCAAACTTATTAATCCATCACTTTTCATTCCAATTTTTCCATTGATCAAACACCTAGGATACATGGTTCATCAATTTAACCCATCAATTTAACTCTCAAGATTCCTTACCTCAAGAATTAAGCGAGCCTTAGTGACATTCCTCCATAATTTCGGAATTCCAATCGGTTGCAAATGTTGATCTTCATGCCTTCTTCATTTCTTGGTGGAAAATCTTAATCAAAACTTAGAGAAATGGTGAGGATTTGGGGTCAAAACTCTAGGGTTTTCGGACCTAGGGAGAGAGAAGAGAAGAGGGGAAAAGGAAAGTGTGAGAAATGATCAAAAAATCTCTTTTTAATCTGCTGTCCCGTAATTCCCGCTCGAGCGTAGAAAGTCCCGCTCGAGCGGACCTGTTTTCAGCACAGATTTCGAAACTTTGAACAGGTATAACTCTCCCATCCGGACTCCGTTTTAGGTCGTTCTTGTGTCCAAATTGAAGCCCCGGAAATAAGCTTTCCAATGGTTCTAACCTCACATCCAAATTCAAAGTGTGGAAAAAGAAAAGGGCAAAAGAGTGACGACTGATCGTAGATGAATCATTCAAATTAAAGCTTTTGGTTCCTTCCTACTCTACCTTCATTGTACCACCTCAACCCATATACCAAAATAACATAAGAAGGTTCTAGGTACACTAATACAATGTTAAGGACAATCTTACTTTCCACGCTCGAGCGCCGCCTCACCCGCTCGAGCGCTCACAGACCAATAAAGCAGTCCGCTCGAGCGTCAACTTCTCCGCTTGAGCGGAGATTTACAACTTACAGAATCTCAGGCCGTCTGCGAATTGCTGGGAACCCCAACAGTCCGCTCGAGCGTTAACTCTTCTGCTCGAGCGGAGGGAAAAAGTTCTGGGTCGTCACACCGACACTCCGGATTATCCATGATGGAGTTAGGTTTTGTTGTAGTGTTCATATGCATTCATTCTATATTGAGTTGTGCAATTCGGCTCCTCGGCCATCGTGCATCGAGATACGTGATTGGTGGTACGAGGATCGAGACATGCATACATTTGTGAAAATATATTGCTATGCCCCTTTCCTGCTCTCTGTTGCAGCATATCAAGAATTAGCGGTCTTCCGAGGCTTGACGTACTTTTCAAGAATCATTGCAAAACAGAGGCTAATTGGGGCATTCCAGTGGATTTCCGCGCAAAGCAGCCCAAACATGCATAATTCCATCATCTGGAGAATCAAAGGCAAATCGCTTGCATGCCAGTTTTATTATTTTCTTAGTTAATTTGTAAATTAATTAGGAATTTGTAAATATTTGGACTGTATCATTTGGACTGTATTATTCTTTCATTTGGGACTGTATTATTTATTCGGATCCTCTGCATGAGGGCATAATTGTAATAAGTGTGGGCGAGTGTGATGTATGTCTTCCAACCCCACGTCTTTCTTCCCTTTTATTTACCTACTTATGATGGTTAGATTAGGGCATATTTCAATTAGCATACAGTATGACAGCATGTTTGCATCATTCATCTGGTTTGCACGCTTGCCTCTCGGCATCATACAAACTGCATTTGTATTTCAATTCCAAATTGAATACGTGTTAGTTGTAGCATTTCATATGCCATGTTTAGAATAGCCGAGCCTGCTATAGTTGCATCTTTGCATGTGTTGCATTAGGCATTTCTGTATATTTAGGATCATGCATGATTTCTAATGAGCTTCTGTTTTGGCTTGGAGTACTCGGTGAGTTTTATGCTTTAGCATCCTTGCATGGGTGTGAGTGATTGCCATGGATAGCATGCTTACCATGAGGCTATGTGCTTATGTGATATAACTGCCTTGAATGCCTGTGGGTGGAGGTTGGGTTACTTGGAATGGGACAATTCATCAAATGTTTGTTTTAAGCCCACTAGATAGTGGCAAAATCATGTTTTCTAAGCCCACCCGAGAGTGGCAAATCCGCATCTTAGCCTACCTGCGGGTAACACCATCAAACCATTTTCAAACAAACAAGCATGAAGTGTTTTGTTCCAATTCAGGCGACTCAGTCTATACTTGTATGCTGTGCGCATCACATAGTAACCTAGGCTAATAACCGGAATAAGAACGCACAATGTTTTCAAAATAAGATATCATGGTTAGTAGAGGCCGGTCTTTGACCGGGCGAGCGAGGGTGCTCACGAAGTGACCTTCCCCAATCGTACCCAAGTTTCCGAGCCGAGGCAACTTTGGTGATGACAACACGTGGCCTTTGGCACCGAGTTAGGGTTTCCTAAATTTCCCATTAAAAAACATTTAGGTGGCGACTCTGTATCTGGCAAAGCAGTCCATGTTTGGCACTTCTTTTCAAAAAATCTGTTTTCAAAATCGATTTGCCGGAGTTGGACTCTTTGGTTAGAGATTAAGAACCGTGACACAAAAATCGAGATCGAGTCCGAGCTGTAGCGAGGTCTCCCGCGGGCTTGTTACACATAACCACACACTTTTCATGCTCATGTAATGCCCTAATTGCTTTTCTAGGACACCCTATAACTCATTTGGACACGTGTGTGCGGTATAACTCGTGGTCAAGTATCGCTCTGATACCACTCTGTCACGACCCAAACCCGCCCCTATGGGTTTAGCACCGTAACCGGCCAGTAATCCGAGATTACTGAAGGTCTGCTTAACTGTAAGACAGTATGACAGAGTGCAGGGGCATGGCGGAAGCCAATACAGTAAATAAACAATGTCCAGTGAGCTGTGACAGTCTGTATGCAAAAAGATTTTTCACACATATAAACATTCAGTACAGAACAGTTATGCATAATATTTACAATCAATCAAGATAGGACTTAATCCTACTAACAAAGATATGGTCTTTGTCGGTCTATCTGATATTACTAAGCGATGAGACAAAGCGGAAATAAAAACACCCTTAAGCCATAGCTTGGCAGGTTCGGAACCTCGCAGTGAGACACATTGGTTGGCTTGACAAAACTGGAGTTTACCTGACACTTCTAGCTTTGATCCGGTGCCTATACACCTACATATATATATGAGCAGTGAGCTAAAGCCCAGTGAATAACATAATGCGTAAAGAGGTTTAGAATGAATGTCCTTATAGTAATGAAAACAGTTCATTAAATCAGTATTTCAGTCTTTCAGTCAATCAGCCATATGTGGTACATCCACTAGCATAACGAAATGATGGGTCTTAAAAGACCGGCGAGAAGTGATGACCATCAATCGATTGATGAGTGGTTCCAACGAGGAACCGACAGAGATTTCTAAGAATAAAGATGCGATGAGGTGCTAAGGATGCCATAGTACAGTTTAGAATATAGGACATACATTCATTCAGTAAACAATATCAGTTTAGTAAACAGTTCAGTTCAGTATTCAGAAGATAGTCATTTTGAACATATCTTTACACAATTGTTACTCACAGAGTTCTGGGCTACAGTGAACGAGAGCGTCTCCTCGGAAAGCCAACCCTACACAGTTTACAGATTGAACACACTAAGCTACACAGTTGGGAAAGATAATAACTTAATCCCTAATTTGTCTCGGTGTGTTCTACATCTATATCCTCATTAAGATGTCTTAAACTAGGCCTAAGAATGCTTAGGATGGAATGAGGATGCAAAGATGCACTTAGAAATACTTTACAAAATTTTTAGAAAACAGGGGCTTTGCTCAAGCGAGGGTTCCTTCGCTCGAGCGGACATGCAGACAAAGGATCTCCGCTCGAGCGTGAATTCCGTCGCTCGAGCGAACTATGTGCTACAGTAAAAATACTGGATGCTCAGAATTTACGCTCGATGCTCGCTCGGGCGTGAGACATAGCTCTTCGCTCGAGCGTAGGTCCTTTCGCTCGAGCGTAGGTCCTTTCGCTCGAGCGTACGCCTGCGCGCACCAAGATTCTGAGAGCTTGAAATTTACGCTCGAGCCACCATTCCTTCGCTCGAGCGTATCTCAGAGTAAACGATGGTCGCTCGAGCGTAGAATCCTTCGTTCGAGCAAAGAAGCTAAATCTGGAATTTCCAGATTTGCCTCCCAAGCTCAAACCAAGCATTCTACAGCTCTAAACTCGACCTCTTGGGCCCAAATTCTGGAAAACACGTCTAAACTCAATATATAACAAGTTTCAAAGCTCAATTTGTGAATTTAAAGCCCAAGGGTGAGTCAATTAAATCCAAATTTCAAACCTATTTTCATGAACATAAAGGACATGCAAACATGAATGAATTCAAATCATTTCAAACCTTCAATTTGATGCTCAAGTGAGCCAATTGTTCCAAAAACAAGTTGAAAACATGGACCATTGCAAAATTATGAACATGCATGTGAGGAATGATAAATTACAACCTTAAAAGTTCAAATTAAAGGCATGCATGTATGAGCTAGGCTCCAATTTGACATATATGGACCAATTCAAGGCTTAAGTCACTAGAGGCTCAAGAAGCATGCAAGAATCAATCCAATTACACAAATGAGAGGGTGAAACACCAACCTTAAGTCTTGAATTCAAGTGTAGAAGTCCAAAAATGTAAGAATCCTTTCAATTCTCTCAACCTCCAAGCCAAATCTCAAGAACTCAAGCTCTCTCTCCTATCTCTCTCTCTAATTCGGCCATGAACAAGAAATGTGCTGAGAAAAATGTTGCCTAAGTGTATAAAGGCTCAAATATTTTAATAAACGAAAGCCTACTCACAATGGTAATTTGGTAGATAAGGCAACTTATGTGTTTTACATTATTTAATCTAATTTAATCATACCAAATAAATTTTTAGACAATTACACCATAAAATCATATAAATTACAATAATCATACAACACTATTCGATTTTGGGTTCGGCCACCGATAAGGCCTTCAATTAACAGTTTAAACATAACAACATGAACAGATGATCAAATAGTCAAACAGATAGAATGCAAATTAACATATATACTCAGTCAATTCAGTTCCAGATTCCAGTCAGTCAGTTCAGTGTTTCAGTTGATTCATTACTTATCATAATCAATCTTAGTTTATCAGTTGAGGGTTATTACAGATGTCCCTCCAGATATCCCCGAATGATCACCTCAAGGCAAAAATTATACTGGCTGATTGTTTGTCTACTCGACCGGTGGTATGATGAAGTTACAAAATCCTCTGTTGAAGCACTTGATATGTAAGAGAGTTTTTACACAAATTTTTACTCATATTTAGTGAAAAAATTGATATACCATTGGAGATGCCCTTACATCCAAATTGACTACATGAAAAAAAAAAAAAGTATATAGTTTTTATTTGATTTTTATCAAATATTAGTTCTTTTTTTTGTTTGTTTTAGTCTTAAGATATATCTCTTGGGTTTGTTGTGTTTTTTCAATATAAATTGTTCTAAATTGCTTTTATTATTTGATTTATCTTTATTTGTTATTATTCTTATTATTTTTTTAATCATGTGTGGTCGTTTATATGTTTCTTATAAACATCATAACATACTTTTTTTTTTTTTTTTAATCATCAAAGAAAAATAACTATATTGATGAAAAGAAAATTAGTTGATATTTCTTATTTTTGTCATCCATTCTTGTTTGCTTATCCTTGCAATATTGATTATCTTTGACATAATAATCTTGATATGAGTTCATTAAATTTGACACGTCTTATTGAAATGAGTTATCTTCTTATTGATAAATTGATTCATCTTATATTAATTTACATATTTTAGTTCTATATTGGAACATATTTTTTTATTTATGAAATTGGTCGAAACTAAACTACACAGTATGATATAATATGATTTTCTGACATGTTACTTGATTATAAATACTTTTTTATCATGAAACATTGTTGAGCATAACTCCATACACGTACAGATGGTAATAGTTATTAGGGAAAATTATACAAATAATATTTATAGTTTACACGATGTGTCAATTTTGGTTCATGTTATTTTAATTTGTTTGATTTTGTCCCTTAATTTAACGGATTGCGTCATTTTAGTCTAATAAATAACGGTTGTTAAGTTTGGTGGATGAAAAGTCAAATAATGTGTCAATTTAGTCATTGTCAAAATTGAGCAAATTAAAACAATAGAGACTAAATTGACACATTGTGTAAACTACAGGGACCAAATTGATACATTGTGTAGCCTTTTCGTCCACCAAACTTAACAACCGTTATTTATTGGACTAAAATGACACAATATGTTAAATTAACGAGTAAAATCGAGTAAATTGAAATAATAAAGACCAAATTGACATATAGAATAAATTACAGGGATCATTTACATAATTTACCTTACTTATTATTTTTTTATAAGTTAATACAACCATGAAAATATGTTTAACTTTATGAACAAATTTGAGTGATGTTTTGTTTCATGAAAGAACTAGCAAGAAAAATTTGATGAAGATTCTCCACCATTTTGATTAGTTTATGATGTTTTATTGTATATATAATTTAAAAGTAGAGAATTTTTATGAAACCTTTTATAATATTTCTTTCATAAAACCTAACATTACTCATCAAATTTTTATATTGAACCATGTTCGCAAAAATGTGTACTTTATCATAATATCATTTACATTTTGTGTTGATCGAAATTAATAATGCTTTTTAAAATTTTGAAAACAAAAATTTCCATTCAGCACTTATATGTATTTTTGCCCTCTACCAATGAAAATCATAGACCTGTCCCCAAACACAAATTTTTGTCTTTTCACTTTTCAAGCAAAATGTAATGCTAAAATAGTATGTATCATATATAAGTTATGATATTTATAGGTTTGATTAATCATAAATGTCATAATTTAATTCTATAGGAGTCATAACAAAAATATATATCTATATATATTATAACTAAACATCATATAAGATACAATTAAACAACTCTTAAATCATAATCAAAATAATATTATAATCAACATCACAATATATCATACTAATATTACAGTAAATCATAACAAAAGAAACAAAAATTGTAACTAAAAATGATTGTAACCAAAGAGGTGTGTATATCATACAATTTTCCAAATGTATATTATAAAAGTTACGTACACAAAGGAAAATGCAAGACAATGATTTTTTTATTTTTTTGGTATAGAAGTCATTTTGTTTTTCTCTTCCAAAACTTCAACGCATGACCAATTATCCTATCCTATGTGTTGTGTGGATTAGCATGACTCATACCCCCAAAAATGCTATAAAAGAATTTTAGCCAGGCACAAAATGTACTCCTCAACTAGAAACCAGACTTTGTTAAAGCAAGAAACAATGTTGTTATTACATTTCTTATCTTTCTACTTTCTTCCATTGTTCCTCTTCGTACTCTTCCTCTTCCTATGCTTTTCCCTTATTACCACTACTCCGACAGACCACAAAATCCTACCACCACCTTCTCCTCCAAAGCTCCCAATTGTTGGGAACCTCCACCAACTGGGTTTGTTCCCTCACTGCTCTCTCCGATCACTGGCTCAAAAATATGGACCCCTTATGCAACTTCACTTCGGCAGTGTTCCAGTCCTTGTCGTCTCCTCGGCCGTTGCAGCACGTGAGATCATGAAAACCCATGATCTCGCCTTTTCAAGCAGACCTAAAACAAGCATTGCTACAAGACTTATCTACAATTCTAAGGATGTTGCGTTTAGTCCCTACAGCGAGTATTGGAGGCAGGTGAGAAGCATTTGTGTCCTCCACCTTCTTAGTAATAGGAGGGTACAGTCCTTTCGAAACGTGAGAGAAGAAGAAACTGCCCTTATGATTGAGCAAATCAAACACTACTCTTCTTCTTCTTCATCTTCGTTGGTAAACTTAACCGACATGTTTGTAACACTTACAAATAATATAGTGTGTAGGGTTGCGTTGGGGAGGAAGTATGGTGGAACCAAAGGAGGGAGGAGGTTCAAGGAACTCCTCGCGATGCTTGGAGAGTTGTTGGGTGCTTTCAATGTGGGGGATTATATCCCATGGCTTGCTTGCATGAATCGAATAAATGGTTTGGATGCTAAAGTGGAGAGTGTATTTAAGGAGATGGATGAATTTCTTGAGGGAGTAGTGGAAGAACATGTTGATAGAAGGAAAAGAGAGGCGTTGGCAGTGTGCATATTGGAAGTGAAAGCAAACATGACTTTGTGGATCTTCTACTTCAAATCCAACAAGAGAACACAACTGGCTCCCCTATTCATAGAGATACCATCAAAGCTCTCATCTTGGTAAAATGACTTTTTGTTTTCTTATTTAATGCTAATTAATTCTTGTTCTCATTGTTTTAGTTATTTTTTTGCAGCTTGATTTAGGGATTTAACAACTTTAATTAAACAAGTTATTGGATATCAAGAAAGGCATGAGATCATCTATCCTACTCTCTATATCATTGTCTATCTCATACTCTTCTAGTGGTTGATTTTCGTAACATGATAATATGTAAGAGATATATATGAATACTATAAACATAGGAAAAAATACCTAGAAAATTATTCATAAAAAGGGATCAACGGTCTATATTCATTGTAAGTGTAGCCCACATCTTATTAATTTTAGAATAATTCTATATATACTAACAGTCTCACTAAACTTTTTTTTTACTAAACATACAATAGGTCAAATGTAATTGGTTGTGAAAAAAATAAGCATCCAATGATATTTGGTGAGAGGGGAATTTATATACAAATGGGCCGAGCTAGGTGTTGGGCTTAGGACCGAAATAAAAGGGCTTGCACGAAGAGGGCCATGTAAGTTACTCCGGTTTGGAGGAGTAACTTTGAAGGTAGACCGGTCACACAGCCGTGGTGAATAGTCCGGTCTTCGGGGAACTTGGTTCTATTCCGGTTGAAGTGAAGTAGCTTAAAGTGTTTCGGATTACGTTGATTACTTCGGTCGGAGTATGTGAGAGACCGGAGTAAACCACAGTTTGCAGATAACTCGGTTTTACTTCCCTTATGGATAGCTCGGTCTCAGTGTGCGAAAGCCGAGGTAAGGGAGAGTAAAGTAAGGGCCGAAGTAATAGTTACTTCGGTCCTGAGGGTGATTCGGCCATGACAAGAACCATCTCACTTGGTTTAAACAGTGAGGAGGGTGTTGGAGGATAAGCCTTATCTTCCAAGAGTATGAGTTCTAGGAGGACTCTATGCAAGGAGGGGTAATCCTAGAAGGACTCTACACATGGAGGAATGCTAGTCTTAGGAGGACTCTTCGCATGGAGAAGTTAGAGTCCTACCAGGACTGTGCCACGCGAAACCTATATAAAGCTCACCAATATCACCTTTGGAGAGGTAATACAATTTTGCTCCCTGAATACATTGAGCTTTTGCCTTCTTGTCTTGCTTACTGACTTAGGCATCGGAGAGGTTTCCGGCACACACCCGCCGGCCAGCTCACGTTGATATTTTCAGGTGGTGGAACGACATCGTACAGAGGAACGAAGACTTGGTCAACAGGATTATACGAGAAGGTGTATTCCTTTCCCGTACAATTGGCGCCGTCTGTGGGAAGAACAGACAAGAACAACCTCTTGATCAAGCTTTCTCTTGAACATCAATGGCGAACAACGAAGAACTGCCTCAGTCCGCCGTTGACGGACTAACTCCAGAAGGAGGGGCAAGGCGTGAAGGCCTACCCTTGGTCCCTCCCATGGCGAGCCTGGAACCACAAAGGCAGAATTCCAGGAGGGATGCGAGGGGACGAAGGAGGAATGGCAGCCCTCATCTCTCTCGTTCGCAAAGCCCAGAAAGACAAAGGCGCAGAGTTGATCCTCAAATTCTGGAGGATCGCGTCAGAGAGCAAGACGAACTGATCCGTAAGATGGCGGCTGACATGGAGTCTCTGAAACGCCAGATGAAAGGAAAAGAAGTGGCGACAGGAGTGGGGCGCGACAACAAGACGCCCCCTCGCCACTCAGAGGGTCGTGGTAGGAATTCTACACCCTCTCAACCAGAGGACAGAAGCCTCAGGACAGGCGACACGCGATCCGTATCTTCCAGGACTCGTCACTCCAGTGCGAGAGGACGAGGCACGAGAGGTCATACTTGAGGGAGTACCTATTGGCCCTCACATACGCATCATACGAGGTCGACGAGGCGGAATTACCTAGGTCGTCCGACCTAAGGTCGATGTTGGAAGAAAAGCGCGATGGAAGGAGGGAGGCGCGCGCGATCCCCACAGGTTCTGCCTTGCGGCGATTGGCTCCTCGGACGCATGGAAGCGTCGAGGTTGGAATGCCAAGGCCGCACAGCATCTGAACGGCGGATAAGGCATTGGCGAGGTTGCAGACCTCACCATTCGTCCCCGAGATTGAGAATGTGCCCCTTCCGTCAGGCTTCCTACAACCCGAATTCACGACGTATGAGTGAAACGCGGACCCATACACCCACTTGAGCCACTTTCGCCGAGTTATGGCGTATCTGGCGGAATGAGGCGTTGATGTATCCTATTCCCTTCAAGCCTCGGCGACCTAGGCTTGACTTGGTTTGAGAAGCTTCGAGAGGCGATTGCCTCCTCAGGCGCAATCAAGGAGGCGTTTATACGCGGTTGAATCGAACACAAAGACTCGGTGGAGATCGACCGATTGCTCTCCATCGACATGGGAGACAAGGAGACTCGAGGTCATACAACGATGCTCTTGGGAGACATTCAACCAGTTGGGGATCGCCCAACCAACCTCGCCATTCGCAATACAAAAAAGCCTTCGATCGGGAACGGTGAGGGACTCTATCACCATGACTCGCCACTTACCATGGAGGCCTCGATGGAGAGAGTGCATCGGACATCGAGTGGAAGAGGATGGCGCCATGCCAAGGCAAAAAGCTGCACGCAACACAGAGAAGAAGACCTCGGAAAGGTCAATACTGAGGTCGCCAAACCAAAATAGACGCAGGCGACGTGACAATGATGAAGACCGGGACAAGAGATGGTTGAGAGTCCGAATCGCCATAACCACGGTGTTCAAAAAGCCGATCTACCGTATACTCGGTGAGATTCGAGACGAGCCTTTCGTCAAGTGGCTCGCCAAGTTAAGCGAGGCCCGAAGGATTATGATGGCCAGATCGGTGCACCTTCCACAAGGAAAAGGGCACCGAATCGAAACCTGCGCCGTTGAGGCAACATCTGGAAGAATTGGTGGCGGCAGCCACGGATAAATACATAGAAGGAGGCGCGACCCGGCTCCCAAGACCTAACCTCCCAATGGAATGCCGATCGACGCCCATACAAGGCACCATCAACGTAATCCATGGAGTCTTTGAACCAGAGCGAGTATCGAGCTCGGAGGTTCCATCAAAAGCGAGCACTTGAGAGAGGTGCTAAGTGCCCAACCAGTCGTGAAAAGGGGGAGCACAGAGGCGACAAACATCATGTCCTTTGCGGACAAACACTTGGGCGGAATATAGTGCCCACACAACGATGCCTTGGGCGTCACTCTCCGAATCAAGGATTTAGACGTCAAGCGGATTCTCGATTGACCAAGGCGGCTAAATGCGAAATCATGTACTATGAAACCTTCAAGCAACTCAAGTGCAAGACAAAGACTTGGCCCCTGCCAGTATCCTCTAATTGGATTCAATTCTGTCTTGGGAGTGGCGTCGGCAAAATCATCCTTCGGTCGAGGCGGGAAGTGTGGCCAAGCAAGTAGAGTTCAGGTCTTTGAAGGTCCCTCCACCTACAACATTATCTTAGGCGTAACATGGCTGCGCCATGCGCTCGGTGGCATCCTCTTACCACCAAGTGATGAGGTTTCCCAACGACCGAGTAATAGAAGAAGTCTATGGGGACGAGATAATGTCCAAGCGATTAAATGCATAGCGAATGGTAGCCGTATTTGCCAAAGGATATGTTCATTCGGTTGAAGAAGCAGGAGAGTAATGAACTATTCGCGGATGTTGGCAAAGCGGCTGATCAAAAAGCAGTGGAGGACCTGGTAGAAGTCAGAATAGATGAGAAGAACCCGGAAAAGTTCTTCCTTCTTGGATCGTCGTTGTCCAGCACTGAGAGATTGGAGGTCTTGGAATTTCTGACCTCCAACATCGAAGTGTTCGCCTGGACCCCATACGACATGCCAGGCATTGACCCCAACTTCATTTGCCATCAGCTCAATGTCCACCCTTCTGCTAGACCAGTCATCCAGCGCACGCTATCGCACTCCACCACACCGAGATAGTGGCCGAAGAGGTGGGTAACTTGTTAGAAGCAGGGGCGATCAGAGAAGTGCACTACCCCAGGTGGATCTCTAACACGGTAGTAGTGCCGAAAAAGAATGGGAAGTGGCGCGTCTGCGTCGACTACAAAACTGTCAACAAAGCATGCCCAAAGGACAGTTTCCCCCTGCCAAGGATCGATCAATTGGTGGACTTAACAGCAGGACATAGCAGGCTTAGCTTCCTTGACGCATACAGAGGCTACCATCAGATAGCCATGCACGAACCAGACCAGGAAGTAACGTCCTTCACCACTCCAAGAGGACTATATTGTTACAAGGTCATGCCCTTTGGCCTAAAGAACGCAGGGGCGACGTTTCAGAGAATGGTCACCAAGATGTTTGAGCCATTGTTGGGCAGAACAATGGAGGCTTACATCGACGATATGGTGGTCAAGAGCAAGAGTGAGAGTGACCACCTCAAGGACCTAAGTGAGATGTTCGAGATCCTGAAAAAGCATAAGCTACGCCTTAACGCGTCGAAGTGTGCTTTCGGAGTGGGATCAGGCAAATTCTTAGGCTTCTTGGTGACCAATCGAGGTATAGAGGCAGATCCTTCTCAGATCAAAGCAATTCAAGAGCTAGAGAGACCGAACTCAGTGAAAGAAGTGCAGCATCTCACGGGCATGGCGGCAGCACTTAACCGATTCATCAGCCGGTCTTCGGACAGATTGCGCCCATTCTTTCAGTCATTAAAAGCTAAGTTTGAGTGGGACGAAGAATGCGACAAAGCTCTGGCCAGTCTGAAGGAGTACATGTCTTCTCCACCATTACTCGTTACCCCCATACCTGGGGAAGAACTCTTCCTCTATTTGGCAGTCTCTCAAAGACCTTGATAAGTGCGTGTTGGTTCGGCGAAGGAATCCAACACCGCCTATCTTCTATGTCGACAAGACATTCTTTGGGAGCCAAACAAGGTACTTGCCTCTAGAGAAGTTAGCACCGCCTTAATGATGGCCTCCGAAGTTGGCACACTACTTTCACGCCCACACCATTGTCGTCCTCACGACCTTTCCACTAAAAGCTTTATTTGAGAGGCGAACTTTTTCGGGCGGATTTTGAAGTGGGCGGTGGAGTTGGGACAATATGATGTAAAGTTCCAACCCAGAACATGATAAAGGCCCAATCTTTGGCAGACTTCGTCATGAGAATTCACTCTGAAGCCACCAAGTCACCTTAATCGATCGACTAACACAACCGAACTAGGGATGGAGATTGACGGAATAAGCGCAACCCCTAGTCCAGTTACTCGGAGTCCGAGGCGGAACCCGAGAATAGAGAAGGCAAAGAGAAAGCAGACCTTGCCACACCAAGTCAAAACTCGCCAACAACTGAGGACTTGAGCCCATCAGAAGACAAGGGGCAGACTGCGACTATGGACTCTGAAAAAGACATTAGCAACCTGGAAGACCCCAAGGCATCATCTGATCCCTCCACATCTTTGGAAGTTGTTTGTAGGGGAGATGTGGAAGCTCTTTGTGGATGGGGCATCCAACCGACATGGCGCAGGACTTGGCATAGTCCTCATCACTCCAGAAGGTCTAGTGGTGGAACAAGCGATCAACCTTGGCTTCGCATCAAACAATGAAGCCAGTCTGGCGCTTCTAGCAGACTCAAGTCGGGCCTACATGAAGGCCACGAACTTATGGTCTCTGATGACTCACAGTTGGTGGTGAATCAAATTTCTGGCGACTATGAAGCAAAGGATGAAAGAATGGCTAAAATGCAGGACTTAGTCGGGGACGAAGATCAAGAAGTTCAAGTCGTCGAGAATAGAACAAATTGGCCGGAGAAGAATAGTAGAAGCGAGCGAACTAGCGAGCCGCCTCAATGGCGGATACCTCCATCCCACATCCTCTCTTGATCGACTATCCGCCTAGGCCAAGTATTGAAGACCAGTGAAGAGGTATGTTGTGCGGAGTTAGGTCCTTCTTGGATGGATCCCATCATCTTGTTCTGAAAGACGGCACCCTACGAGAAAAGAAAAGAAGCCAACAAAATCGAGCCAAGTCGCGGCGATTTTGGCTCTCTCCATCCTTGGCTTTATACAAGAAGTCGTTCTCGGGACCTTACTTAAAATGTGTCCACCCCAAAGAAGGTAGAAGCATTCTTGTTCAAATACACGAAGGGGTTTGTGGCGACCATCAAGGAGGAAGATCATTGGCATACCGAGCTATTTCCCAAGGGTATTGGTGGCCATACATGCAAGCGGATTCAGAGAAGTATGTCAAAAATGCGAAAAGTGTCGGGTTTGCACATCAAATACATCAACTGCGGAGAACTCCTACCACTCACTAGTCCGTGGCCTTTCGCAATGTGGGGCTTAGACATAGTGGGACCACTCCCAACAGCACCAGGCAACAGGAAGTTCTTTCTTGCGGCAACAGACTACTTCACAAAGTGGGTGGAAGCAGAGGCCTTGGCGTCAATCAAGGAGAAAGATGTGAAGAAGTTTGTCTGGCAGAACATCATTACTCGCTTTGGCATACCAAAAGCACTGATTTCAGACAACGGCACTCAGTTTGATGGCAGAATTTTCAGAAGCTTTTGTGAAGAATACAAGATAGAGTTCTACAACTCCACACCGGCATATCCCCAAGCAAATGGACAGGCAGAGGCGTCAAACAAGGTAGTCTTGGACGGATTGAAGAAAAGGTTGGAAAAAGCCAAAGGCAAGTGGGCAGAAGAGCTCCCTCATGTTTTATGGGCTTATCGCACTACGGCGATCAACAGAGAAACACCATTCTCCTAACGTATGGCATGGAAGCAATCATCCCACTAGAAGTTGGCCTTCCTACCATTCGGAAAAAATTTTGATCCAGACGTTAACGACGAAGCAATTGCATTAGAACTTGACCACGCGGAAGAAAGAAGAGAAAAGGCATTGGTTCACATCGCCACCTATCAGCAAGAGTTGTCCAGAAAATACAACAAAACAGTACATCCAAGGCAGTTCAAGATTGGCGATTGGGTACCATAAAGTGATGGGAAACACATTGGTCCCAGGAGATGGCAAGTTAGGGCCCAATTGGGAAGGTCCTTACAAAGTGGTCGGATTAGCAGGCAAAGGGGCATACCACTTGGAAGATGAGGACGGCAAAGCAATTCCTAGGCCGTGGAACACTGCCAATCTCAAGTTATTTTACTTTTAGCTTTTTTCTTTTTTAAGTATGTGTAATTTTCTACTTTCTCAATAAAACAAGTCGATTCTTTTTAGTATATTTGTTTTCCGTAGAAAGTAGTTTTAGCAAGTTAGTAGCATTGTAAACATAGTTGGCCGGAATAACCAACTATTAACCCTCCTAAGCCCAGGATCAGGATCCAGGCCGCAGGACATTTGGTCGGAATAACCAAACATTCTAAGTTGACGGGAAAAACCAACTTAGAGGTTGGCTGGATTAAACCAACACTTAGCCAAAGTATGGGAATGGCTAAATCAGCACTTGGCCAAAGTATGGGAATGGCTCAATTAACACTTAGCCCAAATGTATGGGCATGGCTAAGTACGGGTTGGCTGGATTAAACCAACTCTTTGTACTCTTCAGCCGAAGTGAGTTATATCGGCTGAAGAGTGGTTGGCTGGATTAAACCAACTCTTTGTACTCTTCAGCCGGAGTAAGCTATATCGGCTGGAGAGTGGTTGGCTGAACTAAACCAATTCTCTGTACTCTTCAGCCGAAGTGAGTTATATCGGCTGAAGAGTGGTTGGCTGGATTAAACCAACTCTTTGTACTCTTCAGCCGGAGTAAGCTATATCGGCTGGAGAGTGGTTGGCTGGATTAAACCAACTCTTTGTACTCTTCAGCCGAAGTGAGTTATATCGGCTGAAGAGTGGTTGGCTGGATTAAACCAACTCTTTGTACTCTTCAGCCGAAGTAATCTATATCGGCTGAAGAGTGGTTGGCTGGATTAAACCAACTCTTTGTACTCTTTAGCCGAAGTAAGTTATATCGGCTGAAGAGTGGTTGGCTGGATTAAACCAACTCTTTGTACTCTTCAGCCGAAGTAAGTTATATCGGCTGAAGAGTGGTTGGCTGGATTAAACCAACTCTTTGTACTCTTCAGCCGAAGTAAGTTATATCGGCTAAAGAGTGGTTGGCTAGTAAGTTATATAGCTAACCGAGATCACTGTTGTAGCTTAGCAGATTCAAATTTGTCACATAGGCAACCAAGCAAGTTCATAACCGAAATGCAAGTTGTTCAAGTTCATTTCATTCAAACCAAAAAGTACAATTGTGGGGCGAAGCGATTCTGAGATCAGATTAAAACAAGGGGAGATAAATACGAGAAACAGTCATCCTAGGAGTGCATCTAGTTCGGCGTCAAGCTCCGCTTCAGCAGCTGCCTGGTGACCGGTTTGAGGGAGAAGCCCGGTTTGGACCGTGGTGTCAACTGGCTGGGTAGAGTTAGCTGGTATCTCGTTGGTTAAATCCACGGTTGGTTCCAACCGAGCTGATTGATTGTTTTGTTGATCGGTGGCAACCGGAGTCAGAGATGGCTCCCCCTCATCATCTTCATCGTCGTCATCATCTTCATCATCTTCTTCGTCACCAGACGCTTCAAGGAATGCCTTTTGAAGATCGTCCGCATACTGCTTAAGTGAAGCCGGAATAAAGTACGGTGGAGCGTTGTAAGCATCGGTGTCAGGAGTGCAACCGAGCTTCTCCGCGCCGCCAACCGCACTTGAAGAATAGGTCTTTTGCAGCGCCACATTGAAGGCCGTATGCATTTTCAGCCTTCTTGAATCCTTCCTTTCTGGCCTTTTTTACTTCGGCCTTCAGTTGGTCTATTTCGGCGTTTTGTTTGGTCTGCATCTGGGCCATCTCCCACAGGTAATAATCTTTTACCTCGGTCACGGCCTTTTGTTTATCACCTTCAGCCGAGGTAACCAGTCCGGTGAGACGTGATACCTCGGCCTCCAGTTCGGCCGCCTTGTTCTTTGCCTGCGTTAGCTCGGTAGCTCTGGCCACTGCGTCTTTCATGGCCTGCCTCGCAGTTTTACGAAGCTCCATCACCTGCCGGTGTGCAAGCGTGGTTTTCTGAAGAGCCTGCACAGAGTATGTAAGTTTTTGTTATTTCTTGACCGGACTGGAACTTGGCAAAATTTAAAGAAAAATAAAGCACAGCATTGCTTACCACGATCATTGACTTCGAAGCGGACCGAAGTGACTTGACCTCGGTGTTGAGCTTCTTGGAATGGTGCTCCATGTCTTTTGGAAGGCACACACCTCTGGCCAAATTGAAGGCCAGAAGGTGGTCCTTATCCGAGACAACGGAGTCATCCTCGTTGATAGCCCGGTTGTTGAAGACTAGGGGAGCCACCGGGGGTCTCGCACGGTTTGAGGACTCGGTTGGGGGTTCTTGGAGTAGCTTCTTGGTGGGTTTGGTGGCAGAACATTCTCATCTTCATCAACAAGTTGTGGCCCGGTTTGTTCATCCGCACGCGCTTGTTTCGGCGAGGCGTAAGGCTGCGATGGAAGAGCCACCACGGCTGGGTTGATTGGCGGCTGTGGTACCTCGGTTGGGCTTGTTTGTGAGCATGGCCCTCATTCTTTTTCTTCGCCATCTCTTGTTAAGGGTTAGTCGCTAAGGGCGATTTTGGGCAAAGTTGGGTCGGTTCTGGTGGGTCTTCGAGGAGAAAATCTGTTACTCTTACTTTTCGTCGACCGGAGTATCTGTAGGTCGGCTCGAAGTCAAGAAGTTTTGCCCAACTTCTTTCTTTCACCCGGAGTGCGGCTCGGAGTACGGCGGTGTTGGGATGGTTGTAATTGGAGAAGATATGAGCTTTATCTGCAAAACAAAAGAAGGCAAGTGTTAGTCCGGTTTACAGAGAAAGTAAAGTTCAAAGGAAAGGCCAAATGAAAACCGAAGTATGTATACCGGGGTCCCCTTTCTCCCCGTTTATTCTTGACCGATTCGGGCTTGAAGTCCTCAAAGTTTCAGATACCCGTAAGAAGTCGTCATCATTGACATCTTTATCCGGTGTGTGCTTTATTATCTTTTCTCTACCTCGGCACACTCAAATAGTAACACCGACCTTGGTTTTGGATCCTATTGAATCTTGATGTAGTATCTCGGCGGACCTAGGTTGAGGCGGTTTGTTGGTTCAGAGCATCTATGCCCATTATTATTCGATATGTATTGGTGGATAGTGAGTGGGCGAGCTTTGGTTTGTCTGAGGAATTCACAAATTAGTGGCTGGACTGGGAATCTGAGTCCGGTTTCTACTATAGATTGGAGGGTGAATGGGACGAAGCCTTCTTCGCCCCATGGGTCGACTCCTTGTTCGGCTAGTTTTAGATTTACATCGGTTGGAATGTTGTACTGTTCTCGGAAGTCGGCTAGGCCGCCTGGGGTTTCTACCAAATGTCTGTACTTCCCCATTTATTCTATAAGTTATGAAATAATTTATCTCGGTTGGAGGAGCGTGCTCAGTAGTCCGGTTGGACGCACAGAGGGAGTGCCTGGGCAGCCTAAGTCTGCAAAGTAGGAAAACAAGGAGTTAAGCACAGATCACAGACCGTGCTATGAAAACAAAGCAGGAAAAAATGTGTCTTATTTGGTTTCTGAGGTGCTACTCGGTTTCTTTATCGGTTTTCGAAGGGCTTGTTACATCGGTTGGAACGTTATGTTTGTCATTTTGGTTTCATTTGAAGGGTTCCTTACTTCGGTTAAGCCTCAAGGGGCAGTTTTTCTGAGTTCGGTTTTGGAACTCGGGAAGCTGGCTTGGCCCCGGAGGCTTAGCTCGGTCTGGGGCCGAGATACCTATCTCAAGTCAGTTTTGATTTCGGCTAAGGTGGATCATGTGCTTACTTATTAAAATTACAGTGTTATTTACAAGTACTAGTTCGGTTCTAGTTTTCCTGGACAGCATCAGCAGTTTCTAGTTCGGTGGGTTTTCATTTCGGCTAGTGAGAATCAGTTGATTAACTGGAGTTACTAAGATTTGCACAAGTTCCAGTTCGGTTGTATACAGATAAGATCTACCTATAGCACAAACACTATCCTAGTTCGGTTGGGGCATGTGCCAAGATCGAAAAGGTGTTCTACGTGCTGTTTCGTCATGATTCATAGTGTTCTTGTGCGGGGATTTTTCAGAAACTACAAAGTGGAAACATGCTTTGCAAGCACACAACATAGACAGCTATGAACTTAAATGAAAGCAAAAAAATAGGTAAATGAAAGTAGGTTCGTGCACTTACCAGGAAGAAGAGGGGATGAACTGGAAGATTGGAGCAGTAGCGAGGAAAGGCACGAGCTTCAGAGGCAGCAGAGAGAGGGAAGATGAATAGTGTAGAGTGAGGGGTAAGAATGATGAGAGTATTTTGTGTAAAGAGCAAAAAGGCGGGAACTGTTCGAATTGCGGAATACGAAGACGGCGCTACAGCTGTGGGAGGTCAATTAGAGCCTGCCACGTGTCATGGGAAGGACAAGCGTTTCAGTTTCTGCAGCTGAAGAGACGTTTGACCGGACGTGCGCAGTTCGGCCCACGTTTAGCTCGGTTGGATAAACTAAAGGGTCTTAGCTCGGCTGGAAAGGTTAAACGGGTGTTTTAGCTCGGCTGGAGAGGTTAAGACTAGCTCGGTTGGTGGACAAGTAATCCCAATCATGCTTCGCAGATGGAATTAAGGGGCAATTGAGAGGGGAATTTATATACAAATGGGCCGAGCTAGGTGTTGGGCTTAGGACCGAAATAAAAGGGCTTGCACGAAGAGGGCCATGTAAGTTACTCCGGTTTGGAGGAGTAACTTTGAAGGTAGACCGGTCACACAGCCGTGGTGAATAGTCCGGTCTTCGGGGAACTTGGTTCTATTCCGGTTGAAGTGAAGTAGCTTAAAGTGTTTCGGATTACGTTGATTACTTCGGTCGGAGTATGTGAGACTGAGTAAACCACGCTTTCAGATAACTTCGGTTTACTTCCCTTATGGATAGCTCGGTCTCGCAGTGTAAAGCCGAGGTAAGGAGAGTAAAGTAAGGGCCGAAGTAATAGTTACTTCGGTCCTGAGGGTGATTCGGCCATGACAAGAACCATCTCACTTGGTTTAAACAGTGAGGAGGGTGTTGGAGGATAAGCCTTATCTTCCAAGAGTATGAGTTCTAGGAGGACTCTATGCAAGGAGGGGTAATCCTAGAAGGACTCTACACATGGAGGAATGCTAGTCTTAGGAGGACTCTTCGCATGGAGAAGTTAGAGTCCTACCAGGACTGTGCCACGCGAAACCTATATAAAGCTCACCAATATCACCTTTGGAGAGGTAATACAATTTTGCTCCCTGAATACATTGAGCTTTTGCCTTCTTGTCTTGCTTACTGACTTAGGCATCGGAGAGGTTTCCGGCACACACCCGCCGGCCAGCTCACGTTGATATTTTCAGGTGGTGGAACGACATCGTACAGAGGAACGAAGACTTGGTCAACAGGATTATACGAGAAGGTGTATTCCTTTCCCGTGCTTTCAATGTGGGGGATTATATCCCATGGCTTGCTTGCATGAATCGAATAAATGGTTTGGATGCTAAAGTGGAGAGTGTATTTAAGGAGATGGATGAATTTCTTGAGGGAGTAGTGGAAGAACATGTTGATAGAAGGAAAAGAGAGGGCAGTGGCAGTGTGCATATTGGAAGTGAAAGCAAACATGACTTTGTGGATCTTCTACTTCAAATCCAACAAGAGAACACAACTGGCTCCCCTATTCATAGAGATACCATCAAAGCTCTCATCTTGGTAAAATGACTTTTTGTTTTCTTATTTAATGCTAATTAATTCTTGTTCTCATTGTTTTAGTTATTTTTTTGCAGCTTGATTTAGGGATTTAACAACTTTAATTAAACAAGTTATTGGATATCAAGAAAGGCATGAGATCATCTATCCTACTCTCTATATCATTGTCTATCTCATACTCTTCTAGTGGTTGATTTTCGTAACATGATAATATGTAAGAGATATATATGAATACTATAAACATAGGAAAAAATACCTAGAAAATTATTCATAAAAAGGGATCAACGGTCTATATTCATTGTAAGTGTAGCCCACATCTTATTAATTTTAGAATAATTCTATATATACTAACAGTCTCACTAAACTTTTTTTTTACTAAACATACAATAGGTCAAATGTAATTGGTTGTGAAAAAAATAAGCATCCAATGATATTTGGACATATAAGATTTTATAAAAATTTCGATATATGTAGCATTACTCTTTACTTTAAATTTACACTCCATCTATATTTTTTAAAAATAAAATTCAGAATAAATTTTCATGATCCCTAATATTTTTGATCGATATAAGATAAAACGTATAGAGTGGTTCAGTCAATTTTATTACTTTTGTTGTATTTGTGTCTTGGATTGTCTTTCCTTTATCTAATGATTTTAAAATTTTAGCCACCTTTCAAATCCATTACAGAACTCATTGTCATACACATGAAAGTGCTGGCATGTATATAAAAAAGGACGGGAATAGTTAGGTTTCAATTATTATTTTTTTCCCTTGAAAAAGAAAATTGAAATAGAGAAAATTTTAATTATTTCAATTAGTCATTGAACTAGTTGATTTTGAATAAACCCAAACCTAACCTATGGATTCTTGTAAATGAAACTAGAGAATGAATTTATAGGGTTTAAGGTGCAGGAAATCAAACATGGCACCCCCTTGTTAGAGCCGCACTTTACCAATTCAACACCATGTTACTTCTGTTAATAAATTGTAAATATATATTATTTATTACATTCATTAATTTTCTTCCAAACGGAAGTATAATTATTATTTTTTTTTATACGAACAATTATTATAGGACGAAATTTACTTTATCCCTTGTGGTTTTGCTTCAAAACACTTTACCTTTTATGATTCAAATATATGTAGAGAGCCTCTTATGATTTTGAATTAAAGTGTTACTGTCAGTTTTTTCTGTTAAAAGTAACGGAAGGTGTGTCACACTCTCTCAAATTAAGAGTGAGTAATGCAAAAATCCCAAGTCAAAGACAAAAATTGGATCAAATGTTAAAATTATTCTCATTTTCATCTTCTTCTCCAAAATTAAATCATATTTATAGCAAAAACTAACCCTAAATGTCCTCTTCTAGCAATACTTTATTTTAAAATGTTATTAAATGAGAATTTAGGTAAAAAATTCAAAGTTAGATTATGATAATTTTATGATTTAATTTGTTATATATATATATATGTGTGTGTGTGCGAGTGCACGCGCGAGCGTGTGTTTAATTTAAAGTGTTATTAAATAACAAATTGGGTTAAAAATTAAAAATTAGATTATGGTATGATTTAATTTTATGGTAATAAATTATGGTATTTAATTTGTTATATAATATATGTGTGTGTATGTTTATGTTTATTTTGAAATTTTATTAAATAAAAAAAATCAGATTAAATTAATTTGATAATTTAATTTTATAGTAATAAATTAAGGTATTTAGGTTAATTTATGATTTAATTATATATATATATAATGCATAATAAATTAGAAGCCAATATTCCTACTTTACTTTATTTCAAATACACTATATTTTTTGTCCTTATTATACATAGGATGAAGTATATTTTGAATAAAGTAAAGTGAGAATAATAACTATATATAATAAATATAAATAAAAAATATATATGTTTGAAAGAAAATGAAATAAAAATAGCACTCTCACAAATTAAAGAAACTCCTCGCAATGATTGGAGAGTTGTTGAGTGTTTTCAATGGAGGGAATTACATCTTAGGGCGTGCCAGTGGCAAATTTACTCAAGGACCAAGGTCACGTGCCTCTTAGCTTTTTGATAATTCTATTAGCACCCATATATGTATAAATTATGTCTTACATATGTTTTATAAAATTGTAATAGTGCCTTCTTTGAAATTGTAATTAAGGAATTTTTTTTTTCTTCTAATTACAAAGATCCTACTACAATGGGTCCTTTTACCATACACTCTTTCCAAAAAAGGTATACTATATGCAAGTTATGATATTTCATGATATTAATACCAAAAAGTGTTATGATTAAATCATTTTCAGTTATAACTAAAAAAATCACAATAAATAACAACTAAACACCACTTCTTCGGTCTTAACCTAAAAATAATTTTAATAGGTCATAATTAGGGATGGAAAAATATCCCGATCTATCGAGTCCCCGACTATCCCTGATCCTAACAGAATGTGTTCATGGATGGTTGAATAAGGTAAAGTCGGATTTGGAAAAACTTTTAAAATATATGATTGGGTTCGAGTTGAGGATGGGAGTAATGGTGGGGTGGATGTCCCGACCCATACTCTACCCTTTGCCATCCTAGTCATAACTAAGTCATAAGTCACCTAACACCACAATGAGTACTAATTAAAGGTTATAACCAAAATAACAATCACAAGAAATCATAACTGAGTTATGATCAATATCACAATAAGTTATAACTAATATCATAATTGCAACATATAATACACACTATTTTGCGATGTGTTTTTATAAAATTTTTCTACTAAAATATATCATTTTTATCTGGATTTATTTATTTATTTATTTTTTATAATTTTTCAATCTACTTATAATAGTTACACTCTGATATTTTTATAAAATTCAACCTCAAATGGCTTAATTTGAAGTTCATATTTATTCAAATAGACTTAAAATATTTAAGTTTAGTAATATTTCACTAATGTTTATTATAAAAAGATAAATAAAAAAATCAATATTATCTTTAATTTGTACCCCTTTAGTTGAATTCCTGACTTTGCCACTGTGACTTGCTTGGATGAATCGAATCAGTGGTTTGGATGCTAAAGTGGAGAATTTTTAATTTAAAATCTTATTAAATAAGATAAGTTTATGGTAATAAATTAAGATGTTTAGTTTAATTTAGGGGCAATTACAATTTAGTGTAACTTTTTAAAAATAATTTTAGATTAGTGGGAAACTTATGAACATTAATAATTAAAGTTTTAAAATTTTTCATAAATTTGTAATTATTTTTGTAAAAGGAATACTGGATTGTAATTTTTCTTTTAATTTATGATTTAATATTATATATATATATATATATTTGTGTGTATATTTATGTTTATTTTAAAAATTTTATTAAATAAAAAATTAGGTTAAAAATTAAAATTAAAAATTAAATTAAAGTAATTTGATGATTTAATTTATGGTAATATATTAGGGTATTTAAGTTAATTTATGGTTTGATTTGTTATATATATACGTTTAATTTAAAATCTTATTAAATAAGGTAATTTTATGGTAATAAATTATGGTGTTTTGTTTAATTTATGATTTAAGTTGTTATGTATTTATATATATATATGTATGTTTATGTTTATTTTAAAGTGTTATTAAATAAAAATTAAAAATTATATTAAAGTAATTTGTAGATTTCATTTTATGGTAATAATTTAAGATATTTAGGTTAATTTATGGTTTAATACATATGTTTAATTTAAAATTTTATTAAATAAGAAATCAGGTTAAAGAAATAAAATTGAAAATTACATTAAGTTAATTTTGTAGTAATAAATTAGGGTGTTCAAGTTAATTTCTGATTTAATTTGTTAAATACGTGGTTAAGATAGAAAATTATATGGATTAGAGAAGAAAAAAGTGAATATGATATAAGAGTACTTAGGTAATTTTTTTACTATTATTAACAGTGTTAGTTTCGCACTTTAATCCAAAATCATGAGGGGGTTCTCTGTCTATATTTGAACTACAGGAGGTAAAGTAAATTTCATCCATTATTATAAATATTTATATATAAACATATATATTTGGTCAACATATTTATGTATAAATACATATCTTGAAATATAAAAATAATTTATATGACTGTATCTTGGCTAGTATTTATTATTATTATTATTTAGGAATAATATTTAATATATTTATGATATAAATATGTCGTCACGATTTGATTCCAATTGATATAACGATTGAACCAGTAATCCTTAACCTAATCATTTTTTTCGATTTGCCCAATGGTCCTAGTTTCAGAACATTGCACACCGGCTCTTACTTTTGTAAATATTTTTAAATAAATAATTAGAACTGTCAGAGAGTTACAATTCCTAGCAATCAAATAGTATGTAAAGATGAAATTTCTTATGACCTTTTACAATAATAATTCAGGACATGTTTGGTGCTGGAACTGATACCATATTTACATCTATGGAGTGGACAATGGCAGAGCTCTTAAAACACCCACAAATCATGGAGAAACTACAGAATGAGGTGAGAAAAATAGCCAAAGGCAAATTGAATATTACCGAGGATGATTTAGAAAACATGTACTATTTGAAAGCAGTGATCAAAGAATCTCTAAGGATGCATCCTCCAATTCCATTGTTGGTTCCCCGAGAATCAATCCAAGATGCCAAGGTAATGGATTATGACATTGTAGCTGGCACGCAAGTAATTGTCAATGCTTGGGCAATTGCAAGAGACCCATTATCATGGGAAGATCCTGAGGAGTTTCGGCCAGAGAGGTTCTTAAATAGTTCAATAGATTTCAAAGGGCACAACTTTGAGTTTATTCCTTTTGGTGCTGGTCGGAGGGGTTGCCCCGGTATTCTATTTGCCATGAATGTTGATGAGCTTGCACTTGCAAGTGTTGTTCACAAGTTTAACTTATCGTTACCAGATGGAGCGAGTGGGGAAGATTTGGACATGACTGAAGCTGCAGGTTTAACTATCCATAAAAAAAACCCTTTAATTGTTGTTCCAACTCCTTACTCCTGTTAGTGTCATAAAGTCTGCCATATGTTTTAGAGCTATATGTTATATCAGTGATAGTTAAATCAAAGAAAATAAGTGCTTAGCCATATAAATCTAAATGAATTTTGTGCTTGAGAGTTGTATTAGATGGACTGCTATTTCTAGTTCTGAACAAATCAATTTATATGAGAAGTTTTTTTCTCTCCTTTTGTGTAATGATGATCACTTAGATGTCCCCTTTATGTCCTTATCAAAATGCAATTGGGTTAGGTTTAGTGGATAGTCGATTAGTCTTCATTGTTGGATTTTTCTATTATGAAGTTATTTAGGCAATCATCTTCGCCTTGTTGGGAAATTAAGGAAGAATTATCAACTTTCAGTATTTTTGCCAATTTGCCTTATTATTAGAAAAATCTAAAAAATCTTATTCTTTAAGAAAGGTAGGTATACCTGAGTCAAGACCCGACCCTTTTATGTTATTTGGTAATGAGTTTGCATTTGTGTGGGTTGTTTTGCATCTTTTAGTTATTTAATTGTCACAGGGAATCTTGGTTTTAACTTGACACCATTGGCATATCTTCATTCTGTTTGAAAGGTCAAGCCCGCTACTATTTTTGTTATGCCCGTGAGATTGGAAGGTTGCCTCCGCGATGGGCGGCAACTAGGTTTCGATGAAATATGGCCTTTAGGTCTGTTGGCCTAAAAAAAAGTGCATGGCCCGTGATGGTGGCTCATAAACTGCGGGATCATGCCCACGAACCAGGTTACCACGACCGCGATTATGACTTTCGGGCCCACGATGCATTTGTCTATAAATATCACATAAAAGTTGAAAATATATACTTTTTGATCTCATATTTTTCTCATCTCTCTCAAATCACCCTTTTAACCCTTTAAGCATTTAAACTCTTGGTTTCATGTCTTTTTATCCATTTCCACCCCTAGTCCTTTAGGCCAAAAGCTAGGACGCGTTGAGAGTTACGTTTTAATCTGAAAAGTTTGAATTTCCGTCTCCGTTGATTTTTGGGTGTTGCTCTTTTCTTCCTCTTGCTTTGAGGTATGGATTCTTTAATGATTTGCATATCATTTTGTCTTGTTATGTGTTATTCGAATAATTTAACAATTTAAGAGATTAGGGTTTGATTAATGTGTATTTTAAATGCATAAAAAAAAGGGTTTTCTTAATGACTTTCTTAAAACCCTAGTTAGTTGTTTATGATGATGAGTTGTATTGAGCTTTTGAGGAAAATTGTTTTCTTTAAGGTAAGAAATTCCCAATTCTATCAAAACCCTAGAAATATTCCATGTTGAGATATTATTGGTGTTGTTGAGAAATTATGAACTTCATGGTGAACTCATAAACATGGGTGTAGAGGTCCCCGAACGCATCCCGGGGGAAGGAGTGCGAGTCCCCCCCGTTCTGGTTCGATATTGGATTACTACAGTTCGAAGGACTCAAATGTCACGGTTCTTAATCTTAAACCAAAGAGTCCAAATCCGGCAAATCGTTTTGAGAAAACTGATTTTTGAAAGAAGTGCCAAACATGGACTGCTTTGCCAGATACAGAGTCGCCACCTAAATGTTTTTTTAATGGGAAATTTAGGAAACCCTGACTCGGTGCCAAAGGCCACGTGTCCATCATCACCAAAGTTGCCTCGGCTCGGGAACTTGGGTACGATTGGGGAAGGTCAGCTATGAGCACCCCCTTTCGCGGTCAAAGACCGACCTCTACTAACCATGATATCTGATTTTGAAAACATTGTGCGTTCTTATTCCGGTTATTAGCCTAGGTTACTATGTGATGTGCACAACATACAAGTATAGACTGAGCCGCCTGAATTGGAACAAAGCACTTCATGTTTGTTTTTGAAAATTGTTTGATAGTGCTACCCGCAGGTAGGCTAAGACGTGGATTTGCCACCCTCGGGTGGGCTTAGAAAATATGATTTTGCCACTATCTAGTGGGCTTAAAACAAACATTTGATGAATTGTTCCACTTTAAGTAACTCAACCTCCACCCAAAGGCATTCAAGGCAGTTATATCACATAAGCATTTAACCTCATAGTAAGCATGCTATTCATGGCAGCACTCACACGCATGCAAGGATGCTAAAGCATAAAACTCACCGAGTACTCCAAGCCAAAACAAAAGCTTGTTAGAAATCCATGCATGGACCTAAGCATACTGAAATGTCTAATGCAACACATGCAAAGATGCAACTATAGCAGGCTCGGCTGTCCTAAACATGGCATATGAAATGCTACAGCTATCAAGTATTCAATTTGGAATTGAAATACAAATGCAGTTTGTATGATGCGCCGAGCCCGGTGCGTGCAAAACAGATGAATGATGCAAACGTGCTGTCATACAGTATGCTAATTAAAATATGCCCTACATCTAACCATCATAAGCAGGTAAATAAAAGGAAAGAAAGACGTGGGGTTGGAAGACATACATCACACACATGCACACTTATTACAATTATGCCCTCGCGCGGAGGGTCCGAATAAATAATACAGTCCCGAATGAAAGAATAATACAGTCCGAAATATTACAGTCCGAATAATATACAAATTTCTAATTAATTAACAGATTAACTAAGAAAGTCATTAATCGCATACAAGCGGTCAGCTTTGCTATTGATGAATGATGTATCTTTGGGTTGCTTGGCGAAAATCATCTTTGGATGTCCCAATTAGCCTCTGTTTGCAATGTTTCTCGAAATGCGTGCCACGCTCCGAAAAGTTGCTGATCCTTCATTTCGCTGCAACAGAGAACAAGAAAGGGGCATAGTAATGTATTTCACAAATATATGTATGCCTTGATCCTCGTGCCACCAATCACACATCTCGATGCATGATGGCCGAGGAATCGGATTGCACAGCTCAATATAGGGTGAATGCATATGAATGCTACAACAAAACCTAACTCCATCATGGGTAATCCAGAGTGTCGGTGACTTGGGAATTGAGACCCGTTCCGTCACTCGGAGTACGAAACGTGCCTCGTTTCTCGTGCCCGGGCTAACTCCTATCCCGAACATGATGCGATATGCATGATATGCATGAAATGTAGCTAATATGCAATTCTAACATACACAATGTCATGGAATGGGATGCCTCGAAATGTGTGCATGCGGGCACGCAAACCGAGGCGATGATCCTAAGGCATGAAATGGCATACGCAATGCAAATGGACTTACACGAATATGAGTGGACCTCAGCCACACTCACATAAGAGGCCGTCAGATAAAAGTGAAGTGCCTCAAAATGCGTGCACACGGGCACGCAAACCGAGGCAATGGCATACGGAATGCAATGATGCTAAAATGACTTAAACAATACAATATGGGCTTACACTAACATGAGAGAGCCTCAACCACACTCACATAAGAGGCCGAGAGATGAAAAATGAGATGCCTTGAAATGCGTGCACACGGGCACGCAAACTGAGGCAATGGCATATACGATGCAATGAGACTAAAATGGCATACAGAATGCAAAATGGACTTACACTAACATGAGAGAGCCTCAGCCACACTCACATAAGAGGCCGAGAGATGAAAAATGAGATGCCTCGAAATGCGTGCACACGGGCACGCAAACCGAGGTAATGGTACGGAAGCATGAAATGGCACTCCAAATGCAAATTGGACTTACACTAACATGAGAGAGCCTCAGCCACACTCACATAAGAGGCCGTCGGATAAAAATGAGATGTCTCGAAATGCGTGCATGCAGGCACGCAAACCGAGGCAATGGCCCTAAGGCATGAAATGGCATGGAATATGATATGTAAACATGCAAATGGAATTTCAGCAATGAAATGTGGGGGAAAACAGTCCCGAAACATGGCCAAAGTGCACCCGAAGCATGGAATGATCCCGAAATGCGATATTAGGCGCTCGAAATGGCCTATAGCTATGCAATGCATGCACAATATGGATATGGAATGAAAATACAGTAGCAAGAAAGCCCCAAGACAAGCATTTTTCAGTCATAAAAAAGGGCTAAACAGCAAGCACACATAGGATTAAGCAAGAATGCAAAAATGGCCCCGCAAGAGGGGTATTGCAGCAAGTGATACAGGCGATGCCCAAATGGAAAAATACCCTTCTACAACACTGATGAGGGACTAAAAATATGAACATTTTCAGTAGATGACATCCCCCAAATCAGTATGAAAACATGCTAAAAATGTCATGCAAGAACTAGGATACATAAGGCTATAACATGAGGTACCCCAAAAATTCATCAAACCAGAAAATACCCTTAATGAAATATGTCAAGAAGATCAAAATATGACTTTTTCCAGTTCTGATGATGGCCGAAAACAGAAGCTAGATAAGCTTAAAAAAGCATGCAAAAATGGGGGTCAAAGAGGGGTATAATGGCAAGTATAACATGGAGACCCCCAAAAAGGTTTATCCCCTCTACAATGTTGTAGAGGGATACAAGATAAGCCTACTCACAGTTCATGACATGCTCCAAAACAGACTACATGTAGGCCAAACAAATCATGCAAACTTACGGTAAATAGGAGAGATTATGAAGTAAGTACAAGATAGGGGGCCCAAACAGGGTTGAGCCCTTCTTCAATGTTGAAGAGGGGCTCAAAATAGGCCCACTTACAGTTTACATTATGCTCTAAAACGGATCACTCATAGGCTAGAAATTTCATGCAAAATAAAGGCATATAAGATGATATTGAAACAAGTGTGCCATAGAGGGCTCAAACAGGGTTGATCCCTTGAACAAACATGAATAATAGCTCAAAATAGTCCTAGTTTCAGTTAATGTTAGAGCCCAAAACAATAAGAAAATAGGCTAAGAAGTTGGTGCAAAAATGAGCTACAAAAGGGGGAAAGTCTACTTACCCTTGAAGACCAATACTTTTGTTGCTTCTTGGACCAGATTTGATGACTCTAAGCTGCTGGAATTCCTCCCTTTGCTGCTGGAATGGGGTGGTGATGGTAGAGCTTGAAGATGATGGAGAAATGGAGTATAAACTTCAAGGAAATGGAATGATATGGATGTATATGCTCAAAACAATTCTTCTAACTCTTTCTCTTGAGTTGGGAGGACAGCAATATAGACAAGAGAGGGAGAGGAGAGTCCTTACAAAAGTAGAGGGAAATGAGCTCTTATTTCCCTCCAAAAAGTTCCCCCGGATAGAGATATTTTTGGGGGAAAACCAAGACACAGCTGGAATGGACTCACACTGAGAAAGCAGGCCTGCTAGGTACTTTTGCTGGAGGTGGCCGGCTGGCCACCCCCTATGGCCGGCCGGCTAGGGGTCAAAAGGGTCAATGAGAATTACTGGCCAGCCACCAAAGATTGGTGTCCTCCCATGTGTGTACAACAAGACCCTATGGTTGGAAATTGGCAACTCTGAAACAAGAGAGACAACATGCCACTTTTAGAAGGGGTTCAAAAGGGTCAATTAGAGTTACTGGCCGGCCATGTGTTTTTAGGATCCTCCCATGTGTGTACAACACAAATATGTGGTTTTGGCTCAAAGAAAATGGCCCTAGGGTGTTCAACATTAGCCCGGAAGTGAGAAAAACGGGCGCCGGAGGAGCATAATCGGTTCTTTGAGACAATTGCTGGCCTCCTACCCTCCAAGGATATTCCGGTGATAAAAGCAGAGGTACTGCGAAAATGAACAAAACCGATGCAAAACGAATGCTCGGGGCCAAAACGCAGCCGGGGTCCCGAAAACCTACCGTTAATCGAAGTGGTGTTTGGCCACGAAGTGGGTATCTAAGACCCCAGTGTCCCTCGAAAGGGATTAAATGAGATGCATGCCAAAAACCAGAGGAATCGGAGATGGTTGGGTGGTACCGAACCGAGGCACACGGCCTGACGGCTCCGAAAACCGGGAACCGGGCTCCGAAATGGGCAAATTGGCCTACGGCCACGAAATGTAGCCCACGGCCACTGAGAGATGGTCTACGGGACCTCTCCCTCCCCTCAGGAAAGAAAACAGAGAAAACCGAGTCCGGTTCGCAAACCGAGGCAAGGCACAGAAGAGAGTTCGGAAGTCCGGAGGCAGGGCGCGCGGCCGCGACTCTGAGACTTCTGAACGAGCACAATATACAATATCACCGAGCGCTCAATCGGTGACGTCTGAGTCTTAAGGTCGGTCAAAAATGGGGTGTCTACAGTTGCCCCTCTTTGACAGAACTCGGAAGTCAAGAAGTGACGGGAGTGAATGTCAAAGCCTAGAGACGACCCATTTTTGACAAGGCCGAAGACTTAGACAATCATACAAGATGAACAGAGATATGTGCCTACAGGCGTGCCCGCAGGCAGGGGGGGCAAAATGCAAAGCGACATGCACAGAGCCAAATGATCATGCAAATGCATCAAGCTGTAATGAGGCATGTATTCGCAAATAGATGCAACAGTTTTAAGCAAGAATGCAAAACAACAACTACATTTCATGCAGTTAGGAATGCGGAGAATCATTCAATTCTCGTCGCGTCTCACACGGAGAAGATACGATACTGCGATTAAATGCAGTCGCACCAAATTTCAAATGTACCGTACATACAATATCGTGCCTGCAAATGTGAGAAATTCAACAAGAACAATAAGCTAGTCAACATATATTCAAGTGATTCCTGTGGTTCCGAAGTTTGACACACGCAGGTGTCGGCGAGTGAATGTATCGCAATGCGAGAAAACGCGGCGTGACAACGCATGCTCAAGCACAGAGGTATGGTACACCAAGAAAACATGCATGTCAATTCAAAATGTTCATGAGAATGCAAGTTATATGCACAACAATGCAAAACGAGCATAAATCAGGGTGCCCGTTTGTTGCGAAATAACGAGTAAGAAAACGCGCATTTCGGCGAAGGCAACTCGATCGCGGCCTCTGATTCACCTTCCGGAGAGGTTACAACGTGTTCAAAAAGGATACACCTTGATTTTGATGAGTAATGATGAGACACATGTCAGAAATTGCAGTTGAAGTTCCGGCGGAGCAATTTTGCGCCAGAAAGTGCACTTTTCTTGAACTTTTTCAGGTCCCAGGAATTCCGATCTTCCTCAAAATTTGCAGGGAGCTAGGTGGGCAAGTGGGGAACACCACCGGCCAGGTGGTTTCCCTAGGGGAGGCCACCGGCTAGGAAACAAAAAGCAAATGGCCGGCCAGCTAGGAAAGGTGGCCGGCCGGCCACCTGCACAAAACAGGGGGCATTTTTGTCATTTTGCCTCATTTCTATATATTCCCTCATCCATTCATTCCGAAATCACCCCCACAGCTGCGAAAACTCCTTCCCTTGCTCCCCAAACCATTTTTTCCTTCAGATCTGCACTTTATACACGCTTTTCGGCCTTCTACGCAAGTTGTTTCCGCGAAATCTTTCAGTTTTAAGCACTTTGAACCGATTAAATTTTGATTTCGGGGCTTCTTTTCTCATTTTCACCACTTGAGGTAAGTTTGTCTCAATATTTGGAAGATTTTCTCGAGAGTTGACTTTTGTTGACTTTCCCATTTCCCGGGAGTTGACTTTTGTTGACTTTTTCCAATTTTGGCTCATTTTTGCTCATTTTCGCTCCTTTTGCAGATTTCTTGAAATGGCGGGTGATTACCCTCATGGTGGAGGCCCTCCAGGTGCCGGGGATGATTTTGATATCATGACACTGCCCCCAAGAGTCTGCCCTTTTATTCCCGGGAGATACGCCCCACCGGTACATATGCTTCCGCGGGCCGTTTTTCGTCGTTTCATTGGGTTCAATGACCGGGCACCCGGGGATTTACTTCTGCGAGAGCCAGAGCAGCACCTCTCTCACGATGCACGAGAGGTATTTTACTTTATTTTCTATATTTTTCGTGCATTTTGTAGCTTTGCCATGCTTGAACACACAGTTTTAGCTTATGACATAGTACTTTGTTTGCATTCTGAACATGTGACTTAAACACTTGAATTGCTGAACACGGGCTCATTGACCGATTGATTGAGAATGCACAGTACACATTAGTTAAGAATTGAACATATGGCTCAAACACTAAATTGTCGAACACACAGCCCGAATTTGAAGGTGAGCACACCGCACACACTGAATAAGAGTAGAACACATCCCAAACTCCGATTTTTCAACACATCCAAGTTGATGGTGAATACCTGACCCAATCGACTAAGAGTAGAACTCACAGTCTTGAACTCCGATTTTTTGAACACACAGTCCAAGTTGATGGTGAACACACAGCCCACACTGATTGAGAGGAGAACACACAGCCCTAAACTCTAATTTTCTGAACACGCAGTTCAAGTTGATGGTGAACACACAGCCCACACTGATTGAGAGTAGAACACACAGCCCTAAACTCTGATTTTCTGAACACGTAGTTCAAGTTGATGGTGAACACATAGCCCACACATTTTTCTGAAATTTGAACACGCAGCCCAAATACCAAATTTTCTGAACACGCAGCCCAGATTTGAAGTGAACACGCAGCCCACTACTTCGTTTCATTTGCACACAGCTACTTCATTTCATTTGCACACAGCTACTTCATTTCATTTGCACACAGCTACTTCATTTCATTTGCATACGGCTTGCATTTTATTGTGTACTGAACACATGTATTCATTCTGAATGTAGGTTGGCTCTCGCACCGTGCGAGGATATGGCTCCACTGCCGCGAGAGAGTGGTACGCTGAGCTTCCAGAGGCTGTCCGGGATTTGGTTGACTCAGCAGGGTTCGGAGCATTCTCTACGGGGTTATCCCGTTGTCCTGCCAGTAGGACATTGTTAGCTGCTTTGCTGGAGAGATGGTGGGACACCACCAATTCTTTCCATTTTTCTGCCACCGGGGATATGACCATGACTCCGCTGGACTTTGCCGTACTCACCGGCCTAGACATAGGCGGTTGGCCCATACCTTATGACGAGGATATGGGAGAGTGGGAGTCCGCTTGGGTATATCTATTGGGGGCTCGCCCACCTGTAGACAGAGTTTCCGGGAGAGTTCGGTACACCTGGTTCTCTTCCCGTTTTCGGAGGCCGGAGATGGAGCCTGAGTCTCCTGAGGAGGTCGAGCAGTACACCCGAGGTTTCCTTATGTTCCTCTTTGGCACCACTCTGTTTGCTGATAGGGGGAACACTGTCGGGTTGTATCTTTTGAGTGCCCTAGTGGACCTATCACAGGTTAGTCGGTATGACTGGGGTGGCGCTGGCCTGGCTACCCTTTATTGTTACATGAGTGCAGCCTCTCGCGGGCGGGGAGACTTACTCGGCGGCTATTGGAGAGCCTGGGAGGTACGTTCTGTCCTCTTGATTTACATTTCTGCTCCTCATTATTTGTTCATTGCACACACGGTGCACTTTGCACTCTGTATTCTGCCTTTAGCGCTTTGTATTCACATTCCGCACTGCTTTTCTCAGCTATGGGTGTACGTATAGTTTCCCACATTAGCCCCGGAGATGGAGGTGGCAAGACTCCTTATGACTCCGTTTTCACTAGTATTCGAGGGCGAGCACCGACCGAGACCTCGAGAGACTGTCTTCTACCTGCGACAGTATTTTGATACTGTGCGGACGACAGAGGTATTTCAAAACTCTCAGTTCCTTTCATTTTCATCTTTGATCTGCCCTGCACATTCCTGATTTCTGATTGATTTATGCACTGGCTATCCGCAGATTACTTGGCAGCCTTGGGCGGTCTTAGGTGATGGTCTCCGACATCGGTATCCCGGAGGATCGGGCAATTCGAGATAGGTTCTGCTCGAAGGACCCGGTTGGTAGGGCATGGTTCTGGGGAACGCTTCGTCGGTGTGGGGGTACGATTCTCATGACCCTCTGCACCTCCACCACTATGCGGACTGCCGATAGACTATCTTCCCAGGAGGTCATTAGTGCTATGCAGGGCACCGATGCTTTGTTACATCTCATGGACGGGGACTACGCCACCTATCGTCGTTTATATCTGTTGCCCCGCTTGGCGGAGTGCGGTTCCGTCACGAGGCCTCATCGATGTACCATCTTCGAGTCGTGCCGGTACTACGGATATCCCCTCCTCTAGCAGGGCTGGTGCATCTAGGGGTAGAGGTAGTTCGATTCCTCCGATCCCTCCGTCTCTTCATCATCCTGGGTGGCCAGATATACCGACCGAGTTGACGAGTTGGCGGTTCGGGATTCCTTACCAGGTCTCGCTAGAGCCTCCTCTTCCTGACCACAGATATGTCAGAGATCCTGATTCACCCCCGGTATGTTTTACAGCTTTGATTTATCAGTTAGATATTTGGACATTCATCCCTTTACTGATAGTTTTGCATTTGTATTTGCAGCCTCCAGTTGAGTACACGGATGAGATACTTGGGATGCTGGCCGCATTCGAGGGCATGATCCTACGGAGGGAGGCACAGTTGGCCATTATGGGCGTGCAGGTACTGTCCATCTTTCTTGTATTTAGCATACTCCTGACGACATGCTGGTTTTGAACATCCTGCTGTATTGACAGGCTGTGTAGAGCACATCTGACACACACCCCACTCGCGTATTGTACTTGCATCTGCTTTTCATATTTAAACTGATGTATTGAACTCTTCACTTTCAGATGCCTCCTGTATATGCACCACCGCGGGCCGGGCCACCCGGGCCTTCTTAGAGAGGTCGAGGTGCTGGGCCATCTGGGCCTTTTTGAGGAGCTGGGCCATCCAGGCCTTCTCAGGGAGCTGGGCCATCTAGGCCTTTTCGAGGAGCTCGAGGAGCAGGGTCATCTCGCAGACGCAGGGCACCCATTATTGAGGAGGAGGAGGAGGATGAGGTCACAGACCGTGAGTCAGAGACATCTGCTGGGGAGGGAGGCTCCGGTCTTGGTTCCGGGAGCGGAGACGAGGCTGAGGGGGATCCGGAGGATGGTAGCTCTGACCCGGATGGTGATGATGGTGCAGAGGTTATCCCGCAGAAGAGGATGAGGGGGCCCCCTCATTCCCGCTCCCGAGGATATTGACGCTATTTCCTGCTTTATTTTACTTTTTGCTAGTAGTTTATAGCACTTTGCATATTGTTAGGCAGTTTCATTTCCTGTAAAATTTGTACCATTATTTTGTTATAAAACATGATGGAATGAAACAGCTTTTGAAAAGGCGTTTGTATTTGAAATTCTTGGCATCGCATCGCATCATTTTGCACAAAAATGTAATTGAATGGGAATGTGCCTTGTGTATTTACCAGGTCAGGTAATGAACCGACGCAACAAATCAAAAACTCGGCTCACTAAGAAATAACAGAATCTTAGCAAGTTTACAACTCGATAAGCAAAGTACAACAATGTTAACGACTCGATAAACAAGACTTAACAAAATTGTATAAACAAAAAAGTAACAACTCAAAACACAAAATGCGACAGCTCGACAAAACTTACAACTCGATAAACAAAACAAAAACTCAATAAGCAAAAAAAACAACAAAGCGCACTTCGGACGGACGATCTGGATGATGGAACGTATCCGAAACTAAGAGAAATGGAGGCCTTCGACGTTCCCGATGTGTAGAAATGCCTCAAAATTCCTTCCGGAGGGCAAAATAGGACCAATGCGCATGGCGGGCCACATTTGCTTTTGGGGATTGGAGGCAGGCCGGCCACCTCTTCCTGCAGCTTCCAGAATTGTGACACGTGTCCTTTGAATAGTGTTTCACCCTCTATAAAAGCCCCAACCTTGGAATTCATTCATTTCATCACTACTTTGCACAAAATGGAGGCATTTCTCACAGAAAATCTCACATCTTAGATCTCTTCTTTAGATGGCTCGAAAAAGTTGAACTTCCGGGGTTTCGGCTTGAATGCATTATTCAAGCTGGGCCGGACTTCACTGCATCTTCCTTTCCTCCATGCTGCAATGAGATTTTGGAACCCAGTGACGCACGTCTTCAGCTTCGGAGGGCAAGAGGTATGTCCCACTTTTGAAGATTTTCAAGTTTTGATAGAATCCGAGCGAGGTGAAGAGATCCTGCCCCAGCTCAATTTTGGCTATGCCCAGACCTTAGGGTGGATGTGCGGATTCAACGCGCATGATGCTCGATCCCTGATTTGTGACGGAATGTTGGATATCCCGAGCCTGATTCACCGATTCTCCGATGCTGGTGACCGCAGCGACCATCATTGGCAAGGCTTCCGACGACATGCTCTCGCTTGTGCTCATTGTCTCATTTTTGTTTGCTTCAAGCTTCGGAGGGTCCCGCCTGCCTAATTGAAGTTGCTCAAGGCTTGAAAGAGGGAAGAGTTGCATTGCCATGACTCGCCGAGACATCGATGGGCTTGATGCTTTCTACCGCCGGAGACAACCAGTTCGCAAGGAGTCCACTCATGCTGCAGTAATGTTTCCCACCCAAGCTCACATATGTATTTGCTCACATCACTGCCCTCGGCCTGCTTTTTCTCACAAAACCCTTATCTTACTTTTCTCTCATCGCACATCTCTATTCTTTATTCTCTCATTTTTCATCCCTCCCCGATATGGTTGATGGATAAATTGCAAGTTGTGGACTCTTGCCCCGCTTACTCAAATTTCATGTTACTTCTTTCGACAACGCCTAGTTGATGCCCTTGATGAGGGATGGTGGTGTGGATGGGTGTGCAATTTGTCGGCTGATCGCATTGTGTGGCGTTGTCCTTGGCTCAATCTCCAAGAATGAGCTACAAAGATGTCCCTAAGAAGTCGAGATTCGACCGACGGCTTGACTCATCGTGGTATTCTATTTCCCATTCCGATTCTCGCACTGGCCGACCATGATCAGACTTGCCCACCAGAGGGGATAAAGTATCTGGCTACATTTCCAGTTCGAGGCGCACAGCTGGCTCGGCAAGCCGCGGCGTGGAGGGTTAGAGAGCTTCTGGCCCCCGCCCTTACTTTTAGTTGCACTTTGTCTGACGAGTGCTGGGATTGGCTTAATGAAGAAGCACAGGTTGGGCCTAGGTTGACATCGGAGGCTTCAACCAGCTCTGGGAGGGGGCGCAGGGACACTTGACTTGACCATGCCCCAGATTTATTGCTTTATTAGTACTTTCAAGTTTTCATTATGAGTGTAATAAAAAGCAACATCAATTGTATGTAAGAGCAAGAGAACTCTGTTTTGAAATCAAAGAAATTGAAGGTTGTGGTACTGAAAATTCTCCGTTTTTGGTCAAAAAATGGTCTTAGTTGTGAAAAGATTAATTTGAACATAGTCAACTTTTATTAAAACTTTTCAAAAATATTTTTCGATATGGATCAGAACTGGACACGCCTGAGATCTGTTACTAAGATGCACAACCCCGGATCCTAGCAACTGGAAAGTTGCCCCTAGTTTGAAAAGTGCCTCGGCGATTCATAGCAACGGAAAGTTGCCCCTAGTCTGGATGGTGTCGCAACACTTCATTGCAACGGAAAGTTGCCCCTAGTCTGAACAACACTGTACCGGAGATCACGATAAATGCTGATGAATAGAGATGACTGAGATGATCAAATGGACAAAGTTGATCGGGGAAAAGATTAAATGAACTTCAGATGAAGTCGCCACGATCCCAAAGATGGGAATCAAGCCTTATGTAGTTCAGCTTGGGTTCGCCGGTATTTTTACTCTCCTTTTGCGCCTAACTTTTGCCAAGGCCGCCTTTATGGGTTTTCAACCTTATGAGCTCGCTTTTATAATTTCAAATTTTCTATGCTCAATTTTGCCTGGGTCACCTTTTCGGTTTTCGCCTAGCGAGCCTCTCAGGTAATATTTCTTCAACTTGTCCATGTTGATCGGTTGAGAAAACTCTAAGCCATCTAGATCCATCGTAACCACAGCCACCACGACTGATTGACTTGATAATATAGGGACCAAATTCAATTGGTCCGAACTTGCCCTTGGGTCGTGGATGGGAGCTCGGTTGTCTTTGAGTACCAAATCTCCTTCTTTCAAATTCTCGACTTAACCTTCTTGTTAAAAGCCCGGCGATTCTGCTGATAACCTTGGATGTGGTACAAGCTTTCAAATTCTTTCATCGAAAAGCATGAGTTCCTCAACTGCTTTTGTCGCTAACTGCTTTCCCATCCGCACTCGGCCAATACTCGTAATGACGGGACCTCAATCTCAATAGGTAGAACGGCTTCCATCCCATAAACCAATGAGTACGGAGTCACCCCAGTAGAAGTTCTCGATCAAGTCCAGAGTCACAGAGCTTAACGACAGCTTATCTGGCTAGCCCCGATAGGTTTCCACCATCTTCTGTAGTATGCGCTTGATGTTCTTGTTGGCGGCCTCAACTGCTCCGTTGGTTTGCGGCCGGTAAGTAGATGACTTATGAAAAGCCACATTATATTTCTCCAACAAATCGATCACCTCCTTTTTGAAGTGGGAACCATTGTCTGAAACGATTTCATTTGGGACTTCGTAGCGATAGATAATGTTGTTCCTGATAAATTTTGCTATATGCGAAGCCTTCAACACCGCATAAGATTGGGCCTCAACCCACTTTGTGAAATAATCTATCGCTACCAAGATGAACTCATGCCCATTTGACCCCTTTGGCGTAACAGCTCCAATTACATCAATTCCCCAGACAGAAAACGACCATGGCGAAGTCATGTTGTATAGCTTTGACGGCGGGATGTTCATGCGATTTGCATGAATTTGACACTTGTGACATCGCCGGACGAAGCCAATACAATCCTCCTCCATGGTGGACCAGTAATAACCTTGTCTAAGGATTTTCTGTACCAACATTACCCCATTCATGTGTGCACCACATTCACCCCCGTGGATGGCTTCCATCAGACGCTTTGACTCTTCTAAGATCAACGCACGCTTTATGCATTCTCGATGACCCGTTTATACAGCTTTACCCCCGCAGATGATGAACTGAATCGCCATTCTTCCGATTGCCGCTGTCTTTGGCATTTACCTGGCGGGTATGTTTTTTCTCCAAGAAGTTCCAGATGTCGAATACCGTGGGTGTTCGTCCTGAACTTCATCTATGACTGCAATCGACTCATAGGCAGGTGCAAATTTCTGGTCGATGATGACCGGACGCATTCGGACTCCATACGGGATGTCTATCATAGAAGATAGAGTTGCTAAAGAATCTGCGAACCTATTGTTCTCTCTTAGTAGATGAGTAAAACTTAGCTTCTCAAATCGAGGAATCAGCAAATCCAAGGTTTGGTGATACATCATCATCTTTTCCTCTTTCACTTTCCAGTCTCCTTTAGCTTGAGACACAACAAGGTTCGAATCCCCAATGACGTCCAGCCGTCTTGCCCCTAGTTCCAGGGATGCTTCTAAACTAGCGATACACGCCTCATATTCTTCTTCATTGTTCGAGACTTTGAACTGGAGCTTGAACGCTAGAGGGATACGGGAATTGTCGGGTGCTATCAGCAACACTCCTATCCCATACCCATGTTGATTTGACGCTCCGTCAAAGTACATCGTCCAAGTTTCATCGTCGATATGCAAAATTGATTCATCCGGGAACAAATATTCAATCGCTTCATCCCTCAACCGTGGTCGGCAAGGAACTCGCCATCGCTTCTTCCTTTTATCGACTTATGTGTCACGACGTGAGGTCAAATTCGAGAGCAACAAAGAACCAACGAGCTAGCCTACCAGAAGTGCCGGTTTCTCAAAGAGATATTTGATGGGATCAAGTCGTGAAACCAACATTACAGAGTGAGCTAACAAGTAGTGCCGCAGCCTTCCGGTAGCCCATACCAGCTAAGCAAGTTTTTCCATGTGTATATCGGGTCTCATACTCCAGCATCTTTTTGCTCAAATAATAGATGGCTTTTTCCACCTTCTCTTCTGATTCTTGTGCAAGCATGCAACCCATCGTGGTTTCAGTCACTGATAGATACAAAATCAACGGTTTCCCCGGCTTTGGTGGCGATAAAACGGGTGGGTTCTCAGAGATATTCTTTAACTGCTCAAATGCAATTTTGACATCACCGTCCCATTGAACTTCTTTTCCTTTCTTGAGGAGGCCAAAGAGTGGTTCACAAGTCAAGGTTAGTTTTGAAATAAACCGTCTTATGAATTGCACTTTACCCAGAAAGCCTCGCACCTCCTTTTCAGTCTTTGGTGGTGGTATTTCTAAGATGGCCTTGATTTTGGAAGGATCGAACCCGATGGCTCTTTGTGTTATTAGAAACCCTAGCATTTTCCTCCAGAACACCAAACGACATTTCGAGGGTTTAGCCGAACCGAATTCCTTGATCCTTTGAAAAACTTGTGCAAGGCTGTAGTGGCCCTCTTTCTTTGGACTTGACGATCATGTCGTCCACATACACCTCAACCTCTTTGTGGATCATATCATGTAGTATTGTGGTCGGGTCTGCTGATAAGTAGCTCCAGTTTCTTCAACCCAAACGGCATTACCCGGTAGCAGATGTTCTACGGGTGGTGAATGCGCTTTTCTCGCCTTCTAGCGCCATCACTATCCGGGTTGTATCCCGAGAAGCCATCCATGAATGAGAGCAATGCATGCCCCGCGGAAATCTACCAACTCATCGATGTGCGGTAGGAAAGTCGCTTCTGACTAGCTCGCTCAAATCTCAAGTCTACACATACCCGGATATCGCCATCTTTCTTCGACACCGAACAATGTTGGCCAACCAAGTCGGATATTCAGATACCAAAGAGAAGCCCGTCGATTTGCTTGGTGACCTTTCCTTAATCTTAAGAGCCCAATCCGCGGATCCTTCTCGAAGTTTCGCTGATGTCGGGCCTCGGGTCAAGGGGATCCGATGTCGCATAATCTCAGATCGATTCTGCATGTCTTCGAGGACCACGCGAAAACATCTTTGAAATCTTTTAATAAAGCGACTAAGCGCCGTTCCTCGAAGACAACGTGGACCCGATCCGACCACCGCTGGTCCTCCTCAAGACTAATGTTCACTAATGATTTCATCCATTAATGGTTTGACAAATCTCTTGCTCTTGTTCAATTAAACGTTGTAAAACCGAGGAACTTCGTCCTCGCTGCTTTTGATCAAAATTTTGAAAGTCCAATTAATGCAATAAATTAGGGCACAAAAAGTACTCGAAACCACAGATAGTTCATTCTCATTAGGCATATCCAAATCGCCCAATTCATTGGTTACAACAGACTCAAATGAAAAGGAAAAGACAACCGACAGATTGTGGCATCCGTTAACATCCTCAGAGTACAGACAGACTCACCGAGCTGAACCCGATTCACTCACAGACTCCTGGAATCAGATTCCGCTCACTACCCGACCCGGTGTCGCCGGACAAAAATCCTCATCAGATCGCCAAGTGAGAGAGGGTGCGATTGATGCATCCAAGATAGTTGCCGGTCGGCTCGCAACGCTTTCATCCCCAATCATGGAAACCACGGTTATCTCCCAAGCACTCTTGGTCGACGGAGGATCGAGAGGAGACATGCTGCTACCCCCATTTCCAATTCAGGCCCTCAGATCCATCGCTTATTCTACTCAACCTCGCTTGTTGGGTCTGCTCGCCTGCGGGCAACGCTACCGGATAGTTGCAGTCGAAGAAGATTTCAAACCCTGCACGCGCTTTTCTCCGCTTAACCATGGCTCGAAGCCGCAAATGGAAAGTCCTCCTCCCGGACGAAGCGTCTGCTCAGGTACCTGATGGGCCTGCATTAAGTTAAAAGGCTTCCTAGCTCGCTTCGCCTCGCTCACGGCCATTTCCTTTCCTTTCTCACCCAATCTTCTTTGGTGGGCGATAACCCACCCCAAAGGTATGCGGGTTGTGTGGCACTTCGCCAATGTCAATTCTTTCCTCGCCGCTTTCTTCCTAATCCCATCCCGAATATGTTGTAACTTGTTCATGAGGTAGACGGATTGAGCACTAACGCATATACCTTCATTTACGTACCATAATATTTTGACTACCCGCCTCCACCAAAGTGAACCCCGATAAGAACACATCCTCCAGGTGCGTGCTCGATCTCCAAACCGGGCGAGACACTTCGGGCGGATGGATGGATGAATTTTCGAAAACAATTGTAATTCTTCCCGTGAGGGTATTTCAACATCCGTGTAGAGTGGAAGAGACCGCTTTCACTTGGTGCAACCATGGCCGCCCCAAGAGCAAGTTGAAGGTCATGGAACGCCCAAGACATGAAATTCAATGTTGTGTTGTCTCGACCAACCTGGTCTCAACCTTAAATTCCCCATCACTTCCCTCGCTAGTATTATCATAAGCCTGATCACCGAGTGGTTGGTATGAGGTCTCGGGTTTTAACCCGACAGCATATGCCATTCGGGTCAGGCAGACATTGATAGCGTAATCTGTGATCAACAAGTACCACCCAGATCCACTTATCTCTCCACTCCACGGAGATGTAGAGGGGTTTGTTATGATTCACGCCTCAAAGGCAATTCCTTATCCGAAAAGGTTAATGCCAGGAACCTCCTCCTAAAAACCAAATTTCAACCACGCCTGGGCGAGTTTCGATGGAGAGTTTGGCCTTGTCCATAGCAGACATGACAGCCTGTCTGCACCCTTGAAGCCATAAGCGCCCCGATGGAGATGTTCATCAGATTTTCTTTAACTGCCTCAAGATGCCTTCTTCTTCAATTTGCTTCTCTCTTTGTTTCTCTGCCTCTTTATCTTTCCCAGATGTCTCAGGTTGGTCAAGGTGTGGAGGCTTGAAATACCGCCCACTCCTGGTCATATGGTCTACCTCATCAAGGTACCAAGTATCATCCGTTGAGCACCGCCTAATCTTCGCCTCAGGTGGGCAAGACATAAGTCATCGCCTTCCCACCACATCCCAATCGACATTCAACAAACACCTATCTGGTTCCGCAAGTTCAGACTTCCTGACTTTCATCCCACATGCTCACAAAGATGTCCTCGCTTTGTGCTCGCAAAGACTTTCAACCTCTTCATGGTTCTTGGCTTTCCAGATTCTCTCGTAATCCCACCTCTCTTGCTCCTCCCGTGTTAGTAGGGTTTGTTGTTCGTCACAATATCTTGATCCCGAGCGAAATTCTTGCACCGGGCGCCTCGCAATTCATTCTCGACTCTCGCCCTTCCGCCATCATTGATACCCCCTCGCCGCCTTGCTCGCCAATTTCCACAACATCCGGCCGATCATCTAACCATCCGGAATCTTCGCCGACTCTATATTCAAACCAATTGATCGTTGCATCCTCGCTTGGTCGTTGAAGAACCGAGATTGGCAAAATCTTCTTCCACCATTGTCGATCATCTCGCCTTTGTTCAAGTTCGCCCCCGAATCATGCACAATTCAAATTTTTTCGCAAATTTCACACTCACCATTTCATCGCTCACCGATAAGATATATCCGCTGATCATAAGCTCTTCCAAAGATAATTCCTGTGTCGCCCCATCCTGCACTTACCACTCGCTCTCCTCTCAAACCCGCCTGCTCCATCTTCGGAGGTCACCACCGGCTCAGATTGGGTTGTGAAGGTGTCCAACATGCACAATTCAAAGGTAATAAGGAAGGCTCACCTCCTGCTTGGGTAGGTGAGTGGGAGTAATATAGATACTAGGATCGTGAGGAAACCACCCCAGCTTTGATGAGGTTGACTCTTTTGGGTGGTGGATCTTGGTTATGTGCGGGGAGTGGGTTGGTTGTGACGTTGGGTCTTTCGGGAGGCAGAATAATATTTTTGTCAACGAGGTCTTGAATCTCGTGACGCAGCCGAAAACATTGATCTGTATCATGGCCATGTTACTGGTGGTACGCACAGTACTTAGCTGGGTTGTGGGAAGGGGGGAGCGGATTTGGTAGTGGCCTCGGCTCTAGGGGTTTCAGATGCCCCTTTTTGATTAGAACGCCGAGAGCCTTGGACAAGGGCATGTATAGTGGAGTGAAGGTTCTTTGGCCTCGATTGGTATCTCGGCTTGGTTATCGCCTCCTGAGGTAATCGAAAGGGTGTGGCCGCCAAGGGCCTTGGTTGGGAAGGGGAGTGGTGGTGAGCATGCCGACCTCAAGTCCTTGTGTTGGTAGCGCCACTGCCTCATGTGTTATTACAGTTGAATGTCCTTCTGGTCGCTTTCGGTCCCCGTCGATCAAACCTTGCTTCATCAGATCTCGATCCAGACTTCATCTCGTAACTGAGAAGGTGGGAAAAGGAGTACGATCATTTTCTGATTAATCTCGCTGGAGATTGTGTACAATCATCCGAATTTGATCTTTATTTGTTGGCCTCAAGGTCATCATCGATGCCTTTGTTTCTTCACCGAAGTTACAAAATCGAGAAAGTCTCTTTTGTTCTCGCCGTTGTTTTGAGATCACGTGTTGTAATCTCGACCGTATTATATGAGTATCAGGCAACGAAGGCCTCAAACCAACTCATCCCAGCTTTCTTCACATCATCTTCTAACTTTATACAGATGGCCGCCACTCCCGACAAAGTTCTCGCCAAACAAAGAAAGCTTTTGTGGCTCGTTAGGCCCATTGGTCTCAGATGTCCTAAAATAGCCGAAGATGGACCATGGGATCTCCTGACCCATCAAAACGGGTCAACTGTGGCATCTTGAATCATTCGCAGTTGTCACGGCCATGTTAGTGTAGCCATCTTCGATGTCCGGGATGGCCTTCACCCGCGATTTCTTGAAAAGCTTTTCCACCATCGAAGTTTCAGAGTCAGATGATCTACCTCGAACTCAAATGGAGAGTCCGTGGTTGGGTGTAAGGTTCTGGACAAATATGCGAAGTGGGGCGAGCTACTGGAAGACCTGTCCTCTTGAGTGTTCCTACATCGTAAGGTATTCTGGTGTTCGGAGGATATTCTCGAGGATTTGGCAGGTATTCTCACCAAGAGTGCCTCGCCAGTAGTGGAGCCGGTGGAGGAGGAGCTCGATGAAGCAGATGTCGATTTTGTCGCTTAGTGCCTTAGTGATCACCGCCTACCGGGCCATGATGATCGCGCTTGTTGCTTGGAGAATTCCGCCATGGATGGCATCCTCCTCGTGACCGTTTATGCTCTCATGCATTTGGCGATCATCGCCCATCCTCGATGTATTCTCGCCGCTCCATTTGAACGACCGTAAATGTACCTCTATGGCGCATACGTAAATTTCAACCCGATCACATCACAAAAGCACTCCGTTCCAGAATCCTCGCTCGACACACCGCGCCTCGGCCTTCTTCTCGATAATCGGGGTAGAGAGGAACACCGGATGTCCACAACGAGATCCTCGGATCGTTGAGTCGGCGACTCGTGTCCAAAGTGCTTGGGGAGTATCTATCGTTCGAAGCAATCGTATAAAATCGCCTAGCAAAAAGATAATAAAGCAAAAAGGAAATAAATGACCGTAAAACGGCAAAGATAATGCCTTAAATTAAATACACACAACGCACACGGCATACAACACGCAGCTGATAAGTCAAAATACATCGCCCTCAATCATCGATCACTGCTCAGACTTCGTTTCAAAATCAATCGATATCCGCAGACAACCGATTCTCGACATCGATCGATGCCCAAACTCAATTGATACATGCATTCCCTGTAGAGACACACTCTAACAAGCACATAGCAGATAAGTGAGAGCCGAAAACACCCCTATGTTTGGGTAGGGTTTCCCTATCCTATTTTGTCAAGAACTAGGGTTTCACTACACACGCAGCGGCTTCAAACAACCTATAAACGGGTAAGCAACCTATCCTAGTTTGGAATGGTCACTATGGATCCAAATATGCACTAGGTCGAATGGTCAAAAAAGGGTGCCCCGGTAAAACCGGGGTTTGTGTTCCCATGCTGTCAGAGCCCAGAGCCGATCAGCCTTACGGACATGACTTGACAAGACAAGCCACCGGCAAATCGTTCGGGAATAGCATATGGCAAACACGGTGTCCTAGGCGCACCAATGCAAATGCAATGCAAAGAAACACGCAAGTGTAGTCAAAACCAGATATCATGAGTTCGAGTCAAGTTCTCTAAATCCTCAGTAGAGTCGCCAGAAACTGTAGACGTCCCCGAACGCATACCGGGGGAAGGAGTGCGAGTCCCCCCCGTTTTGGTTCGATATTGGGTTACTACAGTTTGAAGGACTCAAATGTCACGGTTCTTAATCTTAAACTAAAGAGTCCAAATCCGGCAAATCGTTTTGAGAAAACTGATTTTTGAAAGAAGTGCCAAACATGGACTGCTTTGCCAGATATAGAGTCGCCACCTAAATGTTTTTTTTAATGGGAAATTTAGGAAACCCCGACTCGGTGCCAAAGGCCACGTGTCCGTCGTCACCAAAGTTGCCTCAGCTCGGGAACTTGGGTACGACAGAAGGTCACTGCGGAGCACTTCGCCTTGGGCCAAAGACCGGCCTCTACTAACCATGATATCTGATTTTGAAAACATTGTGCGTTCTTATTCCGGTTATTAGCCTAGGTTACTATGTGATGTGCACAGCATACAAGTATAGACTGAGCCGTCTGAATTGGAACAAAACACTTCATGTTTGTTTTTGAAAATGGTTTGATAGTGCTACCCGCAGGTAGGTTAAGACGTAGATTTGCCACCCTCGGGTGGGCTTAGAAAACATGATTTTGCCACTATCTAGTGGGCTTAAAACAAACATTTGATGAATTGTTCCACTTCAAGTAACTCAACCTCCACCCACAGGCATTCAAGGCAGTTATATCACATAAGCATTTAACCTCATGGTAAGCATGCTATTCATGGCAGCACTCACACGCATGCAAGGATGCTAAAGCATAAAACTCATCGAGTACTCCAAGCCAAAACAAAAACTTGTTAGAAATCCATGCATGGACCTAAGCATACTGAAATGTCTAATGCAACACATGCAAAGATGCAACTATAGCAGGCTCGGCTGTCCTAAACATGGCATATGAAATGCTACAGCTATCAAGTATTCAATTTGGAATTGAAATACAAATGCAGTTTGTATGATGCGCCGAGTCTATATGCGGCAAAACAGATGAATGATGCAAACGCAAATACATCAGATGCTAATTAAAATATGCCCTACATCTAACCATCATAAGCAGGTAAATAAAAGGGAAGAAAGACGTGGGGTTGGAAGACATACATCACACACATACACACTTATTACAATTATGCCCTCGCGCGGAGGGTCCGAATAAATAATATAGTCCCGAATGAAAGAATAATACAAATCAAATATTACAATTCAATAATATACAAATTTCTAATTAATTAACAGATTAACTAAGAAAGTCATTGAATCGCATACAAGCCGTGGGGTCAGCTATTGATGAATGAAGTATGCTGCTCATGGCACGAAATCCACCGATGCCCCAATTAGCCTTCGCTTGCAATGTTTCTAAATGCGTGACACGCCTCAAAAGTTATCGATCCTTCATTTCACGCAACAGAGCAGGAAAGGGGCATAGCAATGTATTTCACAAATATATGCATGCCTCGATCCTCGTGCCACCAATCACACATCTCGATGCATGATGGCTGAGGAATCGGATTGCACAGCTCAATATAGGGTGAATGCATATGAATGCTACAACAAAACCTAACTCCATCATGGGTAATCCAGAGTGTCGGTGACTTAGGAATTGAGACCTGCCTGGCCACTCTGAGTACCTAAACGCTTTCGTGCCCTGCTAACTCCTATCCCGAATATGATGCGATATGCATGAAATGTAGCTAATATGCAATCCTAACATACACAATGTCATGGAATGGGATGCCTCGAAATGTGTGCACGCGGGCATGCAAACCGAGGCGATGATCCTAAGGCATGAAATGGCATACGCAATGCAAATAGACTTACACGAACATGAGTGGACCTCAGCCACACTCACATAAGAGGCTGTCGGATAAAAGTGAAGTGCCTCGAAATGAGTGCACACGGGCATGCAAACCGAGACAATGGCATACGGAATGCAATGATGCTAAAATGACATAAACAATACAATATGGGCTTACACTAACATGAGAGACCCTCAACCACACTCACATAAGAGGCCGAGATATGAAAAATGAGATGCCTCGAAATGCGTGCACACGGGCACGCAAACCGAGGCAATGGCATATACGATGCAATGAGACTAAAATGGCATACAGAATGCAAAATGGACTTACACTAACATGAGAGAGCCTCAGCCACACTCACATAAGAGGCCGAGAGATGAAAAATGAGATGCCTCGAAATGCGTGCACACGGGCACGCAAACCGAGGCAATGCTACGGAAGCATGAAATGGAACTCCAAATGCAAATTGGACTTACACTAACATGAGAGAGCCTCAGCCACACTCACATAAGAGGCCGTCGGATAAAAATGAGATGTCTCGAAATGCGTGTACGCGGGCACGCAAACCGAGGCAATGGCCCTAAGGCATGAAATGGCATGGAATATGATATGTAAACATGCAAATGGAATTTAAGCAATGAAATGTGGGAGAAAACAGTCCCGAAACATGGCCAAAGTGCACCCGAAGCATGGAATGATCCCGAAATGCGATATTAGGCGCTCGAAATGGCCTATAGCTATGCAATACATGCACAATATGGATATGGAATGAAAATACAGTAGCAAGACAGACCCAAGACAAGCATTTTTCAGTCATAAAAAAGGGCTAAACAGCAAGCACACATAGGATTAAGCAAGAATGCAAAAATGGCCCCGCAAGAGGGGTATTGAAGCAAGTGATACAGACGATGCCCAAATGGAAAAATACCCTTCTAAAACACTGATGAGGGACTAAAAATATGAACATTTTCAGTAGATGACATCTCCCAAATCAGTATGAAAACATGCTAAAAATGTCATGCAAGAACTAGGATACATAAGGCTATAACATGAGGTACCCCAAAAATTCATCAAACTAGAAAAGACCCTTAATGAAATATGTCAAGAAGATCAAAATATGACTCTTTCCAGTTCTGATGATGGCCGAAAACAGAAGCTAGATAAGCTTAAAAAAGCATGCAAAAATGGGGGTCAAAGAGGGGTATAATGGAAAGTATAACATGGAGACCCCCAAAAAGGTTGATCCCTTCTACAATGTTGTAGAGGGACACAAGATAATCCTACTCACAGTTCATGAAATGCTCCAAAACAGACTACATGTAGGCCAAACAAATCATGCAAACTTACGGTAAATAGGAGAGATTATGAAATAAGTACAAGATAGGGGGCCCAAACAGGGTTGAGCCCTTCTTCAATGTTGAAGAGGGGCTCAAAATAGGCCCACTTACAGTTTACATTATGCTCAAAAACAGATCACTCATAGGCTAGAAATTTCATGCAAAATAAAGGCATATAAGATGATATTGAAACAAGTGTGCCATAGAGGGCTCAAACAGGGTTGAGCCCTTGAACAAACATGAAGAATAACTCAAAATAGACCTAGTTTCAGTTAAGGTCAGAGCCCAAAACAATAATAAAATAGGCTAAGAAGTTGGTGCAAAAATGAGCTACAAAAGGGGGAAAGTCTACTTACCCTTGAAGACCAATACTTTTGTTGCTTCTTCGACCAGATTTGATGACTCTAAGCTGCTGGAATTCCTCCCTTTGCTGCTGGAATAGGGTGGTGATGGTAGAGCTTGAAGATGATGGAGAAATGGAGCCTAAACTTCAAGGAAATGGAATGATATGGATGTATATGCTCAAAACAATTCTTCTAACCCTTTCTCTTGAGTTGGGAGGACAGCAATATAGACAAGAGAGGGAGAGGAGAGTCCTTACAAAAGTGGAGGGAAATGAGCTCTTATTTCCCTCCAAAAAGTTCCCCCGGATAGAGATATTTTGGGGGGAAAACCAAGACACAGCTGGAATGGACTCACACTGAGGAAGCAGGCCGGCTAGGTACTTTTGTTGGAGGTGGCCGGCCGGCCACCCCCTATGGCCGACCGGCTAGGGGTCAAAAGGGTCAATGAGAATTACTGGCCGGCCACCAAAGATTGGTGTCCTCCCATGTGTGTACAACAAGACCCTATGGTTGGAAATTGGCAACTCTGAAACAAGAGAGACAACATGCCACTTTTAGAAGGGGTTCAAAAGGGTCAATTAGAGTTACTGGCCAGCCATGTGTTTTTAGGATCCTCCCATGTGTGTACAACACAAATTTGTGGTTTTGGCTCAAAGAAAATGGCCCTCGTTCAACATTAGCCCGGAAGTGAGAAAAACGGGCGCCAGGGGACGCCGGAGGAGCATAACTGGTTGCTGAGACAATTGCTGGCCTCCCACCCTCCAGTGAGCTTCCTGGTGATAAAACAGAGGTACTTGCCAAAAATGAACAAAAACCGATGCAAAACGAATGCTCGGGGGCCAAAACACGCAGTTCGGGGTCCCGAAAACCGGCCGTTAAGCACCGAAAGTGGTGTTTGGCCACGAAGTGGGTATCTAAGACCCCGGTGTCCCTCAAAAGGAAGTAAATGAGATTCATGCCAAAAACTGAAGGAATCGGAGATGGTTGGGTGGTCCCGAACCGAGGCACACGGCCTGACGGCTCCGAAAATCGGGAACCGGGCTCCGAAATGGGCAAAATGGCGTACGGCCACGAAATGTAGCCCACGGCCACTGAGAGATGGTCTACGGGACCTCTCCCTCCCCTCAGGAAAGAAAACAGAGAAAACCGAGTCCGGTTCGCAAACCGAGGCAAGGCACAGAAGAGAGTTCGGAAGTCCAGAGGTAGGGCGCGCGGTCGCGACTCTGAGACTTCTGAACGAGCACAATATACAATATCACCGAGCGCTCAATTGGTGATGTCTGAGTCTTAAGGTCGGTCAAAAATGAGGTGTCTACAATGGGCTAACTATGGAAATTGATGAGACTTTGAGAACTTTGAACTCTTGAGAAATATTTTATTATGTTAATGTTATTGGAAATTATCGAAATTGCTTTCATTATATTGTTCATTTCGAATATATTGAATAGAGATAACTATTTTGGCTATCGGTGGAGGATAACATTAACTTGTTGTAGAGATTACATGATAACCAAGTTAACTGAAACCATATTTACTCATGCATTCCATTTTATCATTTGTTTCGTACTTATACATTCGATAATTTGAAAAGTATTGCTTTGAGAAAAAAGGGTGAATACCATGGTGAATCTGGTTAGGATGTGTGGTTATGGTTAATTAAGTTGACCTGAGTGTCCATGATGAAAATCCTAAAATCTGCACAGTCAAGATGCCTTCCTTCCAGTTAGTTGCTGGTAAAAGTGGCTTGGTAGCGCTCATGAGCCTACTTGCAGACACATGCCTAGAGATTACCAGTGTGTGTATTTACCACCCTATTTTCTATTTTAAAGGAAAGAATAATGAATTGTGATTTTGAACTCTGGCATAGCATTGTTTCAAAAAAGGAAAAACGCTTGTTTTGTAACGACATTTCATATGCAGTCACCATATGACACTGTTAAATATCAGACATGTCATTAAATTATCTCTACTAAGCTTTAGGTCACCCTACGTGGAAAAACATTTCAGGTGCTTATAGTATGCCTCTGCCAAGGGATAGCTTGGAATGATGTTGGAGCTGAACGCTCATTTTGTTGTTTTATTTTGTATAAGCCTAGGGCTTTTCTATATTTGGCTTATTACCTACTTTTATTGTAACCAAGTATAGTTTTGGAAACTTGTAGCTAATAAGGCATGAAATTATAATAGTTTAGACATTGATGCTTATCGATCACATGCTATAGATTTAGGTTTTAAAATTAGTGAATTTATCAATGCATGAAATATGATTTTGTAATATTAAGAGGATGTTATAAATATCAGATGTTTGAAATTTAATTAAGCTTATGCATGTTGAATGAATAATGTATGTGATTGAGATGTGGAATGGTTAGTTCAAGTCTATATTTTTGGGGCGTGATAGGGAAAAATTGGTTCTACATCTGAAGTAGTTCCACTTGTCAGTTGTCAATCAAATTCTAAATTAACATATGCATCTAGAATTATGCGTTGATGATATTTTTGAAATTGTAGATAATAGCAGTTTTATTAGAAAGAGGACAACAAAAGAAACAACATCATTCTATGAAAATTTAACACAAAAAATTGGTTTGTGTATTATTCATATTTTATTTAACATCTTATATAATATCATTAGATTGATCAAAGAGTTATGCTAGGGAACCCAAATAATCTACCAAAATTTCTACCAAAGTTCTCACATAGGTGTGGGATCCACACACATGTGGGTTTGTGTGGATCTCACACCTATGTGAAAGCTTTGGTAGAAAATTTGGTAGATTATTTGGAGTCTATAGCATTTTTCTTGATGAAATAGATTCCTTACTTATATATCTTATCAATATAGTAATAACATATCATATGTATTGGTAACAATAAAATAATTTTTTTATTAAGCCTTAACAAAATGCAAAAGTGTGAGCTGTGAAAAAAATTATAGGACCAAAATGGTAAACAAAACCAAAAAGAGAGCAATGCTAAAATGGACAAAAAGACAAAGTAGATATTTTAGTTAGGGTTGAAAATAAGTAGAGTTGAACTGAGCAGTAGGTTGTTCAAACATAGTTTGATAAATTAACAAGCTTAGAAATATGTTCAAGCTTAGCTTATTTATATAACAAGCCAATCTCAAACAAGCTTTTAATGAGACAAACACGAGTCGAGCCTGAGTAGCTTGATTTTTTTATAGCGCATATGAGTTTATTGAGCAAAATTGTTCAAGCTTGACTTGAAAATTTAACAAGTTTAAACTTATATTCAAGCTTGACTTGTTTACATAACAAGTAGTATCTTGAATTAGATTTTAATGAGTAAAATATGAGTAGTTAATTCATTTAACATCTCTACATAGCATGAATTTAAACCATATAAAATTTACCAAAAAAATCTAAACGAGTAGAATGCAAGAAAACATGATGTGATCAAATAAAAAGGCAAGAAAGGAAAGAAGAAAAACAAAAAAAGTCACATTACAATAGGTAAGTGAAACGTATCTTATACTATACTAGCGATATTAATAGATGTGTCTTCTACCATAAGCATGTCTTAATATCTAAACCCAACTGTCATTCTAAACATCTAAACCCAACATAAAAATCATCACACTGTAATGAATAATGATTTTAAAAGTTTAGGTACCCTATGTAGACACCCCATTTTTGACCGACCTTAAGACTCAGATGTCACTGATTGAGTACTTGGTGATGTTGCATATTGTGCTCGTTCTGAGGTTGCGGAGTCTTGGCTGCAAGCCTTGCCTTCGGACTTCCGGACTCTTTTGTGTTTTGCCTCGGTTTGGGAACCAGGCCCCGTTTTTTTCGTTTTCTCTTCCCGAAGGGAGGGAGAGGTCTCGTAGATCATCTCTCAGTGGCCGTAGGCTATGTTTCGTGGTCGTAGGCCATTTTTCCTGTTTGGAGCCCGGTTCTCGGTTTTCGGAGCCGTCGGCCGTGTGCCTCGGTTCGGGACCGCTTAACCACCTCCGTTTGCTCTGGTTTTTGGCACACACCTTATTTACTCCCTTTTGAGGGACACTGTGGCTCGAGAGACCAACTTCGTGGTCGAACGCCATCTCCGGTGCTTAACAGTCAGTTTTTGGGGCCTCGGGCTGCGTGTTTTGGCTCCTGAACCTTCGTTTTGCATCTGTTTGGGTTCATTTTTGGTGGAGACCTTATTTTCATTGTTATGAAGGTCGTAGAAGGGTGGGAGGCCAGCAATTGTTCTGAAGACCAGCTTTATTCTTTCATCACTCTTCATCGCCCGTTTTCTTCACTAGAAAGCTGACATTCTTGGGCCACTTTTTCTGACTTTCCACCACACCATTGTGTTGTACACACGTGGGAGGCCACCAATATGGGTTGGCCGGCCATTAATTCTCCCTGACCCTTTTGAACCCCTCTGAAAAGTTGGTTTTTCTCTCTCATGGGTTACATTTCCTGGTTTTTCTCCACATAGCTATGTTGTACACACATGGGAAGCCACCTTTTTGGGGTGGCCGGCCACTAACTTTGCTTGAACCTTGACCTGCCAGGCCGGGAGGCCGACCGCCACCGAACCTCTTGAACCCGCCGTCGAACTCCTCTCTCGATTCTCATACTGTGTGCATTTGTTGACCTGCACCGCACTGGATCTCGCCTTTGGGGGAAATTTGAATTTGGTTTTCCCCCCCTTTTCCCTTGGCCTCTCCTCTATAAAGCCAGCACCCCAGCTCCATTTTGAGGGGTTACAAAAATTGTTTGGAGCCCCTACATACAAACCTCCACCTCTCTCTCCTTCAACCCTCCAAACCCTAAGGTTCTTGCACCATTTGCACTACAACCCATAGCACCACACCTCCACACTCCATTCCAACACCTTGAGGCTGATTTCTAGAGGCTAGAAGCTCATTTCCTTGGACCAAAAGCTGTTGTGTTGCTGCTCTACAAGGGTGAGTTCCTTTTTCCCCTTTTCTAGTCTTTTCTTGCTTCATCTATAAGCCATACTTGAAAGCATTTTTGGGCTCCAACCCAAACTAGAAATAGTCTTATTTTGAGCTTATATTCATGTTTGATCAAGGATTTTTCTCTGTTTGAAGCCACCTGCTACCGCTTTCCCTTTATCTTTCTTTTATGGCTATTTCTTGCATGATATGTTAGCCCTGTTTGTAAGCATTTTTGGGCTTTGAGCCAAACTGTAAAGTATTTTATTTTGAGCCCCTATTCAACTTTGTTGAAGGGCTCTTCACTGTTTGAGGCCAGCTACTGCCTCTTGCTTTCTATCTCTCTTTTAGGGCCATTTTTACATCATATTGTAGCCTTACTTGTGAGCATATTTGAGACTTGACATAAACTGTAAAGTGTCTTTTTTTGAGCCCCTGTTAAACTTTGTTGAAGGACTCTTCTCTATTTGAGGTCATTTACTATCCCTTGTCTCTCTAATCTCTCTTTTAGGGCCATTTTTGCATGATATATTAGCCCTATGTGTGGGCCTTTTTCGACCTCAACCTAAACTGAAAAAAGCCTTTTTTTGGCATCATCTTCATGTTCAATTAAGGTCTATTCTCTGTTTGAGGTCATATGCTTCCTTGTATGCTTGATTGTCTCTTATTTTGAGCCTTACAACTAAGCCCTTGTTGCATGCTTTGTTTGGCCTTCTAACCACTGAAATCTAGTGGATTTTAACTGGCTAATACATTGTTTTGAGCCTCAAAATCAGAGGGGGGTGACCCCCTCTCACCTTGTTTTGTTTGATGGTCATTTTGGCCTTCTAAAGAGGCCCTATCTTGCATGCTTTATTGACCGAATTTGGGGCCAATTTGATGATTTTTAGGGCTAACATATTTGATTTTCAGAGTTGATTTGGCCATGCTAAGTGTCCTTGATGTATGTGCTTAATAACCCCTTTGTATGCCCTCTAAAGGAACCCATCATTTGTGCATGTGTTGGCTGCATTTCAGAGGTTATTTGGGCATATTTTCACATATTTTATTCACTGATTTTTTCTGGTTTGGTGAGATTCCATATGCCTCATATACATGCCATGTAAACCATGATTGCTAGTCAAAATTGCATGCTATGTTAGGCCATCTTGCTAGCATCTTTTGGCCATGCTTTGAACTAGAAATGTTCATGTTTTGGGACTGCCTTGGTTCTGTCTTCATTCCTCATGATCAAATAATGCATGTTTTGTATAGCTATAGGTCAATGCATGTGCCTAGTTTTGTGTTTCAGGACCATTCTATGCATCGGGTGCCATGTATCCATGTTTCGGGATTGTTTTGCATCACATTTTAGTGCTGAAACTTGCATATTTATATGCCATATTTCATGCCCTGCCATGCCTTGTTAGAGTGGCATTCATGTCTTAGGATTGGTCCTCGGTTTGCGTGCATGCATGCACGCATCTCGAGTGTCTCATTTTCATCTCATGGCCACTAATGTGAGTGTGGTTGAGGTCCACTCATATTGGTGTAAGTCCATTATGCATTGTGTATGCCATTTCATTGCGTAACATTGCGTATGCTAGGTTGCATGTTAGAGCATCGCGTATGCCATGTTACATCGTGCATTGTGTATGTCATTCCATAGCATTGCGTATGCCCGGTTGTATATTAGTTGCATTCATGCATGTTATGCATATTTGTAGACGTCCCCGAATGCCCCGGGAGGGTTAAGTCCCGTTCCATTCATATTGGGGTCACTACAGTTCAAGAACTTAAATGTCACGGTTCTTAATCTTGAACCAAAGAGTCCAAATCCGGTAAATCGATTTTGAAAACAGATTTTTTTGAAAAGAAGTGCCAAACATGGACTGCTTTGCCGGATACAGAGTCGCCACCTAAACATTTTTTTAATGGGAAATTTAGGAAACCTTGACTCGGTGCCAAAGGCCACGTGTCCGTCATCACCAAAGTTGCCTCGGCTCGGGAACTTGGGTACGATTAGAAGGTCACTGTGAGCACTCGCCGCTTGGCCAAAGACCGGCCTCTACTAACCATGATATCTGATTTTGAAAACATTGTGCGTTCTTATTCCGGTTATTAGCCTAGGTTACTATGTGATGCGCACAGCATACAAGTATAGACTAAGTCGCCTGAATTGGAACAAAACATTTCATGTTTGTTTGTTTGAAAATGGTTTGCTACTCGCAAGTAGGCTTAAAATGCGGATTTTGCCACCCTCAGGTGGGCTTGGAAAAACATGATTTTGCCACTGTCTAGTGGGCTTAAAACAAACATTTGATGAATTGTTCCAATCCAAATAACACAACCTCCACCCACAAGCATTCAAGGCAGTTATATCACATAAGCATATAGCCTCATGGTAAGCATGCTATTATGGCAGTCACTCACACGCGTGCAAGGATGCTAAAGCATAAAACTCTCCGAGTACTCCAAGCCAAAACAGAAGCTCATTAGAAATCATGCATGATCCTAAATATACAGAAATGCCTAATGCAACACATGCAAAGATGCAACTATAACAGGCTCGGCTATTCTAAACATGGCATATGGAATGCTACAACTAACACATATTCAATTTGGAATTGAAATACAAATGCAGTTTGTATGATGCGCCGAGCCCGGTGCGTGCAAAACAGATGAATGATGCAAACATGCTGTCATACTGTATTCTAATTGAAATATGCCCTAATCTAACCATCATAAGCAGGTAAATAAAAGGGAAGAAAGACATGGGGTTGGAAGACATATGTCACACTCACCCACACTTATTACAATTATGCCCTCGCGCAGAGGGTCCAAATAAATAATACAGTCCCAAATGAAAGAATAATACAGTCTAAATGATACAGTCCAAATATTTACAAATTCCTAATTAATTAACAAATTAAATAAGAAAGCTGTAAAACTGGCATGCAAGCCAGGGACTGCCTTGATTCTGATGAATGATGCATGTCCGGGTTGACTTGCGCAGAAATCTACTGGGATGCCCCAATTAGCCTCTGTTTTGGCAACTATTCTTGAAGTGCGTACCAAGCCTCGGAAGACTGCCGATTCTTGATTTTGCTACAACAGAGAGCAGGAAAGAGGCATAGCAATGTATTTCACAAATGTATGCATGTCTCGATCCTCGTGCCACCAATCACGCATCTCGATGCATGATGGCCGAGGAGCCGAATTGCACAACTTAATATAGAATGAATGCATATGAAAACACAACAAGAACTAACTCCCTCACGGATGATCCGGAGTGTCGGTGATTGGGGAATTGAGACACGTTCCGTCACTTGGAGTACGGAACGTACCTCGTTTCCTGTGCCCGGGCTAACTCCTATCCTGAACACGATGCAATATGCATGACATGCATGAAATGCAACTAAGATACAACCTAACATGCAAAATGCTACGAAATGGCATACACGATGCACGAGATGAGATGGCATACACAATGCGCTAATATACAACCTAGCATACACAATGCTATGGAATGAAATGGCATACACAATGCAATATGGACTTACACTAACATGAGTGGACCTCAGCCACACTCACATGAGAGGCCATTAGATAAAAAAGGGACAACTCGAGATGCGTGTATGCGTGCACGCAAACCGTGAACCAACCCTCAGGCACTGAAATGGCACTCTAATGAGACATGGCAAAGACATGGAATATAATATGCAAACATGCAAAAATCAGTAGCAAAATGAGGGGGAAAACAGCCCCAAAACAAGGCGAAATGACACCCGATGCATGGAATCTCTCCCGAAATGTAAAACTAGGTACATGAAATGGCTTACAGCTATACAAAGCATGGATGATTAGGACATGAAGTGTAAAAGAAGAAGCTAGGAAGCCCCAAAACAAGCATTTTTACAGTTCAAATCATGGCCAAACAGTGGATACAAATAGGGCAAAATTAGCATGCAAAAATTGGGGGGGGGGGCAAGAGAGGTAATGAAGCAAGTCACAGCTGCTGGCCCCAAATAGGAAAGGGACCTTCTATAACATTGAAGAAGGGCAAAAAATATGATGTTTTTCAGTAGATTACAAGCCCCAAAAATAGATACAAGTATGGCAAACAACTCATGCAAGAAATGGGCCAACAAAGGGGCAAAGAAGTAACTGATGTATGGGGGTCTCAAACAAGTGAGGGACCTTCAAAAATATTGAATAGGGTCCCAAAATATGGCATTTTACATTAGATTATGAGGCCCAAATCAGTATACAAACATGCTCAAAATGCAATGCAAGATTAAGGCCACAAGAGGGCTATAACATGAAGTACACAAAATATTCATCAAACAGCCAAATACCCTTAATTAAACATGACAAGGGGGTCAAAATATGGCCACTTTCAGTTCTGATCATGGAAGAAAAACAGAAGCAAGACAAGCTAACAAAACATGAAAAAATAGGGACCAAAGAGGGGTACAATGGCAAGTGATACATGGAGGTCCCAAACAAGGATGAGCCCTTCTTCAATGTTGAAGAAGGGATCAAAATAATCCTATCTAAAGTTTATGTCATGCTCCAAAACAGATCACACATAGGCTAAAAATATCATGCAAAATAATGGCATTCAAGAGGATAATGAAGCAAGTGCCAAAAAGAAGCTTCAAACTGCAATGAGACCTTAATGAAACATGGAATATAGCTCAAAAAAATGGCATTTTTAGTTTTGGTCGGAGCTCAAAACAGCAATAAAAATGGCTAGAAAAGTGTTGCAAAATTAAGCTCAAAAAGAGGGAATTGACACTTACCCTTGAAGACCAACCCTTGGTTGCTTCTTGGCTTGAGAAATGCTGCCTCCAAGCTGCTGAAAAGCTTCCCAAGTTTCTGGAAATGGAGTAGTGGTGGTGGTGCTTGGTGGTGATGGAGAAATGAGGTGTAGGACTTGGTGTTTTTTTGAAGGAAATGAGAGAGATAGAAGGAGATATGTATGTATGAGCTCCAAGCAAGTTTTTCAACCCTCAAGACAGAACTGGAGGCTCTGTTATGTAGACAAAAAAATGGGGGAGAAATGGAGGGAAAAAGTGGAGGGAAAATGGATCAAGTTTCCCCCAAAAAGTTGTCCCCCGGATACAGGTTTTTTGGGGGAAAAACAGATATACAGCTGGAATATACACATTGCAAGGATCATGGCCGGCCAACTTTCAGAGTTGCAGGTGGCCGGCCGGCCACCCCCCATGGCCGGCCGGCCAAGGGTCAAAAAGGCCAAGTTGATTTTCTAGCTGACCACCACAAAAAGGTGTCCTCCCAGGTGCCCTCAACACAACCCTGTGGTTCAAAACTGGCAACTGTAAAACAGGAGAGATAACAAGCCACTTTTCAAAGGGGTTCAAAAGGTTCAAGTAGAATTAATGGCCGGCCATATAATATTTGTGTCCTCCCAGGTGTCTACAACACAAATATGGGGGTTAGGATTGAAGAAAGTGACCCTAGGGTGGTCAACATTGGCTTGGAAGTGAGAAAAAACGGGCGTCGGAGGGCGACGGAGGAATATAACTGGTTACTGAAACAATTGCTGGCCTCCCACCCTTCTGTGGCCTTCCTGGTGATGAAACAGAGGTACCTGCCAAAAACGAACGAAAACCGATGCGAAATAAAGGTTCCGCCCGAACGCATACCCGAGGCCCCGAAATCGATCATATAATCAAAGTGGCATTCGACCACGGTGGGTCTCTCAGATCTCAGTGTCCCTCAAAAGGAGTAAACAAGATGCATGCAAAACCGGAGCAATCGGAGATAGTTAGGCGTCCCAACCGAGGCACACGGCCCGACGGCTCAAAACCAGAACCGGCTCGAATGGGCAAAATGGCCTACAGCCACATAATGTAGCCCACGGCCACTGAGAGATGGTCTACGGGACCTCTCCCTTCCCTCAGGAAAAGAAACAGAGAAAACCGAGTCCGGTTCGCAAACCGAGGCAAGGCATGAAGAGGGTTAAGTCCGGAGGCAGGCTCACGGCCGCGACTCGAGACTTCGAACGAGCACAATACGCAACATCACCGAGCACTCAATCGTGACGCTCGAAGTCTTAAGGTTGGTCAAAAATGGGGTGTCTACAGTTGCCCCTCTTTGACAGAAGTCGGAAGTCACAAGTGACGGGAGTGAATGTCAAAGCCCAGAGACGACCCATTTTTGACAAGGCCGAAGACTTAGACAATCATACAAGATGGACGGAGATATGCCCGCAGGCGTGCCCGCAGGCAAAGGGGGCAAAATGCAAAGCGATATGCACGGAGCCAGATGTAACTTAATGATCATGCAAATGCAGCAAGCTGTAATGAAGCAAGTATTCGCAAATAGATGCAACAATTTTAAGCAAGAATGCAAAGCAGCAACTCTATTTCATGCAGTTAGGAATGCGGAGAATTATTTAATTCTTGTCGCGTCTCACATGGAAAAGATACGATACCTGTGCGATTCGTCTGGTCGCACCAGTCTCAAATGAACCGTACATACAATATCATGCCTGCAAAAGAGAGAAATTCAACAATCACAATATGCTAACAACATATATTCAATGTGATTCCGAAAGTTTGACACGTGTAATGCCGGCGAGTGAATGCATCGCAATGCGAGAAAGGAACGTGCGTGACAACGCATGCTCAAGCACAGAGGTATGGCAATATCAAGAAATGTGCATAATAATGCAAGTATGCTCATGAGAATGCAAGTTATGTGCATGATAGTGCAAAACGAGCATAAATCAAGGTGCCCGTTTGTTACGAAATAACGAGCAAGGAAACACGCGTTTCGGCGAAGGTGATTCGATCGCGGCCTCCGGTTCACTTTCCGGAAAGGTTACAACACATTCAAAAAGGATACATTTTGATTTCGATGAATAATGATGAGACACATGTCAGAACTTGAAGCTGAAGTTTCGGCGGAGCAATTTCGCGACAGAAAGTGTACTTTTCTTGAACTTTTTCAGGTCTCGGGAACTCCAATCTTCCTCAAAATTTGCAGAGAGCTAGTTGAGCATGTGGGGGATACCACCGGCCAGTTATTTTCCCAAGGGGAGGCCACCGGCCACTTTTCAAAAAGAGAATGGCCGGCCAGCTAGAAAAGGTGGCCGGCCGGCCACCTGCCCAAAACTGCTGGCAATTTGGTCTTTTCACCTTCTTTTCTTTATATTCTCTCACCCAAACACTTTGAGCTCATAACCTCAGCCATGAAATCTTCTCCTCTTGCTTCCCAAACCATTTTCTCCCTCAGATCTGAGCTCTATACGCGTTTTCCAACGCCCTACGCAAGTTGTTTTCGCGAAAACATTCAGTTTCAAGCACTTTGAACTGATTGAAATTTGATTTCGGTGCTTCTTTTCTCATTTTCACCACTTGAGGTAAGTTTGTCTCAATATTTGGAAGATTTTCTTGGGGGTTGACTTTTGTTGACTTTTTCCAATTTTGGCTCATTTTTGCTCATTTTTGCTCCTTTTGCAGATTTTCTGAAATGGCGGGTAATTTTCCTCATGGTGGAGGCCCTCCGAGTGCCGGGGATGATTTTGATGTCATGACTCTGCCTCCAAGGGTCCGACCTTTTATTCCCGAGAGGTACGCCCCACCGGCACATGTTCTTCCGCGGGCCGTTTTTCGTCACTTCACTGACTTTAGTGATCGAGCACCCGGAGATCTACTTCTGCGAGAGCCAGAGCATCACCTCTTCTACGAGGCACGAGAGGTATTTTACTTCATTTTCTGCATTTTTCGTGCATTTCGTGTCTTTGCCATGCTTGAACACACAGTTTAGCCTATGACATAGTACTTTGTTTGCATCCTGAACATGTGGCTTAAACACTTGAATTTCTGAACACTCGGCTCATTAGTTGATTGTGAACGCACGACACACATTAGTTAAGAATTGAACACACGGCTCAAACACTGATTTGTCGAACACACAGCCCGAATTTGAAGGTGAACACACAGTACACACTGACTAAGAGTAGAACACGCAGCCCTAACTCAGATTTTCTGAACACACAGCTCGGATTGATGGTGAACACACGGCACACACTGATTGGGATTTGAACACACAGCCCAAACATTAATTCTCTGAACACACAGGCCAAATTGATGGTGAACACACAGCCCACACTGATTTAGAGTAGAACACGTAGCCCAAACTTTGATTTTCTGAACACACAGCTCAAATTGATGGTGAACACATGGCACACACTGATTTAGAGTAGAACACGCAGCCCTAACTCAGATTTTCTGAACACACAGCCCAAATTGAAGGTGAACACGCAGCATACACTGATTGGGATTTGAACACACAGCCCAAACATTAATTCTCTGAACACACAGCCCAAATTGATGGTGAACACACAGCCCACACTGATGTAGAACACACAGCCCTAACTCAGATTTTCTGAACACACAGTCCGAATTGAAGGTGAACACGCAGCACACACTGATTGGGATTTGAACACACAGCCCAAACATTAATTCTCTGAACACACAGCCCAAATTGATGGTGAACACACAGCCCACATTGAAGGTGAACACGCAGCACACACTGATTGAGAATAGAACACGCGGCCCTACTTTACTTCGCACACAGCTTATTTATTTCATTTGCACACAGCTCATTTATTTCATTTGCACATAGCTCATTTATTTCATTTGCACACAGCTCATTTATTTCATTTGCAGGTTGGTTCTAGCACTGTGCGAGGATATGGCTCCACCACTGCTAGAGAGTGGTATGCTGACCTCCCGGAGGCCGTCTGGGATTTAGTTGATTTGGCAGGGTTCGGGGCCTTCTGCATGGGGTTATCGCATTGTCCAGCCAGGAGGACACTGTTGGCAGCTTTGGTGGAGAGATGGTGGGACACCACCAACTCCTTTCACTTTTCCGCCACTGGGGATTTGACTATAACCCCACTGGATTTTGCTGTACTGACCGGTCTGGACATAGGAGGTTGGCCCATTCCTTACGGCGAGGATATGGGCGAATGGGAGGCCGCTTGGATACATCTGCTGGGGGCCCGCCCACCTGTGGATAGAGCTTCAGGGAGAGTCCGATACACCTGGTTCTCTTCCCATTTTCGGAGGGAGGGGATGGAGCCCGGGACTCCTGAGGAGACAGAGCAGTATGCTCGTGGTTTTCTTATGTTCCTCTTCGGGACTACTCTGTTCGCCGATAGAGGGAACACGGTTGGGCTATATCTGCTGAGCGCTCTGGTGGACCTGTCACAGGTTGGACGGTACGACTGGGGTGGCGCCGGCCTGGCTACCCTTTACTGCTACATGAGCGCGACCTTCCGCGGGCAGGGAGACTTACTTGGTGGTTATTGGAGAGCCTGGGAGGTACTTTCTTTCCTCTTGATTTACATTTCTACTCCTCATTACTTGTACATTGCACACACAACGCACCTTACACTCTGTATTTTGCCCTCAGCACTTTGTATTTACATTCTCAGACCGCTTTCTTGCTTATGGGTCTACGATATTTCCGACGTTAGCCCCAGAGTTGGTGGTGGCAGGCCCTCATGACCCCATACTCACCGGGTATTCGGCCAAGACGGCGAGACCCCGAGAGACTCTCTTTTATCTACGACAGTATTTTGACACTGTGCGGGCGACGGAGGTATTTCAGAACTCTCAGTCCCTTCCGTTTTCATCTTTGATTTGCCCCGTATATTCCCGATTTCTGATTGGTTTATGCACTGGTTATCTGCAGATTACATGGCAGCCTTGGGCACCCTTGGGTGATGGTCTCCGATTTCAAAGATGTCTTGGGAGGATCGGGCACCTCCCAGTACAGGATCCTGCTTGAAGGACCAGTTGGTAGAGCATGGTTTCTGGGGGAACGGTTTTTGCGTCAGGTATGGGGGTATACTTCAGATCCTCCGCAGACCTCCACCAAGATGCGATCAGATAGGCTCTCTACCTGTGATGTCGTTAGTGCTATGTCAATCGATGCTTTGCTACATCTCGAGGAGGGGGACTATGCCACTTATCGCCACGTGTATCTGATGCCTCCTTGACGGAGTGCGATCTTCATCGAGGCTCGCCGATGTACCATCTTCGAGTCGCTCGTACAGATATCCCTTCCTCCAGCAGGGCTGGTACATCCAGAGGTGGGCGCGGATTCATTCCCCCGATTCCTCCGACTCTTCATCATCCTGGGTGGCTAGACATGTCGACCAAGTTGACGAGTTGGCGATTTGGGGTTCCTTACTAGGTCTCGCTGGAGCCTCCCCTTCCTGACCATAGATATGTCAGAGACCCTGATTCACCACCGGTATGTTTTACAGCTTTGATTTATCAGTCAGATACTTGGACATTCATTCCTTTACTGATAGTTTTGCATTTGTATCTATAGCCTCCAGTTGAGTACGTGGATGAGATGCTTGGAATGCTGGCCACATTTGAGGGCATGATCTCATGGAGGAGGCACACCGCCATTATGGGTGTGCAGTGCATCTTATCTTTCCTCGTGATTTATCATATTTCTTGATGACACGCTAGTTTTGAACATTCTACTGCATTGATAGGCTGTTTGTGTAGAACATATCTGACACACACCCCATTCACATACTGTACTTGCATCTGATTTCCATATTTGAATGGATGTATTGAACTCTTCACTTTCAGATGCCTCCTGTATGCTCATGCTGGGCCACCCGGGCCTTCTCAGGGAGGTTGATCGTCTGGATCTTTTCGAGGTGTTGGGCCATCTGGGCCCTTTCGAGGAGCTGGGCCATCCAGGCCTTTTCAGGGAGCTGGGCCATCCAGGCCTTTCCGAGGAGCTCGAGGAGGGTCCTCTCGCAGGTGCAGGGCACATGTTATAGAGGCGGAGCCCGATGAGGAGGAGGAGGAGGAGGTTGCAGACCGTCAATCAGAGACATCTGCTGAGGAGGGGGACTTCGGTCTTGGTTCCGGGAGTGGGGGCGAGGCCGAGGGGGATCCTGAGGATGACAGCTCCGACCCGGATGATGATGGTGGTGCAGAAGTTGTCCCGCAGAAGAGGATGAGGAGGGCCTCTCATTCCCGCTCCCGAGGGCATTGATGCTGCTATTTTCTGTTTTATTTTCCTTTTTGCTAGTAGTTTGTAGCACTTTGCATATTGTTAGGCAGTTTTATTTTCTGTAAAACTTGTACCTTTGTTTGTTGTAAAACATGATGGAATGAAACAGCTTTTGAAAAGGTGTTTGTATTTTAAACTTTTAGCATCGTATTGCATCGCATTATTTTGCACGAAAATGAAATTGAATGGAAATGTGCCTTGTGTATTTACCGGGTCAAGTAATGAACTGACGCAACAAATCAAACAACTCGACTCACTAAGAAATAACAGAATCTTAGCAAGCAAGTTTACAACTTGATAAGCAAAATACAACAATGTTAACGAATCGATAAATAAGACTTCACAAAATTGCATAAACAAAGAGTAACAACTCAAAACACAAAATACGACAGCTCGACAAAACTTACAACTTGATAAACAAAACGACAACTCGATAAGCAAAGCAACAACTCGATAAGCAAAACTACAACTCGATAAGCAAAGCGTACTTCAGACGATCTGGGTGATGGAACGCATCCGAAACTGAGAGAAATGGAGGCCTTTGACATTCCCGATGCATCGAAATGCCTCGAACTTCCTTCCGGAGGGCAAAACAGGACCAATGGCACACATTGGAGCATGGCCGGCCAGCTTTTTGCATGTTGAAGAGCCATAGGTTGCCGGCCGGCCAGTTTTTGAGTCAAAGGTGGCCGGCCTGCTGGAATAGGTGGCTTGCCGGCCACTTTTCCTGCAACCTACAGAATTCTGACACTTGTCCTTCGAATAGTGTTTCGCCCCCTATAAAAACTCCAACTTTGGAACTTATTCATTTCATCACTGTTTTGCACAAAAATGGAGGCATTTCTCGTAGAAAATCTCACATCTTGGATCTCTTCTTTAGATGGCTCGGAAAAGGTGAACTTCCGGGGTTTCAGCTTGAATGCATTATTCACGCTGGGCCGGACTCCACTGCACCTTCCTTTCCTCCATGCCGCGGTGAGGTTTTGGAACCCAGTGGTGCACGTCTTTAGCTTCGGAGGGCAAGAGGTATGTCCTACTTTTGAAGATTTTCAAGTCTTGATGGAGTCTGAACGTTTAGAAGAGATCTTGCCTCAGTCTCGTTTTGGCCACGCCCAAGCCTTAGGGCGGATGTGTGGACTCACCGCGTATGACGCTCGATCTCTGACCTCTAATGGGGAGCTAGATATCTTTGGTTTAGTTAATCGTTTTTCCGGTGTCGGCGACCGCAGTGACCATTATTGGCAAGGTTTCCGACAACACACCCTCTGCTTGTGCATGCTATCTCATTTTCTGTTTGTCTTGGGCTCCGGAGGAGCTAGCATCCGTTTGATTGAAGTCGCTCAAGGCTTGAAGGAAGGAAAGAGCTGTATTGCTATGGCATTGGCCGAAACACTGATGGGCTTGGATGCTTTCTACTGCCGGGAGACAACCAGATTTGCAGGGAGTCCACTACTGCTGCAGGTAATGTTTCCCACCCAAGCTCACATATGTATTTGCTCACGTCGCTCGGCCCTCAGGCTCCATTTTTCTCACAGAACCCTCATCTTACTTTTCTCTTATCGCACATCTCTCTATTCTTTATTCTCTTATTTTTATCCCTCCCCAGATATGGTTGATGGATAAATTGCAAGTTGTGGAATCTTGCCCTGCTTACTCAGCCCGCGGCTATTTCTTTCGACAACACCTAGTCGACACCCTTGATGAGGGATGGTGGTTTGAATGGATGTGCAATTTGTCTGCTGATCGCATTGCTTGGTGCTGTCTTTGGCTTAACCTTCCAGCGATGATCTATAGCATGTTCCAGGATACTGGGATCCGGTTGATCGGCTTGACTCACTGCGTATTCTATTTCCCATTCCGTATTCTGCGCCAGTTCGGCCATGATCAGACTTGCCCTCAGGAGGGGATTGAGTACCCGGTCGCTTTCCCGGTCTGAGGTGCACACCTTGCCCGACATACTACGGCCTGGAGGACTAGAGAGCTCCTGCCCTCCGCCCCTGTTTTCAGTTGCACTTTATCTGACAAGTGCTGGAATTGGCTCAATGAGGAGGCATAGATTGGGCCTAGGTTGGCATCAGAGGCTTCAACCAGCTCTGGAAGGGGGCGCAGGGACACCTGACTTGACTATGCCCCGGATTTATTGCTTTACTAGTACTTTCAAGTTTTCATTATGAGTGTAATAACAAGCAACTTCAATTGTATGCAAGAGCAAGAGAACTCTATTTTGAAATCAATGAAATTGAAGGTTGTGGTACTGAAAATTTTCCACTTTGGTCCAAAAATGGTCTCAGTTGTGAAAAGATTAATTTGAACAAAGTCAACTTTTATTAAAACTTTTCAAAACTATTTTCGATATGGATTAGAACTGGACACGCCTGAGATCTGTCACTGAGATGCACAACCCCTGATCCTAGCAACTGGAAAGTTGCCCCTAGTCTGAATAGTGCCTCAGCAATTCATGGCAACGGAAAGTTGCCCCTAGTCTAAATAACACTACCGGAGATCACGATAAATGCTGATGAGTAGAGATGACTGAGATGATCAAATGGACAAAGTTGATCGGGGAAAAGATTGTGGCTGAACTTCAAGATGAAGCTGCCTACGTATCCCAAAGATCGGAATCAAGCCTTACGTAGTTCAGGCTTAGGTTCGCTCGGGTATTTTCACTCTCCTTTTGCGCTCTAACTTTTGCCAAGGCCGCCTTTTGTGGGTTTTCAACCTTGCGAGCTCAGTTTTTATAATTTCAAATTTTCCATGCTCTGAGTTTTGCCTAGGTCGCCCTTTCGGGTTTTCGGCCTAGCGAGCCTCTTAGGGGTAGTATTTCTTCAACTTGTCCATATTGATCGGTTGGGAAAACTCTAAGCCATCTAGATCCATCAGAACCACAGCTCCACCTGACCAGATTGACTTGATGATGTAAGGACCAGTCCAATTGGGTCTGAACTTGCCCCTTGGGTCGTGGATGGGAGCTCGGTTGTCTTTGAGCACCAAATCTCCTTCCTTTAAATTTCTGGACTTAACCTTCTTGTTGAAAGCCTGGGTAATTCTGCGTTGATAACCTTGGACGTGGTACAATGCTTTCATCCTTCTTTCATCGAAGAGCATGAGTTCCTCAAATCTGCTCTGTTGCCAATCCGCTTCGGCTATCTGACACTCAGCCAATACTCGTAATGACGGGACCTCAATCTCAATAGGCAGAAGGGCCTCCATCCCATAAACCAATGAGTACAGAGTCGCCCCAGTAGAAGTTCTGATTGAAGTCCGGTAGCCCCACAGAGCGAACGACAGCTTATCTGGCTAGTCCCGGTAGGTTTCCACCATCTTCTGTAGTATGCGCTTGATATTCTTGTTGGCGGCCTCAACTGCTCCATTGGTTTGCGGCCGATAGGTAGACGATTTATGAAAAGTCACATTGTATTTCTCCAACAAATCAATCACCTCATTTTTGAAGTGGGAACAATTGTCTGAAATTATTTCGTTTGGGACCCCGTAGCGACAGATGATGTTGTTTCTGATAAATTTTGCAATGTGCAAAGCCTTCAACACCGCATAAGATTGGGCCTCAACCCACTTTATGAAATAATCTATCGCTACCAAGATGAACTCATGCCCATTCGACCCTTCGGGCGAACGGCCGACATTACATCAATTCCCAGACAAAATGGCCATGGCGGTCATGTTGTACAGCCTTTTGACGGCGGAATGTTCATGCGATTTGCATAATCGACATTTGTGACATCGCCGACGAAACCAATACAATCCTCCTCCATGGTGGACCAAGAATAATCCGTCTCGAGGATCTTCCGTACAACATTACCCCATTCATGTGCGCACCACATTCTCCCCGTGGATGGCTTCCATCGACGCTTTGACTCTTCGCATCAACGCACAATTTATGCATTCAGATGATCCCGCTTATACAGCTTTACACCAGATGATGAACTGAATCGCCATTCTCCCGATTGCCCTTTTGTCTTTGGCATTTACCTGGCGGGTATGCTTTTTCTCCAGAAATTCCAGATGTCGTAATACCAGGTGTTCGTATTAACTTCATCTATGGCTACAATCGACTTATAGGCAGTGCAAATTTCGTCAATGATGACCGGACGATTCGACTCCACACGGATGTCTATCATAGAAGATAGAGTTGCTAAAGAATCATGAACTCCGTTGTTCTCTCTTAGTAGATGAATAAAACTTAGCTTCTCAAACCGAGGAATCAAGAAATCCAAGGTCCGTGATACATCATCATCTTTTCCTCTTTCACTTTCCGCCTCCTTTAGCTTGAGACACAACAAGGTTCGAGTCCCCAATGACGCCCAACCGCCTTGCCCCTAGTTCCAAGGTTGCTTTAGACCAAATGATGCACGCCTCATATTCTGCTTCATTGTTCGAAACTTTGAATCAGAGTTTGAAGGCGAGGGGGATACGGGAATTGACGGGTGCTATCAGCAATACTCCTATCCCATACCCATGTTGATTTGATGTCTCCAAAGTACATCATCCAAGTTTCATCGTTGATATGCGTAATTGATTCATCCGGAACAGTACTCAATCGCTTCATCCTCAACCGGTGGTCGGCGAGAACTCGCCAACGCTTCTTCCTTTCATCGACTTATGGTCACGTACGTGAGATCAAATTCGGAGAGCAACAGCAACCAACGAGCTAGCATACCTGTAAGTGCTGGTTTCTCGAAAAGATATTTGATGGGATCAAGTTGTGAAACCAACATTACAGAGTGAGCTAACAGGTAGTGCCGCAGCTTCCTGGTAGCCCATACCAAAGCTAAGCAAGCCTTTTCCAGTGGGGTGTAGCGGATTTCCTACTCCAGCATCTTCTTGCTGAGATAGTAGATGGCTCTCTCCACCTTGTCTTCTGATTCTTGTGCAAGCATGCAGCCCATTGTAGTTTCAGTTACTGACAGATACAAAATCAACGGTTTCCCTGGTTCTGGGGGTGATAAAACGGGCGGGTTCTGTAGATATTCTTTAATCTGTTCAAATGCAGCTTGGCATCGGCCGTCCCATTGGAACTTCTTTCCTTTCTTTAGGAGACCAAAAAGTGGTTCACAAGTCAAGGTTAATTTTGAAATAAACCATCTTATGAATTGCACTTTACCCAGAAAGCCTCGCACCTCCTTTTCAGTCCTTGGTGGTGGCATTTCTAAGATGGCCTTGATTTTGAAAGGGTCGACCTCGATGCCCCTTTGTGTGATCAGAAACCCCAGCATTTTTCCCACTGTAACACCAAATGTACATTTTTGAGGGTTCAGCCGCAACCGGAATTCTCTGATCCTTTGGAAAAACTTATGCAAGGCGGTGTAGTGGCCCTCTCTTTATTTGGACTTGACAATCATGTCGTCCACATACACCTCAACCTCTTTGTGGATCATATCATGTAGTATTGTGGTCGCGGCCCGTTGATAAGTAGCCCCAACGTTCTTCAACCCAAACGGCATTACCCTGTAGCAGTATGTCCCCCACGGGGTGGTGAATGCAGTCTTTTCCCGGTCTTCGGGTGCCATCACTATCTGGTTATAACCTGAGAAGCCATCCATAAATGAGAGCAAAGCATGCCCTGCTGTGAAATCTACCAACTCATCGATGTGCGGTAAGGAGAAGTCGCCCTGACTAGCTCGCTCAAATCCTCAAGTCTACACACGCCGGATCCCGCCATCCTTCTTCTAAGATCGAAACAATGTTGGCCAACCAAGTCGGATATTCAGATACCGCAGAAGCCCGCCGATTTGCTTGGTGACCTCTTCCTTAATCTTGAGAGCCCAACCGGCGGATCCTTCCGAAGTTTCTACTTGATGTCGGGCCTCGGGTCAAGGGGATCCGATGTCAGACAATTTCAGATCGATTCCTGCATGTCTTCGTGAGGACCACGCGAAAACATCTTTGAAATCTTTTAATAAAGCGACTAAGCGCCGTTCCTTTGAAGACAACGTGGACCCGATCCGACCACCGTGGGTCCTCCTCGACTAATGTTCACAGTAATGATTTCATCCATTAATGGTTTAACAAATCTCTCTTGCTCTTGCTCAATTAAATGTTGTAAAACCGGAGAAACTTCGTCCTCGTCGTTTTCATCAAAGTTTTGAAAGTCTGAATTAATGCAATAAATCAAGGGCACAGAAAAGTATTCGAAAACCACATTCACCTCATTCTCATTAAGTTCACCCAAATCGTCCGATTCATTTACAACAGACTCAAATGAAAAGGAAAAAGACGACCTAGACAGGACTGTGGTATCCGGGTTAACATCCCCAGGAGTACCAGACTCAGACTCGCCGAGCTGAATCGATTCCGACTCACAAGACTCGGTCGAATCAGATTCCGCCCCACTACCTGACCCGGTGCTGCTGGACAAAAATCCCTCCTCGTATTGCCACATGAGAGAGGGTGCGATAGATGCATCCAAGATAGCTGCTGGTTGGCTCGCAATGCTTTCATCCCCAATCATGGAAACCGCGGGTTATCCCCAAGCACTTATGGTCGATCGGAGGATCGTAGTAGACATGCCATCAGAGACACGCCTGGGCTTCATTCTAGCTCGACTTTCGTTGTTGCGGTTCAGAGTCCAATCAAAGAGTTCAACTCGCAAATCGCTTTTGAAGAAAAATAGATTTTTTGAAAAGTAGTGCCAAACATGGACTGCTTTGCGGACATGAGTCGCCACCTAAATATTTTTTTAAATGGAAAATTTAGGAAATCTCGACTCGGTCAAGGCCACGTGTCCTTCATCACCAAAGTAGTCTTGGCTCGGGAGCTTGGGTACGATCGGGGAAGGTCAGCTATGAGCACCCCCTTTCGCCCGGTCCGAAGACCGGCCTCTACTAACCGTGATATCCGTTTTTGAAAATGTTATGTGTTCTTATTCCAACTATTAACCTAGAATTACTATGTTATACGCGCAGCAAACAAGTATAGACTAGATTGCCTAATTTGGAAATAAACATTGCATATCCGTTTGTTTTGAAAATGCTTTGGAATTTGCTACTCGCAAGTAGGCTAAAACGCGGATTTCAATGAGTTTTCCCAACTCAAGCAATCCAACCTCCACCCACAGGCATTCAAACAGTTTATCACATATAAGCACTTAGCTGCATGGTAAGCATACTGTTATGTTAACATCCACACGCATGCGATATGCTAAAGCATAAATACTTACATCGTACTCCGTGCCAAAACAAGAAACTAGTTAGCAAACATGCATGACCTAGTTCATGTTAGAGTGACTAATGCATCGCATGCAAGGATGCAATTTAGAGTAGGCTCGGCTAACCCTAAAGATGGCATGTGAAATGCACTTCATTCGATGCACGTATTCAAGTTGGAAATTGAAGATACAATGCGGTTTGCATGATGTACCGAGCCCAGTGCATGTTTAGACAAATGCATGGATGCACGCATGCATTGCATAAGGTATGCTAAAATAAACGTGCCCTAATACTAACCGTTAAAAGCAGGTAAGTAAAAGGGAAGAAAGAAGTGGGGGTTGGAAGACATGCACACACCCACGCACACTTATTATAGATTTGCCCTTGCTCGGAGGGACCAAAAGAATAATACAAATAATTAACTACGCAAGCTAATTAAATATTACAAATTAATTAAATTAACAAATTAATTAATCTAAGGAAAAACAGTAAACCGCCTCGGGGTGAGGGCTTAATGCACCCGCCGATTCCGCTTTAATTAATCGCCATGCCTAGCTTGCCTCTGTTTTCCCTGCTTTGCTCCTCTGAAAACTGCCAAAGTCTCAGAACTACTTCCTTGGATACTGGGAATCACCACCGGCTAAATAGAATAGCCACCGGCTGCTATATGTGGCCATCGGCACATAATTCATCCATCGGCTGATTATTGACTGCCGGTCGGCACTAAACATTGCCGGCCGACAATGAATTCCTGCAGAACCTGCAAGTCACAGCAGCAGAGGGCAAAACTTGCATAGCAGTTCAATTCAAACAATGTATGCACCAAACACATTCCTTGTCATGTTTGTGACTCAAAGGAGGATGTGCCTCGATTCTCGGGCCACCAATCACACATTTTCATGCATGATGGTCCAAAGAACCAAGTTGTGCACTTTCATGTCAAATGAAATGCAAACCAAACAAACAAAACAAGGCCCAATTCCTATCACCAAGTCAAGGAACAAGGCATGTATGCAAGGTGCAATGCAACCTAAGCATGTTAGCTAATATGCAACATGATCATGGCAAGACACTTATGTAAGCATGCAAGCAAATATGAAGCAATGCAAACCAAGCAAATGATGGTTTTAAACATGATCTAGGCAACTCTAAATAGGCCTAAAATCAGTGGCCAAAATGCCCCAAAAATGAAAGGCAACACACACACACACATGCATATGTTGAGACTTAACACTTAGGCACTAAGTAAGCAACCCTCAAGCACACTCGAAAGGGGATATCATGGACACTTAGCATGCATCATAAGCTTTAAAAATCATGTTATGGAAGGTTCCAAACCAACTAAGTAAACCGAGTAAAGCATGCTAAAAGGCCCAAGCACTCAAGGCTCACCAAAGAGGTAATGGACTACACTTAACACAACCATGCATGGCATACATTAGGCGACCAAAACAGAGTTTTAACACATAAAACTAAGTCCAAAAGACCACTTAAATGGCACCTAAGTGACTTCAAATTCAAAGGCATGCACAATGGCCAAAACAAAGGGCATACAACACATGCTTTCAAAGCAATAAAGGGGCGACTTAGGCAAGCATGCGAGCATGCCAAAGGGATTGAAATTACATGTTAGGTGGTTCCAAACCACCGAAATGATGCAAGGAACACAAGCTACACATTCACATACTTGAGGCGTACAAGCCCGGCAAGCCACAAATGCAAAGGAGCTATACTAAACATGCCAAAATCAATCCAAACAACCATGGACAGACCTAAAGCATGGCAAAATAAGCACGAAATATTCATAAGTCTAAGCCTAAATCATGCTCAAATAAAGGCTAACAACCTAAGACATGTTAAAGGCATTACAAGGCATTACATGGCAACTATGCTAAGCATGCATAAGGGACCAAAACCAACTTAAAATCATGTTATATCATAGTATAATAAGCATGAAAAACAGTCATGGCATGCTCAACACACACTTGAACATAGGCTTCCTCAAGAGGCCAAAACTTGTCCTTTTTAAGGACAACAAGGAGACGGGGTGACCCTCTCCTTCTTGGGACTTCAAGGCATCATCTTCACCACTGAAATCCCTCAAGATTTCAGTGGTGAAGAGACCCCAACACCAAAATCCCGGAGCTCACCAAAATAGCACAAAAATGAGGCCTTTCAAGGCCTAAGAGGGGCCAAACTTCCCCAAAGCACAAAACACCCTTAATAAACTATCAAGAGGACTAAAAAAAAGAACTTTTTTGTATTAAACACTAAGCTTAAAAACAGCTTTAAAACAGGTAAAAATAGGATGCAAAAATGGGGAATAAAAGGCTAGTTTTGTTACCCTTGTAGACCTCTTCACAAATGTTGATGTTGTTGCTTCCTTGAGCTCCAAACCAGTCAAGAATAGCAAGAATAACCTCTTGGGACCTCAGTAGCCAAGTGAAGGTGAAATACTATATGCTTGTGTGCAATAATGAGACACAAACACACACAAGGGCAAGAAAAGAAGAGATATAGATATAGGTTAGATACACCAAAGCAAACCCTAAAAACCAGAGCTCTTCCTTCTTCTCTCCAATTTTTCTAACCCTAAAGCAAGGGAGAGAAGGCCTCCTCTTATAGAGGAGGCAATCTTGTAAGCTTAGTCACTAAGCAAAACAAGAGAGGCATCCCTCCATACACGTGTATGGAGGAGAAGCCAATGCCATACAGCTGCCTCAAAATATCTAAAAAGAACAAGAATGCCAAGCAAAGAATGTCATTTTGACAAAATTTAGTGCCTACCGGTAATATATATTGCCGATGGCAAGAAAAACCAGGTGGCCTCCAATTTAGTGCCGGTGGTGTGTGGGGATGCCTCAAAAGGCATTCCCTGCCCCTCCAAGGAAAAACACAAGTGTTTGGTGCAAAACCAGACACAAAACAAATGAGTTCGAAAATCTCGAGGCAAGGCGCCAGAGTCGAGAACTCCGAACTCCAAACGAACACGAACATGGATAATCACCAAGTGTTCAAATGGTGACGCCCAAGTCTTGAGGACGGTAAAAAATGGGGTGTCTCTACTACCCCATTTCAAATTTCTGGCCCTCAGATCCATCGCTTTACAATCGTTTCACCACCGATGGGTCTGTCGCTTTGTGGCAACGCTATCCCCGGATAGTTGGTGTCGAAGAAGATCTCGGCTCGCACGCTTCTTCTCCGCGTTTATCCACGGCTCTGGGAAGCCGCAAAATGGAAAGTCCTCCCCCTTCCGGACAAAGCGTCCGTTCAGGGTACCCTGAATGGGCTTATGCATTAATTCAAAAGGCTTCCCAGCTTGCTTTGCTCTGGCTCTTCTGGCCATTTCTTTTCCCTTCCTCACCCAGTCCTCTTTGGTGGGCAGATAACCCAAGCCAAAGGTATGAGGGTTGTGTGGCACTTCGGCCAATGCTGCAACGCCTTTTCGGCCGCTTCTTCCTAATCCCATCTCGGGGATGTGTTGTAGCTTGTTCATGAGGTAGACGGATTGAGCACTGACGTACACACCTTCATTCACAGCCATAATGTTCTGCACCACCCGGGCCTCAGCCAAGGTGAACCCCGATAAGAACACATCCTCCGTGCCATGCTCGATCTCTAGAATCGGGCGAGACACTTCCGGTGGATGGATGGATGAATTTCAAGACAATAGCCACCCCTTCCCGTGAGGGTACTTCAAAGATTTGATGTAAAGTGGAAGAGATCGCTTACTTGGTGCAACCACGGTCGCCCCAGGAGTAAGTTGAAGGTTGCGGGAATGTCCAAGACATGAAATTCGATGTTGTGTTGTCCTGGACCAACCTGGGTCTGAATCTTGACAGTCCCCATAACTTCTCTGCTAGTATTATCATATGCTCTGATCACCTGAGTTGTCGGGATGAAGTCCGCGGGCTTCAACCCGATTGCATACACTGTTCTGGCTGGGCAGACATTGATGGCGGACCCGGTATCAACAAGTACCACCGGTATCCGCTTGTCTCTACATTCCACGGAAACATAGAGGGGTTTGTTATGATTTGTGCCCTCAGGTGGTAGTTCTTTGTCCTAAAGGTTAATGCTGGAACCTCCTCCTGAAAAACCAAACCAACCACCGCTTCCGTATAGTATCTATAGAGAGTTTGGCCTTGTCCATAGCGTATAAGACAAACTGTCTGGTACTCATGACGCCATAAGCAAATTCCCAGATGGAGATGTCCGCTTGTATCTTCTTCAATTGCTTGAGCACGCCTTCTTCTTCAACTGCTTTCTCCTTCGCTTTCTCGGCTTCTTTGTCTTTCCTAGACGCCAGATTGGTCTAAGTGTCGGGCTTGAAATATCGCCCACTTCTTGTCATATGAGCAATCTCGTCAATATACTGTATCGTCCGGTTGGTTACTCTCAATCCTCATCTATGTGGGCAAGACATAAGTCATCGCCTTCCCACTACATTCCCCCCAAAAATGACAGAGACGGAACCGTCCCGGCCCCAGATGATCGCATTTCAGAAGACCTCTAGTCCTCGTGCCCACAAGATTTTCTATTCCCATGCACACAAAGACTCTCGACCCCACATGGGCCTTAGCTTTTTCGATTCTCTAATCCTCAAATCTTTGTTGTTCCAATCACACAAGATACTGGTTCAATATTCTCGATTTACAATCCCCAAATTTTGAGCGAAGTTCTTAGTGCCTCTCCTCGTGAAGCAGTATTTCCGACTCTTCCGGCCACCACTGATACTCTTGCCCCTACTGGGCCCTATTCTGGTTGAAATTCTACGATGTCTGGTTGATCATCTAACCATCCGGTAACTTCTGCCGACTCCTCATAGTCGAACTAGTTGATTGTAGCATCCCCTGATTCTTGGTCACTGAAGAATTGGAGGTTGGCAAAGTCCTCTCCCACAGCTGTTAGATCATCTGTTCCCCGTTCAAATCTATTCCCCTAAATCACACATAACTCTGCTTTTTCTGGCAGCCCTATACTCAACTCGCATCGCCCATCGACCGGATGTATTCACTTTCGGATCATAGGCTCCTTCAAAGAAGATTCCTGCACTGCTCAATCTCAGACTCAACAACTCCCTTTTCCTTTGAAATCTGCCCTGTCCCATCTTCGGTGGTCACCACCACTGGCTTAGATTGGGTTGTGGAGATGTCCATCATGTACAAGTCAGTGCAGACAGGAAGGATCACCTCCGGTTTAGGTAGGTGGGATGGGGTGATATAGATACTAAGATCGTAAGACACGACCTCAGTTTGGATGAAGTTGATTCTGTTGGGAGGAGGGGCTTGGTTATGTGGTGGGAGAGGATTTGTCATGACGTTGGGTTTTTCAGGAGGCGCAATCACCTGCTTGTCAATAAGATCCTGAATCTCATGACGCAATCTGTAACAACGGTCGGTGTCATGACCATGCTGTTGGTGATACGCGCAGTATTTTGTCGGGTCATGAGAGGGAGGGAGTGGATTTGGCAGCGCCCTCGGTTCTAGGGGCGTCAAATGCTTTTTCCTGATTAATACCCCCAGAGCCTTGGACAGGGGCATATAGAGTGGTGTAAAGGTTCTTTGGCCTCTGGGCTGATATTTGGCGTTTTGGGTGTTACTTCTAGATGCGCCAGAGAAAGGCGTGGCTGTCGTGGGTCTTGGGGGAGGGGGAGTGGTGGTGACCATGATCACCTCTGAAGCTCCTGCAGTTGCAGCGCCACTCGGGCCTGCGTTATTGTTATGGTTGAAAGTTCTTCTGGGTTGCTCCTTATCCTGGTCGATCAGACCTTGTTTTATGGCATCCTCAATTTGTACCCCCATCTCGTGTAAATCTGAGAAGGTAGGAAGGGAAGTACGATCATTTTCTGCATCAATTTCGGTTGGAGATTGCGCACAATCATCCTGATTTGATCTTTGTCTGTAGGCCTCAAGGTCATCATCGATGCCTTTGCCCTCCATCAAGTTACGAAGTCTGAGAAAGTCTCCTTGGGTTCCTGCCTCGTTGTTTCGAGATCACGGGTTGTAATGTCGATCTGTGTATTGTACGAGTATTGTGCAACAAAGGCCTCAGCCATTTCATCCCAGCTTCTCTTTACCTCATCTTCTAACTTCGCGTACCAAATGGCGGCCACACCCGACAAAGTTCGGCCAAATAGAGAAAGCTTTTGTGGTCGGGTCAGGCCCATTGGCCGCAGAATGTCCGAGAATAGCCGAAGATGGACCATAGGGTCCCCGGACCCATCGAAGCGGTCAATTTGTGGCATCTTGAACCTATCTGGTAATGTTACAGCTACATCGGTGTACCCATCTTCGATGTCTGGAATGGCTTTCACCCCTAGTGACTTCTTGAAAAGCTTCTCCAGCTTACTCAATTTTAGAGCTGTATGGTCGATTTCGAACTCAAAGGGAGAGTCCGGGTGGTTGGGTGTATGAGTCTTGGACAGTTGAGGCGGAAGTGGAGGCGGAGCTAGCCCCGTTGGAAGGCCTGTGTCGTCTTGAGTATTCTGGACATTGGGTAGGGTATTCTGGGTGTTCGGGAGGGTATTCTGACTAGTAGGTGCCTGCTCGGGTAAGGGAGCCCCGGGTGGAGGAGGAGCCTGATGTGAAGCAGATGCCACATTCTGCTGTTGCAGCCTAGTAATGAGTTCGGCCTGCTGGGCCATGACTATGGCCTGTTGCTTAGAAAATTCCACTTGGCGGATGGCATCCTCCTACATCTGTTTCATGCTCTCTTGCATTTGACGCATCATTTCCTCTATCCCGGCCATATTCTGTTGGTCCAGCTGACTGACCGGTAAGTGTATCTCTATGGCAGAAACAGGAATCTCAACCTTGATCGCTTGTCGCTAAAGTAGCCACGCCTTTAATCCTCGCTCGACATTATTGGCGCCTCGGCCTTCTTCTAACAATCGGGGTAGGGAGGAACATCGATGTTCACAACCAGATCCTCGGATCGATTGAGTCGGCGACCTCTCGTCGAATGTGCTTGGGGAATATCTACTGGTTCGGAAGCAATCGTGCTAAAACTGCCCCTAGCAAAAAGATAAATAAAGCGAAAAGGAAATAAATAACCAGATAAACGGGCAGCATAACAGCTTAAATTAAATACACAACACACAGTCGGGCATACAACACACGGTTGATAAGCTGAATACACACTGTCCTCAAACACTAATCAATACCCCTGAATCACTGTCCCCAAAACTGAATCTGATATCCGCAGACAACTGATTCTCAGATACTGACTGATGCCCGCAGGCCTGATGCCCAAACTCATAAACTGATACATGCATTCCCTGTAGAGACGCACTCTAACAAGCACATAGCAGATAAGTGAGAGCCAAAACACCCCTATGTTGGGGTAGGGTTTCCCTGTCCTATTTTGTCAGGAACTAGGGTTTCACTACACACGCAGCGGTTTCAAACAACCTATAAACGGGTAAGCAACCTGTCCTAGTTTGGAATGGTCACTATGGATCCGAATATGCACTAGGTCGAATGGTCAAAAAGGGTGCCCCGGTAAAACCGAGGTTTGTGTTCCCATACTGGTAGAGCCCGTAACCGGTCAGCCTTATGGACATGCCTTGACAAGACAAGCCTCCGGCAAACCGCTCAGGAATAGCAGATGGCAAACACGGTGTCCTAGGTGCACCAATGCAAATGCAATGCAAAGAAACACACAAGTGTAGTCAAAACCCGATATCATGAGTTCAAGTCAAGTTCTCTAACTCCCCAGCAGAGTCGCCAGAAACTGTAGACGTCCCCGAACGCATCCCGGGGAGTGTGCGACTCCCCCTCATTCTGGTTTGCTTGCGGGTCTACTACAGTTCGAAGGACTCAAATGTCACGGTTCTTAATCTTGAACCATAGAGTCCAAATCCGGCAAATCGTTTTGAAAATAGATTTTTTTTGAAAGAAGTGCCAAACATGGACTGCTTTGCCAGATACAGAGTCGCCACCTAAATATTTTATTTTTGGGAAATTTAGGAAACCCTGACTCGGTGCCAAAGGCCACGTGTCCGTCATCACCAAAGTTGCCTCGGCTCGGGAACTTGGGTACGATTGGGGAAGGTCACTTCGTGAGGACCCCCGCTCGTCCGGTCAAAGACCAGCCTCGACTAACCATGATATCTGATTTTGAAAACATTATGCGTTCTTATTCCAGTTATTAGCCTAGGTTACTATGTGATGCGCACAGCATACAAGTATAGACTGAATCGCCTGAATTGGAATAAAACATTTCATGTTTGTTTGTTTGAAAATGGTTTGCTACTCGCAAGTAGGCTTAAAATGCGGATTTTGCCACCCTCAGGTGGGCTTGGAAAAACATGATTTTGCCACTGTCTAGTGGGCTTAAAACAAACATTTGATGAATTGTTCCAATCCAAATAACATAACCTACACCCACAGGCATTCAAGGCAGTTATATCACATAAGCACATAGCCTCATGGTAAGCATGCTATTATGGCAGTCACTCACATGCGTGCAAGGATGCTAAAGCATTAAACTCACCGAGTACTCCAAGCCAAAACAGAAGCTCATTAGAAATCATGCATGATCCTAAATATACAGAAATGCCTAATGCAACACATGCAAAGATGCAACTATAGCAGGCTCGGCTATTCTAAACATGGCATATGGAATGCTACAACTAACATGTATTCAATTTGGAATTGAAATACAAATGCAGTTTGTATGATGCGTCGAGCCCGGTGCGTGCAAAACAGATGAATGATGCAAACATCTTTGTCATTACTTCAGATGCTAATTGAAATATGCCCTAATCTAACCATCATAAGCAAGTAAATAAAAGGGAAGAAAGACGTGGGGTTGGAAGACATACATCACACTCACCCACACTTATTACAATTATGCCCTCGCGCAGAGGGTCCAAATAAATAATACAGTCCCAAATGAAAGAATAATACAGTCCAAATGATACAGTCCAAATATTTACAAATTCCTAATTAATTAACAATTTAAATAAGAAAGCTGTAAAACTGGCATGCAAGCTGGGGACTGCCTTGATTATGATGAATGATGCATGCCCGGGTTGACTTGCGCGGAAATCCACTGGGATGACCCAATTAGCCTCTGTTTTGGCAACTATTCTTGAAATGCGTACCAAGCCTCGGAAGACTGCTAATTCTTGATTTTGCTGCAACAGAGAGTAGGAAAGAGGCATAGCAATGTATTTCACAAATGTATGCATGTCTCGATCCTCGTGCCACCAATCACGCATCTCAATGCATGATGGCCGAGGAGCCGAATTGCACAACTTGATATAGAATGAATGCATATGAACACTACAACAAAACCTAACTCCATCATGGATAATCCGGAGTGTCGGTGACTTGGGAATTGAGACACGTTCTGTCACTCGGAGTACGGAACGCACCTCGTTTCCCGTGCCCGGGCTAACTTCTATCCTGAACATGATGCAATATACATGATATGCATGAAATGCGACTAATATACAACCTAGCATGCGCAATGCTATGAAATGACAAACACGATGCACGAGGTAATACACAACCGAGCATACACAATGCTATGGATGAAATGGCATACGCAATGCATAATGGGCTTACACCAATATGAGAGAGCCTCAGCCACACTCACTTAGGAGGCCATTAGATGAAAATGAGACAACTCGAGATACGTGCATGCGTGTACGCAAACCGAGGACCGACCCTCAAGCACTGAAATGCCACTCTAGTAAGACATGGCAAAGACATGGAATATGATATGAAAACATGCAAAAATTAGTAGCAAAATGAGGGGCAAAACAGCCCCGAAACAAGGCGAAATGGAACCCGATGCAAGGAACGAGTCCCGAAACATGGAATTAAGCACATGAAATGGCCTATAGCTATACAAAGAATGCATAATTGGTACATGAAGTGTAAAAGAAGAAGCAAGGAATCCAAAAAATAAGCATTTTTTCAGTTTAAAGCATGGCCAAACAGCAAGCACAAGTAGGGCTAAAATAGCATACAAAAATGGCTCCGCAAGGGAGGCAATGAGGCAAGTGGTAGATGCAAAGCCCAAACAGAAAAAGACCCTTCTACAACACTGAAGAGGGACCAAAAATATGATGTTTTTCAGTAGATGATAAGCCCCAAATCAGTATATAAACATGCTCAAAATGCAATGCCAGATTAAGGCCAACAAAGGGGCAAAGAAGTAACTGATATATGGGGGGCTCAAAAAAGTGATGGACCTTCAACAATGTTGAAGAGGGTCCCAAAATATAGCATTTTAAAGTAGATGATCAAGCCCAAATCAGTATACAAACATGCTCAAAATGCAATTCAAGATTAAGGCCACAAGAAGGCTATAACACAAAGTATACCAAATATTCATCAAACATCCAAAGACCCTTAATGAAACATGACAAGGGGGTCAAAATATGGCCACTTTAAGCTCTGATCATGGCCGAAAAACAGAAGAAAGATAAGCTAACAAAACATGCAAAAATAGGGACCAAAGAGGGGTACAATGGCAAGTGATACATGGAGGTCCCAAAAAAGGATGATCCCTTCTTCAATGTTGAAGAAGGGCTCAAAATAAGCCTATCTACAGTTTATGTCATGCTCCAAAACAGATCACATATAGGCTAAAAATATCATGCAAAATAATGGCATTCAAGAGGATAATGAAGCAAGTGCCAAAAAGAAGCTTCAAACTACAATGAGCCCTAAATGAAACATGGAATATAGCTCAAAAAAATGACATTTTCAGTTTTGGTCGGAGCTCAAAACAGCAAGAAAAATGGCTAGAAAAGTGTTTCAAAATTAAGCTCAAAAAGAGGGAATTGACACTTACCCTTGAAGACCAACCCTTGGTTGCTTCTTGGCTTGAGAAATGCTGCCTCCAAGCTGCTGGAAAGCTTCCCAAGTTGCTAGAAATGGAGTAGTGGTGGTGGTGCTTGGTGGTGATGGAGAAATGAGGTGTAGGACTTGGTGTTTTTTGAAGGAAATGAGAGAGATAGAAGGAGATATGTATGTATGAGCTCCAAGAAAATTTTTAAACCCTCAAGACAGAGCTGGAGCCTCTGTTATGTAGAAAAAAAATGGAGGAGAAATGGAGGGAAAAGTGGGGGGAAAATGGATCAAGTTTCCCCCAAAAAGTTGTCCCCCAGAAACAGGTTTTTTTGGGGAAAAACAGATATACAATTGGGATATACACATTGCAAGGATCATGGCCGGCCAACTTTCAGAGTTGCAAGTGGCCGGCCGGCCAAGGGTCAAAACGGTCAAGTTGATTTTCTAGCCGACCATCACAAAAAGGTGTCCTCCCAAGTGCCCTCAACACAACCCTGTGGTTCAAAACTGGCAACTGTAAAACAGGAGAGAGAACAATCCACTTTTCAAAGGTGTTCAAAAGGTTCAAGTAGAATTAATGGCCGGCCATATAACATTTGTGTCCTCCTAGGTGTCTACAACACAAATATGGGGGTTAGGATTGAAGAAAGTGACCCTATGGTGGTCAACATTGGCTTGGAAGCGAGAAAAAACGGGCGTCGGAGGGCGACGGAGGAATATAACTGGTTGCTGAAACAATTGCTGGCCTCCCACCCTTCTGTGGCCTTCTCGGTGATGAAACAGAGGTACCTGCCAAAAATGAACGAAAACAGATGCGAAATAAAGGTTCCGGGGCTGAAATGCGCAGTCCGAGGCCCCGAAAACTGACTGTTAAGCACCAAAAGTGGCGTTCGACCACGAAGTGGGTCTCTCAGACCTCAGTGTCCCTCAAAAGGGAGTAAACAAGATGCATGCCAAAAACTGGAGCAATCGGAGATAGTTAGGCGGTCCCGAACTGAGGCACACGGCCTGACGGCTCCGAAAACTGGGAACCGGGCTCCGAAATGGGCAAAATGGCCTACATGCAAAAAAATGTAGCCCACGACCACTGAAAGATGGTCTACGGGACCTCTCTCTCCCCTCAGGAAAAGAAACAGAGAAAACCGAGTCTGGTTCGCAAACCGAGGCAAGGCACAGAAGAGGGTTCGGAAGTCCGGAGGCAAGGCTCACGGCCGCGACTCTGAGACTTCTGAACGAGCACAATACGCAACATCACCGAGTACTCAATCAGTGACGTCTGAGTCTTAAGGTCGGTCAAAAATGGGGTGTCTACACATATGTACTATTCTAACGTCATTTCTTTAAAACTGTTACTATAACCCTTAAATTGCCGCATATTTTATAAAAGGATTATAGCACTGGAAGATTCTTTGAAAAATTTTCATAGGCTGAAAATGTGGCCACGATGCTTCTTGTGTTTCTCAACAACTAGTTTGACAAGTGTGTTCAGGCCATCAAAATCCTTAACAAATCCTCTCTAGAAATATGAAATAAGCAAGTATTATTAGTCTTTTCATAGAATAAAAATATTGTGTGGTGATAAAAAAAATGGAAATAGAAGGGTGTAGAGGCAAGTATGGTGGTAGACTGGGTGGTGCAGGGCAAGATTGAGAAAGAAAATGATTGGTCATTATTCAATAAAAAATAAAGAACTAAACTAAACACTAATTCCATAGAATAGTGGATTGATTGTCTAGGTATCGTACCATGAAGACTATGAATTGAGTTGTATCAATTCGATTGGTAATTTCTAATTTAATTTGAAGAAGAGAGGTGTAACAGGCCCGCGGGGGGACCTCGCTACAGCTCAGACTCGATTTTTGTCATGGTTCTTAATCTTGAACCAAAGAGTCCAAATCCGGCAAATCGTTTTGAGAAAACAGATTTTTGAAAGAAGTGCCAAACATGGACTGCTTTGCCAGATACAAAGTCGTCACCTAAATATTTTATTTTTGGGAAATTTAGGAAACCCTGACTCGTGCCTAAGGCCACGTGTCCATCATCACCAAAGTTGCCTCGGTTCGGGAACTTGGGTACGATTGGGGAAGGCCACTTCGTGAGCACCGCCGCTCGCCCGGTCAAAGACCGGCCTCTACCAACCATGATATCTAGTTTTGAAAACATTGTGTGCTCTTATTCCGGTTATTAGCCTAGATTTACTATGTGATGCGCACAGCATACAAGTATAGACTGAGTCGCCTGAAATGAAATAAAACATTTCATGTTTGTTTTTGAAAATGGTTTGATGGTGCTACTCGCAAGTAGGCTAAGACCTGGATTTGCCACCCTTGGGTGGGCTTAGAAAACATGATTTTGCTACTATCTAGTGGGATTAAAACACACAGTCAATGATTTGTTCCAATCCAACTAACCCAACCTTCACCCACAGGCATTCAGGCAGTTATATCACATAAGCAGTTAGCCTCATGGTAAGCATGCTATCATGGCAGTCACTCACACACATGCAAGGATGCTAAAGCATAAAAACTCAACGAGTACTCCAAGCCAAAACATAAGCTAATTAGAAATCCATGCATGATCCTAACTATATAGAAATGCCTAATGCAACACATGCAAAAATGCAACTATAGTAGGCTCGGCTATTCTAAACATGGCATATGGAATGTAACAGCTAACAAGTATTCAATTTGGAATTGAAATACAAATGCAGTTAGTATGATCTGTGAGCAGGTGCATGCAAAACAGATGAATGAATGCAAACATGCTATCATACTGTATGCTAATTGAAACATGCCCTAATCTAACCATCATAAGCAGGTAAATAAAAAGGAAGAAAGACGTGGGGTTGGAAGACATATATCACACTCACGCACACTTATTACAATTATTGCCCTCGCACAGGGGGTCCGAATAAATATACAATCCCGAATAAAAGAATAGTACAGTCCAAATAATACAGTCCAAATATGTACAAATTCCTAATTAATTAACAAATTAACTAAGAAAACAATAAACTGGCATGCCAGCCAGGGACTACCTTGATTCCACTCCAGATGATGAATGATGCATGTCCGGGTTGCCTTCGAGCGGAAATCCACTGCGATGCCCCAATTAGCCTCTGTTTCGCAATGGTTTTTTGGAAAGCGGGCCAAGCCTCGGAAGACTACTGATTCTTGATTTTGCTGCAACAGAGAGCAGGAAAGGGGCATAGCAATGTATTTTCACAAATGTATGCATGCCTCGATCCTCGTGCCACCAATCACGCATCTCGATGCATGATGGCCAAGGAGTCGAATTGCAGAACTCGATATGGAATGAATGCACATGAAAACTCAACAAGACCTAACTCCATCATGGATGATCCGGAGTGTTGGTGACTGGGAAATTGAGATACGTTCCGTCACTCGGAGTACGAAACGCCCTTCGTTTCCCGTGCTCGGGCTAACTCCTATCCCGAACACAATGCAATATGCATGACATGCATGAAATGCAACTAAGATAGAACCTAACATGCAACATGCTATGAAATGGCATACACGATGCACGAGGTAACATGGCATACACAATGCACTAACATACAACCTAGCATACACAATGCTATGGAATGAAATGGCATACACAATGCAATATGGACTTACACTAACACAAGTGGACCTCAGCCACACTTACATAAGAGGCCATCAGATGAAAATGAGACACTCGAGATGCGTGCACGGGTGCACGCAAACCGAGGACTGACCCTAAGGCACCGAAATGCCACTCTAACAAGATATGGCAAGACATGGAATATGGCACACTGTCATGAAAATTTCAGTAGCAAAATGAGATGCAAAACAGCCCCGAAACATGGCAAAATGGTACCCGATGCATGGAACGAGTCCCGAAACATGAAATTAAGCATACAGAATGACCTATAGCTATGCAATGCATGCATTATTTGAACATGAAGTGTAAATACAGAAGCAAGGCAGCCCCAAAAAAAGCATATTTACAGTTTAAATCAAGGCCGAACAGTGGGCACAAATAGGGCTAAATTAGCATTCAAAAAATGGCCCCGAAAGCAAGATATTGAAGAAACTCACAGATGCTGGCCCCAAACAGAAGAGGGGCCTTCTACAACATTGAAGAGGGGATAAAAATATGATGTTTTACAGTTTATAACAAACCCCAAAAACAGATACAAGTATGCTCAAAATGCTATGCAAAATAAGGGCCAAAATGGAGATAAAGAAGCAACTGATACATGCTGGTCTCAAACAGGTAAGGTAACTTCAACAATGTTTAATAGGGGCCCAAAATATGACTTTTTACAGTTAATGGCCGAGCCCAAAACAGTGTACAACTATGCCCAAAATGCAATGCAAGATATGGCCTCAAAAAGAGGCTACAACACAAAGTATACGAATGATGCTCCAAACAGAAATAGACCCTTAATGAAACATGGAGAGGGGGTCAAAAAAAGGCCATTTTCAGTTCGGACCAAATTCCAAAATCAGAAGCACAGAGGGCTAATGAATCATGCAAAAATGGGGCTAAAATATGAATACAATGGCAAGTGATATATGGAGGGCCCAAACAGTGATGAGCCCTTCAACAATGTTGAAGAAGGGCTCAAAATAAGCTACTTCAAAGTTTACAACATGCCTCGAAACAGTTTACATATAGGCCAAAAACAACATGCAAGGAAATGGCATATAAGAGGGATAATGAAGTAAGTGCCAAATGGGGGCCTCAAACAGTGAGAGGTCCTAAATGAAAGATGAAATAGAGCTCAAAAAAATGCCACTTTAAGTTATGGCCGGAGCTCAAAAGTATAGGCAAGAAGGGCTAAGAAATAATGCAAAAAATGAGCTAAAAAGAGGGAAATGGTAACTCACCCTTGTAGACCAATCTTTAGCAACTTCTTGGACCAAGTTTGCTGCCTCCTAAGCTCTGAGAAGACATTCCTAGCTGCTGGAATGCAGTAGGTGATGGTGTAGAAATGAGGTAGGACTTAGGAGGTTTGGAGGGTTGAAATAAGAGAGATAGGGGAGGGGTGTAATGCAAGCTTGAAGGCAATTTTTTTTTCAACCCAAAACCAGACCTGGGGTGCTGGTTATATAGGCCAAAGAGAGGGAGAAAGAGGGGGAAAAAAGGGAGGGAAATCACTCCAAGTTTCCCTCCAAAAAATGCCCCCCCGGATACAGAATCTGGGGGGGGAATAAATCGCATATCTGTGATGTGCCAGGTGTAAGGAAGCTGGCCGGCCAGTTGTTGAGGTTGCAGGTGGCCGGTTGGCCCTTCCCATGGCCGGCCGGCCAAGGGTCAAAAGGGCCAAGTCAAATTAATGGCCGGCCACCACAGATTGGTGGCCTCCTATATGTTCTCAACACAGCCCTGTGGTTGAAAATTGGCAACTGTGAACCATGAGAGAGAACAACCCACTTTTCAAAGGGGTTCAAAAGGGTCAAATGGAATTACTGGCCGGCCACCAAATATTGGTGGCCTCCCAGATGTGTACATCACAAATATGGGGTTTAGAGTGCAAGAAAATGGTCCAAGGGTGGTCAACATTGGCTTTGAAGTGAGAAAAACGGGTGTCAGAGGGCGATGATGGGATATAACTGGTTGCTGGAACAATTACTGGCCTCCCACCCTTCTACGACCTTCCTGGTGATGAAACAGAGGTCCCTGCCAAAAATGAACGAAAACCGATGCGAAATGAAGCTTTGGGGGCCGAAATGCGCAGTTCGAGGCCCCGAAAATCGACTGTTAGGCATCGGGAGTGGTGTTCGACCATGAAGTTGGTCTCTCGGACCTCAGTGTCCCTCAAAAGGGAGTAAATAAGATGTATGCCAAAAACCAGAGCAAACGGAGGTGGTTAGGCGGTCCCGAACCGAGGCACTCGGCCTGACGGCTCCGAAAATCGGGAACCGGGCTCCGAAATGGGCAAAATGGCCTACGGCCACGAAATGTAGCCCACGGCCACTGAGAGATGGTCTACGAGACCTCTCCCTCCCTTTGGGAAAAAAATAGAGAAAACTGAGTCTGGTTCGCAAACCGAGGCCAAGTACAGAAAGAGTTCGGAAGTCCGGAGGCAAGGCTCACGGCCGAGACTCTGAGACTTCTGAACGAGCACAATATGCAACATCACCGAGCGCTCAATCGGTGACGTCTGAGTCTTAAGGTCGGTCAAAAATGGGGTGTCTCTGATTGCCTCTTTGTGAGAACTCGGAAGTCAAGAAGTGACGGGAGTGAATGTCAAAGCCCAGAGACGACCCATTTTTGACAAGGCCGAAGACTTAGACAATCATACAAGATACACAGAGATATGCTTGCAGGCGTGCCCGCAGGCGGGGGGCAAAATGCAAATGGATATGCACAAGGCCAAACATAACTCGTGATCATGCAAATGCAGCAAGCTGTAATGAAGCACATATTCACAATAGATGCAACAGTTTTAAGCAAGAATGCAAAGCAACAACTATATTTCATGCAGAAATGATGTAAGAGAATTATGCAATTCTCATTGTGTCTCACGCAGAGAAGGCTAAAAGTGACTACCGAGAGTACCCGGAGTCTCACATACAATATCTCTCCGCGTATCACACACAGGAGGGGAAGAAGGTAAACCTCTCAGCGTATCACACGCAAGAGAGGAAAGGTAACTTTCTCAGCGTATCACACGCAAGAGAAGAAAGGAAAACCTCTCCGCATATCACATGCAAGAGAGGAGAAGATCATCTCTCAGCGTATCACACGCGAGAGAGGAAAAGGTAGATTTCTCAGCGTATCACACGCAAGAGAAGAAAGGCAGACCTCTCAGCATATCACATGCAAGAGAGGAAAAGGTAGATTTCTCAGTGTATCACACGCAAGAGAAGAAAGGTAGACCTCTCAGCATATCACATGCAAGAGAGGAAAGATCATCTCTCAGCGTATCACACGCAAGAGAAGAAATGAAGACCTCTCAGCATATCACATGCAAGAGAGGAAAGATCATCTCTCAGCGTATCACACGCAAGAGAGGAAAAGGTAGATTTCTCAGCGTATCACACGCAAGAGAAGAAAGGCAGACCTCTCAGCATATCACATGCAAGAGAGGAAAAGATCATCTCTCAGCGTATCACACGCAAGAGAGGAAAAGGTAGATTTCTCAGCGTATCACACGCAAGAGAAGAAAGGTACACCTCTCAGCATATCACATGCAAGAGAGGAAAAGATCATCTCTCAGCGTATCACACGCAAGAGAGGAAAAGGTAGATTTCTCAGCGTATCACACGCAAGAGAAGAAAGGCAGACCTCTCAGCATATCACATGCAAGAGAGGAAAGATCAACAATGTAAGTGAAAAGGTGCATAACCATGCAGGTAGATGTGCATAACAATGCAACGAATGAGCATAACAATGCTAGATAGATGTGCATAACCATGCAGGTAGATGTGCATAACAATGCAGGTAGAGTGTGCATAACAATGCAAGTGAAAAAGGTGCATAACAATGCGAGATAGATGTGCATATCAATGCAACGAATGAGCATAACAATGCTAGATAGATGTGCATAACAATGTCAGTGGATGTGCATAACAATGCAAGTGAAAAAGGTGCATAACAATGCGAGATAGATGTGCATATCAATGCAACGAATGAGCATAACAATGCTAGATAGATGTGCATAACAATGCAACGAATGAGCAGAACAATGTTAGATAGATGTGCATAACAATGCAACGAATGAGTATGACAATGCCGGTGGGACGCGCGTGACAATGGCCATGGGACATGCATAACAATGCAGTTGGAACGTGCATCACAATGCAAGTGGAAGTGGGTGCATAACAATGCAGTTGGAACGTGCATCACAATGCATATTTGAAACAAAATGCCGAATAAGGGAATACAAGCCTTAAGGAGACCAAACTCCAAACGCAACCTCCGATTTACCTCTTGGAGGGCTCACGATTCATTCCAAAAAGGATACACCTCGTGCACGCCGACTGATGATGAGCTACACATCAAAGACATGATTTGAAAGTTTCGTAGAAACATTTTGGGCTGAAAAGAGTGGGTTCTTCTTGCACTTTCTCGATTGTACTTCCAAACGGCAGTTACTACCTCTCCTTCCTGGCCATGTTCACAACTTTCCCTATTCTCCAACGGGGTGACAGACTAGGTTGATTCAATATCCAGAATTGAGGCGCATTCACATGCTATCTCAATCTATGGGGCTGCCATACAGATTTCAAGTCAAGCATAGACCCCTGGGTATTCAAACCAGACTTTAGTCTTGGAAATTCCGAACATTTGCGTTCTAGGCAAAAGCCATTCGAACTCTAGTTTCCACCGTCGCAGTTGGTCTCCTAGGAACTCATTGCAAACGCAGTCTAGGAACTCATTGCAAACACAGTCAAGATGTATCTGGCAGGGGCTGGTACTCAAAGAGAGCATTTCTGATCACCATTTTGGCTTGAGGCAGACTTAATCTTGAGCTTGGGGTAGAGGCACACTCATACTTTGGAGCATTGACAAGACCTGACGAAGTGCATACGGAATGCAATCTCGGAGCTTACTGAAGTTGGAACAAACTCAGATGCCCGACATTTTCCTCTTTTGCTTTTGCTTTGCAGTCCGGAACCCATATAGCTTCAGATAGGTCCTGGTTTTACTGTTCTCACATGACCTGGATTGAACCCTGCAGTTTTCGAAAGAAGAAATTCCTTTTTTGCACAAACGTGGAGAATGGCATAGCACTCTGAGCACAAGATTGATTTTTTTGAAATTGAAAGATGAGTTTTCGACCAGGTATTGGGCCTACGACTGAACACAGCAAAACGACTCAACAAGGAAATAAAATGCACACAACCTAGACACATCGAGTGACACATCAAGTAACACTCGAAACGACTCAAAACAAGAGTCGAGATAAAACAAAAAGACACGACACTCAGACGTGCACAGGGAGCCTGTTTCACCGGGTAGTGTTTCCCACCCTTTCTCATTTGTGATTCTCACATCACTCAGCCCTCAAGCTCTGTTTTTCACAAAAAAGCCCTTTTCTCACTTTTTCTCTCAACTCACATCTCTCTATTCTTTAATCTCTCATTTTAAATCCCTCCCCTGGGTGGTTGATGGATAAACAGAAAGTTATGGGCTCTTGCCCCTAGCATACAGCTAGTGAGTTTCTCCCACAGAGGGGCTGTGCTACAACTGGGTGTGTGGCAAATCTGCAACTGATATCGGTTGACGATGCTCTGTTGGGGAGTTTGAACGTGATCAGATCTGTCCAGATGAGGGAGTGGAATATCTTGATCCATTCCAGTTCGTGCTTTGCACTTGGCTTGATACCTCGTTGCTCGGAGGGTGAGAGTTTTTCACCCTTTCTTTGTTAACCGGTTGTGCCCTTTTTTGGCGGTAGAGTGCCCTTCTTGGCAAGTATTGTGGCAATGGGGAAAGATGAACACGACTCACTGCCCCTAGTTCATCATTTCGACCATTTTTTGTTTTTGGCTTTCTACTAAGACAATTTTGACCAAAATGAGAGTTAGATTAACATGCTTGTTCAATTTTCTGATTTAAAATCATGCAAGTTAGGCTATGAGCACTGAGAATTTTCCTTTTTTGGGTCCAAGAAATGGTCCAGTTTTTTTTTTTTTTTTTTTTTTTTTTTTTTTTTTTTTTAAATGGAGTACTTTTTCGAGAAGATTAGTCAACCTCAGTAAAAATTCTCAAAAACTATTTTTGCAAACGACCACTGCTCAACGAGCACGGAACCTACTCTTGAGATGCACAACCTCGGACCCATAGTAATGGAAAATTGCCCATTGTCTGAAGGACACTGCATGGAAACGGAAAGTTGCCCCTTGTTTGAAATGACACTGCGGTGTTTTGAATGGCAACGGAAAGTTGCCCCTTGTTTGAATGGCATCGCAGCGCATTGTAGTCAATCCTTAGAGTGACGAACACAACCAAACTCTCGGATACAGAGAAGACAAAGATGCCCAAAACCATTACATGGACACAATCGAATTTGGATTGTTTTACGACTAGACTTCAGAATGAAGTTGCCTACGTATCCCAAAGATGGGAATCAAGCCTTACGTAGTTCGGGGTTAAGGTACACTCGAGTATTAACCTCTCCTTTTATGCTCTAACTTTTGCCAAGGCGCCTGTTGCAGGTTTTCAACCTTGCGAGCTTTGTTTTTCTTTTCTTTTCATTTTCATTTCTTTTCTTCTTTTTTCTTTTTTTTTTCTTTTTCTTCATTTCTTTTTTTTTATTCTTTGCATTTTTCTCTTCTTTTTTTTGTTTTGTTTTGTTTTTTTTTTTTTGCTCTAACTTTTGTTTGGGTCGCCCTTCCGGGTTTTCGGCCCAGCGAGCCTCTCAAAGGGTAAAAGTGTAACAGGTCCATGCCAAATGGTTTTGAGATCCTGAAGTCATCTGAATCCCGAAAAATGACTGTTGTATTGATTCGCAGAAGGATCCACCTTTAGCCCTTCGAGCACATCAGACATTGTCGCCCCTAGTTCGAGGGGTGCTTCTGTTCTAGCTTCGCAAGCTTCTTCTGATGAGGTCTGATCTTCTTGATCTGACTTTGGTGCCTCTTGTTCGAGGGCTGTTTCAAATCTGGCCACACAGGTCTCATATTGCGGTTGACCGTTGAACACTTTGAACCCAAGGTCAAGGTTTGAAAGCAAGGGCTCAAGTCTCGAGACTGAGAGCGATCCTAAGCTGCACAATCTCAAGAGCGATTCCACACAGGTCTTTGCAGGGCTGCACAAAACATTTTGTTTTTGAAAATTTTTAAGAAAGCGATAAGTCGCTCGTGCTGAAGATAGTGTGAAACCAGTCTGGATCAAGCCAGGGTCCTTCTCAATACTTACGCTAACAAGCATGATTTCATTCATTAAGGGCTTAGCACGCCTCTCTTTCTCTCAAATGATCAAAGTTTTGCAAATCCCGAAGAATTCCTTCCTCTTCGTTTTCACCGCAGTGTTCAAAAAGTTTTGAAAAACTCAGGTCATTACAATGACTTTAAGGCACAGAAAAGACAGAGTTCTTAGTCAAATCATCATCTCATTGGAACCTCCGCATAAGCGGCACAAGGCGGCGAACACAAGGATGTGAAAATCACTGCTGTTCATTCAAAATCTGTTGGCATAACTGGCTCCCTGGCAGAAACAGACTCAAGACAAAACGAAAAGACAAACGCGAAACAAAATGGTGTCGCCCGAGGTAACACCCTCCCCCCCGGAATCACCCGACTCCTATACAACAGGACTGACTCGACACAACAAGACAAACCCAAAACAAAAGAGACTGACTCAAAACAAAAGACAGACTCAAAACAAAACAATAAGACTGACCCAATACCCAAGTCAGAAAGTACGAATTAACAACATTCGCGAATGTGCTCAAAACAGTGTATGCCATCCACCATATCTGGAGTTAATCGAGTGCCGCCCGCAGGTGGTTCATCCCCCGATCACATCATATTATCCCCCACAAGTTCACTGATCAAGTGCCGATAGACTTTGCAGGACCCAGTGCGGGGATGACTCTGTCAATCAATCGATCTTGTATTTAAATGGCGAAGACGAAGCACATGTCGATGTCATGGCGGCTCGATGGAAAACCTGATGGTTGGCTGGGTTGTGTGAGAGAGGGCGGTTCTTTGGTAGTGGCTGCGGCTCCAGGGACTTCAGATGCCCTTTCTTGATCAAAACTCCCAAAGCTTTGGATAGGGGCGTGTATAGTGGAGTAAACACCCTTTGGCTCTGAGGTGGGTTTTTGGCTATTTGCGAGCTAGCTCCGGACACACCGGTGAATGAGGTGGCTGTTTTTTGTGTGGTGGTGGTAACCATGCCCACGTCTGAAGCTCTGGCATTTTCAGCACTGCTTACGCCTGTATTTGCGTTACGGTTGAAGGTCCTCTTGGGTTGCTCCCTGTCACTGTCAATCAAGCCCTGTTTCATAGCATGCTCAATTTGTACCCCCATCTCATCCTCAATTTGTACCCCCATCTCATGCAAATCAGAAAAGGTAGGGAAGGGGAGCACGATCATTTTCTGCATTAGTTTGGGCTGGAGGTTGCGTACAACCATTTGTATCTGATCCTTATCCGTTGGCCTAATGGTCATCATTGAGGCCTTGGCCTCCAATGCCACGCACTCGAGAAGCTCTCCTTAGGTTCCTGCCTCGTCGTCTCAAGATCACGGGTCGTAATCTCAATTTGGGTATTGTATGAATATTGTGCGATGAAGGCCTCGGCCATCTCCTCCCAGCTTCGTTTCACTAAATCCTCCAATTTTGCGTACCAGATGGCCGCAATACCCGACAGGGTCCTACCAAAAAGGGAGAGCTTCTGTAATCTTGTCAAGCCCATCGGGCACAGAACATCTGAAAACAAACTCAGGTGAACCATGGGATCTCCTGACTCGTCAAAACGGTCGATGTGAGGCATCTTGAACCTATCCAGCAGAGTTATAGCTGCGTCGGTGTACCCGTCCTCAATGTCCGGGATGGACTTTACCCCCTGGGATTTCTTGAACAACTTTTCAAGCTTGCTCAACTTCAATGTTGTAGGGTTGACCTTGAACTTGAAGGGAGAGTCCGGTAGATTGGTAGGTGTTTTGGACAGCTGGGGTAAAATTGGGGGCGGAGCCGGCCCTACCGGAATGTCCGTACCTTCCTGGACATTTGGTGTTTCCCCGGGTGTCTGAACCCCTGGTGGTGGAGGAGCTTGATGCGAAGCAGATGCTCCGTTTTGCTGTTGCAACCTAGTGATGAGCTCGACTTGCTGAGCCATGATTGCAGCCTGCTGCTTGGAAAATTCCGCTTGGCGGATAGCGTCCTCTTGCATGAGCTTCATACTTTCTTGCATCTGACGCATCATTGCCTCCATCCCTGACGTGTTCTGCTGATCCATTTGACTGACTGGTATCTATCCCTGCAGTAGAAACTGAGACCTCAGCTTGACTATTCACTAGTGGGGTGGATAAGGGCCATTGATCTGATAACTGCTGAACTAGTGATCTATGCCTGACTGGCCCTTTTACCCTGCCTCTGGCAAAGGAACACTGATTGCCCTTGAACTGAATCTCTGACCTGACAAAGTCTATCAGCACAAGTTCGATGAACCTCGGGGGATATCAGAGCCTTCTGAAGCTATGGTTCCAAGACTACCTAGCAAAAGAGAAAACATGCAGCATCTCAGCCTGACTTTTACCAAAACAGATACGGGCCTAGTAGGATGGTGCCTCTCTTTGGTCTGCCCCAAAATTGCCCCAAAATTGCCTCAAATCTGATACCCTCGGGTAAATCAATCCCAAAAACCGAACTAGTGCTTTGAACTGATGCCCAAACTTGTAAACCGATATATGCATTCAGTGAGAGACACACTCTAACAAAGACACAAGCAAGTGAGCCAAAACACCCTATGTTGGGGTAGGGTTTCTATCCTATTTTGTCGAGAACTAGGTTTCACTACACACATAGCGGTTTCAAACAACCTATATCGGGTAAGCAACTTTGTCCTAGTTTGGAATGGTCACTACAGTTCGATATGCACTAGGTTGAATGGTCAAAGAGAGTGCCCGCAAAACCGGGGTTTGTGTTCCCATCTTGGCGAGCCCATAACATCGACCTTATGGTCATGCCTTGACAAGACAAGCCTCCGGCAAACCGTTCAGGAATAGCAGATGGCAAACACGGTGTCCTAGGCGCACCAATGCAAATGCAATGCAAAGAAACACACAAGTGTAGTCAAAACCAGATATCATGAGTTCGAGTCAAGCTCTATAATTCCCCAGCGGAGTCGCCAGAAACTGTAACAGGCCCGCGGGGGGACCTCGCTGCAGCTCGAACTCGATTTTTGTCACGGTTCTTAATCTTGAACCAAAGAGTCCAAATCCGGCAAATCGTTTTGAGAAAACAGATTTTTGAAAGAAGTGCCAAACATGGACTGCTTTGCCAGATACAGAGTCGCCACCTAAATATTTTATTTTTGGGAAATTTAGGAAACCCTGACTCGTGCCTAAGGCCATGTGTCCGTCATCACCAAAGTTGCCTCGGCTCGGGAACTTGGGTACGATTGGGGAAGGTCACTTAGTAAGCACCCCCGCTCGCCCGGTCAAAGACCGGCCTCTACTAACCATGATATCTAGTTTTGAAAGCATTATGTGCTCCTACTCCGGTTATTAGCCTAGATTTACTATGTGATGCGCACAGCATACAAGTATAGACTGAGTCGCCTGAATTGGAACAAAACATTTCATGTTTGTTTTTGAAAATGGTTTGATGGTGCTACTCGCAAGTAGGCTAAGACGTGGATTTGCCACCCTTGGGTGGGCTTAGAAAACATGATTTTGTTACTATCTAGTGGGCTTAAAACACACAGTCAATGATTTGTTCCAATCCAACTAACCCAACCTTCACCCATAGGCATTCAGGCAGTTATATCACATAAGCAGTTAGCCACATGGTAAGCATGCTATCATGGCAGTCACTCACACACATGCAAGGATGCTAAAGCATAAAAACTCACCGAGTACTCCAAGCCAAGACAGAAGCTAATTAGAAATCCATGCATGATCCTAACTATACAGAAATGCCTAATGCAACACATGCAAAAATGCAACTATAGCAGGCTCGGCTATTCTAAACATGGCATATGGAATGCAACAGCTAACAAGTATTCAATTTGGAATTGAAATACAAATGCAGTTAGTATGATGCGCCGAGCCCGGTGCATGCAAAACAGATGAATGAATGCAAACATGCTATCATACTGTATGCTAATTGAAACATGCCCTAATCTAACCATCATAAGCAGGTAAATAAAAAGGAAGAAAGACGTGGGGTTGGAAGACATATATCACACTCACGCACACTGATTACAATTATTGCCCTCACATAAAGGGTCCGAATAAATATACAGTCCCGAATAAAAGAATAGTACAGTCCAAATAATACAGTCCAAATATGTACAAATTCCTAATTAATTAACAAATTAACTAAGAAAACAATAAACTGGCATGCAAGCCAGGGACTGCCTTGATTCCGCTCCGGATGATGAATGATGCATGTCCGGGTTGCCTTCGCGCGGAAATCCACTGCGATGCCCCAATTAGCCTCTGTTTCGCAATGGTTTTTTGGAAAGCGCGCCAAGCCTCGGAAGACTGCTGATTCTTGATTTTGCTGCAACAGAGAGCAGGAAAGGGGCATAGCAATGTATTTTCACAAATGTATGCATGCCTCGATCCTCGTGCCACCAATCACGTATCTCGTTGCATGATGGCCGAGGAGTCGAATTGCACAACTCGATATGGAATGAATGAACATGAAAACTCAACAAGACCTAACTCCATCATGGATGATCCGGAGTGTCGATGACTGGGAAATTGAGACACGTTCCGTCACTCAGAGTACGAAATGCCCCTCGTTTCCCGTGCTCGGGCTAACTCCTATCCCGAACACAATGCAATATGCATGACATGCATGAAATGCAACTAAGATACAACCTAACATGCAACATGCTATGAAATGGCATACACGATGCACGAGGTAACATGGCATACACAATGTACTAACATACAACCTAGCATACACAATGCTATGGAATGAAATGGCATACACAATGCAATATGGACTTACACTAACACAAGTGGACCTCAGCCACACTCACATAAGAGGCCATCAGATGAAAATGAGACACTCGAGATGCGTGCACGCGTGCACGCAAACCGAGAACCGACCCTAAGGCACCGAAATGCCACTCTAACAAGATATGGAAAGACATGGAATATGGCACACTATCATGCAAATTTCAGTAGCAAAATGAGATGCAAAACAGCCCCGAAACATGGCAAAATGGTACCTGATGCATGGAACGAGTCCCGAAACATGAAATTAGGCACACAGAATGACCTGTAGCTATGCAATGCATGCATTATTTGAACATGAAGTGTAAATACAGAAGCAAGGAAGCCCCCAAAAAAGCATATTTACAGTTTAAAGCAAGGCCAAACAGTGGGCACAAATAGAGCTAAATTAGCATTCAAAAAATGACCCCGAAAGCAAGATATTGAAGAAACTCACAGATGCTTGCCCTGAACAGAGGAGGGGCCTTCTACAACATTGAATAGGGGCCAAAAATATGATGTTTTACAGTTTATAACAAACCCCAAAAACAGATACAAGTATGCTCAAAATGCTATGCAAAATAAGGGCCAAAATGGAGATAAAGAAGCGACTGATACATTCTGGTCTCAAAAAGGTAAGGGACCTTCAACAATGTTGAAGAGGGGCCCAAAATATGACTTTTTACAGTTAATGGCCGAGCCCAAAACAGTGTACAACTATGCCCAAAATGCAATGCAAGATATGGCCTCAAAAAGAGGCTACCACACAAAGTATATGAATGATGCTCCAAACAGCAATAGACCCTTAATGAAACATGGAGAGGGGATCAAAAAAAGTCCATTTTCAGTTCGGACCAAAGTCCAAAATCAGAAGCACAGAGGGCTAATGAATCATGCAAAAATGGGGCTAAAATATGAATACAATGGCAAGTGATATATGGAGGGCCCAAACAGTGATGAGCCCTTAAACAATGTTGAAGAAGGGATCAAAATAAGCTACTTAAAATTTTACAACATGACTCAAAACAGTTTACATATAGGCCAAAAACGACATGCAAGGAAATGGCATATAAGAGGGATAATGAAGTAAGTGCCAAATGGGGGCCTCAAACAGTGAGAGGTCCTTAATGAAAGATGAAATAGAGCTCAAAAAAATGCCATTTTCAGTTATGGCTGGAGCTCAAAAGTATAGGCAAGAAGGGCTAAGAAATAATGCAAAAAATGAGCTAAAAAGAGGGAAATGGTAACTCACCCTTGTAGACCAGTCTTTAGCAACTTCTTGGATGAATCTTGCTTCCTCCTAAGCTCTGAGAAGACCTTCCTAGCTTCTGGAATGGAGTAGGTGATGGTGTAGAAATGAGGTAGGACTTAGGAGGTTTGGAGGGTTGAAATAAGAGAGATAGGGGAGGGGTGTAATGCAAGCTTGAAGGCAATTTTTTTTTCAACCCAAAACCAGACCTGGGGTGCTGGTTATATAGGCCAAAGAGAGGGAGAAAGAGGGGGAAAAAAGGGAGGGAAATCACTCCAAGTTTCCTCCAAATACCCCAGATCTGAGAATCTGGGGGGGAATAAAGTGCATATCTGTGATGTGCCAGGTGTAAGGAAGCTGGCCGGCCAGTTGTTGAGGTTGCAGGTGGCCGGCCGGCCCTCCCCATGGCCGGCCGGCCAAGGGTGAAAAGGGCCAAGTCAAACTAATGGCCGGCAACCACAATTGGTGGCCTTCCACGTGTTCTCAACACAACCCTGTGGTTGAAAATTGGCAACTGTGAACCAGGAGAGAGAACAACCCACTTTTCAAAGGGGTTCAAAAAGGTCAAATGGAATTATTGGCCGGCCACCAAATATTGGTGGCCTCCCAGATGTGTACATCACAAATATGGGATTTAGAGTGCAAGAAAATGGTCCAAGGGTGGTTAACATTGGCTTTGAAGTGAGAAAAATGGGAGTCGGAGGGCGATGATGGGATATAACTGGTTGCTGGAACAATTACTGGCCTCCCACCCTTCTACGACCTTCCTGGTGATGAAACAGAGGTCCTTGCCAAAAATGAACGAAAACCGATGCGAAATGAAGGTTCGAGGGCCGATACGCGGAGTCCGAGGCCCCGAAAACCGACTGTTAGGCATCGGGAGTGGTGTTTGACCACGAAGTTGGTCTCTCAGACCTCAGTGTCCCTCAAAAGGGAGTAAATAAGATGTATACCAAAAATCGGAGCAAACGGAGGTAGTTAGGCGGTCCCGAACCGAGGCACTCGGCTTGACGGCTTCGAAAACCGAGAACCGAGCTCCGAAATGGGCAAAATGGCCAACGGCCACGAAATGTAGCCCACGGCCACTGAGAGATGGTTGACGAGACCTCTCCCTCCCTTTGGGAAAAAGAACAGAGAAAACCGAGTCTAGTTCGCAAACCGAGGCCAAGTACAGAAAGAGTTCGGAAGTCCGAAGGCAAGGCTCACGGCCGAGACTCTGAGACTTCTGAACGAGCACAATATGCAATATCATCAAGTGCTCAATTGGTAACGTCTGAGTCTTATGTTCGATCAAAAATGGGGTGTCTACAAGAGGATAATTAATTTTTACTAATGAGAATTTAAATCAAAACTAAATAAATTGTAAATAAACTTTGTTGTTCCGAATTTGAAGAGAGACTTAGGATCTCGAATTCACTACTATTTGCATATCACATAATTTAAATACCTAATTCTAGTAAATCAATGACTCAGATAATAATGATGTATCTGAGTTACAATATTATGACGAAATTTGGTGACGCAATTTTTTTTGTCTTAAAATTTAACCCAAAGATGACAAAATATTAATTTTGTCGTTTGTTTTAATTTTTCTCAATAGTATAGGAGATGAAAATAAAATTTCCTCTGCAAAAATGAGAAGCCAATTTCATTTGCATTAGCGCGAATTATTTTAGCTCATTGGAGACGAACATTTTTGTCACAAAAATATATATTTTTTTATTTTGTGGCGAACGTAATTCATCGCCAATAAATTCCCTACCTATCAAACGATGTCGTTGCAGATTTCCATTTATTGGGCAACAAATATATTTTTGTTTGGAAAGGATAAGTTATGGAAGACAAAAATATTTCGTCACCAATAAACACTCCATTATGCAGACGATGTCGTTTCATTTTTCTATTAAATGGGCGACAAATATATTTTTGACTCAGAAGAATAAGTTGTGGGAGACGAAAATATTTTGTCACTAATAAATTCTGATTGATTGCGCAACGTATATATTTTTCGTCTCATAAGGTTAAGTTGTGGAAGACAAAAACATTTTGTCACCAATAACAAATTCTATGTTCTTGTATTTAAGGAGACAAATATTTTATCACTAATTATTTCTCTTTATTAAAATGCCATGGTTTTGTATTTGGGAGCACTGAAACCGTGACCCCAAGAGACACACTCTGACCCTTATCACTCATTTTCATGTACACGGGCACTGAAGTCGTGACCCAAGAAGACACTTTCTACAAACCCTCATTTCTCTCTCACACTTGAGCCTATACTCCTTTCTCACAAGTATTGAAGTCTTTACTCAAGAAGACACTCTGTAAACCATTTCTTCTATTTCGCACAAAAGCCCCTCTCTTCTATCTCACACTTAAGCCCTTCGTGCATGCCAGCATTGAAGCTATTATCCAAGAAGGCACCCTATGCAAACCCACTATTCTTTCTCATAGTGAAGGCCCGTCTTGCACACAAGCACTTTTTCTCATTGTTTGAACCAACTTTACCCTTTCCGTCTAGAACAAGGATTTCAGAAAAATCGAAGGTCAAAACCTCTCTCCACAAAAAAAAAAAAAAAAGAAAAGATAATTAATGTAGCTATTTTTTTTGTGAGAAAAAATAGAGAGAACAAAATAAAAAAAAAAATTAATTTTCAAAATTTGGCGATAAAATTTTTTTTTGTCTTAAAATTTAACTCAAAGATGATAAAATATTAATTTTGTTGTTTCTTTTAATTTTTCTCAAAACTATAGGAGACAAAAAAAAATTAAATGGGAAAAAAAAGTGGCACCAATTTTTTTTGCATTAGCGAATTATTTTAGCTCATTGGAGACGAACATTTTTGTCACAAAAAATATATATTTTTTGCGACAAACGTAATTCGTCACCAATAAATTCCCTACCTATTAAACAATGTCGTTGCATATTTCCATTTATTAGGTGACAAATATATTTTGTCTAGGAATGATAAGTTATAGAAGATGAAAATATTTCGTCACCAATAAACATTCCATCATGTAAACGATGTTGTTTCATTTTTCTATTAAATGGGCAACAAATATATTTTTGTCTTGAAAGAATAAGTTGTGGGAGATGAAAATATTTCGTGACTAATAAATTTTCCATGATTGATTTTGATTGATTGCGATTTAATATTTTTTGTCTCATAAGGTTATGTTGTGGAAGACAAAAATATTTCGTTACCAATAATAAATTCTCTGTTCTTGTATTTAAGGAGACACAAATATTTTATCACTAATTATTTCTCTTTATTAAAATGTTGTGGCTTTGTGTTTTGGTGCACTAAAACCGTGACCCCAAGAGACACACTCTGACCCTTATCACTCATTTTCATGTGCACGGATACTCAAGTCGTGACCCAAGAAGACACTTCCTACAAACCCTCATTTGTCTCTCGCACTTCAGCTGTAGACGTCCCCAAACGCCCCGAGAGGGATGAGTCCCGTTCTGTTCATTTTGGGCTCACTACAATTCGAACTCAAATTGTCACGGTTCTTAATCTGAACCAAAGAGTCCAAATCCGGCAAATCGTTTTGAGAAAACAGATTTTTGAAAGAAGTGCCAAACATGGATTGCTTTGCTAGATACAGAGTCGCCACCTAAATATTTTATTTTGGGAAATTTAGGAAACCCTGTCTCATGCCTAAGGCCACGTGTCCGTCATCACCAAAGTTGCCTCGGCTTGGGAACTTGGGTATGATTGGGGAAGGTCACTTCGTGAGCACCCCCGCTCACCCAATCAAAGATCGGCCTCTACTAACCATGATATCTTGTTTTGAAAATATTATGCATTCTTATTCCGGTTATTAGCCTAGATTTATTATGTGATGCGCACATCATACAAGTATAGACCAGGTCGCCTGAATTGGAACAAAACATTTCATGTTCATTTTTGAAAGATGGTTTGCTACTTGCAAGTAGGCTTAAAATGCAGATTTTGCCACCCTCGGGTGGGCTTTAGAAAAGATGGTTTTGCCACTATCTAGTGGGCTTAAAACTCTCAGTCAATGCATTGTTCCAATCCAAATAACCTAACCTTCACCCACAGGCATTCAGGCAGATATATCACATAAACACATAGCCTCATGGTAAGCATGCTATCATGGCAGTCACTCACACACATGCTAGGATGCTAAAGTATAAAAACTTACCGAGTACTCCAAGCCAAAACAGAAGCTGATTAGAAATCATACATGATCCTAACTATACAGAAATGCCTAATGCAACACATGCAAAAATGCAACTAAGATAGGCTCGGCTATTCTAAACATGGCATATGGAATGCTACAGCTAGTAAGTATTCAACTTGGAATTGAAATACAATGTAGTGAGTTATGATGCGCCGATCCCGGTGCATGCAAAGCAGATGAATGAATGCAAACATGCTATCATACTGTATGCTAATTGAAACATGCCCTAATCTAACCATCATAAGCTGGTAAATAAAAGGTAGAAAGACGTGGGGTTGGAAGACATACATCACACGCACGCACACTTATTGCAATTGTGTCCTTGCTCGGAGAGTCCGAATAAATAATACAGTCCCAAATGAATAATTACAGTTCGAATAAGTACAAAATCCTAATTAATTAACAAATTAATCTAGGAAAGCAATAAATGGCATGTAAATCCATGGATCGCCTCGGTTCTATTCCAAATGATGAATGATGCATGTTGGAGTTGCTTGGCGCGAAAATCCATTGCAATGCCCCAATTAGCCTCTGTTTACAATTAAGCCCGGAATATTGCACGAAGCTCCAAAAGGCTGCCAGTTTCTGATTTGCTGCAACAGAGAGCAGGAAAGGGGCATGGCAATGTATTTTCACATATGTATGCTTGACTACCCTTCAAGGAGTGTAGTCCTCGATCATCGTGCCACCAATCACGCATATCGATGCATGATGGCTGAGGAGTCAAATTGCACGACTCAATATGAAATGAATGCACATGAAAACACAATAAGACCTAGACTCCATCATGGATAATCCAGAGTGTCGGTGACTGGGAATTGAGACACGTTCCGTCACTCGGAGTACGAAACGTCCCTCGTTTTCCGTGCGCGGGCTAACTCCTATCCCAAACACAATGCAATATGCATGACATGCATGAATGCAACTAATATACAACCTGGCATATGCAATGTTATGGAATGACATACACAATGCACGATGTAACATGGCATACGTGATGCTTTAACATGCAACCTAGCATACGCAATGCTACGCAATGAAATGGCATACACAATGCATGATGGACTTACACCAATATGAGTGGACCTCAGCCACACTCATATCAGTGGCCATGAGATGAAAATGAGACACTCGAGATGCGTGCATGCATGCACGCAAACCGAGGACCGATCCTAAGGCACGAATGCCACTCTAACAAGGCATGGCAAGGCATGAAATATGGCATACAAACATGCGAGTTTCAGCACTGAAATGTGATGCAAAACGATCCCGAAACATGGATACATGGCACCCGATGCATGGAATGGTCCCGAAACACAAAACTAGGCACTTGCATTGACCTATAGCTATACAAAACATGCATTGTTTGATCATGAGTCATGAAGACAGAACCAAGGCAGTCCCAAAACATGAACATTTCTAGTTCAAAGCATGACCAAAAGATGCTAGCATGATGGACTAAAATAGCATGCAATTTTGACTAGTAATCATGGTTTACATGGCATGTATATGAGGCATATGGAATCTCACAAAAACAGAAAAAATCAGTGAACAAAACATGTGAAAATATGCCCAAATAACCTCTGAAATGCAGCCAACACATACACAAATGATGGGTTCCTTTAGAGGGCATACAAAGGGGTTATTAAACATACAAGATAGACACTTAGCATGGCACAAAAAACTTTGAAAATCAAATATGATAGCTCCAAAACTCATCAAATTGGCCCCAAATTCAGTCAATAAAGTATGCAAGATAGGGCCTCTTTGGAAGGCCAAAATGACCATCAAACAAAATAAGGTGAGAGGGGGTCACCCCCCCTCTGATTTTGAGGCTCAAAATAGTGTATTAGCCACTTAAAATCCATTGGATTTCAGTGGCTAGAACACCAAACAAAGCATGCAACAAGGGCTTAGTTGTAAGGCTCAAAATAAGAGACAATCAAGCATACAAGGAAGCATATGACCTCAAACAGAGAATAGACCTTAATAAAACATGAAGATAATGCCAAAAAAAGGATTTTTTCAGTTTAGGTCGAGGTCCAAAAGGCTCACACATAGGGCTAATATATCATGCAAAAAATGGCCCTAAAAGAGAGATTAGAAATAAGGGATAGTAAATGACCTCAAACAGAGAAGAGCCCTTCAACAAAGTTGAAGAGGGACTCAAAAAAATAAATTTTATAGTTTATGGAAAGTCTCAAATATGCTCACAAGTAAGGCTACAATATGGTGTAAAAAAGGCCCTAAAAGAGAGATAGAAAGAAAGAGGCAGTAGCTGGCCTCAAAAAGTGAATAACCCTTCAAGAAAGTTGAAGAGGGGCTCAAAATGAAGCACTTTATAGTTTGTCTCGAAGCCCAGAAATGCTTGAAAATAGGGCTAACATATCATGCAAGAAACAACCATAAAAGAGAGATAAAGGGAAACGGGTAACATGTGGCTTCAAACAGAGAAAAACCCTTGATCAAACATGAAGATAAGCTCAAAATAAGACTATTTATAGTTCGAGTTGGAGCTCAAAAATGCTTGCAAGTATGGCTTATAGACGAAGCAAGAAAATACTAGAAAAGGGGAAAAAGGAACTCACCCTTGTAGAGCAGCAACACAGCAGCTTTTGGTCCAAGGAAATGAGCTTCTAGCCTCTGGAAATCAGCCTCAAGGTGTTGGAATGGAGTGTGGAGGTGTGGTGCTATGGGTTGTAGTGCACATGGTGCAAGAACCTTAGGGTTTGGAGGGTTGAAGGAGAGAGAGATGGAGGTTTGTATGTAGGGGCTCCAAACAATTTTTGTAACCCTTAAACATGGAGGAGGGGTGCTGGTTATATAGAGGAGAAGGGGTGGAGAATGGGAGGAAAATCAAATTCAAATTTCTCTCCCAAAAGGGCAGATCCCCGGGCAGGGGTCTGGGTCAAAACAGTTGGCACAGCTGTAAGGAACTAGGGGAGATGATTTTGACCGGCCAGGTTCAGAGGGTTCAGGTGGCCGGCCGGCCACTTCTCCTGGCCGGTCGGCCAGGGTTAAAAGGGTCAAGAGGATTTGTTGGCCGACCACCCCAAAAAGATGGCCTCCCATGTGTGCACAACACAGCTATGTGGAGAAAAACCAGGAAATGTGACCTAGGAGAGAGAAAAACCAACTTTTTAGAGGGGTTCAAAAGGGTTAGTAAGAGTTAATGGCCGGCCAAGCCATATTGGTGGCCTCCCAGGTGTGTACAACACAATGGTGTGGTGAAAAGTCAGAAAAAGTAGCCCGGGAATGGAAAAAGTTAGCTTTCTAGTGAGGAAACCGGGTGATGAAGAGCGATGAAAGAATAAAGCTGGTCTTTAGAACAATTGCTAGCCTCCCACCCTTCTACGACCTTCATAACAATGAAAATAAGGTCTCCACCAAAAATGAACCCAAACCGATGCAAAACGAAGGTTCGAGGGCCAAAACACGCAGCCTAGGGCCCCGAAAGCTGACTGTTAAGCACCGGAGGTGGCGTTCGACCACGAAGTTGGTCTCTCGAGCCACAGTGTCCCTTAAAAGGGAGTAAATAAGGTGTGTGCCAAAAACCAGAGTAAACGGAGGTGGTTAAGCGGTCCCGAACCGAGGCACACGGCCGACGGCTCCGAAAACTAGGAACCGGGCTCCAAATGGAAAAAATGGCTTACAACCACGAAACATAGCCTACGGCCACTGAGAGATGATCTACGAGACCTCTCCCTCCCTTTGGGAGAGAAAATGGAGAAATCGGGGCCTGGTTCACAAACCGGGGCAAAGCATAAAAGAGTCCGAAAGTCTGGAGGTAAAGCACGCAGCCGAGACTCTGCAACTTCAGAACGAGCACAATATGCAACATCACCAGGCGCTCAGTAGGTGATGTCTGAGTCTTAAGGTCGGCCAAAAATGGGGTGTCTACAGTTGCCCCTCTTTAATAGAACTCGAAAGTCATAAGTGACGGACGTGAATGTCAAAGCTCAGAGACAACCCATTTTTGACGAGGCCGAAGACTTTGACAAACATACTAGATAACAGAGAAATGTGCCCGCAGGCATGCCCGCAGGCCAGGGGGAAAAATGCAAAGCGAAATGCATAAAGCCGAATGTAACTCAATGATCATGCGAAGCAGCAAGCTGTAATGAAGCAAATATTCACAATAGATGCAACAGTTTTATGCGAGAATGCAAAGCAATACTACATTTCATGCAGTTGAAGAATGCGGAGAATCATCGGATTCTCGCTATGTCTCACACGGAGAAGATACAATACCTGTGCGGTTTGTCTGGTCGCACCAGCCTCAAATGAACCGTACATACAATATCGTGCCTGAAAGAAAGAAGAAACTCAGCAAGCACAACATAGTTAGCAACATATGTTCCATTTGATATCGAATGTAGACAAACGCGATGCCGATAGGTGAGTGCATCGCAATGCGAGGAGTGATGGGCGTGATAACGTGAGTCAAGCACAGGGGTATGACAATACTCGTGAAATGTGCAGAACAGTACAAGTGATGTGCATGAGAATGCAAGTGGCGTGCATAACAATGCAGGATAAGTGTAAACTCGAATGCACATTTTGATACGAAACAACGAGCAAAACAATGCAAGTTTCAATGAAGATGGCTCAATCGCGACCTCCGGTTTACCTCTCGAAAAGGTCACAACGTATTCAAAAAGGATACACCTTGCTTTTGATGAGTAACAATGGGACACGCACTGAAAGTTGGAGTTGAAGTTCCCGCGGAGGGATTTCGCGACGAAAAGTGCACTTTCCTTGTACTTTCTCGGGTGCCGGGGACTCCAATCATGACCAAAATTTGCAGAGGCTTTGGACACCATGTTGGGAAGGCTGCCGGCTAGGTATGGTCCAAGGGGGAAGCTGCCAGCCAGGGGTGAGGGAGTGGGATGGCCGGCCTGCTAGAAAAGGTGGCCGTCCGGCCACCTAGCCCAGATCCGGGGCAGTTTGGTCCTTTTGCTCTCTTTTCTTTAAATGTGCTTATCCAAAGCACTTTTCCTCATAACTTCAGCTCCAAAATTGCTCTCCCCTCCTTCCCAAACCATTTTCTTCCTTAGATCTGTGCTCTATACGCGTTTTCCAACGCCCCACGCGAGTTGTTTTCGCGAAATCTTTCAGTTTTCGTCACTTTGAACCGATTAAATTTTGATTTTAGTGCTTCTTTTCTCATTTTCTCCACTTGAGGTAAGTTTGTCTCAACATTTGGAAGATTTTCTCGGGGGTTGACTTTTGTTGACTTTTTCATTTCCCGGGAGTTGACTTTCCTTGACTTTTTCCAATTTTGGCTCATTTTGCTCGTTTTTGCTCCTTGTTTGCAGATTTTTGAAATGGCTGGTCATTTCCCTCATGGTGGAGGTCCTCCAGGTACTGGGGGTGATCCTGATATTATGGCTTTACCCTCGAGGATTTAGCCATTTGATCCCCAGAGGTATCATCCTCAGGAGCACCTCCTCCCGCAAGCGGTTTTCTACCATTTTACTGATTTTGACGACCGAGCACCTAGGGATCTGCTTTTGTGAGAGCCAGAGTCCCACCTCTCTCATGAGGCACGAGAGGTATTTACTTCACTTTTACATTTTCTGCAATGTATTCTGCATTTTCCGTGCATTTCGTGCTTTTTGCTATGTTTATCTGCCCACTCAAGCACACAGCTTGTTTTGAATGTTTAGTCCATAGTACCGTATTCCGTTTCCATCTTGAACACACAGTTCAAACACTCTGACTTTCTGAACACGCAGCCCATATATTGGTTGTGAACACACAGCACACACTTGTTGAGAATTGAACACACAACCCTAACTTTGAGATGAACACACAGCCCAAATTGAAGGTGAACACGCAGCACACACTGATTGAGAGTTAAACACGCAGCCCAAACACTTGAATTCTGAGATGAACACACAGCCCATACTTTGATGCCGAACACACAGCTCGTAGTTGAGGTGAACACACAGCACACACTGATTAAGAGCTGAACACGTAGTCCAAACTTCGAGATGAACACACAGCCCACTCTTTGATGTCGAACACGCAACTTGTCATTGAGGTGAACACACAGCACACACTGATTGAGAGTTGAACATGTAGCCCAAACTTTGAGATGAACACTGTAATAGGTTCGTGAGGGACCTCCTACAGTTCGGACTCGATTTGTGTCACGTTTCTTAATCTTGAACGAATGAGTCCAAATCCGACAAATCGTTAGAAGTGCCAAACATGGATTGCTTTGCCAGATACAGAGTCGCCACCTAAATATTTTTTAATGGGAAATTTAGGAAACCCTGACTTGGTGCCAAAGGCCACGTGTCTATCATCACCAAAGTTGCCTCGGCTCGGGAACTTAGGTACGATTGCGGAAGGTCAGCTATGAGCACCCCCTCTCGCCCGATCCGAAGATCGGTCTCTACTAACCATGACATCCTGTTTTCAAAACGTTATGCATTCTTATTCCGATTAATTAGCTAGAATTACTATGTTATGCGCACAGCAAAACAAGTATAGACTAGATCGCCTAATTTGGAACAAAGCATTGCATATCCATTTGTTTGGAAAATGGTTTGGAATTTGCTACTCACAAGTAGGCTAAAATACGGATTTCAATGCGTTGTTCTAACTCAAACAATCCAACCTTCACCCACAGGCATTCAGGCAGTTTATCACATAAGCATTTAGCCACATGGTAAGCATGCTGTCATGTTAACATTCACACTCATGCGAGATGCTAAAGCATAAAATACTTACAAAGTACTCCGTGCCAAAACAAGAACATGTTAGCAATCATGCATGATCCAAGTCCATGTTAAGTGGCTAATGCGACGCATACAGAATGTCACTAGAATAGGCTCGGCTAATCTAGAAATGGCATGTGAGAATGCACAAATAGCATGTATTCAAGTTAGATTTGATATACTTATGTAGTTAGCATGATGCGCCGAGCCCAGTGCATGCAATACTGATGAATGATGCACGCATGCATAGCATAAGGTATGCTAAATTGAACATGACCTAATACTAACAATCAAAGTAGGTAAGTAAAAGGGAGAAAGAAGTGAGGGTTGGAAGACATGCACACACGCACCCACACTTATTACAAATTTGCCCTCGCCCGGAGGGACCAAAAGAATAATACAATTAATTAACCTACAAGCTAATTAATATTACAGACCATTGAATTAATTAAGCAAATTAATTAATCTAAGAAAGCAGTAAACAGCAGCCTTGGGGAGAGGGTTCAATGCATGCGCGGTTGGTTTTGCTCGGAAATCCGCCACCATGCTCAAGTTGCCTCTGTTTTCCTTGCTCTGCTCCTCTGATAACTGCCAAAGTCCCAGGATTTGCTCTCTGGATGCTAAGGAACACCACCGGCTGAAGGAGAACACCACCGGCCATAGAGAATGGTCACCGGCCACAAATTTAATCCATCAGCCAACAATGATGGCCGGTCGGCACTAAAGATAGTCGGCCGGCCAAATCTTCCTGCAGGATCTGTGTTTGACAGTAGCAGAGGGCAAGACTTGGCATGGCAATGCATTTCAAGCAATGTATGCACCAATCACATCCCTTATCATGTTTATGACTCAAAGGGACATGGGCCTCGATTCTCGGACCACCAATCATGCATTTCTATGCATGATGGCCCAAAGAATCAAGTGTGCAATTTAATATGGAATGCAATGCACATAATCAAACAATGGGGCTTAACCTTTATCACAAGCAATTCAAGAGGCCAAGCATGCATGCCAATGCAATGCAATCCTAAGCATGTTGACTAGTATGCAACATGGATAATGCAAGCAAGCATACAAGGCATGTGACAACGTGTGAGGAGGGTCTTACACTAACTTGGATAGCTCTATGCTAAGCCCAAAATAGTGGCCAATGCTATAGAAATGAGGGCCAACACACACACACACACATGCACCTGTTAATGAGCCAACACTTAAGAACAAATAAGAAACTTCTAAGCACACTTAAGAGAGACTAAACATGCACTAATGGCGTGCACATGAGCTCTGAAAATCATGCTAAAATGGTGCCAAACCAAATGAACAAGACAAGCATGGGATGCAATTAAGGTCCAAATACTTGGGGCAAGCCAAGAAGACTTAAACCATGACTAAGTCGACCAAGCCTTACAAGGCCAAGAGGACTTAAAATAGGTTCAAGGCAGACCCAGACAATACCAAAGGAACACCTAGAGGGCATCTATGTGACTCAAATCTAAAAGCATGCATAATGGCCCACAACATGGAGCATACAACACAAGCTTCCAAAGCATCATAGAAACATTAAAGGCAAGCATATGAGCACACTATGAGATCTGAAACAACATGCCAAGTGGTTCCAAACCACTGAAATGATGCAAGCAATGCATGCTAGAGAGGCCAAAGCTTAGGGCATACAAGAGGGATTACATGGTGGCTATATAAAGCAAGGCATGAATGACTCAAATGACCTCAAACAGTCCCTTAGCACATCAAAACATACATATAAGCTTCATAAAGCTTGGCCAAAATGCAAAAGCATGGTAGTCAAAATGCTAAGCATGTATTGAGGCATATCATGGCATTGCAAGGCATATATGCTAAACAAGCATGGTGTACCAAAACCAACATACAAAAATGCCATATTATGACATAATAAGCATGAAAAATAGCTAAGGCATGGTCAACATACACTTAAACACGGTGCTCCCTCAAGAGGCAAAAATGGTCCTTTTCAAGGACAACAAGGAGAGGGGGTGACCCTCTCCTCCCTAGGACCTCAAGGCACCATCCTCACCCCTGAAATCCCTCAAGATTTCAGTGGTGAGGAGGCCCAAACTCAATGGTCCCGGAGCTCACTCAAAATGGCACAAAATGGGGCCTTAAAAGGCTTAAGAGGGGTCAAACAACCCCAAAGCTTAAAGCAACGTTAATAAACTATTTAGAGCACTAAAAAATAGAACTTTTATATGTTATACACAAAGCTCAAAAACAGTTGTAAGGTAGGTAAAAATACAATGCAAAAATGGGGATTAAAGGGGCGAACTTCTTACCCTTGAAGACACCAGTGGTGGACCAGCTGGTTCTTTAGGCTGAAATCAGCTCCAAAACTCCAAAAATAACCCACAAAGGTCTCAGCTCTAAGGGATGGTGTGATGGTCGGTGTTTGTGTGCAAAACCAAGGCAAAACACACACAAAACACAAGAAAGAGAGAAAGATAGAGATAGAGGATGTATGTAAACCCTAACCCTAAAGCTCAAGCTCTGAAAATGTTGTCTAAAAATCTCTAACCCTCTACAAGAGAGAAGACCCTCTCTTTTATAGAGCTTTTGTCTTGTAAGCCTACAAGACAAGCCCCTAAAGAGAGAGATCCCTCCATACACGTGTATGGAGGGGAGCCAAGTGCATGCCAGCTGTGTCAAAATATCTGCAAAAGCATATGCACAGTAGTCGGCCGGCCAAAAGTGCAATTGACCAAAAAAAGATAGCCGGCCGGCCAAATATTTGGCCGGTGGCAACAAAACACAGCTGGTGGCCTCAAGCCATGGCCGGTGGAGTGTGGGGATAGCCCACAAGCCATTCCCTGCCCCTCCAAGGCAAAACACAAGTGTTTGGTGCAAAACCAGACACAAAACTGTCGAGTCGAGAGATCCTGAGGCAAAACGCGTTGCCAAAATCTCTGGGAACTCAAAACGAACACAAACATGGATGATCACCCAGTGTTCAAGCGGTGACGTCCATGTCTTGAGAGTGGTCAAAAATGGGGTGTCTACAGTTGCCCCTCTTTGACAGAACTCGAAAGTCATAACAATGACGAGAGTGAATGTCAAAGGCCAGAGACGACCCATTTTTGACAAGGCCGAAGACTTAGACAAAGCATGCAAGACAAACAAGATATGCGCCCGAAGGCAGGGGCAAAATGCAAGACAATGCACAAAGCCAAACATAACTTATGATCATGCAAAGAAAGCTGTAACGAAGCATAACATGCGACAGTTTTAAGCTATCATAACTACACTGCAATGCAGAAATGATGTAAGAGAATTATGCAATTCTCGATACGTCTCACTCGGAGGATACAATACCTGTCCGGTTCGTCAGGTTGCACTAGCCTCAAATGAACCGTACATACAATATCGTGCCTGTAAAGAAAGCAAACTTAACAGGTATAATATTGTTAGCAACATGCATGACAATGCAACATAAATGCAAAATGATATGCAATATATACAAAACTATGTATAATAATGCAAATGAAAATGCAATGCAATTGAAACAATGCAAACGATATGTAATGCAATTGAATCATGATCCAATCATGAGCGGCTCAAAACCACACAAATGTCAAATAGATTGATGGAAGTAACAAGTCCGTCTACCATAGAAAAGGTGCCGCAACCCTCAAAGCGCGTACACATGCAGAACTATGAGTGATGTAGACGGACACAAGAACAAGTATTGGGTGGGATGACATAAGTGGGGAAACAACCCGCTAACGAAAGAACAATGATCCTAATGCTGGATGCAAACACTACAATGTAATATATACAGTGGATATGGCATGCAGCCAAACCGAATCTTGCCTAGGAAAGGCATGTACACATACAAGCCATGTCTAACATAGAAAAGGTGCCGCAACCCTCAAAGCGCGTACACGTGCAGAACTATGAGTGTATAGACGTGAAAAGTATGAGCACATACCAGACCAAGCTCAACAAGGAAAGGTGCGAGCCATAGATAGAGGGGGATGATGCAGTGAATGCATGCAAGCTACAATGCGATATTTACAATATACAATGGAGTGAAATAGATACGATGGATAAGGCACACATGCCAGACCAAATCTTGCCTAGGAAAGGCATGTACACATACAAGCCAGGTCTAACATAGAAAAGGTGCCGCAACCCTCAAAGGGCGTACACATGCAGAACTATGAGTGTATAGACGTGAAAAGTATGACCACATACCAGACCAAGCTCAACAAGGAAAGGTGCGAGCCATAGACGGAAGGCGATGCAATGGATGCATGCAAGCTACAATGCGATATTTACAATATGCAATTTTACGATGGAAATGCATGACATATGCACTATATTACGATGATGCATGACATATGCATGATGTGTTGTGTGTTTTTTTTGTTTTTTGAAATGCATGACATGTGCACTATATTTACAATGATGCACGACATATGCATGATGTGTTTTTGTTTTGTTTTGATCAATGTTTTTGAAATGCATGAAAAGTGCATGATAATACATGATAATGCATTTTTTTGGTTGTTTTTTTTGAAATGTATGACAATGCAAATGAACGGGAAAATGCATAACAATGCATGTTTTTTTTTTTTTGTTTTTGTTGTTTTGTGTTCTTTTTTGGAATGCATGTTGATGCGAATGCGTGACACCGCACGTCTTTCGATGTGCACGATAATGCACATGATCTTGAATGTGCGACCACGCACGTCGCTTGATGTGCATGACAATGCATGTTAGCTGGATTCACGTCAATGCAAGTTGTGCGTGTTACGATGCGTGTATGCACGCATAACGATTCAAGGGATGATGAGTGCTACAACATATGCAGACATGCAGGCCCCAAAGGTTTTGCACCTTCCGAGGATTTAAGGTCTCCTAGACCATGTGTGTTTAAGGTTTCGCCAGACCGTACGTTTTTAAGGTCTCGCCAGACTGGGCGTGTTTATGGTCCTGCCGGACCATGTTGCTCAGAAAATGCATAATAATGCAAGTGAGGTGCGCAAAATAGCGCGAACAATGAATGCATGCCAAATGCAAAGCGATGCGCAAAAATAGCGCGATTTGAAATGCGGTGCACGAGACAGCGCGAGGTGCTAAACAGCGTAATTGAATTGAAATGCACATGGGGCAACTTTCGAATCTTGTAAAAGACAAAAGGATACCAAAAAGGATACGCCTTGCACATATTTGAGTGCCATGCACAGAAGACACGGTCCGAGGTCAAAACGGAGGCCGGTTGAGCTTTGGAAATGCACTGTTCTTGCACTATCTTGAGCAATGAAGACCCCAAACTACAGATCTGACCAAAAAAGGGTTGTAGGAGCATCACCGGCCACATGGGAAGGCCACCGGCCATCCACCGGCCACCAAAAAACATAATTGGCCAAACATTTGGCCGGCCGGCCAAAAAAGTAGCCAATCGGCCAAAAATGCCTGATTCGAGGCAGTTTTGACTTTTCGCCTTGGGTCTTTTAAAATAGAGTTTCAAACCCTATTTTTCTCATTCCCCTCTAGCCGAAAATAGTTCCCTCTCTCTCGAGAGCACTTTTCCTCCTCTCATTCTCCCGTTTTCTCGCGTTTTACGCCCGTTCCATCGTCCGATTCGTGTTCTCCTTCGCGTTTCGAACATTTTCATCCGAACATTTCTTTGTTTCGGTGCTTCTTTTTTGATTTCCACCTCTTGGGGTTTGCTTCCCCCAAGTTTCTCTCGATTTCCGTACATTTTCCACATTCCGACTTTCCCAGTCTTTTTCCGCCCTCCCGGGGTTGACTTTTCGGTTGACCCTTCGTATTCTAGCCCGGTTTTCCCTCTTCCGGCTATTTTCTCACCATCTTTGACATGGCGGATGACATTCCACAGGGTGGGACTCCCCCGGAGCACGAGATGGATCCCGGGGTCGAGCTTCTCCCCCTGAGCGTCCGTCCATTCGATTCGGCGACCTACCGGTCGACGATCCATGTCTTGTCTCCGAACGATCTTCGTCAGTTTCGGAGCTTTGACAGGGCGATGCCCCTAGAGCTTCTTCTGCGCGAGCCTACATGTCACCTGTCCTTCGGCGCTTCCGAGGTAACCATCCCTTCCTCTGCTTTTCTTATTTTTCGCAATGTAGAATATATAAAACCGCCATAGCTAATTACATTCTTTAACTGCTTAACTCAAATACCCCGATGCACTGTACGTTGTAGTCGGTCAAAAACAAATTTACAACTGATATTTGTTCGCAACTAACACGCACACACACACTACACTGATCCTGAATCACTCAAAACACACTAACACAATACACATTGTATTTCGAGCATACGACATTTGCATCGAGAATATGCACACATGCTATATTTGTACTGAACCACTCAAACACGCTGACTCATCATACGTTGTAGTTCACTGTAAGCACACCGGCACTTGGTACCTGTTTGAATATGAAAATATGCACACATGCTCCATACTTGCATTGAACCACGCAAACACGCTGACACATCACACGCTGTAGTTCACTATAAGCACACCGGCACCCAGTATCTGTTTGAATCTGAAAATATGCACACATGCTCTATTTGCACTGAATTCTGAATGTTTTTCAAAATTGGTATATTTAGCATTGCTTCGCAATTGTTTGTTTGAAAACAGGGAGATTCCCATACCGTCCGGGGGTATGGGGACATCGTCGCCCGTGACTGGTACGCTGAGCTTCCCGACGCGGTCCGCCATATCGTGGACCAAGCCGGCTTCGGCGTTTTTTGCAGAGGACTATCCAGACTTACCACGAGCAGGCCTCTCCTCGCTGCTCTGGCGGAGAGGTGGTGGGACACCACCGACTCGTTCCATCTTTCTGCGATGGGAGACATGACGATGACTCCTTACGATTTCTCGGTGCTCACCGACATTGGGGTAGGGGGTGATCCGATCCCCTTTGACACTGATATGGATGAGTGGACTGCTGCTCAGATCTATCTGCTTGGTGAGGTGCCACCTCTCGCCCGTCCAGGCTTCATTCGTTATTCCTGGTTCGAGGTGCAGTTCAGGGTTCAGCCAGCTTTGGTCGAGGAGGCCTCGATGACTCAGGAGGCCGTGGAGAGATACGCGCACGGCTTTCTCATGTTCCTACTGGGGACGACTATCTTCGCCGACCGGGCGAACACCGTGCCCCTCTGCCTGCTCAGTGCCTTGGTGGATGTTACACAGATCTTTTGCTACGACTGGGGGGGCGCTGCCTTGGCCACCCTCTATGGATACATGAGCTCAGCTTCCCGCGGCAACGGACAGTTGCTCGGGGGCTACTGGCGTGCTTAGGAGGTATGTTTCTTCTCTGCCTTACATTCTACTTTTCTACTTTCTGTACTTTGTCTTGTACTGCATACCTTGCACACCGTGTCTGCTTTTACACTAAGCGTATCTTGCACACCGCACACATACACTTCGCTTACATTGACCTACCTTTAATCGCTCACTGTACACTCTGCTTGATACACTGCACATGGCTCTGCTATCTCTGTTCTATTTCGTATTTTGCTTTATCTGATAAGCATAATGGTATTCATTTTGCAGTTGTGGGTCTACGCCTACTTTCCCAGGCTTGCACCTGTGCCAGATGCAGAGGCTCCTCTCGTTGTCCCTTTCTCACGCCATTTCAATGGAAGATGCGTGCGGAGGCCACGGGAGACGTTTAGCTTCTTCCGCCACTACTTTGACACCATCACCCTGGCCGAGGTATGTTTTATTTTAGAGTTTATTTAAGCTTCGCTTTGCACTGTATGTTTAACAATAGTAGATAACAAACTGTATTTCATTTTTAGATCACCTGGCAGCCTTGGGCTCCGTTGCCAGCGATGATTCAGGACCGATTTGCCGGTGCTGAGGAGACCTCGCGTTTCCGGATTCTGCTGGAGGGCCCGGTCTGTCGGGCTTGGTACCTAGGTGAGCGTTTCCTATGCCAGACCCTAGGGTTATCAGAGCAGATAGTCCCGGTTCACCCTCCTGAGCATATGAGGGAGACCGAGAGACTCACTACCGCGCAGATGGCCGACTATACGATCAGCTGGGATGCGACCTGCTTCAGAGGCATCGGTGACTACAGAGAGTACGTGCAGATGTATATTATGCGGCCTCTGAGTAGCAGCCGTCGTGCTGAGGGCGAGACGCTTGTGGCGCCCGTAGCTAGGGCAGGAGCGAGAGCTGGAGTAGGAGCATCGAGGAGAGCTTGGGTTTGTGGCAGGGGTGGAGCTCAGAGGGGGCGAGAGGCTGGTTGGCCCGCACTGCCCACTTCACTGACATACAGAGGGCAGGGTGGGACGACCTACCAGATCCCCTTTGCCCCTCCTCTGGCTAATCATGAGTTGGTCGGTGTCCCCGACTTGCCTCCGGTATGTATTACTACATTTTATGCATCTTGCATTGACATTTCATTTCAATCCATTTCTTTGATATTCTATAGAATACTGATGCATCTGATACTTCTGCAGGCTTCTTCCGAGTACACCCGGCAGTCCTTGGAGTTGAATGCCTCCATGATGGGGATGTTGCAGCCGACTTTCGACCTCCTGGCCCTCTACAGTATTCCGGTATGTTCTTCAACCACGGTCTCAAACCACACATAAACTGCTTCACATAATCTGATGCACATCACAACTCCCGACATACTGCTCTCACTGCATTTGATACACTGTACGCATACACTGCATTCTGCACTGATAAATTGTTCACGACATTCACACACTGTACTCATACACTGCATTCTGCACTGATAAACTGCTCATAGTATACTGATGCATTTGCCTTTTGTACTTTTCAGCCTCCCTTCCAGATTCCCACTGTAGGAGGTGTTCCAGCCAGGCCTTCTGTCCCTGCCGGAGGAGACGGAGAGGGCAGAGTATTCCCCCGCACCAAAGCGGGGTGCACTCATGTCGGGAGTAGCTCTCGGGCGCCAGTTCTAGATGATGATGACGATGAGTCATCCGAGGCAGAGGCAGAGGCAGAGTCATCGGAGGAGGAGACCGGGGATGGCTCGGACTCGGGCTCAGATGACAGTGCTAATGAGGCTCCTGGACCTTCGTCCAGGAAGAGGACTAGGACAGACCGGTAGCCCCGGAGCCGCTCTGACATTTGATACAGCTTTTTGCTGTTTTTCTTCTTTTCTATACTTTTTGCCTTTTGTTGGTAGTTAGGATACTTTGTACTGCCGCAGGCAGATTTTGTTTCCAAAACTTATGTACTTGAAAAGATTATGAAATGAAACAAGCTTTTTGTCTGAAAAAGTGTTTACATTTGTATATCTTTACATTTCATTGCATCACACCATATTACATCCCAATGTAAATGAAATTGATTGGTTGTCTGAAAATTGGACACTTGCACTGTAATAATCAGATAACTAAACAGCCAACAGCAAAACAACCCAAGCAACCCACTGCCTGATTCTGAACACACAGCCCTTACTTTACTGGGGATTAATCCGCATGCAGCCCGTAACACAGCATTTGGTTCATTCTGCACACAGCAAATCCTGAACAAACAACCCAATCTGACAAGACGGACTACGAAGGTGAAACCAGCTAGAGTTGAAACACAATCAAATGTAGAGAATGGCACAACACTCTGAGTATAAATGATTTTTGAATTTGAAAAAGGGTTTCAACCTGGGCATCGAGCCTACAACTGAACATAGCGGGAAAAGACTCAAACAAACTGGTACATGAACTAAACATAACGAGACACACTCGGAAAATACCCAAAACAAAAGACACGACACACGGACATGTTCACAAAACGAGAGACCTCAAATCTCGAGGAGCCAGTTCCTCCGGGTGTATTTCCCACCCTTTCTGATTTGTGATTCTCACATCACTCGGCCCTTAGGCTCGGTTTTTCTCTCAAAACCCTCTTCTTACTTTTCCTCTCGACTTACACCTCTCTATTATTTATTCTCTCATTTTTCATCCCTCCCCAGGGTGATTGGTAATGGAATAGGAAGTTGTGGGTTCAAGCCCAACATTATTGGCTCATGGCTATTTCTTCCGAAGATGTCTAGCCGATGTTCCAGACAGGAAGTGCTGTATCTTTACCCATTCTGATTTGTGCTTCGCACTTAGCTTGATATTTCGTTGCTTGGAGGTTGTCGAGAGAGCTTTCAGCCCTTTACTAACAGGTTTAGCTGTGCCCTTTCTGGCGGGTATGTCGACGACGGGGAAAGAAAGAACACCTGACTCAACTGTGCCCCTAGTTCATCATTTTGACCATTTTTTGTTTTCTTCCTAAAACAGTTTTGACCAAAATGAGAGTTAGATTAGCATACTCGTTCGCTTTTTGATTTGAAAATCACGCAAGTCAGGCTGTGGGCACTGAAAATTTTCTTTTTTTGGGCCTCAGAAATGGTCTGATTTTGGAAAATTTCGAGAAAATAGTCAACTTCAGTAAAAATTTTCAAAAACTATTTTTGCAAACGGCCAATACTAAATGAGCATGGAACTTACTCTTGAGATGCGCAACCTCGGATTGGAGGCAATGGAAAATTGCCCCTTGCTTGAAAGGGAGTGCATGGCAACGGAAAGTTGCCCCTGGTTTAAGCGGCGACTCATGGCAACTCATGGCAACGGAAAGTTACCCCTTGTTTGGACGATGCCGCGGCATTCTGAAAGCCAGTCCTCATTGGTGATGATTGCAAATGAGCTCTCAGACACGGAGAAGACGAAGACGGCCAAAACCAATATATGGACATAGTCACTGTGAAAGTGTTGGTGGTTGGACTTCAAGAGGAAGTTGACTGCATAGTTTCGGTTGTCACAATCGAACTAACAGATTCAGAGGAGGCCAAGGTGATCAAAACCATTACATGGACTGAGACACTATGAAAGCATTGGAGGCTGGACTTCAGGACAAAGTTGCCTACGTATCCCAAACATGGGAATCAAGCCTTACATAGTTCCGGTTAAGGTACACTCGGGTATTTTAACCTTCACTTGTTAGGCTCTAACTTTTGCCAAGGCGCCCGATGCGGGTTTTTGACCTTGCGAGCTTTGTTTTTCTTTTCTTTTTAATTCTTTTCTTTTTCTTTTTTTCTTTTGTATTTATCGCATTTATTTTTCTTGCTCTAACTTTTGCCTGGGTCGCCCTTTCGGGTTTTTGGCCCAGCGAGCCTCTCAAAGGGTAAAAGTATAACAAGTCCATGCCAAATGGTTTTGAGATTGAAGCTCTCTGTATCCAGGAGAGTGGCTGTTGTATTGATTTGCAGAAGCATCCATCACGGTTGCTTCACGAGCTTCTTCCGGTGAGATCTTATCTCCTTGATCTGATTTTAGTGCCTCTTGTTCGAGGGCTGCTTCAAATCCAGCCACACAGGCCTCACATGGCGGTTGACCGTTTGAACAGTCCGAAATGTGATCAAGGCTTGAAAACAAACTGATTGAATCTTGAGGCTGAGAGCGATCCTAGGCTGCACAATCTCAAGAGCGATTCCACACAAGTCTTCACAGGATCGCGCAAAACATTTTGTTTTTGAAAGTTTTTTAAGAAAGTGACAAATCGCTCGCGCTGAAGATAGTGTGGAACCAGTCTGGGTCAAGCCAGGGTACTTCTCAGTGCTCACGCTAACAAGCACGATTTCATTTATAAAAAAAAAAAGCCTAGCATGCCTCTCTTTCTCTTGAATTGATCAAACTTTTACAAAACCCGAGGAATTTCTTCCTTTTCGTTTTCACCGCAGTGCTAAAAAAAAGGTTTTGGAAAAACTCAGGTCATTACAATGATTTTCAGGGCACAAGAGAGCAAGTAGAATGTACTGTTGTCCCATTCGAATCTTCTGACACAACAGGCTCGAAATAGCAATAAGCACAGAAACGTGATAGCCGCAGCTGTTTCATTCAAATTTCCTGATTGCAACTAGCTCCTCAACTGAGACAGACTCAAAAGGAAAACAAAAGGGTAATTACAAAACGGTGTTCGAGGCAACAATCCCGGGATCACCTGACATTCTATACAAGGGGGACCGACTCGCTACAACAAGACAGACCCTTAAACCAAAAAGAACTGACTCACGACAATGAGACAGACCCAAAATGAAACAAAAGACTGACTCGACACCCAAGCCAGAATTTTACAAAACTAGCATTCGCAGATGCTCAAAATTGCGTGCCAGACGCCACGTCAAAAACACCAGGCGTCGCCCACAAGTGGTCCAACCCTGATCACATACTTGCAGTATCAGCATCCTCAAAATCCAATAGCTACGTAGTAACGGACTTGGCTAAGGTTGGTGGGAGGATAACCTCGTTGTCGATCAAATCTTGTACCTCACGACGGAGGCGAAAACAGTTATAGGTGCAATGACCGGTTTGCTGGTGGTATGCGTGGGAGGGAGATTCTTCGGGAAAGGCCTGGGCTCCAAGGGTTTAAGATGCCCTCTTTCAGCCAGGATCTGAAGTGCCTTGGACAGAGGCATGTAGAGTTCGTGAAAGACCCTGTGCCCTCGGGGCAGGTACTTTGGAGGCTGAGTATTCTTGCTAGACGCACTAGCGAAAGGGTCGGCGAATCGCCTTGGCTTCGATCTTTCCCAAAGTGCGATTGGGAACGGAAGGAATTGTTCTGGCGTGACGGGGCCTATACCGGTTTTCTGACTGACTTGAACTACCCTCAGGTGGAGTGGGAAAAGCGTCCCCCAAAGCTTTTGTCACAGCTGCAGATATCTATTGCTTGCTCATCCCCTTGGCCTTCAAAGCGTTGACTGCCCACAGCAGTTGTTCAATGGGATCAGCATCTGCCTTCATTTTACCTTTGTCTCTGGCCTCAGCCTGATCTAGGGTTTGGGTTACTGTTGATACATCATTATTATAGTTTGAGGCCATCTCCGGTTGGCTAAGCTCGATTACAATCCGTCCCAACAGCGGGGCTCCTAGGCTACAAAACTCCCGGCATATGGTACGGTTGGTGGCGAAACTGACATTCCGTAAGCGAGATCCGCTATGGACCTCTGGAGGTCACCTATCATCCCCATCAACTCGAATGTGGTAGGCTCACGAGCTTGATACAACTGGGGGGTCCAGACTGGGTGTGCAGTGGGTGACCTGTGTGGATGCGGTACATCAACATTGGTTTCACTTTGTAGAGTGACCCCTTGATCTAACGCGGCTGCCATAACCATGATCTCTTCCGAATTCTGTGTCATCATAAGTCCTGCCTCAGCAAGGAGGAACACTAGCTATTCTGAATCAACTCTCTGAACCCCCTGAAGGGAAAAACAAACAGCATTTCAGCCCAAACGGATCAAACGCAGGTGTAGCCGAGCAACTGTACTCTACTACTGATCACTGTTCCCCAGAATCACTGTCCCAAAACACTGAATCGGATACCCACAGATATAACTGATTCCGTCAAATACTGACACTGGTGCCCTCGGGCCTGATACTCAAACTTTGCAAACTGATATGTGCGTTCCTGCAGAGATACACTCAAAAAGCACATAGCAAGTAAAAGAGAACCAAAACATCCCTATGTTTGGGTAGGGTTTCCCTGTCCTATTTTTGTCAGGAGCTAGGGTTTCACTATGCATGCAGCAGTTTCAAACAACCTAACATCGGGTAAGCAACCTGTCCTAGTTTGGAATAGTCACTATGGATTCCGATATGCACTAGGTTGAACGGTCGAAGAGGGTGCCCCAGCAAAACCGGGGTTTGTGTTCCCATACTGGCAGAGCCCGCAACCGGTCAGCCTTATGGTCATGTCTTGACAAGACAACCCTCCGGCAAATCGTTCAGGAATAGCAGATGGCCAACACGATGTCCTAGGCGCACCAATGCACATGCAATGCAAAGAAACACATTAGTGTAATCAAAACAAGATATCATGAGTTCGAGTCAAGCTCTCTAAAATCCCCAGCAGAGTCGCCATAAACTGTAACAGGTTCGTGAGGGACCTCCTATAGTTCGGACTCGATTTGTGTCACGTTTCTTAATCTTGAACCAAGGAGTCCAAATCTGGCAAATCGTTTTGAGAAAACAGATTTTGAAAGAAGTGCCAAACATGTACTGCTTTGCCAGATACAGAGTCGCCACCTAAATATTTTTTAATGGGAAATTTAGGAAACCCTGACTTGGTGCCAAAGGCCACATGTCCGTCATCATCAAAGTTGCCTCGGCTCGGGAACTTGGGTACGATTGGGGAAGGTCAGCTATGAGCACCCCCTCTCGCCCGATCCGAAGATCGGCCTTTACTAACCATGATATCCTGTTTTGAAAATGTTATGCGTTCTTATTTCGATTAATTAGCTAGAATTACTATATTATGCGCACAGCAAAACAAGTATAGACTAGATCGCCTAATTTGGAACAAAGCATTGCATATCCGTTTGTTTGGAAAATGGTTTGGAATTTGCTACTCACAAGTAGGCTAAAATACGGATTTCAATGCGTTGTTCTAACTCAAACAATCCAACCTTCATCCACAGGCATTCAGGCAGTTTATCACATAAGCATTTTGCCACATGGTAAGCATGCTGTCATGTTAACATTCACACTCATGCGAGATGCTAAAGCATAAAATACTTACAAAGTACTCCGTGCCAAAACAAGAACATGTTAGCAACCATGCATGATCCAAGTCCATGTTAAGTGGCTAATGCGACGCATACAGAATGTCACTAGAATAGGCTTGGCTAATCTAGAAATGGCACGTGAGAATGCACAGATAGCATGTATTCAAGTTAGATTTGAAATACTTATGTAGTTAGCATGATGCGCCGAGCCCAGTGCATGCAATACTGATGAATGATGCACGCATGCATAGCATAAGGTATGCTAAATTGAACATGACCTAATACTAACCATCAAAGAAGGTAAGTAAAAGGGAGAAAGAAGTGAGGGTTAGAAGACATGCACACACGCACCCACACTTATTACAAATTTGCCCTCGCCCGGAAGGACCAAAAGAATAATACAATTAATTAACCTACAAGCTAATTAATATTACAGACCATTGAATTAATTAAGCAAATTAATTAATCTAAGAAAGCAGTAAACAGCAGCCTTGGAGAGAGGGTTCAATGCATGCGCGCTTGGTTTTGCTCGGAAATCCGCCACTACGCTCAAGTTGCCTCTATTTTCCTTGCTCTGCTCCTCTGATAGCTGCCAATGTCCCAGGGTTTGCTATCTGGATGCTAAGGAACACCACCGGCTGAAGGAGAACACCACCAGCCATAGAGAATGGTCACCGGCCACAAATTTAATCCATCGGCCAACAATGATGGCTGGTCGACACTAAAGATAGCCGGTCGGACAAATCTTCCAGCAGGATCTATGTTTGACAGCAGCAGAGGGCAAGACTTGGCATGACAATGCATTTCAAGCAATGTATGCACCAATCACATCCCTTATCATGTTTATGACTCAAAGGGACATGGGCCTCGATTCTTGGACCACCAATCATGCATTTCCACGCATGATGGCCCAAAGAATTAAGTGTGCATTTTAATATGGAATGCAATGCACATAATCAAACAATGGGGCTTAACCTCTATCACAAGCAATTCAAGAGGCCAAGCATGCATGCCAATGCAATGCAATCCTAAGCATGTTGACTAGTATGCAACATGGATAATGCAAGCAAGCATACAAGGCATGTGACAACGTGTGAGGAGGGTCTTACACTAACTTGGACAGCTCTATGCTAAGCCCAAAACAGTGGCCAATGCTATAGAAATGAGGGCCAACACACACACAGACACATGCACCTGTTAATGTGCCAACACTTAAGCACAAATAAGAAACTTCTAAGCACACTTAAGAGAGACTAAACATGGACTAATGGCGTGCACATGAGCTCTGAAAATCATGCTAACATGGTGCCAACCCAAGTGAACAAGACAAGCATGGGATGCAATTAAGGTCCAAATACTTGGGGCAAGCCAAGAAGACTTAAACCATGACTAAGTCAACCAAGCCTTACAAGGCCAAGAGGACTTAAAATAGGTTCAAGGCAGACCTAGACAATACCAAAGGAACACCTAGAGGGCATCTATGTGACTCAAATCTAAAAGCATGCATAATGGCCCACAACATGGAGCATACAACACAAGCTTCCAAAGCATCATAGAAACATTAAAGGCAAGCATATGAGCACACTATGAGATTTGAAACAACATGCCAAGTGGTTCCAAACCACTGAAATGATGCAAGCAATGCATGCTAGAGAGGGCAAAGCTTAGGGCATACAAGAGGGATTACATGGTGGCTATATAAAGCAAGGCATGAATGACTCAAATGACCTAAAACAGTCCCTTAGCACATCAAAACATACATATAAGCTTCACAAAGCTTGGCCAAAATGCAAAAGCATGGTAGTCAAAATGCTAAGCATGTATTGAGGCATATCATGGCATTGCAAGGCATATATGCTAAACAAGCATGGTGTACCAAAACCAACATACAACAATGCCATATTATGACATAATAAGCGTGAAAAAAAACTAAGGCATAGTCAACATACACTTAAACACAGTGCTCCCTCAAGAGGCAAAAATGGTCCTTTTCAAGGACAACAAGGAGAGCGGGTGACCCTCTCCTTCCTAGGACCTCAAGGCACCATCGTCACCCCTAAAATCCCTCAAGATTTCAGTGGTGAGGAGGCCCAAACTCAATGGTCCCGGAGCTCACTCAAAATGGCACAAAATGGGGCCTTACAAGGCTTAAGAGGGGTCAAACAACCCCATAGCTTAAAGCAACCTTAATAAACTATTTAGAGCACTAAAAAACAGAACTTTTATATGTTATACACAAAGCTCAAAAATAGTTGTAAGGTAGGTAAAAATACAATGCAAAAATGGGGATTAAAGGGGCGAAGTTCTTACCCTTGAAGACCCTCTTCACTAATGGTGGACCAGCTGGTTCTTTAGGTTGAAATCAGCTCCAAAACTCCAAAAATAACCCTCAAAGGCCTCAGCTCCAAGAGATGGTGTGATGGTGGGTGTTTGTGTGCAAAACCAAGGCAAAACACACACAAAACACAAGAAAGAGAGAGAGATAAAGATAGAGGATGTATGTAAACCCTAACCCTAAAGCTCAAGCTCTAAAAATGTTGTCTAAAAATCTCTAACCCTCTACAAGAGAGAAGACCCTCTCTTTTATAGAGCTTTTGTCTTGTAAGCTTACAAGACAAGTCTCTAAAGAGAGAGATCCCTCCATACACGTGTATGGAGGGGAGCCAAGTGCATGCGAGCTGTGTCAAAATATTTGCAAAAGCAGATGCACAGTAGTCGGCCGGCCAAAAGTGCAATTGACCAAAAAAAGATAGCCGGCCGGCCAAATATTTGGCCGATGGCAACAAAACACAGCCGGTGGCCTTAAGCCATGGCTGGTGGAGTGTGGGGATGGCCCACAAGCCATTCCCTGCCCCTCCAAGGCAAAACACAAGTGTTTGGTGCAAAACCAGACACAAAACAGTCGAGTCGAGAGATCCTAAGGCAAGACGCGTAGCCAAAACCTCCGGGAACTCAAGACGAACACAAACATGGATGATCACCAAGTGTTCATGCGGTGACGTCCAAGTCTTGAGAATGGTCAAAAATGGGGTGCCTACAAACACACAGCCCATACTTTGAAATTTGAACACACACGTTCTGATTCTCAGATTCGACGGACTTTGCACAAACAGACATTTCATTGTGCACGCAGCTTATTCATTTCATTCTGCACATAGCTTATTCATTTCATTTGCACGTAGCTTATACATTTTATTCTGAAACTAAATACATGTATTCATCATGAATGCAGGTGACTTCTCTTACCGCGCGAGGATATGGCTCTATCACGGAGAGAGAGTGGTACGCGGAGCTCCTGGAGGCTGTTCGGGATTTGGTTGACGTGGCAGGGTTTGGGCCCTTTTGCACTGGGATCTCCCGCTATCCTGCTAGTAGGACATTGATGGGTGCTTTGGTAGAGAGATGGTGGGACACCACCAACTCTTTCCATTTCTCTGCGACCGGGGACATGACCATGACCCCGTTTGACTTCGCCGTGCTGACGGGCCTTGATGTGGGAGGCTGGGCCATCCCATATGAAGAGGATATGGGCCAGTGGGAGGCCGCCTGGGTATACTTGTTGGGGGCTCGCCCTCCAGTTAACAGATCTTCGGGCAGAGTCTGATATACCTAGTTCTCTTCCCATTTTAGGAGGGCGGAGATGGAGCCTGGAACTCCTGAGGAGGTGGCACAGTACACCCGTGGTTTTCTGATGTTCCTCTTCAAGACCACTCTGTTTGCCGATAGAGGGAACACTATTGGGCTCTATCTGCTGAGTGCCCTAGTGGACCTTTCACATGTTAGCCGGTATGATTGGGGTGGCACCAGCCTGGCTACTCTCTACTGCTATATGAGCGCGACCTCCTGCGGACGGGGGAACATGGTCGGAGGCTATTGGAGGGCATGGGAGGTACTTTCTGCCCTCTTGATTTACATTTCTGCTTCTCATTACTTGTACACTGCACACACGGCGCACTTTACATTATGTACCTTGCACTTTGCCCTCAGCATTTTGTATTTGCATTCTGCACTTAGCATTCTGTATTCTGATGGCTACTGTTCTGTTTTCCACAGCTATGGGTCTATGCGTACTTCCCAACGTTAGCTCCAGAGTTTGAGGTGGAGATGCCCCTCACGACCCCTTATTCACTCATGTTCGAGGGCCAAGACTGCCGAGACCTCGAGAGTCTCCTCTACTGCGGCGATAGATTGCGGTGCGATCATTAGAGGTACTTCAGAACTCTCAGTTCTTCATGTTTCTAGTCTTTGATTTATCTTGCACATTCACCATTTCTGATCAGCCTATGCATCGATTATCCGCAATCACATGGCAGCCCTGGGCGCCTTTAGGCAGAGACCTCCGATTCCAATTTGCCGAAGCATGGGGTGCTTCTCGGTATAGGGTCCTGTTCGAGGGGCCAGTTGGTAGGGCCTGGTTTTTAGGGGATCGCTTCTTGCATCAGGTATGGGGCTACCCTGAGCAGGACATTCCTACGGCACCTCCAGACGATATACGGACGTGATAGGCTCTCCTCCCGTGATGTCGCTGCTTTCTGCACCGATGCATTCTTACATTTGGAGCAGGGGGAGTATGCGACCTATCGTCACACATACTTGATGCCTCCGCTAACGGGGGTCCATACTCCGACGAGGAGGTTTGTTGGTATGCCTTCATCGAGCTGGGCTCGGACTGCAGATATCCCTTCCACTAGCAGGGTTGGTACGTCTAGGGGTAGGAGTGGACTGGTTCCCCCGATTCGTCCGACTCATCATCATCCTGGATGGCCAGATATGCCGACTGAGCTGACAGGATGGAGATATGGGACTTCCTACCCGATCCTGATACAGCCTCCGATGCCTGATCACCGATATGTTAGAGACCCCGACTCACCACCGGTATGCTTTACAGCTTTGATTTATTACTCAGATACTCGGACATTCATTCCTTTACTGATACTCTTGCCTTTGCATCTGCAGCCTCCTGTCGAGTATATGGATGAGGTGCTCAGGATGGTAGCCTCACTTGAGAGCATGGTCCTACAGAGAGAGGCGCAGTTGTTCCTCATGGGTGTCCAGGTACCCTTTAGTTTTCTTGCATTTATCATACTTCTGATGACGTGCTGATCTTGAACATTTCTTGCATTGATAAATTTTGCTGTGTAGAATGTGTCAGTCACACCGCACTTATGTACTGTACCTGCATGCACCCACTTCATGTAGCTTTCTTGCATCTGCATCTGATATACATATTTGAGCTGATGTGTCCAAATTACACTCTTCCCTTTCAGATGCTGCCGATATATACCGGGCCAAAGGCCGGGCCAACTGGGCCTTCCTGAGGAGCTGGGCCATCTAGGCTTTCCCGAGGAGCTAGGAGAAGGGGGTCGTCTCGTGGATGAGGCGGACGCAAGGCGCACATCATAGAAGAGGAGCCTAGTGAGGAGGAGGAGGAGGCTACAGATCTCCAGTCAGAGACATCCGCTGACAGAGAGGGTGGCTCCGATCCCGGTTCTGGTAATGTGGATGAGGCTGAGGAGGGTTCCGAGGATGGTAGCTCTGACTCAAATAATGGTGATGATGGTGCAGAGTCTGTTCCACAGAAGAGGACGAAGAGGGCCTCTCATTCTTGCTCTTGAGAGCATTGAAGCAGCTGTTCCCTGCTTTATTTACCTTTCTACTAGAAGTTGTAGCACATTGTACATTGTTAAGCAGTTTTATTTTTTGTAAAACTTGTACCCTTGTTGTAAAATGTTGTAGCATGATGGAATGAAACAACTTTTGAAAAAAGTGTTGTATTTTATGTTCTTAGCATCGCATCGCATCTTTTTGCACCAAAATGAGATTTGAATGGAAATGTGCATTGTGTATTTGCCAAGTCAGGTAGTGAACCGACGCAACAAACTAGACAACTTAACTTACTAAGAAATAACGAAACCTTAGCAAGTTTACAACTCGATAAGCAAAACACAACAAAGTTGATGACTCGATAAGTAAGGCACAAAAAAGTAACAACTCAATGTACGAAACTCTACAGCTCGACAGAACTTAACAACTCGATAAACAATACATCTCAACCAACAAAACAACAACTCAATAAGCAAAACAACAACTCGATAAGTAAGGCTTAACAACAACTCTATAAACAAAGTGCATTTCGGACAATCTGGGTGACGGAACGCATCCGAAACTGAGGGAAATGGAGGTCTTTGACACTCCTGATGCATGCAAATGCTGGGAACTTCTTTCTAGAGGGTAGAACAGGACCAAAGACCAACTTTGCAGCATGGCCGGCCACCTTTGGGAGTTGGCCGGCCATCTTTTTGTATTTGAGGGGAGAGGGGTGGCCGGCCTGCCAGAAAAGGTGGCCGGTCGGCCACCTAGCTCAGCAACCACCAAATTTTTGACACATGTCCCCCAAACAGTGCCTTATCCTCTTTGAAAGTTCCAGCCTCGTAGTTGATTCATTTCATCTCAGTTTTGCATCAAAAATGGAGGCGTTTCTTGTCGAAAATCTCGCAGCTTGGATCGCTTCTCTAGATGGCTCGGAAAAGTTAAACTTCCGAGGCTTCGGCTTGAATGCACTATTCATGCTGAGCCGTACTCCGCTGCACCTTCCCTTCTTTCATGCCGCGGCGAGGTTTTGGAACCCGATGACGCATGTGTTTAGCTTTGGCGGGCAAGAGGTATGTCCAACTTTCGAAGATTTTCAAGTTTTGATGGAATCTGAACGTCATGAAGAAATTTTGCCTCAGTTTCGCTTCGGCCACGCCCAAGCTTTAGGGTGAATGTGTGGACTCACCATTCATGACGTTCAGTCTCTGATCTGCAACAGGGAACTGGACATCCTCGGCTTAATTCATCGCTTTTCTGATGCCGATGACCGCGGCAACCATTATTGGCAAGGTTTTCGGCAACACGCCCTTTGCTTATGCATGCTATCTCACTTTTTGCTTGCCCCAGGCTTTGGTGGATCTAGCATTCGTCTGATTGAAGTTGCTCAAGGCTTGAAGGAAGGAAAGAGCTGCATCGCCATGACATTGGCCAAGACTTTGACGGGCTTAGATGCTTTCTATCGCCAGGAGACGACCAGATTTGCAGGGAGTCCACTACTGCTGCAGGTAATGTTTCCCACCCAATCTCACATATATATTGCTCACGTCACTCTCACAAAACCCTTTCCTTACTTTTCTCTCATCGTACATCTCTCTATTCTTTATTCTCTCATTTTTATCCCTCCCCAGGTATGGTTGATGGACAAATTGCAGGTTGTGGACTCTTGCCCGGCCTACTCGGCTCGCGGCTACTTCTTTCGGCAACGCCTAGTCGATGCCCCTGATGAGGGATGGTGGTTCGACTGGATGTGCAATTTGTCTGCAGATCGCATTGCTTGGCGTTGTCCTTGGCTCAATCTCCCGGCAATGAGCTATAGCATGTCCCGGCAGACCGGGATCCAGTTGGTTGGTCTGACCCACTATGTGTTCTACTTTCTGTTCCGGTTCCAGCGCCAGTTCGACCATGATCAGACTTGCCCGCCAGAGGGAATAGAGTATCCTGCCACATTCCCGGTTCGAGGCGCACAGTTTGCCCGGTATGCCACAACATGGAGGACTAGAGAGCTCCTGGCCCCCGCTCCCACTTTTAGTTGCACTTTGTCTGACGAGTGCTTGGATTGGCTCAATGAAGAGGCACAGATTGGGCCCAGCTTGGCATTAGAGGCTTCAACCAGCTCTGGGAGGGGGCGCAGGGACACCTAACTTATCTATGCCCCGGATTTATTACTTTGCTAGTACTTTCAAGTTTTCTTTATGAATGTAATAAAAAGCAACTTCAATTTGTATGCAAGAGCAGGAGAACTCTGTATTGAAATCAATGAAATTGAAGGTTGTGGGTACTAAAAATTTTCTATTTTGGTTCAAAAATGGTCTTAGTTGTAAAAAGATTAATTTGAACAAAGTCAACTTTTATTAAAATTTTTGAAAACCATTTTCGATATGGATCAGAATTGGACACGCCTGAGATCTGTCACTGAGATGCACAACCCCGGACTTCTGCAACTGGAAAGTTGCCCCTAGTCTGAATAGTACTGCGGCACTGCACAGCAACGGAAAGTTTCCCCTAGGCTGAATAGCACTGCACCGGAGATCATGATGAATGCTGATGGACAAAGATGACTGAGATGATCAAATGGACAATGTTGATCGAGGAAAATTTTATGGCTGAACTTCAGGATGAAGTTGCCTACGTATCCCAAAGATGGGAATCAAGCCTTACGTAGTTCAGGCTCGGGTTCACTCGGGTATTTTCACTCTCCTTTTACGCTCTAACTTTTGCCAAGGCCGCCCTTTACGGGTTTTCAACCTTTCGAGCTCAGTTTTTGTAATTTCAACTTTTTTTGTGCTCTGAGTTTTGCCTAGGTTACCCTTTCGGGTTTTCGGCCTAACGAGCCTCTCAAGGGTAATATTTCTTCAATTTGTCCATATTGATCGGTTGTAAGAACTCTAAGCCATCTAGATCCATCAAAACCACAGCTCCACCTGACCAGATAGACTTAATGATATAGGGACCAGTCCAATTGGGTCTAAACTTGCCCCTTGGGTCGTGGATGGGAGCTCGGTTGTCCTTGAGCACCAAATCTCCTTCCTTTAGATTTCTGGACCTAACTTTCTTGTTGAAAGCCCGGGCAATTCTGCGCTGATAACCTTGAACATAGTACAGTGCTTTCAGTCTTCTCTCATCAAAGAGCATGAGTTCCTCAAACCTACTCTGCTGCCAATCTGCTTCGGCTATTTGACACTCAGCCAATACTCGCAAAGACGAAACCTCAATTTCGATAGGTAGAACGGCCTCCATCCCATAAACCAATGAATACGGAGTCACCCCAGTAAAAGTTCTGATTGAAGTCCGGTAGCCCCACAGAGCAAACAACAGCTTATCTGGCTAATCCCGGTAGGTCTCCACCATCTTCTGCAGTATGTGTTTGATGTTCTTGTTGGCGGCCTCAACTGCTCCATTGGTTTGTGGCCGATAGGTAGATGACTTATGAAAAGCCACATTGTATTTTTCCAACAAGTCAATCACTTCCTTCTTGAAGTGGGAACCGTTATCTAAAATTATCTCGTTTGGGACTCCGTAGCGACAGATGATGTTGTTTCTGATAAATTTTGCGACATGTGAAGCCTTCAACACCGCATAGGATTGGGCCTCAACCCACTTCGTGAAGTAATCTATCGCGACCAGGATGAACTCATGCCCATTTGACCCCTTTGGAGTGACGGCCCCGATCACATTAATTCCCCAAACTGAAAATGGCCATGGCGAAGTCATATTGTACAGCTTCGACAGCGGAATGTTCATGCAATTTGCATGAATTTGACATTTGTGGCATCGCCGAACAAAACCGATACAATCCTCCTCCATGGTGGACCAGTAGTAACCCTGTCTGAGGATCTTCCGTGCTAGCATTACTCCATTCATGTGCGCACCGCATTCCCTTCCATGGATGGCCTTCATCAGACGCTTTGATTCTTCGGCATCGACACACAGCTTATGCATTCCCAGATGACCTCTCTTATACAGCTTATCCCCATAGATGATGAACTGAACGGCCATTCTTCTGATTGCCCTTTTATCCTTGGCATTTACCCCTGGCGGGTATGTTTCCTTCTCCAAGAAATTCCAAATGTCGTAATACCAGGGGTTTTCGTCCTGAACCTCATCTATAGCAGCAATCGTCTCATAGGCTGGCGCAAATTTCTGGTCAATGATGACTAGACGCATCCGGACTCCGAACGGGATGTCTATCATGGAAAATAGAGTTGCTAAAGAATCTATGAACTTGTTGTTTTCTCTTAGTAGATGAGCAAAGTTTAGCTTCTCAAATCGAGGAATTAATAAATCCAAGGTCTGGTGGTACATCATCATCTTTTCTTCTTTGGCTTTCCAATCTCCTTTTGCTTGAGACACAACAAGGTTCAAGTCCCCAATGACATCCAACCGTCTTGCCCCTAGTTCCAGGGCTTCTTCTAGACCGGCAATGCATGCCTCATATTCTGCTTCGTTGTTCGAGACTTTGAACCGGAGTTTGAAGGCTAGAGGGATACGGGACTTGTCAGGTGCTATCAGCAACACTCCTATCCCATACCCGTATTGATTTGATGCTCCGTCAAAGTACATCGTCCAAGTTTCATCGTCGATGTGCAAAATGGCTTCATCTGGGAATAAGTACTCGACTGCTTCACATCCTTCCACTGGATGGTCGGCTAAGAATTCTGCTGCTGCTCTTTCCTTGACTGACTTGCGTGTCACATATTTTAGATCGAATTCGGAGAGCAACAGCAACCACCGAGTTAGCCTACCCATAAGTGTTGGTTTCTCAAAAAGATATTTGATGGGATCGAGTCGTGAAACCAACATTACAGAGTGAGCTAACAGGTAGTGCCGCAGCTTCCTGGTAGCCCATACCAAAGCTAAGCAAGCCTTCTCCAATGGTGTGTAGCGAGTCTCATATTCTATCATTTTCTTGCTCAGATAGTAGATGGCTTTCTCCACTTTGTCCTCTGATTCTTGCGTGAGCATGCAGCCCATTGTAGTCTCAGTTACTGAAAGGTACAATATCAACGGTTTCCCTGGCTCTAGCGGTGACAACATGGGCGGGTTCTGTAAGTATTCCTTGATCTGTTCAAAAGCAGCTTGGCATCAGCCGTCCCATTGGAATTTCTTTCCTTTCTTCAAGAGGCCAAAAAGTGGTTCACAAGTCAAGGTTAATTTTGAGATAAACCGTCTTATGAATTGCACTTTACCCAGAAAGCCTCGCACCTGCTTTTCAGTCCTTGGTGGTGGCATTTCTAAGATGGCCTTGATTTTGGAAGGGTCGACTTCGATACCTCTACGTAATGTCGAAACCCAAAGATTTTTCATTTGTAACACGAATGTACATTTTTAGGATTCACCTTAATGAATTCTCTGATCCTTTGAAAGAACTTTTGCAAGGCGGTGTAATGGCCCTCTCTTTCTTTGAACTTGACAATCATGTCGTCCACGTACACCTCAACCTCTTTGTGGATCATGTTATGCAATATTTTGGTCGCGGCCCGTTGATAAGTAGCTCCAGCATTCTTTAACCCAAATGGCATCACCCTGTAATAGTATGTCCCCCACGGGGTGGTGAATACAGTCTTTTCCCGGTCTTCAGGTGCCATCGCTATCTGATTGTAGCCTGAGAAGCCATCCGTGAATGAAAGCAAAGCGTGCCCCGCTGTAAAGTCCACTAACTCATCAATATGTGGCAAGGGAAAGTCATCCTTCGGACTAGCTCTATTCAAATCCTTGAAATCCACGCATACTCGGATTCTGCCATCCTTCTTCGGCACTGGAATGATGTTGGCCAACCAAGTTGGGTATTCGGATACTAGCAGGAAGCCTGCGTCGATTTGCTTGGTGACCTCTTCTTTGATCTTGAGAGCCCAATCCGGGCGGATCCTCCTGAGTTTTTGTTTGACTGGTCGGGCCTCGGGGTCAAGAGGGATCCAGTGCTGTACAATCTCAGGATCGATCCCAGGCATGTCTTCATAGGACCACGCAAAAACATCTTTGAAATCTTTTAATAAAGCGACTAAGCGCTCGTGTTCCTCCGAAGACAACGTGGACCCGATCTGGACTAGCCGCGGGTCCTCCTTAGTACCAATATTCACAGTAGTGATTTCATCCATTAGGGGTTTAACAAATCTCTCCTGTTCTTTTTCAATTAATCGTTGCAAAACTGGAGGAATTTCTTCCTCATCGTTTTCATCAAAATTTTGAAAGTCTGAGTTAATGCAACAAATCAAGGGCGCAGAAAAGTACTCAGAAACCACAGCTATTTGATTCTCATTAAGCACATCCAAATCGTCCGATTCCTCTGTTACAACAGACTCGAAAGAGAAAGAAAAAGACGACTTGGACAAGACTGTGGCATTTGGGTTATCATCCCCAGGATTACCAGACTCAGACTCAATCGAACTGGAACCTGATTCCAACTCACAAGATTCGGTGGAATTAGATTCCGGTTCACTACCTGACCCGGTACTGCTGGACAAAAATCCTTCTTCATATTGCCAAGTGAGAGAGGGTGCGATAGATGCATCCAAAATAGTTGCTGGTAGGCCCGCAGCCGTTTCATTCCCAATCATGGAAACCGAGAAGTTATCCCCCAAGCACTTTTGGTCGATCAGAGGATCTGAAAGTAGACAAGCCAGTGCTACCCCCATTTCAATTTCAGGGCCCTCGGAATCCACTTCCTTACACTGCTCAACCTCAGCTGATAGGTCTGTCTACTTTTCGGTAACGTCATCTCCAGATAATTGTAGGTCAAAGAAAATATCGAAACCTAGCACGCGCTTCTTCTCGACGTTCAGCCACGGCTCGGGGAAGCCACAAAACGGAAAGTCCTCCCCCTCCCGGACAAAGCATCCGTTTAGGGTACCCTGAATGGGCCTATGCATTAAGTCAAAAGGCTTCCCCGCCTTCTTTGCTCTGGCTCTTCCAGCCATTTCCTTTCCCTTCCTTAACCAATCCTCTTTGGTGGGCTGATAACCCAATCCAAAGGTATGAGGGTTGTGTGGCACTTCGGCCAATGCTGCGACGCCCTTCCGGCCGCTCCTTCCCAATCCCATCCCGGGGATGTGTTGTAGCTTGTTCATGAGGTATACAGATTGAGCACTGACGTACACTCCCTCATTAACAGCCATGATATTCTGCACAACCCGAGCCTCAGCCAGAGTAAACCCTGATAAGAACACATCCTCCGTGCCGTGCTCGATTTCCAAGACTGGTGTAGACACTTCTGGCGGTGGATGGATTGACGAATTCCCGAAAACAATGGCCACCCCCTTCCTGTGAGGGTACTTCAACATCTGATGCAAAGTGGAAGAGACTGCCTTCACTTGGTGCAACCACGGCCGCCCCAAGAGTAGATTAAAGGTTGCGGGAACATCCAAGACATGGAATTCAATGTTGTGTTGTCCTGGACCAACCTGGGTCTGAATTTTGACAGTTCCTATCACCTCCCTGCTGGTGTTATCATAGGCTCTGATCGCTTGAGTAGTCGGCACGAAGTCTGCGGGCTTTAACCCGATTGCATATGCCGTCCTTGACGGGCACACATTAATGGTGGATCCCATGTCGACAAGAACTACTGGCACCCACTTGTCTCTACATTCCACAGAGATGTAGAGGGGTTTGTTATGATTTGCGCCATCAGGCAGCAGTTCTCTATCTGAAAAGGTTAATGTCGGTGAACCTCCTCCCGGAAAGACTAGTCTAACTAACTGCTCTGGTGTGGTATCTATTGAGAGTTTAGCTTTGTCCATAGTAGATAGGACAGCCTGTCTATGCACTCGTGACGCCATAAGCAGTCACTAGATGGAGATGTGTGCTTGTATCTTCTTTAGCTGCTTCAGTACAGCTTCTTCTTCAATCTGATTCTCTTTCTGCTTTTCAGTTTCCTTGTCCTTCCCATATGCCTTGGGCTAGTCTAGGTGTGGGGGCTTGAAATACCGCCCATTTCTTGTCATGTGATAAACCTCATCGAGATACCAGGTGTCATCTGGTTGATTGCTTCCCCAATCTTCGTCTGTGTGGGCAAGACATAAATCATCGTCTTCCTACCACATCCCGTGAGCAGCCGACAGACATCTGTCTGGCTCCGGCGTGATTGTACTTGCAGTACTTTCGGCCCACATGCCCGCAGCATCTTTTGTCCTCGTGCCCACAACACTTTTAATCCCTTCATGGGCTTTGGCTTTCCAGATTCTCTCAGAATCCCAAATCTTTTCTTGTTCCACCTACGTTAGCGTAGTTTGTTGTTCAGCTTTCTCTGCATTCACAATGCCCCTGTTCTGAGCGAAATTCTTTGTACCGGCGCTCTCCGGCAATGTACTCTGACTTTCGGCTCTTCCGGCCACAACTGATACCCTCGCCCTTGCCGGGCCCTATTCTGGTTGGAACTCTTCCACCACATCCGGTTGATCGTCCAGCCATCCAGTGGCCTCTGCTGATTCCTCATAATCGAACCAGTTGACTGCCGCGCCCCCTGATTCGTGGTCATCGAAAAACTGCAGGTTAGCAAAGCCCTCTTCTACGGCCGTCAAATCATCCGTACCCTGCTCAAATCTATCCCCCGGATCACACACAATTCTGCTCTCTCTAGCAATTCTATACTTGGCTCAGACTGGTCTGCTGACAGGATGTACTCACTCAGATCGTAGGCTTCCCTAGCAAAATTCCCTGACTGCTCAAACCCTGACTCAACCATTCCATCCTCCTCTGTAGTCTCCGCTGCGCAATCTTCAACAGCCACCACCATTGGCTTAGGTTGGGTTGTAGAGATGTCCAGCATGCACAAAAAGTCAGTGCAGTCGAGTAGGAGCACCTCCGGCTCAGGTAGATAGGAAGGAGTGATATAGATGCTAGGATCGTAAGACACAACCCCAGTCTGGATAAAGTTAATTCTTTTGGGAGGTGGAGCTTGGTTGTGTGTAGGAAGTGGGTTGGTTGTAACATTGGGTCTTTCGGGTGGCAAAATCACCTGTTTGTCAACGAGATCTTGAATCTCGTGACGTAATCTGAAGCATTGGTCGGTGTCATGACCGTGTTGCTGGTGATATGCGCAGTATTTGGCTAGGTTATGAGTAGGGGGTAGTGGATTTGGTAACGGCCTTGGCTCCAGGGGTTTTAGATGCCCTTTTCTGATTAAGACCCCTAGAGCCTTGGACAAGGGCATGTACAATGGGGTGAAGGTTCTTTGGCCTCTGGGTTGGTACTTGGTGGTCTGTGTACTGCTTCCGGATGCACCGGAGAAGGGTGTGGCTGCCATGGGCCTTGGAAGGGAGGGGGGAATGGTGGCGACCATGCTTACCTCCAAAGTTCTTGCAGTTGCAGCGCCGCTCGGGCCTGCATTGTTGTTGCGGTTAAAAGTTCTCCGGGGTTGCTCCCTGTCTTGGTCAATCAAACCCTATTTCATTGCATCTTCAATTTGTACCCCCATCTCGTGCAGATCCGAAAAGACGGGGAAGGGGAGCACGATCATTTTTTGCATCAGTTTTGGCTGGAGATTGCGCACAATCATCTTGATCTGGTCCTTATTGGTGGGCCTTAAAGTCATCATCGAGGCCTTCGCCCTCCACCAGGTCACGAAATCTAAGAAACTCTCTTTGAGCTCCTGCCTTGTTGTTTTGAGATCACGAGTTGTAATCTCAATTTGGGTGTTGTAAGAGTATTACGCAACAAAGGCCTCAGCCATTTCATCCCAACTTCACTTGACATCATCCTCCAACTTCGCATACCAGATAGCGGCCACACCCGATAGGGTCCGACCGAATAAGGAAAGCTTCTGGGGTCCAGTTAGGCCTATTGGCCGCAGTATGCCTGAGAATAGCTGGAGATGGACCATGGGGTCCCTAGATCCGTCGAAGCGATCGATCTGTGACATTTTGAATCTATCCGATAATGTCACAGCCACATCGGTATATCTGTCCTCGATATCCGGGATAGCTTTTACCCCCTGGGATTTTTTGAATAGCTTCTCGAGCTTGCTCAATTTCAATGCTGTAGGGTCTATTTCGAACTCGAAGGGAGAGTCCGGGTGGTTGGTGGGTGTACGGGTCTGGACAGTTGAGGTAGAAATGGAGGCGGAGCTGGCCCCGTTGGAGGGTCTGTGTCCTCCTGGATGTTCTGGACATTTGGTAAGGTGTTTTGGATGTTTGGCAGGACATTCTGGACAGTTGGTGTTTGCTCGGGTAATGGGACCCCTGGTGGAGAAAGAACTAGATGTGAGGCAGATGCTGCATTCTGCTGTTGCAGTCTAGTGATGAGCTCGGCCTGCTGGGCCATGATTGTGGCCTACCGTTTAGAGAACTCCGCTTGGCGGACAGCGTCCTCTTGCATTTTTCTTCATGCTCTCTTGGAGCTGTCGCATCATTTCTTCCATCCCGGCCATATTCTGCTGATCTTGCTGACTGACTGGTATGTGTATCTCTATGGCGTAAATAAATCTCATTGACATTCATCGCTAAGGTAGACCACTGCTCTGGTAACCTCTGCTCAGACACACTACGCTTTCTCGGCCTCCGTCTGACAACTGGAGGTAGAGAATGAAACACTGGCTGTCCGTCAACCAGATCCTCAGATTGATTGAGCCAACGACCTCTTGTCCAAAGTGCTTGGGGAATATCTACTGGGTCGGAAGCAATTGTGCTAAAACTGTCCTAGCAAAAGATAAAGAAAGCAAATAAGGAAATAAATAACCAGATAAATGAACAGCATAACAGCTTAAAATAAATACACAACACATAGCTGGGCATAACAACACACGGTTGATAAGTAGAATACACATTGTCCTCAAACACTGATCATTATCCCTGAATCACTGTCCCTGAAAACTGAATCTGATACCTGCAGATAACTGATTCTCAAACACTGACTAATGTCTGCAGGCCTGATGCCCAAACTCATAAACTAATACATGCATTCCTTGTAGAGACGCACTCTAAAAGAACATAGCAGATAAGTAAGAGCCAAAACACTCCTATGTTGGGGTAGGGTTTCCCTGTCCTATTTTGTCAGGAGCTAGGGTTTCACTACGTACGCAGCGGTTTCAAACAACCTATATCGGGTATGCAACCTGTCCTAGTTTGGAATGGTCACTACGGATCCGAATATGCACTAGGTCGAATGGTCAAAAGGGTGCCCCGGTAAAACCGGGGTTTGTGTTCCCATACTGGCAGAGCCCGTAACCTGTAAGCCTTATGGCACGCAACCTCTGGCAAACCGCTCAAGAATAGCAGATGGCAAACACGGTGTCCTAGGCGCACCAATGCAAATGCAATGCAAAGAAACACATAAGTGTAGTCAAAACCAGATATCATGAGTTCGAGTCAAGCTCTCTAAATCCCCAGCAGAGTCGCCAGAAACTGTAGACGTCCCCGAACGCCCTAGAAGGGATGAGTCCCGTTCTGTTCATTTTGGGCTCACTACAGTTCGAACTCAAATTGTCACGGTTCTTAATCTGAACCAAAGAGTCCAAATCCAGCAAACTGTTTTGAGAAAACAGATTTTTGAAAGAAGTGCCAAACATGGACTGCTTTGCCAGATACAAAGTCGCCACCTAAATATTTTATTTTGGGAAATTTAGGAAACCCTGACTCGTGCCTAAGGCCACGTGTCCGTCATCACCAAAGTTGCATCGGCTCGGGAACTTGGGTACGATTGGGGAAGGTCACTTCGTGAGCACCCCCGCTTGCCCGATCAAAGATTGGCCTCTACTAACCATGATATCTTGTTTTGAAAACATTATGCATTCTTATTCCGGTTATTAGCCTAGATTTACCATGTGATGCGCACAGCATACAAGTATAGACCAAGTCGCTTGAATTGGAACAAAACATTTCATGTTCATTTTGGAAAGATGGTTTGCTACTCGCAAGTAGGCTTAAAATGCAAAATTTTGCCACCCTCGGGTGGGCTTTAGAAAAGATGGTTTTGCCACTATCTAGTGGGCTTAAAACTCTCAGTCAATACATTGTTCCAATCCAAATAACCCAACCTTCACCCAGAGGCATTCAGGCAGATATATCACATAAGCACATAGCCTTATGGTAAGCATGCTATCATGGCAGTCACTCGCGCACATGCAAGGATGCTAAAGCATAAAAACTTACCGAGTACTCCAAGCCAAAACAGAAGCTGATTAGAAATCATGCATGATCCTAACTATACAGAAATGCCTAATGCAACACATGCAAAAATGCAACTAAGATAGGCTCGGCTATTCTAAACATGGCATATGGAATGCTACAGCTAGCAAGTGTTCAACTTGGAATTAAAATACAATGCAGTGAGTTATGATGCGCCGAGCCCGGTGCATGCAAAGCAGATGAATGAATGCAAACATGCTATCATACTGTATGCTAATTGAAACATGCCCTAATTTAACCATCGTAAGTTGGTAAATAAAAGGGAGAAAAACGTCGGGTTGGAAGACATACATCATACGCACGCACACTTATTACAATTATGCCCTTGCTCGGAAGGTCCGAATAAATAATACAGTCCCAAATGAATAATTACAGTTCGAATAAGTACAAAATCCTAATTAATTAACAAATTAATCTAGGAAAGCAATAAATGGCACGCAAATCCATGGACCGCCTCGGCTCTGTTCCAAATGATGAATGATGCATGCTGGAGTTGCTTGGCGTGGAAATCTATTGCAATGCCCCAATTAGCCTCTGTTTATAATTAAGCCCGAAATATTGCACGAAGCTCCAAAAGGCTGCCAGTTTCTGATTTGCTACAACAGAGAGCAAGAAAGGGGCATGGCAATGTATTTTCACATATGTATGCTTGACTACTCTTCAAAGAGTGTAGTCCTCGATCCTTGTGCCACCAATCACGCATCTCAATGCATAATGGCTGAGGAGTCAAATTGCACGACTTAATATGAAATGAATGCACATATAAACATAACAAGACCGAGACTCCATCATGGTTAATCCGGAGTGTTGGTGACTGGGAATTGAGACACGTTCCGTCACTCGGAGTACGAAACGTCCCTCGTTTCCCGTGCTCGGACTAACTCCTATCCCAAACACAATGCAATATGCATGACATGCGTGAATGCAACTAATATACAACCTGGCATACGCAATGTTATGGAATGACATACACAATGCACGATGTAACATGGCTTACGCGATGCTCTAACATGCAACCTAGCATACGCAATGCTACGCAATGAAATGGCATACACAATGCATAATGGACTTACACCAATATGAGTGGACCTCAGCCACACTCACATCAGTGGCTATGAGATGAAAATGAGACACTCGAGATGTGTGCATGCATGCACGCAAACCGAGAACCGATCCTAAGGAACGAATGCCACTCTAACAAGGCATGGCAAGGCATGAAATATGGCATACAAACATGCAAGTTTCAGCACTGAAATGTGATGGAAAAGAATCCTGAAATATGGATACATGGCACCCGATGCATGGAATGGTCCCGAAACACAAAACTAGGCACATGCATTGACCTATAGCTATACAAAACATGCATTATTTGATCATGAGGCATGAAGATAGAACCAAGGCAGTCCCAAAACATGAACATTTCTAGTTCAAAGCATGACCAAAAGATGCTAGCATGATTGACTAAAATACCATGCAATTTTGACTAGTAATCATGGTTTACATGGCATGTATATGAGGCATATGGAATCTCACCAAAACAGAAAAAATCAGTGAACAAAACATGTAAAAATATGCCCAAATAACCTCTGAAATGCAGCCAACACATACACAAATGATGGGTTCTTTTAGAGGGCATACAAAGGGGTTATTAAGCACATACAAGATAGACACTTAGCATGGTACAAAAAACTCTGAAAATCAAATATGATAGCTCCAAAACTCATCAAATTGGCCCCGAATTCAGTCAATAAAGCATGCAAGATAGAGCCTCTTTGGAAGGCCAAAATGACCATCAAACAAAACAAGGTGAGAGGGGGTCACCCCCCTCTGATTTTGAGGCTCAAAACAGTGTATTAGCCACCGAAAATCTACTGGATTTCAGTGGCTAGAAGGCCAAACAAAGCATGCAACAAGGGCTTAGTTGTAAGGCTCAAAATAAGAGACAATCAAGCATACAAGGAAGCATATGACCTCAAACAGAGAATAGACCTAATAAAACATGAAGACGATGCCAAAAAAAGGATTTTTTCAGTTTAGGTCAAGGTCCAAAAAGGCTCACACATAGGGCTAATATATCATGCAAAAATGGCCCTTAAAGAGAGATTAGAGACAAGGGATAGTAAATGACCTCAAACAGAGAAGATCCCTTCAACAAAGTTGAAGAGGGGCTTAAAAAAAGACACTTTACAGTTTATGGAAAGTCTCAAATATGCTCACAAGTAAGGCTACAACATGGTGTAAAAAAGGCCCTAAAAGAGAGATAAAAAGCAAGAGGCAGTATCTTGCCTCAAAAAGTAAAGAGACCTTCAAAAAATTTGAAGAGGGTCTCAAAATGAAGCACTTTATAGTTTGGCTCGAAGCCCAGAAATGCTTACAAACATGGCTAACATATCATGCAAGAAATAGCCATAAAAGAGAGATAAAGGGAAAGGGGTAACAGGTGGCTTCAAATAGAGAAAAACCCTTGATCAAACATGAAGATAGGCTCAAAATAAGACTATTTCTAGTTCAGGTTGGGGCCCAAAAATGCTTGCAAGTATGGCTTATAGATGAAGCAAGAAAAGACTAGAAAATGGGAAAAAGGAACTCACCCTTGTAGAGCAGCAACACAACAACTTTTGGTCCAAGGAAATGAGCTTCTAGCCTCTGGAAATCAGCCTCAAGGTGTTGGAATGGAGTGTGGAGGTGTGGTGCTATGGGTTGTAGTGCAAATGGTGCAAGAACCTTAGGGTTTGGAGGGTTGAAGGAGAGAGAGATGGAGGTTTGTATGTAGGGGCTCCAAACAATTTTTGTAACCCTTAAACATGGAGGAGGGGTGCTAGTTATATAGAGGACAAGGGGTGGAGAATGGGGGGAAAATCAAATTCAAATTTCCCCCGTAAAAGGGCAGATCCCCGGGCAGGGGTCTGGGTCAAAACAGCTGGCACAGCTGTAAGGAACTAGGGGTGAGGATTATGGCCGGCCAGGTTCAGACGGTTCAGGTGGCCGGCCGGCCAGAGTCAGAAGGGTCAAGAGGATTTGTTGGCCGACCACCCCAAAACAATGGCCTCCCATGTGTGCACAACATAGCTATGGGGAGAAAAATCAGGAAATGTGACCCATGAGAGAGAAAAACCAACTTTTTAGATGAGTTCAAAAGGGTCAGTAAGAGTTAATGGCTGACCAAGCCATATTGGTGGCCTCCCAGGTGTGTACAACACAATGGTGTGGCGAAAAGTCAGAAAAAAGTGGCCCGGGAATGGAAAAAGTCAGCTTTCTAGTGAAGAAAACGGGCGATGAAGAGCGATGAAAGAATAAAGCTGGTCTTCAGAACAATTTCTGGCCTCCCACCCTTCTACGACCTTCATAACAATGAAAATAAGGTCTCCACCAAAAATGAACCCAAACCGATGCAAAACGAAGGTTCGGGGGCCAAAACACGCAGCCCGGGGCCCCGAAAACTGACTGTTAAGCACCGGAGGTGGCGTTCGACCACGAAGTTGGTCTCTCGAGCCACAGTGTCCCTCAAAAGGGAGTAAATAAGGTGTGTGCCAAAAACCGGAGCAAACAGAGGTTCTTAAGCTGTCCCGAACCGAGGCACACGGCCGACGACTCCGAAAACCGGGAACCGGGCTCCAAACGGGAAAAATGGTTTACGACCACGAAACTTAGCCTACGACCACTGAGAGATGATCTACGAGACCTCTCCATCCCATCAGGAAGAGAAAATGGAGAAACGAAGCCTGGTTCGCAAACCGAGGCAAAGCACAAAAGAGTCCGGAAGTCCGGACGCAAGGCTCGCAGCCGAGACTCCGCAACTTCAGAACGAGCACAATATGCAACATCACCGGGCGCTCAGTTGGTGACGTCTAAGTCTTAAAGTCGGTCAAAAATGGGGTGTCTACATCAGCCTACTCCTCTTTCACAACTATTGAAGTTGTGAAGTAAGATGACACTCTGTAAACTACTTCTTCTATTTTCGCACTAAAGTGCCTCTCATATGTCTCACATTTAAGCCTTTCATGCATGCTAGTATTGAAGCTATTATCCAAGAAGGCACCCTATGCAAAACCGATTATTCTTTCTCATAGTGAAGGTGCCTCTTGCATAAGCACTTTTTTTCATTGTCTGAGCCAACTTTACCCTCTCTATCTAGAACACCCATTTTAGAAAAATTGCAGGTCAAAACCCTCTTCACAAAAAAAAAAAAAAAAAAAAAAAAAAAAAAAAAAAAAAAAAGATAATTAATGTAGCTATTGTTTTGTGAGAAAAAAAACAGAGGAAAAATTAATAATAATTTTTTAATTTGAAAAATTAGTAGAAAACATTACCTTATTTATTATGGAGTTTTCAATAATTAATTTTTAATTTTTAATCTATATTTTTTTAGTGAACATTTTTTAACATTATAATTTTTTCTTTTTACTTTTTAAATCCCTTTAATTTAGATGAGGGCAAATTGCAGCAGTTGTCCTGGTACTTTGGTCCTTGTGTCATATAAATAGTAGGAGTACTTACCAATCAGTCCTATTAACTAGACTTATTTACCAACAGGTCCTAACTAATAAATTTAACACTATAAAAATAAGAGATTGATAAATTCATCACTATAAATTTATTCATAAAAACAAAGAGACTGATAAATTTATCACTCTAAATTTATTCATAAAAATAAAAGACTGATAAAGATAAATTTATCAATAGGACTTAATGGGTAATAAGTCTCAAAAGTAGGACCTATTGGTAGTTTACCCTAAATAGTATGTGCCATATCTATATCTATCTATCTATATCTATTTATGTATATATATATATATATATATTATAAGGAAAATGGGGTTTTTAACTTACAAGCCTTATGGGAGCTCCAATATCTCAATCTTAATTTTCTAAATTTTTTATTTACAAAAAAAATTCAGCATTTATTGATTTCTCCCAACTCATTTTTTGATTTCTCCCATACTTACTCTTACACCCTTTTCAACTTCTCCCACACACTATGGCTAGTGATGGGATTGTTAAATTATTTTTATAAAAAAATCTTACAAAAAATAATTTGTATATTAAAAAAATATCTAACATAAACATAAATTCTTATTAAATCTATCTATCTATCTATCTATCTATATATTATATAAGTAAAAAGAGATTTCTAACCACAAGTCTTGTGGGAGTTTCAATATCTCAAACTAAAATTTCTAATTTTTTTTATTTTAAATAATTAAAAAATCCTCTATAGCTCTCATTCAAGCAAATAATAATAATAATAATAATAATAATAATAATAATAATAATAATAAAATAATTAATATCTCTTGATTTATGACTTTCGAATGGAAAGTATAACCAAAAAAAAAAAAAAAACGAAAAATAGAAAGTATACCAATATTCCATTTCAAAATTAAAATTTGAGGGGCACTAAATATGGAAAACATTCTATGATTTATCCCAAAATATATAAGTTTTAAATAATGATATATTACATGATTTATCTATATATCTATATACTATTATAGTTGCAAAATATTGTCATTTCATTAAGGTTGAAAGTTGTAATTTTTTTTTCTCATTTTTTTTATTTTGTTTAATTTTTTGTTAATATGCGTTACAATATGATTGATCTATAAATTAATTTTATATTCTTAATAGCAAATTTCAAATTTAGATTCTTACTTAAACTATGTTACTATAATTGGAATGAGATCAATATTTATTCCTTAAATTTTGCATCCTTTATTAAATTATAAAATAAAATTTTAAATTTAAATTCTTCTTCAAAATATATTGTTCCAATTAGAATGAGATCAATATTCACATGCGTCATAATAATGTGTCATAATATTATTGGTCTAAATATATATTTTTTTTAAATACACGTGTTCAAATTATTAATCGCTATTATTTTTTTTTTTTGCTTCTTTTGTTTTAAATTTTATAAAAAAAAAAAAATTATATCCTTCTAAACTATAAGGACTTGAACAGTAATATTTTAATATATATATATATATATATATTTTAACAAAAGAACAAAACATAACTTTTTTAGTACTTACCAAACAAGGTGGATTTTGTTAATTTTTTTTAAAATTTCAATCATCAATTAAAGAAATTAAAATAAAGAATAAGAATATCTTTGGCTCAAATTGTTAAAAAGTTAGTTTTGCTAAAATAAATTAGAAAGAAACGTTGATTTTTTTTAGTTTGTTAAACTTTTTAATTTAAAAAAAAAGGATTATAGGTGATAATTTATTGTTCATCTAGAATTATTTTCAGATTAAATGAAAATACCATATTTAAATTTTAAATTTCTTACCTTTTTTTATTCAGATACTTTTATTTTGTAAGAAATTTGTTTTTATTCTATTTAATATTTTATTGTAATTTTTAAATTAAAAATAAGTATATTTTTTTACTTTTTACAAAAATATGGATAGAAAAATATATATCTGATGTGGCCCAAAAAAAGATAATTAATTATATTTTTTACTTTTTACGAAAAAATGTATAGAAAAGTAGAGATGTGATGTAACCCAAAAAAGATAAAAAGATATATAAATAAAATAAAATAAAAATGAGCTACTATGGCACTTCCCAAACAACCCTTTATTTGATGATCCCTTTCTAAAAGATGTATTTTTTAAAAATATTTTCAAGAAAAATTCTATCGAAAATCTTAAGTATATTGCTTTTTCTTTTGTTCATTAATATTAAATTTTTAATTAATTTTATTTATTATTTTAAAAAATAAATTACCAAATAATTTATATATATATATATATATATAATTTTGTTTTGGTTGCTCAAGTTATTAATTGGTGTTTCGGCCCAAGTTCACTCAAATTTAATTTGAATTTTTGAATTTCTGCATAGGTCTTCACTTAATTAAAAACTATATAGTTCAATTGTTAAAAAAAATTTAAGCTCGACTCAAGTTGCTTGGGTTGAGCCCACCAAAGTTTACAATTTTAGAAAGGGAGGTTGAAAGTTACATGATCAAATTTGCGACAAATTAAAAACATAATAAATAAATTGTAATAAAATTGTGAGATTTGAATTGTAAATTTTAATCTTTTTTGTGTTCATAATTTGCATACAAAAATTTAACTATTTATATTATTTTGTATAAAAATATATTATTAACTTTTTTACATGTCATGCATAGCACGGGTTACCAATATATATATATTTTTTTATAGAAAATTATAAATTTACTAATCTCAGTGAGTTAATTTCAATCAATATTCAGTGATTATTTTCATTTAAAAACACTAACGGCAATATCCATGGATCAAATTGACCCAAAATTTAAAATTAAGGGTCAAAATTGTGCCAATTGAAAGTGTAGGGACCAAAATGACAAAAAAAAAAAAAAACAAAGTATAGGGATCGCCTGTGTAATTTGCCCTTTCGATAAATTTAAAAGTACAAAATTTATGAAAACACTATAAAAAATTCACTACATACAAAAAAAATATAAAAATTTAGTACATTGTCATTTTTTTATTGATTTTTATTTTTCATAAATATTTTACCTTTTAAGTATATTTAAATTAAGAGTATCTAAAAAAACAAATAACTCCAACTTGATTGTTTTTCATATTATTGTTCGCAAGTTTTTGAACATAATTTTTTTATTTATTTAAATTCTCATAAATTATTTTTAAACGGGTTTTTGTTTGTCTTTGTTGAACTGTTTTCATATTTTAGTTATTTTTTTATTTTTTTTACTTTTTAGATGTACAACCTTAAAAAAAAAAAAAAAAAAAAAAAAAAAACCACTAAGGCTTGCAATTAATTTAAAAATCGTCTTCAAAAAATGAAACCAAAATTTTTTTTTTTTAAATTTTGTCATAAAAATCAAAAGAAGAAGTTTTCTTTTGGAGACGAAAATTTTAATTTGATAAGAAAATTTTTTTGTCATAAAAAAAGCCAAATATTTGGCACTACACACCAAAAAAAGGTGCCTAACATTGGTAATTGGTGACAAATTATTTTGTCTTTAAAAAAAATAAAAAATAAATTGAGCCCATTGTAGACCAAAAAAAACTTCCTCATAAGCTGACATATATAACAATCAATAAATATCTAAAGGCTGAGAAGTTGAAAGGCTGTGATATTCAAGACCATCAAACTTCCTCTGTTCTTTCTCTGGTGTGGTTACTGTTGCAACCCACGGCTGAGGCATTGGCTCTTTTTGCTGAAGTATTCTTCCACAATCAGACTGGAAGGGACTCTCACGGTACACATGTATCCCTCTTTCCCTCCCTCTCTTCCCTCCTATTAGGAACAATCAATACATATTTATATGACCTTTCAATAAGACGTATGTATGTGTGGATTTGATCAACTGATTATCGTCGTTGGAAATTTATTCCACAACTCTGGAATTGTTTGATTATTTTTTTTTTCACTGGAAAGAGGGTTAGATTTTTAGGTTTCAATTGCTTTGTTGACAGGCATGATTTCAGTTGAGTATTTGAGTACATTCACTTGATTTGGATAATAATTTGTTGTATGGATGATTTTTGTATTTTGTTGGATCAATAATTTATTGATCCGCTATTTGTTTATACCAATTTGCGACTTTTCGCATGGTTGTTTCGAATCTGCGAGCGAGAGCAGTAAATCATGCTTTGGTGATAGAGATATGAATAGAGAAAATTAGCAAGCCAGTGTTAGCACCTGTAATTATAGTTAATTTTATTAAGCTTTGATCCATAATTTACCTCCAATTCCTTGTTTTGAAGGTTATGTGGGGAGTTCATAATTCATTTTTGTTCATTGTTCACCATTGTAGAGTTTGTATGTTTTTGGTCTATAAACTTGTACAATGAATATGCAATCTTGTTTTTTCATTCTGCTTGATATCGATTTCAACTTCACAATTTGTCTCTCTGTTTGCTGTAGAAGCTACAATGTTGCATTTCTGATGTATTTTGAGGCAAACTAAAGTGTAGGGTTATTATAATATAATTGATCAAAATAAAATTATAGAAACTTAAGAAGTGAAATTTCACGGAAACAATATGAATAAGTATTATTTACATTTCATTTTGAGGAAAGAGTTGACGACAAAAAAAAAAAAAAAATTTATTATAATTATCTTGAAGTAATTTAATATTTTTTCTTGTGATATACATGAAATTTATAAGTTAACTTTTATGACTTAATTACCAAAATTTATAGTTAACTTTACCAAAATTTACACACGGGACTTTATAAATTTAAAAAAAAAATTATTATAATTATCTTGAAGTAATTTAATATTTTGTCTTGTGATATGCATGAAATTTATAAGTTAACTTTTATATTTATAACTTTTTAAATTGTTACTTTAAATTTTTAATATATATATATATATATATATTTATTTAGTGCAATTTTGATAATTTCTATTAAAAAAAAGTTAAACCTGATTAAGTGAGATTAAATGAGTTATGACATACCTCTTCTTGTTATGAAAATATACAAATTTAAAAGTTATAATTAAGATAAATATATAATTTTATTATTAAATATGAAGTGAAGTGATATTTAATAATAATTAATATGATGTTTCTATTATTAATCTAATAATTTAAGTTACATTTTTTAAATTAAGTCATGAAATCCAAAATTCATAAATTTATAACTTATTCATATTTTTTGTCTTGTGCTAATCTATTTTATGACTTGATTACCAAAATTTATAAAGTCCCATGTGTAAAAATTTATAAAGTCCCTAATTTATAAGTATTATTTACATTTCAAGTTAAATATTGAACTTCAATAAGGTCTTAATCAAAGCCTTAACCAGTACATACAAGAAAAATCAAAGCAACGTAGCAAATAATGGTCATCATCATTTATTATGTGCAACTTGGCCTTAATGCAGTTGCACGCTTCGTGACTATTTAAATTTAAATCTTAACTGTTAAATTCAACATGTTTTTAAGAGTTTTGGGCCTTGATTTGGAGTTGAAATTGCAAAATGTACATAGTTATGAGTTTCTGATTCAGTAATTTAAACATGACCGAATAATTGTAATTTAATGTGTATGAGCCTAATTTAAGTTTGATTGTGTAATTAGCCAATTGGGTTTCTTCCAAATTTAAGTCATACCATGCATGTGTCACATTTGAATAGTTTAATCTTTTGAATGATTTGGTAATTAACAATCTTTTAATAATTTGATTGTATACTTGAGATAAATTAGAATTTATTTAAGGATCAACTAAGAAAGAGATAGAGACTAATAACATGAAGTAAGGATCAACTAAGAAATAGCAAATCGGATTACACTCCATAACTTCCTTTCTATCTTTCTCTGTCTTTAGCCAGACCACCACTTTAGTAAACTCTGAACTAGTGAGTAGCTGTAGCAGTTTTGTCCATGGACAGCATCAGCTACTCTCAGTGGTCTGGTACATAATCTGTTGGGATGGTCTGGTTCATAATCTGTTCTATTTTGGCATTGTAGGTGAATAACTGCTGCATTCTGTCATTGACTTGGTGAGCAACAGTAGTAGGGTTTTCGCTTAGTTGTTAGCTTCATTTTTCTCGTAGCTTAGTTGTTAGCTTAGTTTAGTTGGTTTGGTAGCTGTGTAGTAGGGTTTTCGCTAATCTGTTTTATGACTTAATTACCAAAAAAAAAGTTTTTCTTAGATGGCCAAATTCAAACAATTTGAAAATACGTTAGCCTACATTGTACTTTGCAACTTTACTACTTAAATATGTTCCATCTCAATCTATGTTATATACTTGGAGAACTAAGGAAAGATTAAAGATAGACAACGTCATATGATTTTCTTTGTATGATACACATTGTGCATTCCTAAATGGAATAGGTTAATAGTACACACGATGCGTTTTATGACACAAACAAATTAAAAAATCTTGATCTTTCATTTGTGATCAGACATGGACAAGAGTTGGATTGCATTGGGTAAGACACCTGATGTGTAGCGATCCGGTTTCTAACTCGATCTTTATGGTGTTTCGGACTCGGGTCTTGTGGTTTAATGTTGTTGTTTATGTCTTTCCCTCTTCTTATACTTTGAATTTGAGTTTTGAAATGTCTTGGGCGTGTTCAGAACAAGGTGGTTGGTTATTGGTTTAAGACCTTTTTGCCCAGAATTTTGGTCTTCCGCTCGAGCAGGTCTTCTTGTGCTCGAGCGTGGTTTGCAATCTTTTAAGACTTTGTGCGTCTGCAAAAAAATACTACGGAAGTGTTTTTTACGCTCGAGTGATAATTATTGCGCTTGAGCGGGTATGAGCTCGAGCGGCCCCCTTTGGCGCTCGAGCGACTGTCTGAAGTCTGTAAAATATTGGACAGGTGTATTCTACGCTCGAGCGGGTAGTGCCTTGCTATTGTGTCTTGGCGCTCGAGCGCCCTTTTATTACGCTCGAACAGGTCGAATTTTTGTGTCTGATGCTCGAGCGTCAAACTCTCTGCTTGAGTGGACTGTACGTATATCAGATCGCGAAAGTGACTTTTTAAATCACTTTTTCTGTCGTTTCTCTCTCAAAATCTTTCCAAAACCCTAATTTGAGAGCTTCTCTCTCTAAAATACACACACTCTCTCTCTCTCTCTCTCTCTCTCTCTCTCTCTCTCTCTTTACATTTTAACCTAGGTCTAGTGATTTCCTCTCTCTCTCCTACCTTCGATAAAAAGATCGAGCTCTTCAAGATCTCCATTTTCATCTGAGTATAAGTTGATTTCGTCATCTTTGGAGTTCATCTCTTGCTTGGCTCATCTTTTCTTCTTGAGGTAGGGATAATCTACTCATTTCTATGAGTTTTAACATAAATATTGGTCATTTTGTATAAATGACTAGTTTGGGTAAAGTTAGGGTTTGAGTTTGAAATTGTGAAAGATGGGTTTTCTTATTTGGGCTCCATACATGTATGTAAGACCTTGAAAATGGGTTAATTGTGTATAATGGGTGAAATTTGGCCTTGGGTGCACTGTTTAAAGAAGGGGGGGGGGGGAAATGCCCTAATTGAATTAAGGAAATTATTGATGTAATGATGAAATTGATGTGGAAATATGAAATTGGTTTGGAAATCATGAAATTGGAGGAAATTGTGATTAAATGGTATAGTTGGATTGGTAAATCACTCACCTATGGAAAAGTTGATAAATTCTCTATTTGATAGATTTATTTATTTATTTAGAAATAACTATTTTAGGCTATTGGTAGAGGATAGCCATGATTGTTGTAGAAACTGTATGTTGATTAGGTAAATTGAAACTAATCGACTTAAATATATCATTAAATATGACGGTTGGAAGTAAACATTGTATATGTGATTGAATTGGTCATTGTATATGACAACGTGTTAAAATACATTTTATATGTATCTTTGTTTGGGAGGAGATAGGAGATGTACTCCATTGTTTGGGAGGAGATAGGGGATGAACGCCATGGATAATTAAGTTGGCCGGAGTGTCCAGGGTGAAAGTCTCGAAATCTTATTTACATTTGGGTGCTGGTTCCCTCGGATGTAGTTCCATAAAATGGCAAGATATGGAAGTGTATGAATGATGTTTATGATTGAAGTGTTGATAAATGAGTTGTAGTCTGATTTTGAATTTTTTAAATGATAATGAACTATGTCAATGAATTGACTTGGGTAAATAATTGGAAGTGAATTGATATATAGGAGTGAATGTTGATTGATTATGGAAAAGGTGTAAGATGGCTTAAGTGTTAAACATTTATCGAATGCTAATGTTTTAGTTAATTCTCATATACTGTTTAGCATATCTCTACTAGGTTTTAGCTCACCCTACTTGGGATATCACTTTTCAAGTACAGGTGATATGCCGCCTCCAAGGTCTTAGCTTGGGAGGTTTAGGAGTTGAAGACTCCTTTTTGATATTTTGTTTTGATGATTAAATGTGTATTCAATCCAAGGGCTTTATATATATAGAGTTAGGACTCTTCTTTTGTTGTAACCAAGTGATCGCTTGGAAAGATGTAAGCCCTTAGGGCATTTATTTTGTTGCAAACATGTAATATCATTTGTAAAGAAGACTCTGATAAATGAAAATATAATGTTTCTCCCATGTTTTTGGTTTACATGTATGGTTGTCTTGTATTGTATTTTGAGGGCATTACAACTTGGTATCAGAGCGTACCGGGTTTGAATACTTTGGGTACGTGGGAAGTGGTTAGTACCACAATGAGTTTGTCTCACTTGTTAGAGACTTAAGTGTAATGTTATGTGCTTATATAATAACATGCTTATGCGACTATATGGGTATGGGATTTAGTTTCTAGGATGTTGATCGGGTCCATGAGTTTCTGGGAGTCCTGTTGGAAAGGCACTTGATCACTACCGTTTCTAACTAGAACTCTAGCAACGCCACAGGACGGTCATTATCCGGAAATGAAATTCCTAAGTGTTTATGTAATTATGTGCTTATGTGGAGTGAATTACAGTTGTCCATCGTATTAGGACGTGAGTGAAATAGCTTTGGCACATATGTGAATGTGCTAATGTCTTTGTTACCTTTATTAGGATGTCAGGATGAGGTCATGGTAGGCCTAGGAGGTAGGAGATGCCTATACCGGATGAGATTCCGGAGCAAGAAGAAGGAGTAGGCCAGGCCAATGTGCCGAGCCGGTTGGTCAGCAGGCCATGGGCGCCTTAGCCCATGAAATGGCTGAAGCATTGAGGGAATCCATGGACAATCTCAGGGCTGAGAATCAAGTCCAGGCCGATGTAGCTGAAGCAGGGCTATCTTTTCTGAAGAGGGAGTTCTTCCGGTTGAATCCGAACGAGTTTTTGGGTAACCCTAAGGAGCCATTGAAGGCTGGCGAGTGGTTAGAGCAGATGACGAAGACGTTTGAGATGCTTGCCATCAAAGACAAAGGTTTGCGGGTGACCTTGGCGTCCTTCCACTTAAAGGGAGACATGGGTCAGTGGTGGAAGTATGTGTGGGGGCGCATTGGAGGGACATGGGAGGCCTTTGTTGAGGCTTTCCAGGACAAGTACTTGCTTGCAACAGTGAGGGAGAAGTTGAGGGATTAGTTTTCTTAGCTCAAGTAGTTGAATACACCAATGGCGGAGTTCGAGGCCACTTTTACTAGCTTGTCTAGGTTTACACTTGAGTTAGTGGCCGTAGACGTCCTCGAATGTCCCGAGAGGGATGATGTCCCGTTCTGTTCATTTTGAGCTCATTACAGTTCAGACTCAAATTGTCACGGTTCTCAAGCTGAACCAAAGAGTCCAAATCCGGCAAATCGTTTTGAGAAAACAGATTTTTGAAAGAAATGCCAAACATGGACTGCTTTGCCAGATACAGAGTTGCCACCTAAATATTTTATTTTGGGAAATTTAGGAAACCCTGACTTGTGCCTAAGGCCACGTGTCCGTCATCACCAAAGTTGCCTCGGCTCGGGAACTTGGGCACGATTGGGGAAGGTCACTTCGTGAGCACCCCCGCTCGCCCAATCAAAGATCGGCTTCTACTAATCATGATATCTAGTTTTGAAAACATTATGCATTCTTATTCCGATTATTAGCCTAGATTTACTATGTGATGCGCACAGCATACAAGTATAGACTGGGTCGCCTGAATTGGAATAAAACATTTCTTGCTTATTTCTGAAAGTGATTTGCTATTCGCAAGTAGGCTTAAAATGCAGATTTTGCCACCCTCAGGTGGGCTTAGAAAAGATGGTTTGCCACTATCTAGTGGGCTTAAAACTCACAGTGAATGAATTGTTCCAATCCAAATAACCCAACCTTCACCCACAGGCACTCAGGCGGTTATATCACATAAGCATATAGCCTCATGGTAAGCATGCTATCATGGTAGTCACTCACACGCATGCAAAGATGCTAAAGCATAAAAACTTACCGAGTACTCCAAGCCAAAACAGAAGCTATGTTAGAAATCCGTGCATGACCCTAACTATAAAGAGATGCCTAATGCAACACATGCAAAAATGCAACTATAGTAGGCTCGGCTATTCTAAAGATGGCATGTGGAATGCTACAGCTAACAAGTATTCAACTCGGAATTGAAATACAATGCAGTGAGTTATGATGCGCCGAGCCCGGTGCATGCATGACAGATGAATAAATGCAAACATGCTATCATATTGTATGCTAATTGAAACATGCCCTAATCTAACCATCATAAGCTGGTAAATAAAAGGGAGAAAGACGTGGGGTTGGAAGACATACATCCCACGCACGCACTCTTATTACAACATTGCCCTCACTTGGAGGGTCCGAATAAATAATACAATCCCAAATGAATAATTACAGTCCGAATAAGTACAAAATCCTAATTAATTAACAAATTAATCTAGGAAAGCAATAAATGGCACGCAAATCCACGGACCGCCTCAGCTCTGTTCCGTAATGATGAATGATGCATGCTTAAATTGCTTGGCATGGAAATCCATTACAATGCCCCAATTAACCTCTGTTTATAATTAAGCCCGGAATATTGCACGAAGCTCCAAAAGACTGTCGGTTTCTGATTTGCTGCAACAGAGAGTAGGAAAGGGGCATGGCAATGTATTTTCACATATGTGTGCATGACTACTCTTCAGGGAGTGTAGTCCTCGATCCTCGTGCCACCAATCACGCATATCGATGCATGATGGCCGAGGAGTTGAATTGCACGACACAATATGAAATGAATGCACATGAAAACACAACAAGACCGAGACTCCATCATGGTTAATCCGGAGTGTCGGGGACTAGGAATTGAGACACGTTCCGTCACTCGGAGTACGAAACGTCCCTCGTTTCCCGTGCTTGGGCTAACTCCTATCCCAAGCACAATGCAATATGCATGACATGCATGAATGTAATACTAACATGCAACCTAGCATACGCAATGCTATGAGATGGCATACACAATGCACGATGTAGCAAGAAATACACAATGCTCTAACATACAACCTGGCATACGCAATGCTATGCAATGAAATGGCATACGCAATGCATGATGGACTTACACCAACATGAGTGGACCTCAGCCACACTCACATCAGTAGCCATAAAATGAAAATGAGACACTCGAGATACGTACACACATGCACGCAAACCGAGGACCGAACCTAAGGCATCAAATGCCACTCTAACAAAGCATGGCAAGGCATGAAACATGGCATACAAGCATGCAAATTCCAGCACTGAAATACAATGCTAAATGGTCCTGAAACATGGAAATATGGCACCCGATGCATGAGATGAGTCCCGAGACACAAAACTAGGCACATGTATTGACCTATAGCTATACAAAGCATGTATTATTTGGTCATGAAGCATAAAGGCAGAGCCAAGGCAGTCCCAAAATATGCATATTCTTAGTTCAAAGCATGGCCAAAAGATGCTAACAAGATGGACTAAAATAGCATGCAACTTTGACTAGCAAACATGGTTTATATGGCAAGTATATGAAGCATATGGAATCTCACCAAACTGGCCAAAATTAGTGAACAAAACATGCCAAAATGTGCCCAAATAACCACTTAAATGAAGCCAACACATGCAAAATGATGAGCTCCTTTAGAGGGCCATGCAAGGGATTGTTAAGCACATACAAGTAGGACACTTAGCATGGCACGAACAACTCTGAAAATCAAATATGATAGCTCCAAAACTCACCAAATTGACCCTGAAATGTGACTTCAAAGCATACAAGATAGGGTCTCTTTGGAAGGCCAAAAAGAACATCAAACAAGGCAAAGAGAGAGGGGGTCACCCCCCGCTAATTTGGGCTCTCAAAAAGAAATCAAGGCCATTGAAAATCCACTGGATTTCAGTGGCTAAGAGGCCAAAACAAGGCCAATGCAAATGCTCACATGTATGGCCCTAATCATGGAGAGATGAAGCATGCATGGGGGGAAGATGACCCCAAACAGAAAAGTGACCTTAAGAATACATAAAGAGAAGGTCAAAAAAATTCTTTTTCTAGTTTATGTCAAACCTCAAAATATTCACAAGTAGGGCTAAAACGTGATGCAAAAAATGGCACTAAAAGAGGGATTGAGCACAAAGGACAGCAGATGGCCTCAAACAGCAAAGAGCCTTTCAGCAAAGTTGAAGAGGGGCTCAAAAAAAGACACTTTTCAGTTTACATATAGTCTCAAAAATGATCACAAGTAGGGCTAAACTATCATGCAAAAATGGCCCTAAAAGAAAGATAAAGCACAAAGGGGGAGTAGAAAACCTCAAACAGAAAAGTGTCCTTATACAAACATGAAGATGAGCTCAAAATATGACACTTTACAGTTTATAGAAAAGTCCAGAAATGCCTGCAAGTATAGCTTATAAATGAAGCAAGAAAATGCAAGTTTAAGAGAAATAGAAACTTACCTTAGAAGAGCAGCAAATTAGGGGCTTTTGGACCAAAATTCTGAGATTTCAACCTCTTCAAATGGCCTCCAAGGTGCTCGAATGGAGTATGGAGGTAGTAGGCTTGGAGGTGTAGTGTAAAGGTCAAGAACAATGGGTGTTTTGAGCTTGGAAGAGAGAGAGCTATGGAGGAAGATGGGTGTGTCCCTCAGCTGGTTTTCTACCCCCTCAAAATGAAGCTTAGGTGCTGGCTTTATAGAGGGAGAGAAGCAAAGGAAATGGGGGAAAAACCAATTCAAATTCCCACCAAAAGGGAAGACCCTCGGACAGTGGGTCAAGTGCAAAATAGCTGGCACAGCTGGAACACACTCAGGAGGGCAAAAATGGTCGACCAGGTTCAAAAGGTTCAGGTGGCCGGCTGGCCAGGCAAGCTGGCTGGCCGACCAGTTTAGGTGGCTGGCCGACCAGGTCAAAAGGGTCAAGGTGGTTGGCCACCTCCTAGGATGAAGCCCCAGAAGTTAGCTTTCCAATGCCGCAAACTTTGCATCAAAATTCCTCCTGTGCAAAAAGTTATGCCTGTTTTGGTGAAGCCGCGCAGATTCGGTCCAAACGGATTTCAACCAACCATATCTCCTCCACCCGGACTTCGCTCTAGGAGATTCTTGAGTGAAAAATGAAGTCCCAGAAGTAAGATTTCCAACGGTGGTGGCCTCATATCTTAATTCCTCCTGTGCAAAGAGTTATGCCCGTTTCGGTGAAGCCGCGCAGATGTTTTCCTCCTTCCCAGATTCATGCTGAATCACTTTTGACCAAAAAAAGTTGGTTTTTCAGAAAAATTGCTAGCCTCCCACTCTCCTACAACCTTTCTAACAATGAAATAAGGTCTCCACCAAAAATGAACCCAAACCGATGCAAAACGAAGGTTCGGGGGCCAAAATGCGCGGTCCGCGGGCCCGAAAACTGACTATTAAGCACCGGAGGTGGCGTTCGACCACGAAGTTGGTCTTTCGGGCCACAGTGTCCCTCAAAAGGGAGGAAATAAGGTGCATGCCAAAAATCGGAGTAAACGGAGGTGGTTAAGCGGTCCCGAACCGAGGCACACGGCTCGAGCCGAGGCTCAAAAGCACGGGAAAAATGGCCTACGACCACGAAACGTAGCCTACGTCCACTGAGAGATGGTCTACGAGACCTCTCCCTCCCTTCGGGAAGAGAAAACAAAGAAAATGGGGCTTGGTTCGCAAACCGAGGCAAGGCACAAAAGAGTCCAGAAGTCCGGAGGCAAGGCTCGCAGCTAAGACTCCGCAACCTCAGAACGAGCACAATATGCAACATCACCAAGCGCTCAATCGGTGACGTCTGAGTCTTAAGGTCGGTCAAAAATGGGGTGTCTACAGTTGCCCCTCTTTGACAGAACTCGAAAGTCATAAGTGATGCGAGTGAATGTCAAAGCCTAGAGACGACCAATTTTTGACAAGGCTGAAGACTTAGACAAACATACTGGATAATAGAGAAATGTGCCCGCGGGGATGCCCACAGGCAAGGGGCAAAATGCAAAGCGATATGCACAAAGCTGGATGTAACTCAATGATCATGCAAATGTAGCAAGCTATAATGAAGCAAGTATTCACAAAAAGATGCAACAGTTTTAAGCAAGAATGCAAAGAAACAATTATATTTCATGCAGTTTAAGAATGCAGAGAATTATTCAATTCTCGCCACATCTCACATGGAGAAGATACAATACCTGTGCAGCTCGTCTGGTTGCACCAGCCTCAAATGAACCGTACATACAATATCGTGCCTCGGCAATGTCCTATCTCATGTTGATGTGGGAATCTTTCGCTTCTTCTTGGTTGAACTGCAGGTACTACTTTTCTCCCTGACTATGGTTGCAACTTTCCCTATTCTCCAACAGGGTGATAGACTAGGTTGATTCGGTATCCAGAATTGAGGCGCATACATATGCTATCTCAATCTATGGAGTTGCCATACAGATTTCAAGCCAAGGATACACCCCTGGGTATTTAAAATAGACTTTAGTCTCGGAAATCCCGAACCTTTGCGTTCTAGGCAAGAGCCATTCGAACTCTAGTTTCCACCGTCTCAGTTGATCTCTTAGGAACTCACTGCTAACACAGGGAGGTGGCTATACCAGACCACTGGAAGTCGTTCGGGCACGACCAACACCAAAGGAATTGCACCTTTAGAGGATTTAAGGTCTCCCAGACCCGGGAGTGCACAAGACAGTGCGAATAATGATGCAGGATTTAAGGTCTCCTTAGACCGGAGGATTTAAGGTCTCCTAGACCAGACAGTAAAATAGATACGATGCAATGGATGTAATAGATATGATGCAATAGATAATAGATGCGATGCAACGGAAAGTACAATAGATGCAAAGGGTGAACACACGCCAATCACGCTGGACTTGTGAGTGGAGGAAGAACAAAGAAAATCAATCAGGAGTGCGTTCCATGCAACCTAAGATAAATTCCAAACATGCTGAAATCGTGTGAGGAAGGGGAGGCTCCAAAAACAACCCACCCAGTGCATCTACAACGCAATCTACGATAAATTCCAAACACGCTGAAATCGTGTGAGGAAAAGAACACTCTAACCACGCTGAAATCGTGAGAAGAGGTCCGAAAACAAATGCTCACGTGCGCGCACAACGCAACCAGAGATAAAATCCAAACACGCTGAAATTCTGTGAGGAACGGGACACTCAAACTACGTTGAAATCGTGAGAGGAGGTCCAAAAACAATCTGCCCAGCGCGTCTACAACGCAACCTGGGATAAATTCCAAACACGCTGAAATTGTGTGAGGAAAAGAACACTCTAACCACGCTGAAATCGTGAGAAGAGGTCCGAAAACAATTGCTTAAGTGCGCACACAACACAACCAGAGATAAAATCCAAACACGCTAAAATCGTGTGAGGAACGGGACAATGAAACCACACTGAAATCGTGAGAGGAGGTCCAAAAACAACCTGCCCAATGCGTCTACAATGCAACTTGGGATAAATTCCAAACACGCTGAAATCGTGTGAGGAAGAGAACACTCTAACCACGCTGAAATCGTGAGAAGTGGTCTGAAAACAACCGCTCAAGTGTGCGCACAACGCAACCTGAGATAAATTCCAAACACGCTGAAATCATGTGAGGAAGAGAACACTCTAACCACGCTGAAATCGTGAGAAGAGGTCTGAAAACAACCGCTCAAGTGCGCGCACAACGCAACCTAAGATAAATTCCAAACACGCTGAAATCGAATGAGGAAGAGAACACTCTAACCACGCTGAAATCGGGAGAAGAGGTCCGAAAACAACCGCTCAAGTGCACGCACAACGCAACCTGAGATAAAATCCAAACACGCTGAAATCGTGTGAGGAACGGGACACTCAAACCACACTGAAATCGTGAGACGAGGTCCAAAAACAACCCGCCCAGCGCGTCTACGACGCAACCTGGGATAAATTCCAAACACGCTGAAATCGTGTGAGGAAAAAAACCGCTCAAGTGCGCGCACAACACAACCTGAGAAAAATTCCAAACACGCTGAAATCGTGTGAGGAAGAGAACACTCTAACCACGCTGAAATCGTGAGAAGAGGTCCGAAAACAACCGCTCAAGTGCGCGTACAACGCAACCTGAGATAAATTCCAGATACGCTGAAATCGTGTCAAGAACAGGACACTCAAACCACGCTGAAATCGTGAGAGGAGGTCCAAAAACAACCCGCCCAGCGCGTCTACAACGCAACCTGGAATAAATTCCAAACACGCTGAAATTGTGTGAGGAAGAGAACACTCTAACCACACTAAAATCGTGAGAAGAGGTTCGAAAACAACCGCTCAAGTGTGCACACAACGCAACCTGAGATAAATTCCAAACATGCTGAAATCATGTGAGGAAGAGAACACTCTAACTACACTGGAATCGTGAGAAGAGGTCCGAAAACAACCACTCAAGTGCGCGCACAACGCAACCTGAGATAAAATCCAAACACGCTGAAATCGTGTGAGGAACGGGACACTCAAACCACGCTGAAATCGTGAGAGGAGGTCCAAAAACAATCCACCCAGCGCGTGTACAACGCAACTTGGGATAAATTCCAAACACACTGAAATCGTGTGAGGAAGAGAACTCTCTAACCACGCTGAAATTGTGAGAAGAGGTGCGAAAACAACCGCTCAAGTGCGCGCACAACACAACCTGAGATAAATTCCAAACACCCTGAAATCGTGTGAGGAAGAGAACACTCTAACCACGCTGAAATCGTGAGAAGAGGTCCGAAAACAACCACTCAAGTGTGCGCACAACGCAACCTGAGATAAAATCCAAACACGCTGAAATCGTGTGAGGAACGGGACACTCAAACCACACTGAAATCGTGAGGGGAGGTCCAAAAACAATCCGCCTAGCGCGTCTACAACGCAACCTGGGATACATTCCAAACACGCTGAAATCGTGTGAGGAAAAGAACACTCTAACCACGCTGAAACCGTGAGAAGAGGTAAACAACTCGGTAGCCTGTTTCACGCAACCTAAATTGAGTCCTGGGGGACAACGATCCTAAACGCTACTCAGCGTAAAAGGATAAACAATAAGAGATAGCACAAGATGCAAATAAATGCAATAAGTGTGATGATACGATACATGTTGTAAGCAATGCGGAGCGTGATGTTTAAGAAATGCAATAAACAAAAAAAGCGGCACTTTAGAAAGCACCTCATAGAGTGAGTGGCGGTAAACCGCTTTACTCTCACGGGGAATGGTACTCAAGGAGAGCACTTCTGCTCACCATTCTGGCTTGAAACAGTGAAACAGTCAACACAGTATTCTGTTCACTTTGAACACACAGCTCGCATCGGCATACTGCTTATTCTGAACACGTAGCTCATAACACAATATTCTACTTATTTTGGAACATACGACTCACGCAGGACACCGCTGATTCTGAACACACGGTCCGTTTTGAACACAACTCATTCTGAACTCACAGCCGATAACACAGTATTTTGTTTATTCAGCACACAGCTCATACAAGACACTGCTCATTCTGAACATACAGGATGCAATGACGGAACTTGCAGAAGTTGAAACAATCTCAGATGCCCGACATTTTCCCTCTTTTCTTTTGCTTTGTAGCCCGGAACTTTTATAGCTTCAGATAAGTCCTAGTTTTATTGTTTTCACATGACCTAGGTTGAATCCCGCGGCTTTATGAAAGAACCAATCCTGATTTCCACATATGTGGAGAACGACATGGCACTCTGAGCACAAAACGATTTTTGAAATTGAAATGAGAAAAGGGTTCTCAACCGGGTATTGAGCCTACAACTGAGCACAGCACACCACGACTCAACAACAAAGGAAAAGACAAGGTAAGACAACCTAAACACATCTATAGACACTTTAAATGACTCAAAACAAGAATCGAGACAAACAAAATGCACAAATGCAACACTCAACTATGTTATAAAGACAAGAGACCTCTTGGTGCACGAGGAGCCAGTTTCTCCGGGTATTATTTCCCACCCTTTTCTTATTTGTGATTCTCACATCACTCGGCCCTCGAGCTTTGTTTTTCTGAAAAAGCCATTTTCTCACTTTTTCTCTCAACGCACATCTCTCTATTCTTTAATCTCTCATTTTTTTATCCCTCCCCTGGGTGGTTGATGGATGAACAAGAAATTGCGGGCTCTTGCCCCTAGCATGCTGCCAGATCCTTCTTCTTCTGTGCGCAGCTAGTGAGTTCCTCCCATAGAGGGGTTATGCTACAAATGGGTGTGCAGCAAATTCGCAGCTGACATCGATTAATGATGCTCTGCCGAGGAGTTTGGACGTGATCAGATATGTCCAGATGAGGAAGTGGAACATCTGGATTCATTCCAGTTTGTGCTTCGTACTTGGCTTGATACCTCATTGCTCAGAGAATGTGAGAGCTTTTCGGCCCTTTTGTTGTCGCCTTCAGTTGTGCCTTTTCTGGCAGGTAGAGTGCCCTTCTTGGCAAGTATGGTGCCCTTTCTGGCATGTATGTTGACAATGGGGAAAAGACAGAATACCTAACTCAACCGTGCCCCTAGTTCATCATTTTGACCATTTTTTATTTTTGGCTTTCTACTAAAACAATATTTTAACCAAAATGAGAGTTAGATTAACACGCTTGTTCGATTTTCTGATTCAAAATCATGCAAGTTAGGTTATGAGCATTGAAAATTTTCCTTTTTTGGGTCCAAGAAAAAGGACCAGTTTTGGAAAAATGGAATAGTTTTCGAGAGAAGATTAGTCAACCTCATTAAAAATTCTCAAAAACTATTTTTGCAAATGGCCACTGCTCGATCGAGCATAGAACCCACTCTCGAGATGCACAACCTCAGATTCGAAGGAAAATTGCCCCCTACTTGAGGGGAGCCGCGTGGCAACGGAAAGTTGCCCCTTGTTTGAACGGCACTGCGGCGCATTGAACGGCAACGGAAAGTTGCCCCTTGTTTGAATGGCACCGCAGCGCATTGAATGGCAACGGACAGTTGCCCTTTGTTTGAATGGTACCGCAGCGCATTGTAGTCAGTCCTCAAAGTGACGAACACAACCAAATTCTCAGATACAGAGAAGGCGAAGATGATCAAAACCATTACATGGGCACAATCAATTTGAAGTGTTTACAGCTGAACTTCATAATGAAGTTGCCTATGTATCCCAAAGATGGGAATCAAGCCTTACGTAGTTTGGGGTTAAGGTACACTCGGGTATTAACCTCTCCTTTTACGCTCTAACTTTTGCCAAGGCCGCCCTTCTAGGATTTCAACCTTCCGAGCTTTGTTCTTCTTTTCTTTTCAATTTCATTTATTTTTTTCATCTTTTCTTTTTATTTCCTTCATTTTTTTTCTTCTTTTCTTTTTTTCATTCTTTGCATTTTTCTTTTTTTTTTTTTCTTTTTCTTCTTCTTCTTGCTCTAACTTTTGCCTGGGTCACCCTTCTGGGTTTTCGGCCCAGCGAGCCTCTCAAGGGTAAAAGTGTAGCTTTGTCCATGTCAAATGGTTTTGAGATCCTGAAGTCATCTGAATCCAGGAGAATGGCTGTTGTTCGCTGACAATGCAGGAGTCCATCCAATGGAGGGTGAATTGGCCCCTAGTGTTGCAGATAGGAACTCGGTTGTCCTTCAGCAATGTCTTCTTCTTTCCTCCCTTCTAGGGTTTGGCATTCTTGCCGATCTTCATTGATGTGGGATGATCCATCTTCGGCTCTTCGAGCATAATCTGGCATCTTTTGCCCCTAGTCCGTGGGGTGCTTCTGATCTAGCTTTGCAAGCTTCTTTTGACGACGTCCGACCTTCTTGATCTGACTTCCCTGCCCCTAGTTCGAGGGCTGCTTCGAATCTGGCCACACAAGCCTCACATTGCGGTTGACCGTTGAACACTCTAAATTAAGGTCCAAGGTTTGAAAGCAAGGGGTCGAGTCTCGAGGCTAAGAGCGATCCTAGGCTGCACAATCTCAAGAGCGATTCCACACAGGTCTTCGCAGGACCGCGCAAAACATTTTTTGAAATCTTTTAAGAAAGCGACCAGTCGCTCGCGCTGAAGACAGTGTAGAACCAATCTGGATCAAGCCAGGATCCTTTCTAGTACTCACATTAACAAGCATGATCTCGATCATTAAGGGCTTAGCATGTCTCTCTTTTTCTCAATTGATCAAATTTTGCAAAACTCGAGGAATTCCTTCCTCTTCGTTTTTTAGCACAATGTTTGGAAAAAAGTTTTGGAAAACTTAGGTCGATGCAACGAATTCAAGGCACAGAAAAGACACAGCTTCTAGTCAAATACTGCCATCTCATTTAGAATTTCTGGCACACGGCAGAAGCAAACACAAAAGCATGAAAAACCACTGCTGTTCATTCAAATCTGTTGGCATTACTGGCTCCAAGGCAGAAACAGACTCAAAAGAAAACGAAAAGACAAACACAAAACAAGCAAGTGATGTTTGAGGTAACATCCCCGAAATCACCCGACTCTTAACAAAACAGGACTGACTCGATACAACAAGATAGACCCGACTGATTCAATATGAAAAGACTGACTCAAAACAAAGAGATAAACTCAAAACAAAACAATAGAACTGACTCAATACCCAAGCTAGAACATACAAAACCTAGCACTCACAAATGCTCAAAAAAGTGCGTGCCATACACCACATCTGAAATAAACTGAACGCTGCCCGTAGGTGGTTCATCCCCCGATCACATCACATTATCCCCCCAAGTTCACCGATCCAGTGCCGATAGACTTTGCTAAGCTTGGCGCGGCAATGACCCCGTTGTCAAATAGATCCTGTACTTCATGGCGAAGACGGAAGCAGTTGTCGGTAGTATGGCCAGTTTGCTGATGGAAGGCACAGTACTGGGCGGCGTCATGCGTAGCTAGAAGAGGATTTGGGAGAGGCCGAGGCTCAAGGGGTTTGAGATGGCCTTGTCCAACAAGGACTTGGAGAGCTTTGGACAAAGGCATATAGAGGGCATGGAAGACCCTCTGACCTCGGGGTTGGTACTTCAAGGTTTGTGGATTTTTGCTAGACGCACCGGTAGAAGGATTGGCAGGTACTGGCCTGGTTTGTTGATCTCTTCCGAGTGCAGGATTATAGCTGAAAGGAATGTTTCTGATACAACGACCCTTCTCCCAGCTTACCCTTTGATTCAAACTGCCCCCAACTTGAGTGGCGAAAATGTCATCCACAGTTTTTGCAACAACTGTGAGCACTTGCTCTTTGTTTAGTCCCTCGGCTTTCAAAACCTCAACAGCCAACAGAAGATGTTCATGGGGATCCATGTCGGCCCCTATCTTGTTCTTTCCACTCGCCTCCACTTTGCCAAGGGATTGACATTCCTCAAATGTAGCCCGTTCTAAGACTGGGGAGCCTTTTGACATGAACTCCCTAGTATGTGATGTGGTTGATGATGGAGCCAATGTCCCGGAGGCCAAATCTGTCACAGTTCTCTGAAGATTTTCGATCATTCTCTTTAGCTCAGAAGTAATGGGCTCACGGGTTTGAGATGATTGGGGTCCAGGTGCATCCATCATGCATAAGTCCATGCTTTTTGGAATGAACACCTCAGGCTTGGGTAGATCGGCTGGGGTGATGTATATGTTGGGGTCGTAGGTGGACGGCAGTATATGGATGAGGTTGAGATGTAGAGGTGACAGGTCAATACTAGCCTGAGGTCCTTTTGGTGGAGCTAGGGTCTCTTCGTCAATAAGATCCTGAATCTTATGACGGAGGTAGATCTAGCAGTTAAATATCATGACCGTCTTTGTTGATGGTAAACCGATATCTAGCTGGGTCATATCTTGGTGGAAGAGGGTTTGGAAGGGGTTGGGGTTCTAGAAGTTCTAGATGCCCTTCTTCTCGCAGCTTTTTCAAAGCTTGAGAGAGACTCGTGTAAAGAGGATGAAATTTTCGGGCTTGGGGCCGAGTTGAAGTGGTTGGTTTTTGGCCATTGAAGGAAGTGGTGATAGTGTCTACTTCTGAGCATTTCGCAGCTGTGCTACCATCAGTAGTAGCATCGGAACTGTGAGCAACATTCCTTTTCAAAGGCTCATTATCTTCTGGGAAGATCCCTTGTCTGATGGCATCCTCGATTTGAACCCCCATTTCATGAAGGGCTGGAAAGGTAAACAGAGGTAGAACAACCATCTTTTGCAACAACTTGCCATGCAGATTCCGAACAATCATCCTGATCTGATCTTTGTCGGAAGGCCTTGTAGTCATCATTGAGGCCTTTGCTCTCCATCTCGTCATGAATTTTGAGACTCTCCTTAGGTTCTTATCGGGTGACTTCGAGATCACGAGTTATGACTTCGATCTGTGTGTTGTAGAAGTATTGAGCAATAAAGGCCTCAGCCAGCTCTTCCCAGTTCCATTTCACGAAGTCCTCCAATTTCGCATACCAGATTGCAGCTATCCCAGACATGGTTCGGCCAAAGAGAGACAACTTCTGAGCTGTGGTCAAACCCATTGACCTCAAGATATCAGAAAATAGGTGGAAGTGCACCCTTGGGTCTCCAGAGCCGTCAAAGTGATCGATATGCGACATTTTAAATCTATCCGGCAGCATCACAGCTGCGTCGGTATACCCATCCTCGATGTCCGGGATGGACTTCACACCCTGAGATTTCTTGAACAGTTTCTCAAGCTTGCTCAACTTCAACGCTGTAGGGTCCACCTCGAACTCAAAGGGAGGGTCCGGTTGATTGATAGAAGTGTGTGCCTTGGATAGTTGAGGTAGAATCGGGGGCGGAGCCGGCCCTGCCGGGATGTCTGTATCCTCCTAGATATTCTGAACATTTGGTGTCTCCCCGGGTATTGGATCTCTTGGTGGGGGAGGAGCTTGATGTGAGGCTGATACTCCGGCTTGCTGCTGTAGCCAGGTAATTAGGTCGGCCTGCTGGGTCATGATCGCAGCCTACTGTTTGGCAAATTTCGCTTGGCGGACAGCATCTTGCTGCATGAGTTTCATACTTTCCTGCATCCGACGCATCATTGCCTACATCTCTGACGTGTTCTGCTGATCCATCTGACTAACTGGTATATCTATCCCTGCAGTAGAAACTAAGACCTCAGCCTAACTATTCACTGGTGGGGTGGATAAGGGCCACCAATCTGATAACTACTGAACTGGTGATCTGTGCCTGACTAACCCTTTTACCCTGCCTCTGGCGAAGGAATATTGATTTCCCTTGAACTGAATCTCTGACCTGACAAACTCTATCAGCACAAATCCAATGAACCTCGGGGGATATTGGAGCCTTCTGAAGCTATGGTTCCAGGACTACCCCTAGCAAAAGAGAAAACAAAGAGCATCTCAGCTTGATTTCACGATAACCCATATGAGCGGTGAATGGTTGTGCCCCTCTGATTGCCATAAACCGATACCCTCGGTGAATCAATCCCAAAATCTTGGTGGTGCCCGTGAAGTGATGCCCAAACTTGCAAACTGATACATCCATTCCTATAGAGACGCACTCCAAAAGCATATAACAGATAAGTGAGAGCCAAAACACCCCTATGTTGGGGTAGGGTTTCCTTGTCCTATTTTCTCAGGAACTAGGGTTTCACTACGCACGCAGCGGTTTCAAACAACCTATATCGGGTAAGCAACCTGTCCTAGTTTGGAATGGTCACTATGGATTCCGAATATGCACTAGGTCGAATGGTCAAAAGGGTGTCCCGGTAAAATCGGGGTTTGTGTTTCCATACTGGCAGAGCCCATAATCGGTAAGCCTTATGGCACGCAGCCTCTGGCAAACCGCTCAGGAATAGCAGATTGCAAACACAGTGTCTTAGGCACACCAATGCAAATGCAATGTAAAAAAACACATAAGTGTAGTCAAAACCAGATATCATGAGTTCGAGTCAAGCTCTCAAAATCCCCAGCAGAGTCGCCATAAACTGTAGACGTCCCCGAACGCCCCGGGAGGGATGATGTCCCGTTCTGTTCATTTTGGGCTCACTACAGTTCAGACTCAAATTGTCATGGTTCTCAATCTGAACCAAAGAGTCCAAATCCGACAAATCGTTTTGAGAAAACAGATTTTTGAAAGAAGTGCCAAACATGGACTGCTTTGCCAGATACAGAGTCGCCACCTAAATATTTTATTTTGGAAAATTTAGGAAACCTTGACTCATGCCTAAGGCCACGTGTCCGTCATCACCAAAGTTGCCTCGGCTCAGGAACTTGGGTACGATTGGGGAAGGTCACTTCATGAGCACCCCCGCTCACCCGATCAAAGATCGGCTTCTACTAATCATGATATCTAGTTTTGAAAACATTATGCATTCTTATTCCGGTTATTAGCCTAGATTTACTATGTGATGCGCACAGCATACAAGTATAGACTAGGTCGCCAGAATTGGAACAAAACATTTCCTGCTTATTTTTGAAAGTGATTTGCTACTCGCAAGTAGGCTTAAAATGCAGATTTTTCCACCCTCAGGTGGGCTTAGAAAAGATGGTTTTGCCACTATCTAGTGGGCTTAAAACTCACAGTGAATGAATTGTTCCAATCCAAATAACCCAACCTTCACCCACAGGCACTCAGGCAGTTATATCACATAAGCATATAGCCTCATAGTAAGCATGCTATCATGGCAATCACTCACACGCATGCAATGATGTTAAAGTATAAAAACTTACCGAGCACTCCAAGCCAAAACAGAAGCTATGTTAGAAATCCGTGCATGACCCTAACTATAAAGAGATGCCTAATGCAACACATGCAAAAATGCAACTATAGCAGGCTCGGCTATTCTAAAGATGGCATGTGGAATGCTACAGCTAACAAGTATTCAACTCGGAATTGAAATACAATGCAGTGAGTTATGATGCGCCGAGCCCAGTGCATGCAAGATAGATGAATGAATGCAAACATGATATCATACTGTATGCTAATTGAAACATGCCCTAATCTAACCATCATAAGTTGGTAAATAAAAGGGAAAAAGACGTGGGGTTAAAAGACATACATCACACGCACGCACGCTTATTACAACATTGCCCTTGCTTGGAGGGTCCGAATAAATAATACAGTCCGAAATGAATAATTACAGTCCGAATAAGTACAAAATCCTAATTAATTAACAAATTAAATTAGGAAAGCAATAAATGGCACGCAAATCCACGGACCGCCTCGGCTCTGTTCCGTAATGATGAATGATGCATGCTTAAATTGCTTGGCGCGGAAATCCATTGCAATGCCCCAATTAACCTCTGTTTACAATTAAGCCCGGAATATTGCACGAAGCTCCAAAAGACTGTCGGTTTCTAATTTGCTGTAACAGAGAGCAAGAAAGGGGCATGGCAATGTATTTTCACATATGTGTGCATGACTACTCTTCAGGGAGTGTAGTCCTCGATCCTCGTGCCACCAATCACGCATATCGATGCATGATGGCCGAGGAGTCGAATTGCACGACTCAATATGAAATGAATGCACATGAAAACACAACAAGACCGAGACTCCATCATGGTTAATCCGGAGTGTCGGCGACTAGGAATTGAGACACGTTCCGTCACTTAGAGTACGAAACATCCCTCGTTTCCCGTGCTTGGGCTAACTCTTATCCCAAGCACAATGCAATATGCATGACATGCATGAATGCAATCCTAACATGCAACCTAGCATATGCAATGCTATGAGATGGCATACACAATGCACAATGTAGCAAGACATACACAATGCTCTAACATACAACCTGGCATACGCAATGCTATGCAATGAAATGGCATACGCAATGCATGATGGACTTACACCAACATGAGTGGACCTCAGCCACACTCACATCAGTAGCCATAAAATGAAAATGAGACACTCGAGATGCGTGCACACATGCACGCAAACCGAGGACCAAACCTAAGGCATCAAATGCCACTCTAACAAAGCATGGCAAGGCATGAAACATGGCATACATGCATGCAAATTTCAGCACTAAAATACGATGCTAAATGGTCCCGAAACATGGAAATATGGCACCCGATGCATGAGATGAGTCTCGAGACACAAAACTAGGCACATGTATTAACCTATAGCTATACAAAGCATGTATTATTTGATCAGGAAGCATAAAGGCAGAGCTAAGGAAGTCCCAAAATATGCATATTCTTAGTTCAAAGCATTGCCAAAAGATGCTAACAAGATGGACTAAAATAGCATGCAACTTTGACTAGCAAAAAAGATTTATATGGAAAGTATATGAAGCATATGGAATCTCACCAAACCAGCCAAAATCAGTGAACAAAATATGCCAAAATGTGCCCAAATAACCACTTAAATGAAGCCAACACATGCAAAATGATGAGCTCCTTTAGAGGGCTATGCAAGGGCTTATTAAGCACATACGAGATGGACACTTAGCATGGCATGAACAACTCTGAAAATCAAATATGATAGCTCCAAAACTCACCAAATTGACCCTGAAATGTGACTTCAAAGCATACAAGATAGGGTCTCTTTGGAAGGCCAAAAAGAACATCAAACAAGGCAAAGAGAGAGGGGGTCACCCCCCGCTAATTTGGGCTCTCAAAAACAAATCAAGGCCACTGAAAATCCACTGGATTTCAGTGGCTAAGAGGCCAAAACAAGGCCAATGCAAATGCTCACATGTATGGCCCTAATCATGGAGAGATGAAGCATGCATGGGGGGAAGATGACCCCAAACAGAAAAGTGACCTTAAGAATACTTAAAGAGAAGGCCAAAAAAAGGCTTTTTCTAGTTTATATCAAACCTCAAAAATATTCACAAGTAGGGCTAAAACATGATGCAAAAAATGGCACTAAAAGAGGGATTGAGCACAAAGGACAGCAGATGGCCTCAAAAAGCAAAGAGCCTTTCAACAAAGTTGAAGAGGGGCTCAAAACAAGACACTTTTCAGTTCACATATAGTCTCGAAAATGATCACAAGTAGGGCTAAAATATCATGCAAAAATGGCCCCAAAAGAAAGATAAAGCACAAAGGGGGAGTAGAAGACCTCAAACAGAAAAGTGTCCTTATACAAACATGAAGATGAGCTCAAAATATGACACTTTACAGTTTGTAGAAAAGTGCAGAAATGCCTACAAGTATAGCTTATAAATGAAGCAAGAAAATGCAAGTTTAAGAAAAATAGAAACTTACCCTAGAAGAGCAGCAAATCAGGGGCTTTTGGACCAAAATTCTGAGATTTCAACCTCTTCAAATGGCCTCCAAGGTGCTCGAATGGAGTGTGGAGGTAGTAGGCTTGGAGGTGTAGTGTAAAGGTCAAGAACAATGGGTGTTTTGAGCTTGGAAGAGAGAGAGCTATGGAGGAAGATGGGTGTGTCCCTCAGCTGGTTTTCTAACCCCTCAAAATGAAGCTTAGGTGCTGGCTTTATAGAGGGAGAGAAGCAAAGGAAAGGGAGGAAAAACCAATTCAAATTTTCCCCCAAACGGGCAGACCCTCGGACAGTGGGTCAAGTGCAGAATAGCTGGCACAACTAGAACACACTCATGAGGGCAAAAATGGCCGACCAGGTTCAAAAGGTTCAAGTGGCCGGCTGGCCAGGCAAGGTGGCCAGCTGACCAGTTCAGGTGGCCTGCCGACCAGGTCAAAAGGGTCAAGGTGGTCGGCCACCCCCTAGGATGAAGCCCCAGAAGTTAGCTTTCCAATGCCGCAAACCTTGCATCAAAATTCCTCCTGTGCAAAAAGTTATGCTTGTTTTGGTGAAGCCGTGCAGATTCAGTCCAAACGGATTTCAACCACCCATATCTCCGCCACCCGGACTTGGCTCTTGAAGATTCTTGAGTGAAAAATTAAGCGCAAGAAGTAAGCTTTCCAACGGTGGTGGCCTCATATCTTAATTCCTCCTATGCAAAGAGTTATGCCCGTTTCGGTGAAGCCGTGCAGATGTTTTCATCCTTTCCAGATTCATGCTAAATCACTTTTGACCAAAAAAAGCTAGTTTTTCAGAAAAATTGCTGGCCTCCCACTCTCCTACAACCTTTATAACAATGAAAATAAGGTCTCCGCCAAAAATGAACCCAAACCGATGCAAAACGATGGTTCGAGGGCCAAAACGCGCGGTCTGGGGGCCCGAAAACTGACTATTAAGCACCGGAGGTGGCGTTCGACCACAAAGTTGGTCTCTCGGGCCACAGTGTCCCTCAAAAGGGAGGAAATAAGGTGCATGCCAAAAATCGGAGCAAATAGAGGTGGTTAAGCGGTCCCGAACCGAGGCACACGACCGACGGCTCTGAAAATCGGGAACCGGGCTTCAAATGGAAAAAATGGCCTACGACCACGAAACGTAGCCTACGGCCACTGAGAGATGGTCTACAGGACCTCTCCCTCCCTTCGGGAAGAGAAAACAAAGAAAATAGGGCCTGGTTCGCAAACCGAGGCAAGGCACAAAAGAGTCCGGAAGTCCGGAGGCAAGGCTCGCAGCCGAGACACCGCAACCTCAGAACGAGCACAATATGCAACATCACCAAGCGCTCAATCAGTGACGTCTGAGTCTTAAGGCCGGTCAAAAATGGGGTGTCTACAGTGGCGACTAAAGAACGCCGTTGCCTGGAGTTCGAGAAGAAATTGAGGACTAGACTCATGTTCAGAGTTGTCGGGTCCATGATTAGAGACTATGGGCGCCTTGTGGAGGCTGCTACCCATCTAGAGACCATTATGCACGCGGAGGAGGAGAGGATGAGGGGCTCCAGGAGGAGTTTGGATGGCCAGGGAGATGGTAAGAGGCAGAGGGGTTCAAACCCTCAGCAGTCCCAGGGAGTGCATTCGGGATCTACCTTTCTAGTACCGAGTTTGGGTTTTGGGAGAGGTGGTTAGGAAGACATCACTCGTTACAAATGTGGTCAGTTGGGCCACAAGTCTCCAGCTTGCCCGTAGAGGGGAGGAGGGCTGCGAGCAGCTTCATCTTCGGTTCGTTCTCAGGGCTAGAGTCAAGGCAGAGGCCAACCGCTCACTTGTTATCAGTGTGGGCAGGCGGGGCATTTGAAGTGGTTTTGTCCACAGTTGGGTAGCACACCTGGTGCATCTGGTTCAAGGCAGACACAGAGTCACTAGCCAACGCAGTTAGTTCATGCCTCAAGGGCCAATTAGGGAGCCTCTTCGGCTCAGTTTGTGCAGCAGTCTTACGCTTCTAGAGGTGAGCAGGTAGATCAGAGACCTACAGGGCGCGTGTATGCTGTTACAGTGCCGGATCTTTTATCGACTCCGTTTGTTGTGAAAGGTACCTTTTTGTTTTGCAACTCAGTTGCTAATGTGTTAATTGATACGGGTGCATCCCATTCGTTTATATCTTTTGCATTTGCATCTGTTTTGGGATTGGAGTTGGCATAGTTAGCATCTCCTATTTGTGTGGTATCACCTATTGGGGATGAAATGGTTTTGAAACAGGGGTGTTGGGGTTGTGATATAGAGGTCGCCGACTGCCGACCGGTTTCCATTTTTTTTTTGTATTGATGGATATGTTTGGGTTTGATGTAATTTTGGGTATGGACTGGTTATCGTCATACTGGGCTGTTATACACTGTTATCGCCAAAGGGTTATTGTATGTACCTTGAGCGGAGATTGTTTTCATTTCTTGGGGGATTGGGTTGGTAGAGTCTTACCACTGGTGTATGATCCGCGAGGGCGGTGTGAGCTTAGTTGTCTTCTCACTAGCTTTATGAGTAGTGAGTGTGTTGAGACCCGGACTGAGTTGCCAAGAGTGGTTTGTGAGTACTCAGACGTCTTTCCCGAGGATCTTATTAATTTACCACCCCATCGAGAGATCGGGTTCTCTATTGACTTAGTGCTTGGCACAACACCGATTTTCATGGCACCGTACCGTTTTGCCCCAACTGAGTTGAGTGAGTTGAAGATTCAACTTCAAGAGTTGCTAGATAAGGGTTTTATTCGCCCTAGTACTTCGCCTTGGAGAGCACCGGCCTTCTTTGCTAAAAGGAAAGATGGGGCTTTGAGACTTTGCATTGATTACCGAAAGTTGAATCGGGTTACGGTTAAGAATAAGTACCCTATGCCTCATATAGACGATCTGTTTGACCAATTGAAAGGATCCCGTTGTTTCTCAAAGATAGACCTGAGATCGAGTTACCATCAGTTGAGGGTCAGGAAGGAGGATATCCCGAAGACGGCATTCCATACGTGGTATGGCCATTATGAGTTTTTGGTGATGCCTTTTGGGCTTACCAATGCACCAGTTGTGTTCATGGACTTGATGAACGGGATTTTCCGAGAGTTCTTAGATCGCTTCTTAGTCGTCTTTGTGGACAACATTTTGATTTATTCACCTTCTGAGGGAGAGCACGAGGAACACTTGCGAGTGGTGCTTGAGTTGCTTAGAGCCCATAAACTGTATACTAAGTTTGGAAAGTGTGAGTTCTGGCTAAAAGAAGTTAAGTTCTCAGGCCATGTGGTATCTGGGGACGGGGGTGACTGTAGATTCATCCAAGGTAGAGGCAGTGCAAGATTGGGCACAACCTAAGAATGTCTTCGAGATCCGTAGTTTCTTGGGGTTGGCCAGGTATTACCATCGGTTTGTGAAGGATTTCTCTATGCTAGCTTCGCCTTTGACTAGATTAACGCGAAAAGGGGTAAAATTTGTGTGGAGTGAGACTTGTGAAAAGTCATTCCAATAGCTTAAAGTTAGACTTACCACCGCTCCAGTCTTGATTATTCCAGAGAGGGGTTGGGGTTATGCAGTGTATTGTGATGCCTCACGAGAGGATTTAGGTTGTGTGTTGATGCAAGAACAAAAAGTAGTAGCCTATGACTCACGTCAGTTGAAAACACATGAGAGGAACTACCCTATTCACGACCTAGAGTTAGCAACTGTGATATTTTCCTTGAAGATTTGGAGGCACTATCTTTATGGTGAGAAGTTCGAAATGTTCTCGGACCATTAGAGTCTAAAGTATCTGTTTACACAGAAAAACTTGAATCTGAGGCAGAGAAGGTGGATAGAGTTCATAGAAGATTATGACTTCGAGTTGCATTACCATCCAGGAAAGGCCAATGTTGTGGTCGATGCCCTAAGTAGGAAGTCCATTAGTGATGTAGCTTGTATTGCTATCCCGGAATGGGAGATATTGGGTGCACTTGGGGAGTTAGACTTGCATCTGGGCGAGTCTGTTGGACTTGCAGTCTTGTTTTCTATAGTTGCACAACCTATGCTTATGCATCGAGTGTTAGAAGCACAGAAAGGTGACTTTGAGGTAGAATTCCTCCGGGAGAAGATCTCCAGTGGGAAGGTAGAGAAGGGTTTAACTGTGTATCCTGACCTGAGTATCAGGTACCAAGACCGCTTATTTGTGTCGGAGTCTTGCCAAGAGGTACTCCGAGAGTTTCACCATTCACGCCTTGCGGTGCATCTGGGAGGCACAAAGATGTATCATGATCTGAGTCGCCAGTTTTGGTGGAGGAGTATGAAGAAGGACGTGGCGATGTTTGTGGCAAAGTGCTTTACTTGTCAGCAAGTGAAGGCTGAGCATCAGAGGCCAGTGGGTTGGTTGCAACCCTTACCTATAGCTGAGTGGAAATGAAAGCACGTCACGATGGATTTTGTTGTGGCTCTTCCGAGGACTCAACGGGGTAGTGATGCCATTTGGGTAGTAGTTGATTGGTTGACTAAATCAGCACACTTTATTCCTATGCATGTAAGGGATTCGGTAGATTATCTTGCCGACTTGTATATTCAGGACATAGTGAGGTTGCACGGGGTCTCAGTGTCGATCATCTCAGATAGAGATCCGCGTTTTACTGCTAGGTTGTGGTGGAGTTTGCAGAGTGACTTGGGCACTAGTTTGACTTTTGGCACGACTTACCATCCTCAGACTGACGGGCAGTCCGAGCGCATTATTCAGATCCTTGAGAATATGCTACGAGGCTGTGTCCTTGATTTTAAGGGGTCGTGGGAGAGACACCTACTCTTAGTGGAGTTTGCCTACAATAACAGTTTCCAATCGAGTATTGGTATGGCATTGTTTGAGGCCTTGTATGGCCAACCATGTAGATCTCCAGTGTGTTGGGCCAAGGTGGGTGATGCACCTTTGTTGGGCCCGGAGTTGGTGCGGGAAACAACGAAGAAAGTGGCACTTATTCGTAAGAGGCTAGTTACAGCCCAGAGTCGCCAAAAGAGTTATCTCGACCGTAGGAGGAGACCTTTGTCATTTGAGGTGGGTGATCACGTCTTTCTGAAAATATCACCTAGACGAGGTTTGATGAGGTTTGGGAAGAGTGGGAAGTTGTCCCCTTGATTTATTGGCCCTTTTGAAATCCTTGAGAGGATTGGGGAAGTTGCCTATCGTTTAGCGTTGCCACCGCAACTGTCCGGAGTACATGATGTGTTTCATGTTAGTATGCTTCGAAAAAATGAGCCAGATCCATCACATGTGTCGGATTGGACCGACTTAGAGGTTGATGAGGATGCCTCGTATGAGGAGAGACCGGTGAGGGTCTTGGATAGACGGGCCAAGTCTTGCGAGGCAAGATGATTCCCTTGGTTAAGGTATTGTGGTAACATCACGGAGTTGAGGAAACGACTTGGGAACGTGAAATGGAAGTCTGAGAGAAATATCCAGACTTGTTTGCTAATGTATAACTTTGTATCGAGATTATAATTGTTGTTAAAGAAAAGTATGAACATTGTATATGTTTAAAATATGAGAACATTGTATATGTTATGGATATCTTGGAAACATGAGTTTAATTTAAACAATGCATATCTTTGGGAAGATGAAATATCATGTGTGTTGTATTACCTTGGAAGCATTGTATTTGCCATGTACACTTCTTGAAAATTTGAAATTTGATTAAACATTGTTAATGTTTTGGAAATTGTGAATTTCGTTTCAAATTGGGGCTCGTGTATTGAGTCGGTGAAAATGAATGGCCAGAGAATGGGTCACGGTATTGGATTTGTAAGACTAACATGGTTGGGAAAAACCAAACTTTGATTTCGAACTTAATTTGTAATTTCGGGGACGAAATTCTTTAAAGGGGGGAGGTTATAGCGATCCCGGTTTCTAATTCGATCTTTATGGTGTTTCTTTCCCTCTTCTTACCCCTTGAATTTAAGTTTTGAAATGTCTTGGGCGTGTTTAGAACAGGGTGGTTGGTTGTTGGTTTAGAACCTTGTTGCCCAGAATTTTGGTCTTCCGCTCAAGCGGGTCTTCTTGGGCTCGAGCGGGGTTTGCAATCTTTTAATACTTTGTGCGTCTGCGAAAAAATACTGCGAAAGTGCTTTCATGCTCGAGCGGTATTTATTGCGCTCGAGCGGGTAAGAGCTCGAGCGGCCCCTTTGGCGCTCGAGTGACTGTCTGAAGTCTGTAAAATACTGGACGGGTGTATTCTATGCTCGAGCGGGTAGTGCCTTACTGTTGTGTCTTGACACTTGAGTGGCCTTTATTGCACTCGAGGGGGTCGAATTTTTGTGTCTGACGCTCGAACGTCAAACTCTCCACTCGAGCAGACTGTACGTATATTAGATTGCGAAAGTGACTTTTTAAATCACTTTTTCTGTCCTTTCTCTCTCAAAAACTTTCCAAAACCCTAAGTTGAGAGCTTCTCTCTCTAAAAGACTCTCTATCTCTCTACATTTTAACCTAGATCTAGTGATCTCCTCACCCTCCTTCCTTTGATAAAAAGATCGAGCTCTTCAAGATCTCCATTTTCATCCGAGCAGAAATTGATTTCGTCATCTTTGGAGTTCATCTCTTGCTTGGCTCATCTTCTCTTCTTGAGATAGGGATAATCTACTCATTTCTATGAGCTTTAATATAAATATTGGTCATTTTGTATAAATGGTTGGTTTGGGTAAAGTTAGGGTTTGAGTTTGAAATTATGAAAGAGGGGTTTACTTATTTGGGCTCCATACGTGTATGTAAGAGCTTAAAAATGGGTTAATTGTGTATAATGGGTGAAATTTGGCCTTGGGTGCACTATTTGAAGAAAGGGGGGGGGGGAGGGAAAGAGAGGGAAATGCCCTAATTGAATTAAGGAAATTATTGATGTAATGATGAAATTGATGTGGAAATATGAAATTGGTTTGGAAATCATGAAATTGGAGGAAATTGTGATTAAATGGTGTAGTTGGATTGGCAAATCACTCATCTATGGAAAAGCTGATAAATTATCTGTTTGATAGATTTATTTATCTGTTTAGAAATAACTATTTTGGGTTATCGGTGGAGGATACCCATGATTGTTGTAGAAACTGCATGTTGATTAGATAAATTGAAACTAATCGACTTAAATATATCATTAAATATGACGGTTGGAAGTAAACATTGTATATGTAATTGAATTGGTCATTGTATATGACAACGTGTTTAAATACATTTTATATGTATCTTTGTTTGGGAGGAGATAGGAGATGTATTTCATTGTTTGAGAGGAGATAGGGGATGAACGCCATGGATAACTAAGTTGGCCGGAGTGTCCAGGGTGAAAGTTCCGAAATCTTATTTACATTTGGGTGCCGGTTCCCTCAGACGTAGTTCTGTAAAATGGCAAGATATGGAAGTGTATGAATGATGTTTATGATTGAAGTGTTGATAAATGAGTTGTAGTCTCATTTTGAATTGTTTAAATGATAATGAACTATGTCAATGAATTGACTTGGGTAAATAATTGGAAGTGAATTGATATATGGGGGTCAATGTTGATTGATTATGGAAAATGTGTAAGATGGCTTAAGTGTTAAACATTTATCGAATGCTAATGTTTTAGTTAATTCTCATATACTATTTAGCATATCTCTACTGGGTTTTGGCTTACCCTACTTGGGACACTATTTTTCAAGTACAGGTGATATGCCGCCTCCAAGATCTTAGCTTGGGAGGTTTAGGAGTTGAAGACTCCTTTTTGATATTTTGTTTTGATGATTAAATGTATATTCAAGCCAAGGGCTTTATATGTATAGAGTTAGGACTCTTCTTTTGTTGTAACCAAGTGATGGCTTGGAAAGATGTAAGCCCTTAGGGCATTTATTTTGTTGTAAGCATGTACTATCATTTGTATAGAAGACTCTGATGAATGAAAATATAATGTTTCTCCTATGTTTTTGGTTTACAAGTATGGTTGTCTTGTATTGTATTTTGAGCGTGTTACATGATGGAAGGATGAGTCAGCCATTTATTGATGGGGTAACATCAATATGAACATTGGATTGCATTGGATTATGATATGGATCTTGATGTAGACTAGGATTTGTAGTTATTTTGCACTTTCTATATGAACATTGTTCTTAATTAATGTAGTTGAATTTCAGTTGTGGGGTTCATCCACTGTTATGTAGGTTTATCGTTGATTGGTCATATTATGTGTCTGATGTCTTTATAATTAATTTGTTCTATGATATGTAAAAGGTAAAAACAAAAATCAACCATCTCACTCTAGCCATATTTCAATGATTTAGAGCCTATATGACATATCCACTTGTTGAGATTGTTGTTGCTTTATGCTTTATGTATAGAAATATGTAATTATCTTTTCTTTACATCTAATGTTCAATTATGCTTATCCACCAAAAAAATGTTCAATTATGGTTTATAGTTGGGCAAAATAGACACTACAAAAAAACAGTTGACCAAACCAAGTACCGCAACTAAGAAGGTAACGAATTATGATAAACAGAGAATGAAGACAATTAGTAAAAACTGTGAGAGAATGAATGCTCTAGGAGTGAAGAATATAACAACTTGTTTTAAGGCTGCGGTTCAACATAAGAAATTGAGGAAGGAAAAACAAATACCAATTGAGGAAAATAACAACGATTATCGATTGTCAGAGGCTGAAGATGGCAGTGACACTAAATCCTATGATTTATTTGAGCATGAGGTACCATACATTTATGCATTATGAAATATATTCTTTCTTGTTACTTTCAATTCATACACACATAGACATGTATATCTTTGTACATATATTCATATTTTATTATGTTATTCAACTGTTAGAGAAACCATCGAGAGCCCGTTCACAATCTCATCTTGAGGCAGTGACCCATGCATCAGAAGAGGGGGGTACCTCTTCACGTCCTGAGGTGGCTAGCCATCCGCCACCACCTCTCAATGTGGAGCCTCAACTTGAGGTGACTGCTGGTAATACTATTGGTAAGACACACTCTTTATTTACATTGATTTGAGATCTTAATTAAATTTGTTCACATACTATTTCAATTTTAGGGCTTCACAATATCAGCTGCTAAGCGTGTTTGTGGCCTGACTCGAGGCAAAGAGGTTCAAGGCCTTGTTGATAAAGATGGAAAGCTTAACGTGCCTATCCCTCCAAAATTTCGTGCACCGGTAAGGGACTATGCCTCAAAACTAGCCTCAAAGATTGGTGTAGAAGTGCGAACATGTTTACCAGATCCAAGTGTTTGTAGGTGGAAGTATGTTAATGCCTCCGTTAAGGAGGCAATGTTTCAACGCTTGATTGTAAGTTCGTTGTCTACTCTATTATAGGACATTTTACTCATTTTTATAATAAGTTAGAAATCTTAATTATTTATTGTAATTATTTTATTTTTATAGGAATTATCTATAACTTATTTATTTTTTGCAGGATCAATTTGATTTACAAGGAGGCCCTATTGATATAAAGAAGGCAATGAACACAAAATTTGGTCGGAGATTGAGTAACCATACCTATAGGCTGCACAAACAATTCATGGAGCTAAATGAGGCTAAAAGGGAGGAGTATGCAAGAAACCACCCACTGAAGGATGTTGATCCTACCAAGTGGATAGATCTTATTGATAAAAAGTGGAACACTAAAGAATTTCTGGTAACATTTGCATCTTTTTTATTATATCAGCGAAGAAAGAATTTGATTAGAATAGGGAGAGATTTCAAAAAAAAAAAACTAGAAAGAACACAATCAATTTGCTGTGAAATTCCATATGTATTCTTTTCCCTTTATCTTCTAGGCATGTAAGTGAAACATAATAAAAACCAAATAAGTAGGAAAATGAGAAAGGAAAACTATTAAACATGGATTGGAAGGCTCACATAACAAGAGATTAATTTATGGTTCCTTAAAGTGCATCTTTCACTTCATAGAATAAAGAACTATCATTTTAGTTTCTATGATTATATTTTCTATTTGTTCTTGAGTTTGGTCTGAAGTTTCATGATAATGGTAAGCAACTAGCTGAGTAACTAATACAGTGTATTAAGATAGAGATTTAGATTTGATAGAGTTGTGGAAGAAAGAAAGGGTTATGAGTTTGGTATCAGTAATTGCTCCATATCTTGTGAAATGTAAATGGAGTTTGTCACAATCTATCTTGCCTATGCTTACATGCCCCCTACTTCTGAACGGTGTAAATTACTTGTTTTTCTTTTTTCACCCAGAAAAATCACCTTATGATGAAATCTTAACAAGTCCTCTAATCTATTTTTCAAAGAATTGAATGAAACTAGTGAATAATTTGAAATATCTTTTAAGTTGAAATGATATATAGGAAAAGGATAAAGAGGAACAATGCAATTTCTTTATTATCAAGCATTAATTTTTTTTTACTAGTGATACATTTCATTATTGTATTGGTTCATTCTTCCTTACAAGAACAATCAAAAGTCAACATATTTGTCTTACTAATGATACATTTCATTGTTATATTGGTCATTCTTCCTTATAGGAACAATCAAAGGCCAACATCGCGAATAGAGAAAGGATGTATACAAAACATAAGTGTGGTTCTAGGTCAATCCCTGTTAGAGTAGAAAAACTGGTACATATCCTTGCACTTTAAAAATTATATTAGATTCTTAGCTTTATTTATTGAATATTTGGTCTATCAAATTAGGCATGAGAAAAGAAGATGCTATCTGACCTAACAGAGTTTTACAAGGAAACTGACTATAATGAGCAAACACACGAGTGGATCTCGTCTAATGCTCAGTGTAATTATGTGAGTATATATAGCAATTTTTATTATCAAAATTTTAGAATACTATTTGTTATAATCTTATTTAATTTTCCAATAATTATTTAATTTTTTAGTATTTGATAGGAAAATATGATATAGACACAGGCTGATCACCTCTCACAGCCGAGATCAACCCCTTTGACTGTAGAAGAGCTGTCATCATGAAAAATCCTAAAGCGCCTTGAGATACAAATAGAGACACAGAAAGAACAATTACAAATGCAGAACAATAAAATAGAAGATCTTGAAAAGGTTAGGAAAAGCAAGGGGAGATAATGATTGATGTTGTGAACTTTTTGAGGACCAAAGGATTCACTGGATACTTTGGAAGCGGAGGAGACTCATCCAGAAGTGGACATACTTTTTGGTAAAGTATATTAACTTTAATATAACAAATTTTATAAAAGAATATATGTTTGAAGAATTAGAAAGTAATGAAAACATACATAGGACATCTAATTTGTACAGATGCAAAGGATGTATAAATTGTGAATTAATCTAAAAAATATTTCTTTTTCTCTATACTTAAAGCTTCAAAAAAGGCCGTCGAAAGACTAAATTATCACACAGCCACAGATTTGTGCAGGAACCAATAGAAACACCTTAGGAGGGACCAACATAAGTTATATGAACTTACAATACATTAATGGGATGCACCATTTGTGAATTAGTCTTAAAATTAATTTTTTGTTCTCATAATCTTGAAAAAAAAGTCTGTTAGAGGGATAAATTGTATAATTGATCTAAATGTAAATTGATGAGTTACTAATGTTTTTAATCTTTTGTATAATTGATTAATTACTAAAACTTTTAATTGATTTTTTTTTTTTTTTGCAGATTGGATTGCGGTGGCATTTTTGACGTGCAACAATGATGTAATTTGCTTGAACGTTCATTTTTGTTTGACAATGATACACATACTTTGTGGTGTTGCACTAGTTATTGTTGGATGTTTGGTGGAATTGTACAAGTTATAACTTTTGGACATTTTGTGGATATTGCACTATTTTATTGTATTATGATGAAATTATTTGTAATGATGAATGGATATTTTCATTTTGTTAATTCGTAAATGTGTTGATGACAGGTTAGGTTAAGTTGTGATAGAATTGTTATATTCAACAGGTTTCAACATGAACAAGGTTATATTTGTTGAACTAAAATTCAGATTTTGATAAAAATATGTATAGAATGTGGAAAAAAATATTATGGAATTAGTGACAAAATTTTCCATCCCTAAAGAAGGTTTTTTCGTCTCTTATTTGGCTTAGGCAGAACATTAATTTTGTCATGAATTCTTTATTTCGTCACTAAATGAATTTTTCATGATGAAAAATATTGTCACATTTTGTCACTATTACCCTCAATGTGTGACGAATTTTTTTAGACCTTATTTCATCATTTTTAGTGATGAATTTGTTTTTGTCTTTATTGGTAGCTTCTTTGACAAAAAAATTTCGTCTTTGTTTATATTAAACGTGACAAAATTATTTCATCTCTATTTCTTATATTTATGACAAAATACTTTTGTGTCTACTTTCTTCCTTTAATGACAAAATATTTTGTCACTAATTACTTACAAGTATATTCCCAACAGAGTGTATTAGAGACAAAAAAATTCGTCACAAATTTATCATTTTTAATGATCAATTTCTTTTTGTCTTTATTGGTAGCTTCTTTGACAAAAAATTTTCGTCTTCGTTTATATTAGACATGACAAAATTATTTCGTCTCTATTTCTTATATTTATGACAAAATACTTTTGTCTCTAATTTCTTCCTTTAATGACAAAATATTTTGTCGCTAATTACTTACAAGTATGTTCCCAACAGAGTGCATTGGAGACAAAAATATTCGTCACAAATTTATCATTTTCAATGATGAATTTGTTTTTTCGTCTCTAAGACCCTTTAGCGACGAGGCTTTGGCGACAAAACGGGTTACGAAAAATTTTCGTCATAATTAGTTTGGGTGACGAAATATATACATTTTGGGACAAATTTGTTTCGTCTTTAAATCCCAAATTTGTTGTAAGCTTTGATAACATCGCCAAGATGATGAATATATTCAAAATGTAGGCATGAATAATCTCTCGTCCATACTAAACTAGGGTTGTGGCATGACTCATCTCCCCTAAGCATGACTTGTCTGATGGTTTGTATATATAAGAAAGTAAAACAGTTGTATAATCATGCATTCTCAATCACAAAAATCGAATACATAAATTGAATGAAAAGATTGTTTGAATAAAAGATCTAAAACGATCGTATAACAATTATTCAAATCCAAAGAAAAACTAGCATTAAAGTACAAAATCACATAATACTTGATTAAAGTTTCATCTTGATACTAAGAAGAAAGCTTAGTCCCTTATGGAGAGGTTGAACACTTTGAAAGTTAAAGAGTATGCAATGAATTGATGATTGTTCTCCTTCTCTAGCTTCTAGCCATTTTCTCTACGATTTCAATCCCAAAACAAGTCCCTAAAACCTTGCAGGAAAGCCAATGATATATAGTCAGACAACAGGAAATAAGAAGATTTATAATATTCTGCTAGATAAGGTCAGGCAATCCACACAAAACGAAGCAAATCCACTCATGCGTTTAAATATTCCGCTCGAGCAAATCAAGTTAGGGAAAAAACAAGCTCAAGAAAATCCGCTCGTGCGGTTTTTGAATTTTTCTCCAGCGAATTGAGTCAGTTAGGAATTTTTGCTTTTTTGAGATCTTTTTTTTTTTTCGTCTCCAGAGGGATATTAGCCTGAAGAAGAAGAAAAATGCATTATTGTGTCAAATATCATAAGCTAGAAGACTAAAAATATAAGTTAGGAGCCTCAAAGTGTAACATTTTAACTTAGATCACACCTTCAATTTACACTTTACTAGTCCTCGAGTAAAGCAAAGCAAAACAAAATCTATCTACGCCACCTTCATAGAGATCACGACTGCATTTAGCATATGCTACAAGCCTTTTAAACCACAAGGTTACCCAAATGGACAAGTGAAGTCTCATGAGGGTTTCCAGACATGGCACCCATAAACATCCTACTTGATTGAAGGAATTGAAACTTAGCACATGTTCATATACAAATATTTAGCACTACCCGTTTTTCATCAAAACCAACCCCTCTTACTTATGAGAAATTGCAAGCAAGCAAATCAGATGGATCTTCAAACTATTCATGAGCCCATAAATATGCAAACAAACAACATCGAATCATAATCAGATGGAATGTATCACATGTTGCTTTCGTGTAAAGTGAGATTTGGTGTAGAGTGAAAGGCAACATCTTTGACTCATGTACTTGCTCCCAACTTGAACCTTCAAAATCCACATGGATTCCAATTTTTCAAAAATGAATGGATAAGCATTCTAATTAACCTATGTAACAAGCGTTAGGCCAATGACTCCCAAACTGAAATGACTTTAGGGCACTAGATGTAGAGACACCGTAACGGGCTTAATAACTCGAGTTAAAAAGGCTACGGGCCAATCATGCGTAATGCTCTAATCCTTTAAGCTTTCTAATTAACCCATGTAGTAAGCGCTAGGCCAATGAAACCCAATCCAGATGGATTTGGGGCATTAGGTGTAAAGATACCTATGGGATGCCTTTGGGATTACCAAGCGTACCTAATAGTTTGGACTCCCAATCTCTTGATCTAGTCCCACAAGTCCAATATAAAACATAAATGAGAGTCCAGATTTGGCGACTTGTACAAAAAAATCCGTTTTGTTGCAAAACATTTCCTAGAAAACAGACTACATCACCAGATCTCAAAGTCACCACCTAATTTTTTAGGAAAATTAGGAAACCCATGACTTGTGCCAAAGGCCACTGTCGTCATAACCAAAGTGTCTTGGGTCTCACATATAATTTGCAAATGACTCATTACTTTTATGTGATACTCAGTGGTCAGAAGTGTTAAATTTAAAGAGGATCTTAAGGTGATTTGAAGTTACATCAGGGCTCAAGATAAACTATCATAAAAGTGTGGTTTGTGGGTTTGGTATTTTCTAACTCTTTGTTCAATGAGTTTGCATCCATGTTAAATTGCAAAACTCAGAGATTACCACTAACGTACCTTGGGTTGCCATTGGTTGCTAGCCCAAGTAGAAAGAAGATTTGGAAACCTGTCATTAAGAAGCTTAAACTCAGGCTTGCTGGTTGGAAGATGAGCTTCTTTCCTTTACAGGTAGGCTAACTCTAGTTAAAGCAGTGCTATCTAGTCTACCAGTGTATTACCTCTCACTTTTCAAGATGCCAAAAGGGATTGCAAAAGAAAGTGATAAAATACAAGCCTCATTCTTATGGAGTGGCTCTGAGTTGAATAGAAAAGTACATCTAGTGAAATGAAAAGAGGTAACTAAAAGTATTAAGCAAGGGGTGCTGGGAATTAGAAGAATCAGAGATGTGAATGTTTGTCTATTAATTAAGTGGTGGTGGAGTTTGCAATGAGGAAACATCTCTATGGAAGAAAGTGATTTGCAGCAAATACAAATTCAATGGTGCGAAATGGTTACCAAATCTGCACTCAGGCAATAGATTCTCTAAAATTTGGGGTGATATTATGATAGCAGTAGATCAAAGAGTCAGCTTACTGCAATTTTATGTAAGTAATCTCCAGATTAGAGTGGGAAATGAATATAGAGTGAGGTTCTAGCATGATTGTTGGAGTGAAGGAATTTGTCTTAAAGAGTTATTCCCTAGATTCTTTAGGTTGTCTAATGATAAGGATGGGTCACTTAGGGCATATGTTGTTAAAAAAGACAACGTTGAGAATTGGGTATTCAGTTTTAGGAGGGCCCTATTTCAATTGGAAAATGAGGAGCTGCACACACTTAACTAGTTTATAAGAGTAGCCCTTGTTTTGAACATGAATGCTAATGATAGGTCAGTTTGGCTAGCAACCAAAACAGGGCAGTTTTTGGTCTCAACTTTATATAATCACACTAATATTGATAATGGTGAGTATCAGAGTCTAGTAGATTGGTGTGGATCAAGTACCTTCCCTCTAAAGTACAATTTTTTAGGTGGCTTGCATGGAAACATGAGGTTAAAACTTTCGTATTTCTGCAAAAGATTGAAATTTTGGAAGAGAGTGCAGCTACCTTGTGTATATTTTGCAAAGCTGATCAAGAATTAGTAGAGTTTTCCTTCATCGCTTGAGCGATGGGTTGGTCACTCAAGCGGTCTCACGAGTCTTCTAGTACTTTTGTAGGCCTGTGATTCTGAGGTTTGTTGATCTTCACTTGAGCATAGGTTTGGTTGCTCGAGCGGTCTGTCCGAATTTAGTTTCTATAAAAGTAAGTTTTTGTCAGTTTTGGATCACTTTTCTTTCTCTCTCTCTCTCTCTCTCTCTCTCTCTCTCTCTTCGCTCTTTTTCCGTTATTGTTAAGCTCTCAAGCTTTATATGGTTGGTTTTCATCTACTTATACTCATCTATGACCATAGTCCTTTAGACCAAAGCATAGAGGGTCGCGAGGGCTTTATTTTAATCTGAACCGATCGTGTTTTTGTCGCCGTGGGTTTTTTTGGTTTTCTCCTCGTCGCTTTAAGAGGTAGGGATTTCTTGGTTCCTCTTCAATACCTCATCTATAGTAGACATGTGGTAGATTTTATTGCATAAAAAGCATGTTCATTACAAATTTTAAAAAAAAAAACATATAAAAGGGATCTTAGGGTTTGAATGTTTGGGGTTGAAATTGTAAAATTGATGGTTGTTTGGGTTAATTGGGGAGTAGTTCAACGTGTTTATGTTGTGAGGAAGGGAAAGCCGTAATTTAATAATTTGACCTAAGGAATTAAAAGGGGGTAAAGTTGAATAATGCTTGTGTTTTGACAATTTGAATTGTGTTATTGTGTTGTTAGCATAAAGGGAGAATTAATTTTGGTATTGGAATTTTAATTGGATAATCATGTTAAGTTGCGTTGGGTTATGGCTTAAAATCCACGAATGTGGTTTTATCGAAAATGTGGAAATTGATTTTTTTAAAAGAAAATGATTTGGGCAAGTTAACTTGGAAAATAAAAGAGTTAATTTTGGAAAGAGAAAGAAACCATGACGTATTACAAATTTAGAATTTGAACTTGAGGTTGGATTTTGAAACCGTTGAATATTGTTGTTACTATCATTGTTGTAGGACTTAAGGTCAAGTGTGCATTGGATTATCGTATTACATGTGTTTAAATATTTATGCTTAGAGGTTTTGTCCTTGGTCATCAGTGGAGGAGATGACATTGTGATGTTGAATAGATTTTGTGTATGTAATACACTCAGATTATTTTTGTTTGTTGAATTAGGTGATGGTTGGAAATGTGCATGTGCTAATAATAAGAGATACTATTACCTTCCAGCTAGCGCCTAGAGAATTGGCTTCGCTGAGAATGTAAGGTACCAGTACCTTTCAGCTAGCGCTTGGAGAACTTGGCAGGGGTATCATTACCTTCTAGTTTGTGACTGGTAAATTGGCTTGAGTATTGGAAAAGTGTATCCTTGGTTTACCGTGCTTGATGCTGGTAGAGCATTGTTGGGTTTCTCGTTATCATCTCGATTCTATTTACGTGTTTCATGCATAGTAGTGATTATTTCGTAGAGGATGTCAATTGTCTTATATGGTTAGAGAAGAAGCATTTTATATGTATCGTCGTCATGTTCGTTTGGGATATTTCTATTAGGAAATCGTAATTTGGAATGGGGTGTAAGTTCGGTAATTCGGACAAATGTAATTGGATTTCGTGGGTTTGTTTTAAATACCTGTTATTGTCTGGCAAGTTAAAATAGAAAAGGGTAACAAGAAGAAAGAAAAGCGAATGGTTTATACGGTGAAAAGTTCTAGGTTTTCTTTGACCATAAGAGCTTGAAGTATTTGTTTTCCCAAAAAGATTTGAATTTACGTCAACGGAGGTGGATGGAATTTTTAGAAGATTATGATTTCGAGTTACACTACCACCCCGGGAAGGCCAATGTAGTGGCTGATGCCTTAAGCCGAAAAATAGTAAGTAGTTTGGCGAGTGTGGCCATTCGGGAGTGGGTTCTGTTGGGTGAAGTAAGCAAGTTTGAATTGCAATTAGGTGAGTCCGAAGAGGGTGCAACATTGTTTTCCTTGAGTGCTCAACCTATCCTGATTAGAAAAGTTGTAGAGGCACAACGAGGAGACCGTGATGTAGAGTTAATTCGTGATAGAATCTCCAACAGGAAAGAAAAGAAGGGTTTGAACATTCACTCGGATCAGAGTGTACGCTACCGAGATCGTTTGTTTGTGCCTAAATCCTGTAGAGAGGAAGTGCTTTGGGAGTCCCATCACTCATGCCTTGCGGTACATCTGGGAGGCACCAAAATGAATCGTGATCTTAGCCGTCAATTTTGGTGGAGGGGTATGAAGAGAGATGTCGTATCCTTTATGTCGAAGTGCCTTATTTGTCAGTAAGTGAAGGCCGAGCACCAAAGGCCAGCGGGTTTGTTACAACCCTTACCGATAGCCGAGTGGAAGTAGGAGCACGTTACTATGGACTTTGTAGTTAGGCTTCCTAGAACACAGCGGGGCAATGATGCCATTTGGGTAATTGTTGATAGGTTGACTAAGTCCACACATTTCATTTCAATGCATACTAGAGATTCAATTGAGCACTTGGCAGAGTTGTATGTTAGAGAGATAGTTCGGCTTCATGGGGTTCCAGTAACCATTGTGTCCGATAGGGGTCCTCGTTTTACCTCCCGATTTTGGCAAAGTCTTCAAGAGGCATTGGGAACTAAGTTGACTTTCAGCACCGCTTATCACCCTCAAACTGATGGGCAATCGGAACACACTATTCAGATTTTAGAGGACATGTTTAGAGTTTGTGTCCTAGATTTCAAGGGATCTTGGGAGAGGCACTTACCGTTAATTGAATTCGCCTACAACAATAGTTATCAAGCTAGTATCAAGATGGTACCGTTTGAGGCCTTGTATGGCTGACCTTGTAGATCACCTATTTGTTAGGCCGGTAGGGGATGCACCGTTGTTGGGTCCGAAAATTGTTAGGGAGACAACTGAGAAAGTTGCTCTCATTCGGAAAGATTAGCTACGGCTCAAAGCCGACAGAAAGTTATGCTGACAAGAGAAGACGACTTTTGTCCTTTGAAGTGGGCGACCATGTTTTCCTTAAGATCTCACCTAGGCGGGGTTTAATGAGGTTTGGCAGGAGTGGGAAGTTCTCTCCGAGGTTTATTGGGCATTTCGAGATATTGGAGAGGATTGGAGAAGTGGCATACTGATTAGCTTTACCCCCACAACTTTCGGGAGTTCACAATATGTTTCATGTGTCTATGCTTAGGAAGTATGAACCCGACCCTTCTCATGTGTTGGATTGGGTTGACTTGGAGGTAGATGAAGATGCCTCTTATGAGGAACGACTAGTTCAAATCTTAGATACCCAGAAACAAGTGCTACGAGGCAAAACCATACTGTTAGTGAAGGTGTTGTGAAGACACCATAGGATTGAAAAGGCAACTTGGGAACGGGAAGCGCAGGTCCGCTCCAAGTATCCGGATTTATTTGAGCATGCTTAGTTGTTTTGTTTTAATTGTAAAGTTTCCCTAGTGTTGAAGGGAAAAATGTTAAATTGTTGATCACATGTTGTTGTATGAATTGGTAACCTAAGCATGAGGTTGTGAAAGGATGAAATTTTGTTAAAATGTTTCGTTTCAAACGCCTACTATTAGTAATTGTCAATTTTGATGTAATAATGAAGATAAACATGGTAAGCGTTGATTGAATATCGGTGTTTCTACTTGAAATCTTGAAAGCGTAGTTAAAACTACTAGATTTCTTTGTTTGATTTGTTGCCCATAATTGTTGCTAGAGCCTTCTTGGTTGGTTTGTCTAAATTTCGGGGACAAAATTTCCTATGGTGAGGAGGTTGTGACGACCCGGTCTTTATTTTCCTTCTTTTCTTTCCTCTTCAATTCGTCATCTTTTGCTCTCGTTGAGTTTAAAACGTCTGGAAATAATTCTTGAAATTAAAGTTCTTATTCTTGTCGTGTTCGATGTTGAATATCACTTGTTCCAGGAGGTGCAGGGTTAGGTCCGGAGTGCCCGGTAGCGCCGGGAAAATTTATGGGTCATTGGGCGAGGCCGCACGAGGTTTAGCGCCTCGCGTCGCGGGTGGGGGCCACGCACGTGAGGGTTGAGCCAGAGTAGCATTCTATCTAATATGCACGAGCGGAGTAAGGTGGGGAAGGAGACTTGCGTCGCAGGATGAAGGCACATCATGCGAGGGTAGCGCTCCGCACGTCTGATGTAGCGGCGAATCTCTTTTTTTTTTTTTACCCTTTTGGTCGAAGTTGTATCACATTTTAGGCATTTTTCTCTCACTCTAAATCTCATTTCTCTCGTCCTTCTCTTTAGAAAACCCTCATAAAAACATTAAAACACTTTGATTCTTGCTATCCTTGGGTCTAGATTATCATCATCTCTCTCTAATCTTTAAGATCTAAGCTAGAGCTCCTCTTGGTGTAGTAGAAGGTTGAAGGATCTTCTATCAAAGCTAGGGTTTTCAGCTCTTTCTTCATCAAACATTGAGGTAGGGATTTCTTGAGTTATACATACATGTTTTTGCATTATTGTTGTTGATTTAAAAGTTTCCTTGAAGTATTTGTGTTGATTTTGATTTTGTGATCTAAAATGTAGAGAGTTTTTAAAGTGGGTTTAAATCTCAAAATCTTTTTGCTAATCCTAGTGGGTTTGCCTATTTATTAAACTCAAGAAAGATGGTTTGATAGGGTTTCTTTAAGGGGATGGGAAATGTTTGGTTTTGATGAAAGCCCTAGGAATTTGGGGATTTTAGAAAATAAGGAAAATGCTTATGAAATTCTTTGTTTTCTTGTGTCAAGAGAATGAATGAGAGTAACTTCATCAAATGTGTAGTGAAATAGCCATCTACTTGCTACATGAGAAATGAGATGGTATTTTGACATTATCACTAAATACTTGAACATGTATCGTTGTGAGGTGACAAATGGTTGTGCACCATGAAATGCGTGAATTGTAAAATCTTAGAGATTAATGTTGAAAACATCACATGTGGCCTTGAAGAGGCTAACTTGTTATGAATTGTGCATGGTGAGAGATTGTTGTTTCTATGAATTGATGGCATGTGGTTATTTTGTGAAATAACATTGAAAAGAAGGAAATGAGAACTTAATAAATTGGTGTTGTGATAGGGATATTTAAAATGGGAAATGCTATGAGGCATGGAGAAATCATTGTATTGCATACTCGTTTAATTTAATATTATGCATCGTAAATTTGGATTTGAAGATATTTATTTCATGAATGAAAAAGGTTTTGTAATAAGAACAACGGAAACGTGGATGGGGTAAATACGTTTGGTAAGCCTGGTTAGAAGGTGTAGATGAATTGATAAGTTGGCCTGAGTGTTCGGGGTGAAAGATCGAAAACACGCACAGAGGAGGTACCACTTCTCTTCCAGTTAACAACCGGTAAAGTGGGATTCACTACTACAAAAACAGATAAAGATCACACTTTTTTGGTGTGATGTATGTTATTTAATCACACTTTTTAAGTTTTATTAAAGTGTGATCTTTGGGAGTGTGATTAAAAGTGATTATTTTTAATCACACTTTTTAAGTGTGATTAAAAATATTTAGATCACACCTTTTAAGTGTGATTAAAAATATTTTGATCACATCTTTTAAGTGTGATTAAAAGTATTTAGATCACACCTTTTAAGTGTGATTAAAAGTATTTAGATCACACCTTTTAAGTGTGATCTTTGGAAGTGTGATTAAAAATGATCATTTTTAATCACACTTTTTAAGTGTGATTAATAACATTTAGATCACACCTTTTAAGTGTGATTAAAAATATTTACATCACATCTTTTAAGTGTGATTAATAACATTCACTACTAAAAAAAATACTTTTTGTGACCGTCACATGCTGTCACAAATAACAAAAATACAATCGCAAAAGACTTTTTGTGACAGCTATTTTGCCGTCGCAAAAAAAAATTAAAAAATAAAAAACACTTTTAGCGACCATTGTTTTACTGTCGCAAATAATTATTTATTAAAAAAAAATCATATATGAGTTTGCTACAACAAAAAAATCAATTACAAGCACCAACCAATTTTTTGTAAATGAAAAATAACAAAATTAACAAATTAATTAAATTTATAATAGACATTATCCATTAACCATCTTTAAATACACTGTACTAAAAATTTAAGTCTTCAAAAAAAAAAAAAAGAAGAGCAACATAATCTTTAGCTCCCAACATCAACCGCCGATCGTATCAACTATTCCCTCAACAAAATCTGCAAAACATACATCAAACAAGAAGAAGAGCAACATTTTTTTTGGTATCATAATGCTCACTCCTTACGAAATTATATTTAAAAAAAGGGTAATGATTCACTATCACTACTATCATTATGCCATTTTCCAAAAAGCGATGCTAAAGGCTATAATAAATTATGTTCGACTTTTTATGTATAAAGCGTAATAAAATCTATAGTGTCTATAATGAAGTGTATTGCACACTAAAGTCCTGCCCAGATCAAGTTTCTTTATTATGTCCAAAATAAAGACCTGCAACATAACATATGTTGACAAAGCCAGGAAACAAAAAATGCTAGCCTATCCATTGAGCATCATGTGCATGACTTTGGTGTCACTACTAAATATATACCAATTATACAAAACCAAATGGCCAAGGGAACATATAAATAGAACCTCAAAGAGAAACCTCCAAAAAATAAATATAAATAAATCCAAAAACAACTTGTATGATTTGGAAATTTGAAACAAGATTATAAACTGAATATGCACACAAGAAGAAGAAAAGGGAAACAATAATCTAACCGTTGCCGCAATGAGAAGGGTAATTGGGTAATTACAAGATTCACAATCATCATGAATATGTGGAAAAAATTCAAACCTTAGAAAGGAAATAGAGAGTATAAGCCAGGCCCAGCCCCGGCTCACTGTCTACCCAATATGTGAGCTTCACATCATCTCCATAAGCAATTCTTGCAATGTCTTTATAATGATTTGAAGCCTTGTAATATTCTACAAGTTCATCTATGCTGAGAGTAGTTGTTAGTGGTGCCATATACTGCAAGCCATGTCCGGCCGCAATATCTTCAAGAAACTCAGCAGTCTCTGCATGTGATGGCTTCTTGTACCTGCATATTCAATCAATGTTGTGAGTTCTCCATTATTGTGGAATGTGTCATATCTATGAAGGGATGCATGTGCTTCTGAGTCAGGTTGCAAACGAACCGAGCTATTCATGGACACCTCAAGTTTGGCTCATTTAAATCTCCTTTGAGCTCAGTTCGTTTACTAAATGAATGAACACGATTTTGAATTTTAAGCTCATTTAGTAATCGAGACAAGCTCGAGTAGACCCAAGCTCAGCTCGATAAGGCTTGTGAACAAAAAGAATATGAGTTAATATTTATTTTTAATAATATACCAAATATATTTGGATAATTTATTTTATATTTTTGTTTATGTTTGGAGTTTCTCTAAATTTACATATTTGATTAATGAAATTTATTATTAATATAAACATTCTTTTGTATTTTTTGAATAGGGTCATGATTGAGACCCCTTCCAATCACCACCCCCACCACCCCCCCACACACACGTGGCGGGTGGTGATTGGAGGAGAAGGAAAAAAAAGAAAAAGAAAAAGAAAAATTGGCCAATCATGTTAAGAGGGGGTCGAAGGGGGTGGGAGGGAAAGGGGGTCCGGAACATTATTGTTTTGAATAGGGTCATGATTGAGACCCCCTCCAATCACCACCCGCCATACATTTTGTTTCTTAATATGAAAATTAATTTTAGTTTAATTTTTCCTTTTGAGCTCAAGCTTGGCTCATTTATGTAATCGAGTTGACTCGAGCTGAGCTCAAGTTTCTTAATCTCTTGTCGAGCCAAGCTCGAGCTAGATTTCTTTTAGCTTGACTTGAGCTCAAATAATTCTTATCAAATCGAGCTCGAAGAATCCAAAAGCTCAACTCAGCTCATTTGCAACTCTACTTGTGAGCAATTATTTTTGCGTTATGCTATTATCAATAATTATGTTACTGACCCAAGGTTGGCAAAGTAGGGAATTGCATCTTGACGAGGGCCTTGGAGCAGAACAGACATGACCATCACCGAGAAGTATGATCCTATCAAAAGATCGAAAACTTCCTGTGAGATTTGGGTCGTGACATGATTGCGTAAGATTGCGGAATCCTGCTAATGGTCCTTATAGTGTCCACCAAATCATATGTAGTGCTAGATCGACCAAAACGGTTGATCATAAAGCATGACCGAGTATGTTCCTAGTGCTAACTCTGCGGTTGTGAGCTTCGCGATCAATGTCGAGATTACTTCTCCGGTGAGTTTGTGTTCTACATCCTTCAAGCTTAGGATTTCTAGCACATACTCCAAAATGGATCTTGTTCTTCCACCAATGCATGAGCAAAGAATTTTCTCATCTGTGGAGTGAAGTTTTCGGCGAAGCCCTTGCATGCGCCTTGCGAACTCCAAATAGCGTTTCTTACCGATAAAATGGAAGGTGTCTGCAAGTTTGTAGGAAATTAAAAGGTTAGTAGAAGAATTTTAGTTTTATTGGATTGGTTATGAATCATCCAGTTGATTTGAGCAATCATTGTGTTCAAATTGAGTTGAATTTGATACTTACTTGTTTAGTTGGCCGCTAATATAAGCAATGAGTCTACTGAGACGTATTTCGAGGCGTCTTTGTCGTTGTACATCACCACACCTTGCAATTTTGAGTTCTTAGTTTCTTTTATTCTTCCTGCAAGAATTTCTAAGAGAGTGCTCTTTCCACATCCTACAAGATTTGATTAGTGAATTACTGGGAAGGTGTCCAAATTTCAATGAATTGTTTCAAAGATCATAGACTGTTGGGTTTTGAGAATATGAAAACTACTACTACTATTATTATTTTTTTTTTGTAAATTTCATAAAGAATGATGTGGCATTTTGTGGTTCCTTCATTTCAAGACAAGCCCATATCATTCTCGATTTGTAATTGCAAAGATGCCACTACCACATCATTCTAGATGAGCTTTATTTATAAAAGTTTTGTTTGTTTATCATTTCTCTTATTGTTCTGCAATGTTGACTTGGGTTTTAAGGATTAATATACTTCTGTTGCTTTATTACTATTTATCTCAATTATTTTCTAAGAAAATTTATTAAAATGTTTCATAGATGATTGTGATGGCGGTGATCGAAATAGTGATAATAAACAACTATATGTTAATCTTGCATCTCTCATCATGTTGGTGAACAAATACAAACTGCCACACTTCTTTCGAAAGGACTAGATTCCACCAAATGAATTGTTGAACCTTCGGATCCCTTGAGCTAAATTTCTCTTGAAAAATATTGAAATCAAGCACAAGTTCCAGAATAAATTTTTTGTTGGGTTGATATTTTTGAAATTTTTCATAAAACACATTCTCAAAACTCAACTAAACAGAGTTTCATGGTCAATACCATAGTAATGAAAGAATATTGAGACCCAAATTCCCACGTCCCCAAAAGAAGGGGGACATATGCATATACAATGTTTTAATGTTTTGAATCTTTGGAGCGACACTAATGATGCCTCTGATCTTCATTGTTGTCCTCATTGTTTAGTTGTTGTGATATAATAGATTATATATATATATTTTTTTTTATCTTCGTCAGAGGAAGTTGTATCCCTTACTGGGAGGTCCTAGCGTAAGAGTTATCGATCCAGGCATGATATATCCGTCCACTCCCTTCAAGATATGCAACCAGGTTGAATTCTTTTTTTGGAGAAGAGTCTTAAAGGGCCCAACAAAACATCCCAATACTTTGTTCCCAAATGTTTCATACTCGTCTCTTGGTATATCAAACTTCCTCGAACACTTGATGCCTGAAAATCGAACAACCTGCAAAATTTCAGCAGCCTTAGTCGAAGCTGTTTAAAGGTTAGTGAGACAAGGTCGGGGAAATTATGTACTTGCTCTTTGTATCTTCCATTACATGAAGATGGTATATGGTTTTGCTGGTGAAGTTTACTTTGGAACTATGACAAAGATGAAAAGTTGGTATTGTTATCGAAAACTGTTATTTTTTTACATAATTCTTTCCCACAATGATATTATGGTAACAATTTTGTATTCAAGGACCATTTTGATGGGTTCTTTGTTTGAAAAACAAGAAGAATAAAACATCGTTCCTTATTCAATTTCTCGAATCTTTTCTGTTTATATATTATTATTCGTTGTCGATCTATAATAGTTAAAAACTTACTACAAGTTCATAAAAAATTAAAAAGTGAACTAAAATAACCAATTTTCAAATGAGCACAATTCCAGATAAACTTCACCAAAGAAACCGGATATGAATCTTCTTTATGTAAAGCTTTGAAAGGTTTTGAGTAGAGAACTCTTTTGTAGTTAACTTGATAGTTTTCACGAAGACCATAGAATTCAAATCTTTGACTAGTGTTGTAAAAGGGCCTGAGGCCCATGTTCCAGCCCAAGCTCCACTGGACTCGAGCCCAAAGCTTAGACCTCCCTAGGTAGGGCCTTGGTGAGGTGATTGAAGACGCCCAATTTTTAAACAAATTGAAAATTCCTCTGTTAGGACCCACCGTTATTAAAGGAAGTTTTAGAATTTGGCCGGTCGGAGATTTGGTAGAATCCTTCCTCCCAATGAATCGGTTTGGGCCTCAAAGCGGAGTTTTAGGATTTAGGTTGGTCTGTCCAAGATGTGGTAGCAAGCCGCTCTTCACATTGAATCGGGTTAGGTTGGGCCAGGCCAGACAGTAGGGCCTCAAATCTCTCAAGGCCCGTTAGTTTTCAGAATTAGATTAGGTGAGATTCTCAATAGCATGATACTCAAAAGTGATTGCCATGAGCATATCAAGAGCTAAAAATATTTTTAGATGGGAGCATGCAACCTAAATGAGAAAGAGTGTATTATGTAATCTTGAATTAATGCATGAAACAAGGGAAGCAATGATTATAAATAAATAAAAAAATAACCATCAACTAATCTAAATGATGGCAAATTATTTCTCAACAAGTCAAAACATATTGAGTAGAACAAGCATAAAGAAACGAACCAGTCAAATAAATCCTTGTTTGGCCAAACAAGCAGTCGCAAAAAAATAGTTGAATTAGATAAAGTGTTTTTTTAAGTAGTCATCAAGTCAAAAGGATTTACTAGTTCAATGATTAAGTCATCAAGTCAAAAGTATTGAGCCCAAAGAAATTGCTAGATTAATACCCTAAATCAAATAAATAGCCAAACCTAACCCAACGAAGCTTTGTGTACCAATCAAGTGGGATCAACTAACCCTCAATTAAATAAATAAATAAAAAGACAACATGCCAAATTGAAGTACCATGTGTGGTTAATTTTGACGGCAAACGTCATTTTTGCCGTTTGGTATTAACCCCAAGGGGTGTTCATTGTACCAAATCAAACTTCAAGGGGACTCTCTGTTTTTTGACCTAACCACAGAGGGGTAGAGTGTAATTTACCCAAAGATAAATAATTCCATTTCATTATCACTGGTTTGATCCAATTCCAAATATTATGAAGAACCACCTAACACCGTTAGAAAGTTTTACAAAAAATAGTACCTCCCCATAGCTGCATAGCACCATTGCAACGAGAGTTTCTGAGTGTTTCTTGATCTTGCATTAATTTTTCTAGCTCCTGCTTCCGACTCTCTTGTGTTTCTGGATTATATTCAAAGTCACGAATCCGAATCACAAGCAAAATCAAATATGCAATACATAAGAAGGCACCTGCTATTGAGATCATTATATTTGACATATTATTCATCCACTTATCTCACCAGAGAATAGGAGCTAGAAATTCTTGAATTTCAACAAAACAGAAGCTAAAATTGTTATCATAACAGGCATCAAAAAACACAAGGGCTGCTTGAGTGACAAACTCACTTGAAAACCTCTGTCGCGTGCCTTAGTTCTAAAGTTGTCAGCATCACAACTGAACAGTGTTAATTATAAAGAGCATATTCTGGGGACCTAAAACGATTAGTTCAATCAAAAAGTAGTTTTTTTTTTTTTTTTTTGAAGCAACCAAAAAAAAAAAATAGTAATACATTCCATTACTTCAAACATTGATACAATACATGACCAAGAAAGATGGCACTTCTGAATTGTAAAATATGTAACAAGCACAGTTCTCTAATCCTCGGTGAACTTGCCAATTAAATCTGTGGTGTAGCAATTAAAGCTACCATGCAATTTCAAATTCAAATAATAAACTGACAGTCATGATTACAAAATAAGGTGACAAAGATAAACAAAGAAAGGATTTTTACCACATAAGCGGTGAGTGTCTTGTAGCTTGACAACCAATCTTTCTGTGAGTATTTAGGGACAATAGCAAGGAGGGTTGTCAAATGCTCTGTTATGATGATATCTGAGGCTTCACTAAATTGGACAGATCACGAGTACCAAGCCGAATAAGAAGTTCAAATCAACTACAAAATCTAGACAAAGTATGTATCATGATACAATTTGATGTGCCAACCAACATGAGGTCCTAGTATCTTTAAAAGGTCAGAATCAACAATTTCCCCACCCACCGATCCTTCATTATTACACTAAAACCCTACAACATCACCACAACCTATCCTTACCCCGTCCTTTCCCCAAGTAGTAGAACCTCGGATCTCCAAGAATTGTCAATGCTTGTCAAATGTCAACATAACATTAATGTAGTAGCCAATTCTATTTTCCACGAAATGTGCGAAGAACAAATATATTAATTATTGCTATTCTAGTAACAACAATTTTTTAAAGAATTATTCCAGTAATTTCCATAATACTATGTCAAGGTGGATGAGATTAATCAAAGGTCCACAATTCTATATATATCACCATTGACCTATATATGTAGCAATTTTTGCATATGTTGAAAAAAGTATCGATGCTCAAAAATCACAATAAAAATTGTCAAGAACTAAAATATAATTATGGCCTCAATGAACAACAATTGAAATATAAGAAGTATGGTTGCTCTACTTAGAAAGTACTGGGGGTACATTGAATCCACATAAAAATATGGTTGCTCTACTTAGAAAGTGTCTCTAGATTTATGATCAATAGTTGCCATCTTACACAACTTGTGTTAATCCTCTAACCTCAATTGGAGACATCTACCATTTGTCACTAGTTAGGAAATAATAGGTGACCCACAAAAACAGAGGAAGAATAATAACTTCTAATAAAGACAAAACAGAGGGAGATCCTGAATTTTTGTGCAAAAAAACTTATAAGGGATGAACTATGACAATGTTTAACTCAAGGAAATTGAAAAGGAAAAAAACACTAGATTATTGATTTCATTAGCAAAAGAGAAGCTTCAGTAATTGAGCGAGTCATCACTACACATGTCCCAAACTTACTGTAAATGTATGTTGTTGTTTGGCAGCACCATAGCTTTCCTTAACAACTCTCCCAGCAATAGTTCTCTTTCCAAACCTGTTTAGATATAAACCTGTTCGGAATTAGCTCCTTCATTTACCGAGCAAATATGATGTACAAACTACGATGGAAATCAAGAGATTCACTGACAAAACACATAAGAATAAGCTGAATATCTTATGAAGGGAAATAATTCACACCGCTACTTTGTGAAAAACATAAACAAAGAAAATATAAATCAGAACTTCCGAAAACTCATATTCTTAACGTGAGAGATGGGTTAACTCCACCAAGTGCACAAAATTTGCCACATTACATGCATTACTCATTCTTCATTTCATAGTCACATTTAATGGTATTTGAATGCCAATGTCACTTTCATACCCAGTTACAAATGTAAAAGAAATAAACTTAAGTAAATAAGAAAAATAGAAGTGGCAACATTTGTAACCAAAGGTCATAGTAAACCTTTTTGTTAGGTTTCTTTGTGAATGAAAACCATTCAAATATATAACTTTGAGCCATATGATTGATTGTTTTGGTTTTGCAAAAAACTAAACTCTCCTTAAATAGGCAAGAGTTGCCATGTTAAGCCCGACTAGAACGGACATTTTGTTCTATTGATACCAACAACCATGACCCATCCTATCCAATATTCAAACAACTAATTTATCTTCCCTTCCTAACATTTTCTTGGCAAACAAATTGGAAACATAATATTTTATTTATCGAACCGCATATAGAAGGATACCCAGTTCACATCATTTCGTAAGATCAAAAATCACTGTTTAAAAGCGATTCAAAAGTCCATAAAAAAAAGCCCCATTTTGGCTATTTTTCACCGACTATACTTGGTTCGGATTCAAATTTTAACAACTAAAGGAAAAATCAATGGCATCAAAATTTAGAAAAACCATAAAGATTGAAGTTTGTGGAACAAAAATGTTAAATAGAAAACAGTTTAAGTATAAACCCATTAAACGCATATAAAATTGTTAGAGTTTTCAGTTATATGAATTAAAACCCTAAGAACAACATAGAATTAATAGCAAATTAATTAAAGATGAACAATAATTTAGTTAGTTCAATTATAGGATTGTGATGCACCAGAACATGAGATTTTACGATAAACATCGTAAATTAAGTGGATCAGAAAACTGTAAATTGAGAGAGAGAGAGAGAGAGACGTACCCATTTGTGAGAGTTTAAGAAGGCCGTGGATTTGGTAGCTGAAGAAGGAAGGGGCCGATGAGAAACGTATGAAGAGAGACGATCGAAGCGAAGAAGCGAAACCAAATTAGGATCACCAATGGTCCCTGAAGAAGCGAAACCGATGCTCGTGAAATTTCCAGTGAATTCGGCGAGAACCACTGTTCCTCTAGCCACGAAGCTGTAGATCAAAGACTGTTGCCCCATCTCTCTCACACTCAAAACCCTAAAACCTAGAGACAAATGGGTAGAGATAAACGGAATGAGAGATTGGGGATTTTGGGTTTTTCGGGGATTTTGGATGAAGAGGTTGGGGTTTTGGGTGGGGAACCCGATTGGGGATTTTGGTTGAGCAGTTGGGGATTTTTGGTTTTTGGGGGAGGGGGCAACGGGAATGGAAAACAAGAAACAGATTGGGGATTTTGGATTTTTGGAGAGGGGGGAGCGGGAATGGAAAGAGGGAGGAGGGGAACCGGGCGGGAATGGAAAAAATAAAGGTGGGGTTTTGGAAATTTTTTTGGATTTTTTTTTATTTTTATTTTTATTATAAATAAATATTTAAATAATAAAATGACTTTTTTTTTTTTTTGCAACAGAGGATGTCATTGCTAAAAAAAATTATTTTTTATTAAAATAATTTTTTTTATAGTTAATGAATTTTTATTTTTATTTTTTCATTTAGTAAGGTTAAAAATTTATTTATTTCATATTTATTTTAATGAATAAAAAATTATTATTTTTTTTTATTTGGTAGAAGTAGGGATAATATTTTCTATTAAAATAAAGTTAATTTTTTGTGATTAATGTGGCATTTGCAGTGGTAGTAGTGGTATTAATGAAATGGCATTTTGCAGTAGTGGTTAATGTGGTAGAGAAGATGGGTGGTGAGAGAGAGATGAGTGAGAGACGGATAGAGAAGAGAGATAGAGAGAGAGAGAAAAAGAGACAGACACACAGACAGAGACAAAGTGATGAGCGAGAGAGAGACAAAGTGTTAAAATAGTTTTTTTTTGTAGTTAATGAAAAAAAATTTCATTTTTTTTTAGTTACTAAGATTGAAAATTTATTTGTTTCATTTTTATTTAATTAAAAAAAATATTATTATTATTTTTTATTTGGTAGAAGTAGGGGTAATATTTTAATGAAAAATATTTTTCACCAAAATAAAAGTTAATTTTCTGTAGTTAATGAAAAATATTTTTCTACGGCCTATTTTTTTTTTGTTACTAAAAATCATGAACTATTTTTTTGTGGTAGAGGAATGGAAGCGACATTAGTGGTGGAGGTGGTGGTGGTGGTGGTGATGCGAAAGATATTAGTGGTGAAGTTGTGATAGTGGCAGTGTAGATGGAGTGGCAGGGGTGAAGGAGAGGTAATGGTAGTAATAGTGGCAGTAGTGGTTGTGGTGGTAGTGGAGTGGTGGCGATGGTAGTAGTAATGGTAGTCGTAGAGGTGAAGTGGCGACAGTGGAAGTAGTGGTGGTGGTGGAATGACGTTTGCAGTAGTGGTGAAGGTGGTAGAAGAGATGGGTGGTGAGAGAGAGAGAGAGATGAGTGAGTGACGGATAGAAGAGAGAGAGAGAGAGAAAGAATAGAGCGGGAATGGAAAACAAAAACGGGCGGGAATAAAAAATATTTTTTTTTTGTCAGAAATGAAATTTAAATAACAAAATAATGTCGTTTAACTTTTTTTTTTTTTTTTTTTTGCGACGGAAGTTGCCGTCGTCAAAAAAAATTATTTTTTGTTAAAATATATATATATATTTTTGTAGTTAATGAATTTTTTTTTTTTTTTTTTTGTAGAGAATAGGGAGTGCCAGTAGTGGTGAAGGTAGTGGATAAGAGATGATGATAGTGGTGGTAGTGGTAGTGGTGAAGTTGTGGTAGTGGTAGAGTAGATGAAGTGGCAAGGGTGAAGGAGAGGTAATGGTAGTAGTAGTGGCAGTAGTGGTGAATGTGGTGGATAAGAGATGGTAGTGGTGGTAGTGGTGGCGAAGGAGATTAGTGGTGAAGTTGTGGTAGTGGTAGAGTAGATGAAGTAGCAAGGGTGAAGGAGAGGCAATGGTAGTAGTAGTGGCAGTAGTGGTGGTGGTGGCAATGGTAGTAGCAATGGTAGTCGTAGAAGTGAAGTGGCGACAGTGGTAGTAATGGTGGTAGTGGAATGGCGTTTGCAGTAGTGGTGAAAGTGGTAAAGGAGATGGGTGGTGAGAGAGAGAAAAATGAGTGAGAGACAGATAGAAGAGAGAGAGAGAGAGAGAGAGAGAGAGAGAGAGAGAGAGAGAGACAAAGACAGAGTGATGAGCAAGAGAGAGACAAAGTGGTCCCTAAAAGTGCATTTTCTTGTAGTGGATAGATAAATCGAGAGGGAGCTCAGTAAATAGAGAAGACAGAAGGGAAAGAGTGAGCAACGTGAACACAGTGGGAGAGAGAGAGGGAGAAAGAGAAGAGAAAGAGAGGGACAAAAGGATAAAGAGTGAGAGATAGAAAAAAGGAGAGAGAGAAGAGATGAGAGAGAGAGATAGAGAGAAGAAAGATGAGCGAAAAGAGACATAGAGAAAAGAGAGATGAGCGAGAGAGAGAGAGAGAGAGAGAGAGAGAGAGAGAGAGAGATAGAGAGAAGAGAGATAAGCGAAAGAGATAGAGAGAAAAAAAGATTGTGAGAAGAGATAGATGAGTGAGAGACGCAGAGGGAGACAGATAGACAGGAAGAAAAGAGTGGTGAGTGAGAGAGAGAAAGAGAAGAGAGAGTGGAAGATGAAAAAATGTGTGAAAAGATATAGACAAAGAGAGAGGGAGAGAAAAAAAAGAGCGAAAAGAGATAAACGAGAGAGAGACAAAGAGATGAGCGAGAGAGATAAAGAGAAGATAAATAGAGAAGAGAGATGAGAGAGATAGATAGAAGAGAGATGGACGAGAGACACAAAGAGAAAGAGAGAGACAGACAGACAGACAGAGAAGAGTGATGAGTAAGAGTGAGAGAGAGAGAGAAGAGAGACAGAGACAGAGAGATAGAAAGATGAAAAATGGGTGAAAAAGTTCCGTGTCTAAAGCCTCATTTTCTAGTAGTGAGTCGTCTCTATCATTCATGGGTAGAATAAGTATGATTTGAGAGTTGTATATTTTATATAAAAATCAAATTGAAATATTTTATACAATCACAGTTATTTAGGGAGTGTGATTAAAAAGTAGTAATATATATATAATCACACTTTAATTAAAATGTGTGATTACAAAATATATATATAATCACACTTATTTAAAAAGTGTGATTAAAAAGTAGTAGTATATATATAATCACACTTTAATTAAAATGTGTGATTAAAAAATATATAAATAATCACACTTTAATTAGAATGTGTGGTTAAAAAATATATATATAATCACACCTATTTAAAAAGTGTGATTAAAAAGTAGTAGTGTATATATAATCACACTTTAATTAGAAAGTGTGATTAAAAAATATATAAATAATCACACTTTAATTAGAATGTGTGGTTAAAAAATATATATATATAATCACACATATTTAAAAAGTAAAGTAGTAGTGTATATATAATCACACTTTAATTAGAAAGTGTGATTAAAAAATATATAAATAATCACACTTTAATTAGAATGTGTGGTTAAAAAATATATATATAATCACACCTATTTAAAAAGTGTGATGAAAAAGTAGTAGTATATATATAATCACACTTTAATTAGAATGTGTGATTAAAAAATATATAAATAATCACACTTTAATTAGAATGTGTGATTAAAATATATATATATAATCACACTTGTTTAAAAAGTATGATTAAAAAGTAGTAGTGTATATATAATCACACTTTAATTAGAAAGTGTGATTAAAAATATATATATATAATCACACTTAATTGAAAAGTGACATAAAAAATAAATATTATCACACTCAATCAAATTAAGTGTGATTAAAATATCAATCTAATTTTTTTTATCACACTTCCAATAAAAGTGAGATCTTTTTTTTTTGTCAAAGTGTGATCTTTAACTATTTTTGTAGTAGTGATTATTGGTAGTGCTTATTGAACCTACTTGCAGACACCGACCTAGGGATTACTTGAGTCGTATTTATCGCCCTTATTGATTAAAATTGGAAGTTTTGAAATGTGTTGAGATTGCAAACTTTTATTGAAAAATGGCAATCTTTAAGGAGAGCATGAAATGAATTTTTTTTTAAAAGAGTATGGCATGGCATTGACATTTGCATTATTCATTAAGAATTTGCATAACTGTATATACTTTGTAAGAATTCTCTATTGGGCCTTATGCTCACCCCTATGGGACTTTGGTGCAGGTAAAGATGTGGTGATCTCGCCAAACTCAGGGTGCGAATATGTTTTGGTGAAGAGTAGATTGCTCTCATTTTTGTTGTGAATTTTTGTAAGCCAAGGGCTAAACGTGTGTGGGTCCGAGAGGCCATTTTCTGTAACCGGGCTATTGCCTTGGAAGATGTAAGCCCTTAAGGACATTTATTGTTTTGAGACTAGATGCTTCACATGCTATAGATTCAGGTATTCTGTTTATCATTGAATGTATATCCGCATGTGGAACTTTTGTATAAAATCTTGGAGATTTACGATGTAAAGGTTTGGAGAATGGTTATATTTAATTTAATGAAAATGGCTTGATGCATTTTACATGTTGGGTTTATTTGTGGGCGTTACATTTTTTTTTGGATTTAAATTCTCATAAATTATTTTTAAACGGGTTTTTGTTTGTCTTTGTTGAACTGTTTTCATATTTTAGTTAATTTTTTATTTTTTTCCTTTTTAGATGTACAACCTAAAAAAAAAAAAAAAAATCACTAAGGCTTGCAATTAATTTAAAAATTGTTCTCAAAAAATGAAACCAATTTTTTTTTTTTAATTTTGTCATAAAAATCAAAAGAAGAGGTTTTCTTTTGGAGATGAAAATTTTAATTTGGTAAGAAAATTTTTTTGTCATAAAAAAAGCCAAATATTTGGCACCACACACCAAAAAAAAGGCGCCTAACATTGGTAATTGGTGACAAATTATTTTGTCATTAAAAAAAATATAAATAAATTGAGCCCATTGTAGACCAAAAAAAACTTCCTCACAATCTGATATATATAACAATCAATACATATCTAAAGGCTGAGAAGTTGAAAGGCTGTGATCTTCAAGACCATCAAACTTCCTCTGTTCTTTCTCTAGTGTGGTTACTGTTGCAACCCCCGACTGAGGGATTGGCTCTTTGCTGAAGCATTCTTCCACAATCTGATTGGAAAGGACTATCACGGTACACATGTATCCCTCTTTCTCTCCCTCTCTTCCCTCCCATTAAGAACAATCAATACATATTTATATGACCTTCTGTAGACGTCCCCGAACGCCCCGGGAGGGTTAAGTCCCATTCCGTTCATATTGGGGTCACTACAGTTCGGACTCAATTTGTTACGGTCCTTAATCTGAACCAAAGAGTCCAAATCTGGCAAATCGTTTTGAGAAACAGATTTTTGAAAAGAAGTGCCAAACATGAACTGCTTTGCCAGATACAGAGTCGCCACCTAAATATTTTTTTAATGGGGGAATTTAGGAAACCCTGACTCGGTGCCAAAGGCCACGTGTCCGTCATCACCAAAGTTGCCTCGGCTCGGGAACTTGGGTACGATTGGGGAAGGTCAGCTATGAGCACCCCCTCTCGCCCGATCCGAAGATCGGCCTCTACTAACCATGATATCCAATTTTGAAAACATTATGTGTTCTTATTCCGGTTATTAGCCTAGAATTACTATGTTATGCGCACAGCAAACAAGTATAGACCAAATCGCCTAAATTGGAACAAAACACTACATGTTTGTTTTGAAAATGGTTTGCTACTCGCAAGTAGGCTAAAATGCAGGTTTTGCCACCCTCAAGTGGGCTTTTAGAAAAGACAGTTTTGCCACTATCTGGTGGGCTTAAAACTCACAGTTTTAATGCATTATTCCAATCTAGGTAATTTGACCTCCATCCATAGGCATTCAAATAGTTATATCACATAAGCACTTAGCCTCATGGTAGTCATGCTATTATGGCAACACTCACACACGTGCAAGGATGCTAAAGCATAAAAACTCACCTAGTACTCCAAGCCAAAACAGAAGCTCATTAGAAATCCATGCATGGACCTAAGCATACTGAAATGTCTAATGCAACACATGCAAAGATGTAATCTAGGCAGGCTCAGCTATCCTAAACATGGCATGTGGGATGCTACAAATAACACGTATTCAATTTAGAATTGAAATACAATGCAGTTTGTATGATGTACCGAGCCCGATGCATGTCAACAAATGCATGGATGCACGCATGCATTGCATAAGGTATGCTAATTTTAAATATGCCCTAATCTACCATCATAAGCAGGTAAATAAAAGGGAAGAAAGAAATGGGGGTTGGAAGACATACACACACTTACCCACACTTATTACAAATATGCCCTCACACAGAGGAACCAAAAGAATATACAGTCCCAAATAATACAGTCCGAATACAGAATAAATTATTACATAATTCTAATTATCAAATTAAATGCAAAAAGGAAAGGTGGCCACAGCCCCTGCCTCGGGATGCACGAATGATGCATGCTCGAATCCGACTTGCCCGGAAAACCCGCACCATGCCACTGCTACCTCTGTTTACACTGCCCTGCCTCTCCAAAGACTGCCAAAGTTCTGGGACACGTTCCTTGCACACTGTAGAATACCATTGGCTGGAGGAAATTCCCACCGGCCATAAGGAATGCCCATCGGCTGCTGATGAAGCTATCGGCCATTCACAAATGGCCGGTCGGCATCAGATGTTGCGGTCGGCGTAAACTTCTGCGAAAGACAGTTTTGCGACAACAAAGGACGCAGGCATGGCATGAAATTTCAAGCGAATGTGTGCACCAACACATCCCTTATCATGATTTTGACTCAAAGGGGTATGTTCCTTGATCCTTGGACCACCAATTGCGCATTTCGATGCGTGATGGCCCAAGAAACCAAGTATGCACTTTGATTTCAAATGTCATGCAAACCAAACAAACACATAAAGCCCAACCTCTATCACTTGATCATGAGGCAAGGCATGCATGCCAATGTAATGCAACCTAGGCATGTGATCTAGTATGCAACATGGGCATGCAAATGAACAATGTATGCTAGGCGCGCAACCTAAACATGTAAACAAACATGGTATGCAACAACATGCAACAATGGACTTAAACAAACATGGATAGCTCGCAAGCATGCCAAAATAAGTGGCCATGGCAAAATGAGACACTCGAAATGCGTGCACGCATGCACGCAAACCGAGGACCAAACCTAAGGCATCAAATGCCACTCTAATAAGGCATGGCAAGGGATGCAAGATGGCATACAAGCATGTGAATTTCAGAGGCGATAAATGATGCAAAACAGCCCCGTAACATAGCGAAATGACACTAAGTGCATGAAACGGACCCAAAATGCAAGATTAGGCACATGAAATGACCTATAGCTATATCAAACATGCATAATCTGGACATGAAGCATGAAGATAGAAGCAAGGCAGCCTTGAAACAAGAATTTTTTTCAGTACAAATCATGGCAAGACAGCAAGCACAAGCAAGGCTAAAATGGCATACAAAAATGGGGGCCAAGAGAGGTATATGAGACAACCCAGAAATTCTGGCCCCAAACAAAGAAAGGGCCTTCTACAACATTGAATAGGGGCCAAAAATATGACTATTCACAGTTTATGACAGCCCCCAAATCAATATAAAAACACCCTTAAAATGCAATGCAAGATTAAGGCCACAAGAGGGCTATAACATGAAGTATACAAAACATGCATCAAACAGCCAAAGACCCTTAATGAAACATGTCAAGGGGGTTAAAATATGGCCACTCTCAGTTCTGATCATGGCCGAAAAACAGAAGAAAAATGAGCTAACAAATCATGCAAAAATGGGGACCAAAGAGGGGTAATGAAGCAAGTCATACATGGAGGTCCCCAACAGTGTTGAGCCCTTCTTCAATATTGAAGGAGGGATCAAAATAAGCCTCTTTACAGTTTACATTGAAGCTCAAAAATACTTGTAAATAAGGCTAACCAATGAAGTTAAAAAATGCAAGTTTAAGGGAAATAGATGCTTACCCTTGAAGAGCAGCAAACCAGCAGCCCTTGGTCCAAGTTTCTAAGCTTCTAACCTCTGCAAATGGCCTACCAAGTGCTGGAATGGAGGATGGAGGTGTTGTGCTAGGTGTTGTAGGGAAAATGGTGCAAGAACCAAGGTGTTTGGAGGCTTGGATAAGATAGATATAGAGGGTGTATGTATGTATATCAGATATATATCTCTTCCCTCTGGTTTTTTGCTCCAAAATCTCCCACCAAAACAAACGAGAAGGGGCCTCTCTTATATAGGCAATGTTAAGCTTCTAAGACAAGCTTCAAAGGGTCAAAGGGGTCTAAGGGGAGGTCAAGGCTTATTAGAGAAGCTTGGAGAGCTGGTAGGCTTCTTGAGGAAGCCAAGACAAGGGGTCAAAGCTTCCTCAAGAAGCCTTGAGCAAAGGGTGCACAAGAGGGGCCAAAAGTGGTGCAAAGGGTGCAAAATAGGCACATATATGCACGTGGAGCTGGTTCTGTGCATCCCAGCTGGCACAGCTGGCATGCATTATGCCTGGGAGAGTCAAAAGGGTCAGATCGGCCAAGAAAAAGGGTCATCGACACAATAAATTGCCGGTCGGCACAATAAATTGTCGACCTGCACTTTGTACTGGCCGGTCGAATAAATAGAGTGCCGATGGGTGTCCAATAAGGTCAAAAAGTACTGGTGGATGTCCAGATTGAAGCCCCGGAAGTTATCTTTCCAATGGCGCAAACCTTGCATTAAAATTCCTTCTGTGAAAAAAGTTATACCCTTTTTGGTGAAGCCGCGCAGATTCGATCCAACCGGGATGATGCCCAACTTCAACCAATCATACCTCCCCCACCCGGACTTGGTTTTGAGAGATTCTTGAGTGAAAAATGAAGCCCGGGAAGTCTTATTTCCAATGGTTATGGCCTCATAGCTCAACTCCAAGTGTATAGATAGATGAGCTTGATTTAGCGAGGACTGCTCGACTCTCTTCTACCCGGATTCATGCCGAACCTCTTCTCCAACTTGTTTTCTCCCCTCTTCTCCTCTTCTCTTCAACTTCAGACCCCGAAGTAAGGTGTTTTGAAAGATTTTTCAAAGATTTCATCTCTCTTTCATTCATCTCCACTTTGTCCTTGCTCGGTTTACCGAAAAGCGCACCATTTACCGAAATGCGAGCGTCGGAACATCGTGGGAATTTTATTTCAAAAATGTTTTGAAAGAGAGGGTTTTAAGGTCTCAAAACCATCCAAAATAATTTTGGTCTAAAATGGGGCGTGAAGTTGAGATTTGTCTCTCTCTTTGCCGAAGAAACTGCACCTTTGCCCTGCACACCTTCCAACACCAAGTAAACCAGCAGTAGTGCCCAAGTCTTGTGGGCGCTCAAAAATGGGGTGTCTACACCTTCCAATAAGACGTATGTATGCATGGGTTTTGTAACTCCCTCAAATTTAAGTACATAAACCAATCATTCATGATGTCCATAGACATAGGAGAAATAAACATATATTCATTTATCAGAGTATTCTTTACAAAAAGTATTACATGTTGACAACAAAAATAAATGCCCTACGGGCTTACAAACTTTCCAAGTCAACACTTGGTTTCAACAAAAGAGAGTTCTAACTCTTAACAGATTAAGCCCTTGGCTTGAATTACATGTAATACAAAAGATAACTACAACAATAAGCCTTCAGATTCTAAAACTCTCAAGCTACATCCTTGGAGGTGGCATTCACCTGTACCTGAAAAATGATGTCCTATCTAAGGTGAGCCAAAGCCCAGTAGATATACGCTAAACATAATATGAGCATTAACTAAAACAATAGCATTTGATAAATGTTTAACTCATATAAATCAACGCACATCTTTTCCATAACCAATCCATAGTCACAACATGTTCCAATCCCTTTCCGTTTCATTATCCAATCCAATTCATAGATATGATTCATTGCTTATTCGAATAGTTCAAAATGAGTTTACAACTCATACTATCACCACTTCAATCATAATCAATTTATAATGAGACTACAACTCATATTATTACCACTTCAATACTTCAATTCAAAATGAGACTGCAACTCATATTATTAACACTTCAATACTTCAATTCATCTACGTTATGCAAACATAATTAAGATTTCGGGACTTTCACCATGAACACTCCGGCCAACTTAGTTATCAATGGAATTCATCCCCTATCTCCTCCCAAATAGGTTTGGAAGTACATCCCCTATCTCCTTCCAAACCATGGAGCACATCTCTTATCTCCTCCCAAACAAGACACATATGCAATGTATTAAAATGCTCATCATATACAATGATCAATTTAAAGCACATATACAATGTGTTAATCCAACCGTCATATTTAATGACATAACCCAATCGATTAGTTTCAATTTACCTAACCATCATGCAATTCTACAACTATCATGGCTATCCTCCACCGATAGCCCAAAACAGTTATTTCTAAACAAATAATTAGATTTATGAAACAGATAAATTAATACATTTTCATAGGTGAGTGATTAATCAATCCAACTACACCATCCAATCTCATAATTTCCCAATTTCATGATTTTCAACTCAATTTCATATTTCCATATTTTCCCAAATTAATTATACAAATTAATCAATCACATTAAATTAGGACATTTTCCCCATTTTCTCAACTTTGGCCCTAAGGCTCAATTTCATCAATTCTACACCAACAGCCCCATTTTCCAAGGTCTCATACACACATGGAACTCCACATTAATAAACCCCTCTTTTATAATTTCATTTTCAAAACCCTAACTTCCCAAAATTATCAAATCTCACCATTTATACAAAATGACTAAATTTTATGTTAAAACTCATAAGAAGGAGTAGTTTATCCCTACCTCAAGAAGAAAAGATGAGTCAAGTAAGAGATGAACCCCAAAGATGCCGAAGTCAACTTCCACTCAGATGAAAATGGAGATCTTGAAGAGCTCAAGCTTTTTAATGAAGGAAGGAGGGTGAAGAGATCACTTGATCTAGGCTAAAATGTAGAGAAAGAGAGAGAGAGTATTTTAGAGTGCGAAGCTCTCAACTTACGGTTTTGGAAAGTTTTAGAGAGAAACAGGACAGAAAAAGTGATTTAAAATATCGCTTATGCGATCTGATATACGCGCAGTCCGCTCGAGCGGATAGTTTGACGCTCGAGCGTCAGACATAAAAGTTTTGACCCGCTCGAGCGCAATAAAGGCCACTTGAGTGCCAACACACAACAGCGAGGCACAACCCGCTCGAGCGCAAAGCGACTCGCTCGAGCGTAGAATACACACTTCCCGTATTTCAAATTTCAAACAGCCGCTCAAGCGCTAAAGAGACCGCTCGAGCTTAGACCCGCTCAAGCGTAATAAACTCCGCTCAAGCATGAAAAACACTTCTGCAATATTTTCACAGGCGCACAAAGTACTGAAAGATTACAAACCCCGCTCGAGCGCAAGAAGACCCGCTCGAGCGGAAGACCAAAATTCTAGGCAACAATCACTTGTTTCAACTCACAACTAACCTAAACCAAACTCATCCAACACGTCCCAAAACTCAAATGCAAAGGATTTAAAGGACGGGAACAAGATATAGACAACATTAGCCAAGACAGAACCTAAGTCCGGAACGCAATATATAACGGGAAAAAAATGGGGATCGCTATAGGTTTGATCAACTGATTATCATCGCTGGAAATTTATTCCACAACTATGGAATTGTTTGATTATTTTTTTTTTTCACTGGAAAGAGGTTTATATTTTTAAGTTTCAATTGCTTTGTTGACAGGCATGATTTCAGGTGAGTATTTGAGTACATTCACTTGATTTGGATAATAATTTGTTGTATGGATGACTTTTGTATTTTGTTGGATCAATAATTTGTTGATCCTCTATTTGTTTATACCAATTTGTGATTTTTCACATGGTTGTTTCGAATCTACAAGCGAGAGCTGTAAATCATGCTTTGGCGATGGAGATACGAACAGAGAAAATTAGCAAGCCAGTGTTAGCACCTGTAATTATAGTTAATTTTATTAAGCTTTGATCCATAATTTACCTCCAAATCCTTGTTTTGAAGGTTTTGTGGGGAGTTCATAATTCATTTTTGTTCATTGTTCACCATTGTAGAGTTTGTATGTTTTTGGTCTATCAACGTGTGCAATGAATATGCAATCTTGTTCTTTCATTCTGCTTGATATCTATTTCAACTTCACAATTTGTCTCCCTGTTTGCTGTAGAAGCCACAATGTTGCATTTTTTATGTATTTTGAGGCAAACTAAAGTGTAGGGTTATTATAATATAATTGATCAAAATAAAATTATAAAAACTTAAAAAAGTGAAATTTCACGGAAACAATATGAATAAGTATTATTTCCACTTCATTTTGTGGAAAGAGTTGACGACAAAAAAAAAAATTATTATAATTATCTTGAAATAATTTAATATTTTGTCTTGTGATATACATGAAATTTAAAAGTTAACTTTTATGACTTAATTACCAAATTTTATAGTTAATTTTACCAAATTTTTTTTAAAAAATTATTATAATTATCTTGAAGTAATTTAATATTTTGTCTTGTGATATACATAAAATTTATAAGTTAACTTTTATATTTATAACTTTTTAAATTGTTACTTTAAAATTTTAATATATATATATAAATTTATTTAGTGCAATTTTGATAATTTCTATTAAAAAAAAGTTAAACCTGATTAAGTGAGATTAAATGAGTTATGACATACCTCTTCTTGTTATGAAAATATACAAATTTAAAAGTTATAATTAAGATAAATATACAATTTTATTATTAAATATGAAGTGAAGTGATATTTAATAATAATTAATATGATGTTTCTATTATTAATCTAATAATTTAAGTTACATTTTTTAAATTAAGTCATGAAATCCAAAATTTATAAATTTATAACTTATTCATATTTTTTGTCTTGTGCTAATCTATTTTATGACTTAATTACCAAAATTTATAAAGTCCCTAATTTATAGGTATTATTTACATTTCAAGTTAAATATTGAACTTCAATAAGGTCTTAATCAAAGCCTTAACCCGTACATACAAGAAAAATCAAAGCGACGTAGCAAATAATGGTCATCATCATTTATTATGTGCAACTTGGCCTTAATGCAGTTGCACGCTTCGTGACTATTTAAATTTAAATCTTAACTGTTAAATTCAACATGTTTTTAAGAGTTTTGGGCCTTAATTTGGAGTTGAAATTGCAAAATGTACGTAGTTATGAGTTTCTGATTCAGTAATTTAAACATGACTGAATAATTGTAATTTAATATGTATGAGCCTAATTTAAGTTTGATTGTGTAATTAGCCAATTGGGTTTCTTCCAAATTTAAGTCATACCATGCATGTGTCACATTTGAATAGTTTAATCTTTTGAATGAGTTGGTAATTAACAATCTAATACAATATCAAAATAGGTAATGAATTCTATATTTAAAAATATTTTAATAATTTGATTGTATACTTGAGATAAATTAGAATTTATTTAAGGATCAACTAAGAAAAAGATAGAGACTAATAACATGAAGTAAGGATCAACTAAGAAATAACAAATGGGATTACACTCCATAACTTCATTTCCATCTTCCTCTGTTTACAACCAAACCACCACTTTAGTAAACTCTGAACTGGTGAGTAGCAGCAGCAGCTTTGTCCATGGATAGCAGCAGCTACTCTCAGTGGTTTGGTACATAATCTGTTATGTTTTGGCATTGTGAGTGAGCAGCTGCTGCATTCTATCATTGACTTGGTGAGCAGCAGTAGTAGGGTTTTCGCTAATCTGTTTTATGACTTAATTACCAAAAAAAAAGTTTTTCCTAGATGGCCAAATTCAAACAATTTGAAAATACATTAGTCTACATTGAACTTTGCAACTTTGCTACTTAAATATGTTCCGTCTCAATCTATGTTATATACCTGGAGGACTAAGGAAAGATTAGAGATAGACAATGTCATATGATTTTCTTTATATGATACACATTGTGCATTCCTAAATGGAATAGGTTAATAGTACACATGATGTGTTTTATGACATAAACAAATTAAAAAATCTTGATCTTTCATTTGTGATCAGACATGGACAAGAGTTGGATTGCATTGGGTAAGACACTTGATGGAAGGATGAGTCAGCCATTTATTGATGGGGTGACATCAATATGAACATTGGATTGCATTGGATTATCATATGGATCTTGATGTAGACTAGGATTTGTAGTTATTTTGTACTTTCTATATGAACATTGTTCTTAATTAATGTAGTTGAATTTCAGTTGTGGGGTTCATCCACTGTTATGTAGGTTTATCGTTGATTGGTCATATTATGTGTCTGATGTCTTTATAATTAATTTGTTCTATGATGTGTAAAAGGTAAAAACAAAAATCATCCATCTCACTCTAGCCATATTTCAATGATTTAGAGCCTATATGACATATCCACTTCTTGAGATTGTTGTGGCTTTATGCTTTATGTATAGAAATATGTAATTATCTTTTCTTTACATCTAATGTTCAATTATGCTTATCCACCAAAAAAATGTTCAATTATGGTTTATAGTTGGGTAAAATGGACACTGCAAAAAACCAGTTGACCAAACCAAGTACCGCAACTAAAAAGGTAACGAATTATGAGAAACAGAGAATGAAGACAATTAATAAAAACCGTGAGAGAATGAATGCTCTAGGAGTGAAGAATATAACAACTTGTTTGAAGGCTGCGGTTCAACATAAGAAATTGAGAAAGGAAAAACAAATACCAATTGAGGAAAATAACGATGATTATCGACTGTCAGAGGCTGAAGATGGCAGTGACACTAAATCCTATGATTCATTTGAGCATGAGGTATCATACATTTATGTATATGAAATTCATTCTTCCTTGTTACTTTCAATTCATACACACATAGACATGTATATCTTTGTACATATATTCATATTTTATTATGTTATTCAGCCATTAGAGATACCATCGAGAGCCCGTTCACAATCTCATCTTGAGGCATTGACCCATGCATCAGAAGAGGGGGATACCTCTTCACATCCTGAGATGGCTAGCCATCTGCCACCACCTCTCAATATGGAGCCTCAACTTGAGGTGACTGCTGGTAATACTATTGGTAAGACACACTCTTTATTTACATTGATTTGAGATCTTAATTAAATTTGTTCACATACTATTTCAATATTATGGCTTCACAATATCAGCTACTAAGCGTGTTTGTGGCCCAACTCGAGGCAAAGAGGTTCAAGGCCTTGTTGATAGAGATGGAAAGCTTAAATGCCTATCCCTTCAGAATTTTGTGCACCGGTAGGGGACTATGCCTCAAAACTAGCCTCAAAGATTGGTGTAGAAGTGCGAACACGTTTACCAGATCCAAGTGTTCATAGGTGGAAGTATGTTGATGACTCTGTTAAGGAGGCAATGTTTCAACACTTGAATGTAAGTTCGTTGTCTACTCTATTGTAGGACATTTTACTCATTTTTATAATAGGTTAGAAATCTTAATTATTTATTGTAATTATTTTATTTTTATAGGAATTATCTATGACTTATCTATTTTTTGCAGGATCAATTTGATTTACAAGGAGACCCTGTTGATATAAAGAAGGCAATGAACACAAAATTTGGTCGGAGATTGAGTAACCATACCTATAGGCTGCACAAACAATTCATGGAGCTGAATGAGGCTAAAAGGGAGGAGTATGCAAGAAACCACCCACCGAAGGATGTTGATCCTACCAAGTGGATAGATCTTATTGATAAAAAGTGGAACACTAAAGAATTTCTAGTAACATTTTCATCTTTTTTATTATATCAGCGAAGAAAGAATTTGATTAGAATAGGAAGAGATTCCAAAAAAAACTAGAAAGAACACAATCAATTTGCTGTGAAATTCCATATGTATTCTTTTCCCTTTATCTTCAAGGCATGTAAGTGAAATATAATAAAAACCAAATAAGTGGGAAAATGAGAAAGGAAAACCATTAAACATGGATTGGAAGGCTCACATAATAGGAGATTAATTTATGGTTCCTTAAAGTGCATCTTTCACATCATAGAATAAAAACTATGATTTCAGTTTCTATGATTGTATTTTCTGTTTGTTCTTGAGTTTGGTTTGAAGTTTCATGATAATGGTAAGCAACTAGCTGAGTAACTAATACAGGGTATTAAGACAGAGATTTAGATTTGATAGAGTTGTGAAGGAAAGAAAGGGTTATGAGTTTGGTATCAGTAATTGTTCCATAGCTTGTGAAATGTAAATGGATTTTTTCACAATCTATCTTGCCTATGCTTACATGCCCCCTATTTCTGAACGGTGTAAATTGCTCGTTTTTCTTTTTTCACCCAGAAAAATCATCTTATGATGAAATCTCAACAAGTCCTCTAATCTATTTTTCAAAGAATTGAATGAAACTAGTGAATAATTTAAAATATCTTTTGAGTTGAAATGATATATAGGGAAAGGATAGAGGGGAACAATGCAATTTCTTTATTATCAAACATTAAATTTGTTTTACTAGCGATACATTTCATTATTATATTGGTTAATTCTTCCTTACAGGAACAATCAAAAGCCAACATATTTGTCTTACTAATGATACATTTCATTGTTATATTTGTCATTCTTCCGTATAGGAACAGTCAAAGGCCAACATCGCGAATAGAGAAAGAATGTATACAAAACATAAGTGTGGTTCTAGGTCAATCCCTATTAGAGTAGAAAAACTGGTACATATCCTTGCACTTTAAGAATTATATTAGATTCTTAGCTTTATTTATTGAATATTTGGTCTATCAAATTAGGCATGAGAAAAAAATATGCTACCTGATCTAGCAGAGTTTTACAAGGAAACTCACTATAATGAGCAAACACACGAGTGGATCTCGTCTAATGCTTAGTGTAATTATGTGAGTATATATACCAATTTTTATTAACAAAATTTTAGAATGCTATTTGTTATAATCTTATTTAATTTTCCAATAATTATTTAATTTTTTAGTATTTGATAGGAAAAGATGATACAGACACAGGTTGATCACTTCTCACAACCGGGATCAACCCTTTTGACTGCGGAAGAGCTGTCAATCAAAGTCCTAAAGCCAAGGTCTGGCTATGTGAAGGGACTTGGCATGAGACCTTCATCCTCTATTAGGAGGACCACTACCATATATGCTGAAACAAATGATTATGTGAAGCACCTTGAGATGCAAATAGAGACACAGAAGGAACAAATACAAATGCAGAATAATAAAATAAAAGATCTTGAAAAGGGTAGGAAGAAGCAAGGGGAGATAATGGTTGATGTTGTCAACTTTTTGAGGACCAAAGGATTCACTGGACACTTTAGAAGTTGAAGGGACTCATCCACAAGTGGACATACTTTTTGGTAAAGTATATTAACTCTAATATAACAAATTTTATAAAAGAATATATGTATGAAGAATTAGAAAGTAATGAAAGCATGCATAGGACATCCAATTTGTACAGGTGCACAAAATGTATAAATTGTGAATTAATCTAAAAAATATTTCTTTTTCTCTATACTTAAAGCTTCAAAAAAGGCCATTGAAAGGCTAAATTATCACACAACCACAGATTTGTGCACGAACCAACAAAAACACCTTAAGAGGGACCAATATAAGTTATATGAACTTACAGCACATTAATGGGATGCACCATTTGTAAATTAGCCTTAAAATTAATTTTTTGTTCTCATAATCTCGAAAAAAAAAGTCTGTTAGAGGGATAAATTGTATAATTGATCTAATTGTAAATTGATGAGTTATTAATATTTTTAATCTTTTGTATAATTGATTAATTACTAAAGATTTTAATTTATTTTTTTGCAGATTGGATTGGGGTGGCATTTTTGACGTGTAACAATGATGTAATTTGCTTGAATGTTCATTTTTATTTGATAAGGATACGCATACTTTGTGGAGTTGCACTAGTTATTGTTGGATGTTTGGTAGAATTGTACAAGTTATAACTTTTGGATATTTTGTGGATATTGCACTATTTTATTGTATTAGGATGAAATTATTTGTAATGATGAATGGATATTTTCATTTTTTTAATTAGTAAATGTGTTGATGACAGGTTAGGTTAAGTTCTGATGGAATTGTCCTCTATCTCTCTTTTAGGGTTATTTTTGCATCTTCTTTTAGCCTTACTTGTAGACATTTTTGAGGTTTTTCATAAATTGTAAAGTGCCTTATTTTGAGCCCCTCTTAAACTTTGTTGAAGGGCTCTTTGCTGTTTGAGGCCTTTTGCTTCCCTGTTTGTTCAATCTCTCTTTTAGGTCTGTTTTTGCATGATACATTAGGCTCATTTGTGAGCCTTTTTGGACCTCAACCTAAACTGAAGGAAGTCTTGTTTTGGCATCATCTTCATGTTTGATTAAGGTCTATTCTCTGTTTGGCGTCATCTCCCCCTTATGCATGCTTCATCTCTTCATGATTAGGGCTATGCATTAGAACACTTGCATTGGCCATGGTTTGGCCTCTTAGCCACTGAAATCCAATGGATTTTCAGTGGCTTAGGTGTATTCTTGAAGGCCAAAATCAGAGGGGGGTGACCCCCTCTCTCCTCGTCTTGTTTGGTGGCCTTTTTGGCCTTCCAAAGGACCCTCTATTTGCAAGCTTCCAAGCTTTGTTTCCATCACTTTTCAGTGGATTTTAGGACCCCCATAACTCATTTCCAGAGTTGTTTCGGCTATGCTAAGTGTCTTTGATGCATGTGCTTAATAACCCCTTGTATGCCCTTCCAAAGAAGCCCCTTGTTTTTGCATGCATTGGCTGCATTTCAGTGATTATTTGGGCATATTTTCACATGTTTTGTTCACTTATTTTTTCTGGTTTGATAAGATCTCACATGCTTCACATACATGCCATGTAAACCATATTTGCTAGTCAAAATTGCATGTTATTTTAGCCCATCATGCTAGCATCTTTTGGCCATGTGTAGACACCCCATTTTTGACCGACCTTAAGACTCAGACGTCACCGATTGAGCGCTCGGTGATATTGCATATTGTGCTCGTTCTGAGGTTGCGGAGTCCCGGCTGCGAGCCTTGCCTCCGGACTTCCGGACTCTTTTGTGCTTTGCCTCGGTTTACGAACCAGGCTCGGTTTTCTCTGTTTCTCTTCCCAAAGGAAGGGAGAGGTCTCGTAGATCATCTCTCAGTGGCTGTGGGCTACGTTTCGTGGTCATAGGCCATTTTTCCCATTTCGGAGCCCGGTTCCCGGTTTTCGGAGCCGTCAAGCCGTGTGCCTCGGTTCGGGACCGCTTAAACACCTCCGTTTGCCCTGATTTTTGGCACATATCTTATTTACTCCCTTTTGAGGGACACTGTGGTCGGAGAGACCAACTTCGTGGTCGGACACCACTTCCGGTGCCTAACAGCCTACTTTCGGGGCCCCGAACTGCGTGTTTCGGCTTCCGAACCTTCATTCTACATTTTTGGGCTCCGACCTAAACTTGAGATAGTCTTATTTTGGGCTTGTTTTCATGTTTTATTGAGGACCTTTTGCTGTTTGACATCTCCATATACCACTTGCTTCTTTACCCCTTGTTTTTTCCCTTTTCTTGCACGATAGTTTAGGCCTACTTGTATTTATTTCCATGGCTTGATTTAAACTAAAAAGTTCCTTTTTTTGAGCCCCTCTTCAACTTTGTTGAAGGGATCTTTTCCATTTGGGACCCGCAGCTATCACTTTCCCCTTTACCTCTCCTTTTTGGCCTTTTTGGAGGGAATTTTGAATCCGAATTTCCCCCCCTTTTTTCCCCCTCTTTTTCCACCCCTTTTGCCTATATATACAGCCCATCCCCTTCAGATTGAGGGGTTAGAAAATTTTCTTTGAGGCTCCTGCATTGTATATCTCTCTTCCTCTCTTCCAAGCCTTAAAACCCTAAAAGCCCTACACCATTTCTTCACCACCACCTAGCACCACCACCACCACTCCATTCCAACAGCTTGGAGGACCTTCTCAGAGGCAAGGATCATCTTTTCTCAAGCCAAGAGGTTGCTAAAGACTAGTCTTCAAGGGTGAGTCTCGTTTTTCCTCTTTTTGCTCTTTTCTTGGTCTATATTTTAGCTCCTTATGCTTGCACATTTGAGCTCCGACCATAACTGAAACTAGGCTTATTGAGCCATTTTTCATCTTTCATTAAGGGTCTCTCACTATTTGAGACCTCCTTTGGGCCCTTGCCTCTTTGGCCCTCTTTATGCCATAATTTTGTATAGTATTTTTGGCCTATGTATAATCTGTTTTGGAGCATGATGTAAACTATAGATAGGCTTATTTTGAGCCCTTCTTCAAAATTGAAGAAGGGCTCACCACTGTTTGGGACCTCCATGTATCACTTGCCATTGTACCCCTCTTTGGTCCCCATTTTTGCATGATTTATTAGCTTATTGAGCTTCTGTTTTTGGACCTTGGTCCGAACTGAAAATGGCCCTAAAATGACCCCCTATTAATGTTTCATTAAGGTTCTAGGGCTGTTTGAAGCATCCTTGGTATACTTCATGTTATAGCCCTCTTGGTGGCCTCATCTTGCATCATACTTTGAGCATGCTTGTGTTCTGTTTTGGGTCTGATCATAAGCTGTAAACAGCCATATTTTGCGCCCCTCTTAAATATTGTTGAAGGGCCCTAACCTATTTGGGGCCAGCGTACACCACTTGCTTCTTTGCCCCTTTGTTGGCCCATTTCTTGCATGTTAATTTGGCCATACTTGTATCTATTTTTGGGGGTTGTCATAAACTGTAAAACATCATATTTTTGTCCCCTCTTCAACATTGTATAAGGGTCCTTCTATGTTTGAGATCAGCAGCTATTACTTGCTTCATTACCTCTCTTGGCCCGCCATTTTTGCATGCTAATTTTTCCCTATTTGTACCCACTGTTTGGCCATGCTTTGAACTGTAAAAATACTTGTTTCTGGGCTTCCTAGCTTCTTTCTTCACACTTCATGTACGAATCATGCATGCATTGCATAGCTATAGGCCATTTCATGTGCTTAATTCCATGTTTCGGGACTCGTTCCTTGCATCGGGTTTCATTTTGCCATGTTTCGGGGCTGTTTTGCATGTCATTTTGCCTCTGAAATTTTCATGTTTGCATATCATATTCCATGTCTTTCCATGTCTCATTAGAGTGGTATTCCGTGCCGTAGGTTCGGTCCTCGGTTTACGTGCACGCGTGCACGTATTTCGAGTTGTCTCATTTTCATCTAATGGCCTCTTATATGAGTGTGGCTGAGGCTTTCTCATGTTGGTGTAAGCCCATATTGCATTGCATATGCCATTTCATCCATAGCATTGTGTATGCTCGATTGTGTATCACCTCGTGTAGCGTGTATGCCATTCCATAACATTGTGTATGTTAGGATTGTATCTTAGTTGCATTTCACGCATATCATGCATATTGCATCGTGTTCGGGATAGGAGTTAGTCCGGGCACGGGAAACGAGGTACGTTCCATACCCCGAGTGACGGAACGTGTCTCAATTCCCAAGTCACCGACACTCCGGATTATCCATGATGGAGTTAGGTTTTATTGTAGTGTTCATATGCATTCATTCTATATTGAGTAGTACAATTCGATTCCTCGGCCATCATGCATCGAAATGCGTGATTGGTGGCACGAGGATCGAGGCATGCATACATTTGTGAAAATACATTGCTATGCCCCTTTCCTGCTCTCTGTTGCAGCATATCAAGAATCAGCGGTCTTCTGAGGCTTGGTGCGCTTTTCAAGAATCATTGCAAAATAGAGGCTAATTGGGGCATTCCAGTGGATTTCCGTGCAAAGCAGCCCAAACATGCATCATTCCATCATCCAGAGCAGAATCAAGGTAGTCCTTGGCTTGCATGCCAGTTTTATTATTTTCTTAGTTAATTTGTAAATTAATTAGGAATTTGTAAACATTTGGACTGTATTATTCTTTTATTCGGGACTGTATATTTATTTGGACCCTTTGCGCGAGGGCATAATTGTAATAAGTGTGGGTGAGTGTGATGTATGTCTTCCAATCCCACGTCTTTCTTCCCTTTTATTTACCTGCTTATGATGGTTAGATTAGGGCATATTTCAATTAGCATACAGTATGATAGCATGTTTGCATTCATTCATATGTCTTGCATGCACCGGGCTCGGCGCATCATACTAACTGCATTTGTATTTCAATTCCAAAGTTGAATACATGTTAGCTGTAGCATTCCATATGCCATGTTTAGGATAGGCGAGCCTGCTATAGTTTACATCTTTGCAAGTGTTGCATTAGGCAATTCTGTATATCTAGGATCATGCATGGATTTCTAATGAGTGTCTGTTTTGGCTTGGAGTACTCGGTGAGTTTTTATGCTTTAGCATCCTTGCATGCGTGTGAGTGTTGCCATGAATAGCATGCTTACCATGAGGCTAACTGCTTATGTGATATAACTGCCTGAGTGCCTGTAGGTGGAGGTTGGGTAACTTGGAGTGGGACAATTCATCAAATGTTTGTTTTAAGCCCACTAGATAGTGGCAAAATCATGTTTTCTAAGCCCACCTGAGGGTGGCAAATCCACGTCTTAGCCTACCTGCGGGTAGCACCATCAAACCATTTTCAAACAAACAAGCATGAAGTGTTTTGTTCCAATTCAGGCGACTCAGTCTATACTTGTATCTTTCAGGCATCACATAGTAACCTAGGCTAATAACTTAATAAGAAAGCACAATGTTTTCAAAATAAGATATCATGGTTAGTAGAGGCCGGTCTTTGACCGGGCGAGAATAACTCACGGTGACCTTTCACCAATCGTACCCAAGTTCGAGCCGAGGCAACTTTGGTGATGATGACACGTGGCCTTTGGCACCGAGTCAGGGTTTCCTAAATTTCCCAAAAATAAAATATTTAGGTGGCGACTCTGTATCTGGCAAAGCAGTCCATGTTTGGCACTTCTTTCAAAAAATCTGTTTTCAAAATCGATTTGCTGGATTTGGACTCTTTGGTTCAAGATTAAGAACCGTGACATTTGAGTCCTTTGAACTGTAGTAGACCCACAATATCGAACCAGAACGGGGGGGAATCGCACTCCTTCCCCGGGATGCGTTCGGGGACGTCTACACCATGATTTAAACTAGAAATGTTCATGTTTTGGGACTGCCTTGGCTCTATATTTGTGCTTCATAGTCAAATAATGCATCCTTCGTATAGCTATAAGTCAATACATGTGCCTAGCTTTGAGTTTCGAGAATCATTTCATGCATCGGGTGTCATATTTCCATGTTTCGGGACCATTTAGCATCATGTATCAGTGCTGGAAGTTACATGCTTGTATGTCATCTTGCATCCCTTGCCATGCTTTGGTAGAGTGGCATTCTATGCCTTAGGTTCGGTCCTCGGTTTGCGTGTATGTGTGCATGCATTTCGATAGTCTCATTTTCATCTTATGGCTACTGATGTAAGTGTGGCTGAGGTCCACTCACATTGGTGTAAGCCCATATTGCATTGCGTATGCCAATCTTAGTCCATAGCATTGTGTATGCTAGGTTGTATGTTAGAGCATTGTGTATGCCATGTTACATCGAGCATTGTGTATGCCATTTCATAGCATTGTGTATGTTAGGTTGCATGTTAGGATTGCATTCACGCATGTCATGCATATTGCATTGTGTTTGGGATAGGAGTTAGCCCAAGCACGGGAAACGAGGGACGGTTCGTACTTCGAGTGACGGAACGTGTCTCAATTCCCGGTCACCGACACTCCGGATTATCCATGATGGAGCCTCGGTCTTGTTATGTTTACATATGCATTCATTTCATATTGAGTCGTGCAATTCGACTCCTCGACCATCATGCATCGAGATACGTGATTGGTGGCACGAGGATCGAGGTATGCATACATATGTGAAAATACTTTGCCATGCCCCTTTCTTGCTCTCTGTTGTAGCAAATCAGAAATCAACAGCCTTCTAGAGTTTCGCACAACATTCCGGGATTAATTGCAAACAGAGGCAAACCGGGGCATCGCAATGGATTTCCATACAAGGCAACCCAAGCATGCATCATTCATCATTCGGAATAGAGCTCAGGCGGTCCATGAGCTTGCATGCTAATTTACTGCTTTCCTAATTAATTTGGTTCATTAATTAGGGTTTTGTACTTATTCGGACTGTATTATTCACTTCGGACTGTATATTATTTATTTGGACCCTCCGAGTGAGGACACAATTCTAATAAGTGTGCGTGTGTGTGTTGTATGTCTTCCAACCCTACGTCTTTCTCCCTTTTATTTACCAGCTTATGATGGTTGGATTAGGGCATGTTTCAATTAGCATACAGTATGATAGCATGTTTGCATTCATTCATCTATTTTGCATGCACCGGGCTCGACGCATCATAACTCACTGCATTGTATTTCAATTCTGAGTTGAATACTTATTAGCTGCAGCATTCCATATGCCATGTTCAGAATAGCCGAGCCTGCTTAGTTGCATTTTGCATGTGTTGCATTAGGCATTTCTATATAGTTAGGATCATGCACAGATTTCTAACATAGCTTCTGTTTTGGCTTGGAGTACTCGGTAAGTTTTTATGCTTTAGCATCCTTGCATGCGTGTGAGTGACTGCCATGATAGCATGCTTCCCATGAGGCTATATGCTTATGTGATATCTGCCTGAATGCCTGTGGGTGAAGGTTGGGTTATTTGGATTGGAACAATTCATTCACTGTAAGTTTTAAGCCCACTAGATAGTGGCAAAACCATGTTTTCTAAGCCCACCTGAGGGTGGCAAAATCTACATTTTAAGCCTACTTGCGAGTAGCAAATCACTTTAAAAAATAAATAGGAAATGTTTTGTTCCAATTCTGGCGACCCAGTCTATACTTGTATGATGTGCGCATCACATAGTAAATCTAGGCTAATAACCAAATAAGAACGCATAATGTTTTCAAAACTAGATATCATGGTTAGTAGAGGCCGATCTTTGGTCGGGCGAGCGGGGGTGCTCACGAAGTGACCTTCACCAATCGTACCCAAGTTCCCGAGCCGAGGCAACTTTGGTGATGACAGACACGTGGCCTTAGGCACGAGTCAGGGTTTCCTCAATTTCCCAAAATAAAATATTTAGGTGGCGACTCTGTATCTGGCAAAGCAGTCCATGTTTGGCACTTCTTTCAAACAATCTGTTTTCTCAAAACGATTTGCCGGATTTGGACTCTTTGGTTCAGATTGAGAACTGTGACAATTTGAGTCCGAACTGTAGTAAGCCCAAAATGAACAGAACGGGACTCATCCTCCCGGGGCGTTCGGGGACGTCTACAGTTTCTGACAACTCTACTGGGGACTTAGAGAACTTGACTCGAACTCATGATATCTTGCTTTGATTACACTTACGTGTTTCTTTGCATTGCATTTGCATTGGTGCGCCTAGGACACCGTGTTTGCCATCTGCTATTCCTGAGTGGTTTGCCAGAGGCTGCATGCCATAAGGCTTACCGGTTACGGGCTCTGCCAGTATGGAAACACAAACCCCAGTTTTATTGGGGCACCCTTTTGACCATTCGACCTAGTACATATTCGAAATCCGTAGTGACCATTCCAAGCTAGGACAAGTTGCTTACCCGATGTTAGGTTGTTTGAAACCGCTGCGTGCGTAGTGAAACCCTAGCTCCTGACAAAATAGGACAGGGAAACCCTACCCCAACATAGGGGTGTTTTGGCTCTCACTTATCTGTTATGTGCTTTTAGAGTGCGTCTCTACAGGGAAATGCATGTATCAGTTTACGAGTTTGGGCGTCAGGCCTGCGGGCATCAGTTAGTATTTTGAGGAATCAGTTATATCTGCGGGTATCAGATTCAGTTTTTGGGACAGTGATTTTAGGGAACAGTGATCAGTAGTAGAGTACAATTATTCAGCTGTGCTTGTGTCTGTTCTGGTTGGGCCGAAATGCTACGTGCCTTCTCTTTCAGGGGGGGTTCAGATTTAGTACAGAATAACCAGCGTTCTCCTTTGCTGAGGCAAGGTAGACATCTGATTCGTCAGTCACCATTCAGTTCAGCGGACTTATGATGATGCAAAGTTCAGAGGAAAACTGTGGTTATGACAGCCGCATTAGACCAAGGAATCATCTTGTAGGATGAGACCAATGTTGATGTACCATATCCGCCCAAGTCGCCTGCCGCGCGCCCAGCCTGGACGCCCCAGTTGTGTCAAGCTTGTGACCCTACCACGTTTGAATTGATGGGAATGATTGGTGATCTTCAGCGATCTGTGGCTGAGCTCACCTACGGAATGTCGGCTTCGCCACCAACCCCATCCTATGACGGGAATTGCGTACCGCAGGAGCCCCCGCTATTGGGGCGAATTGTGATCGAGCTCAGCCAACCTAAGGCTATCTCAAGCTATAGCAATGACGTGTCAACAGCAACCGAGTTTCGCTCTGATATAGTAACCCAAACCCTCGATCAAGCTGAGGCTAGAGGTAAGAATAAGGTGGGAACAGATGTCGATCCCGTTGAACAACTACTGTGGGCAATCGAGGCTTTGAAAGCCGGAGGATTGAGTAAACAGCAAATATTTGTAGTGGTGGCTAAAACTGTGGATGATGCTTTCCCCACTCCAACCGAGGGGAGTTCCAGCCAGGCAGAAAATCGGGATAGGCCCCGTCATGCCAGAACAGTTCCTTCCAATTCTAACTCTGCATATGGAAAGGATCAGAAGGCCAAGGCAGCACCTGCTAATCCTTTTGCCAGTGCGTCCGGCAAAAGTCAGCAGACTTTGAAGTATCTGCCCCGAGGGCGCAGAGTCTTCCATGCCCTTTACATGCCCTTGTCTAAGGCACTCCAGATCCTTGCTGAAATTGGGCACCTTAAACCCCTTGAACCATGGCCTCTACCCGATCCTCTCCCTTCAAAGCATGACCAGACTAAGTACTGCGCGTACCACCAGCAAACCGGTCATGACACTGATAGTTGCTTTCGTCTACTCCATGATGTACAAGATCTATTTGACAACAGGGTCATCACCGCACCAGTCTTGCAAAGTCTATCGGCACTTGATCAGTGAACTTATGGGGGATAATGTGACTATGTGATTGGGGGATGAACCACCTGCGGGTGGCACTCAGTTTACTCCAGATATGGCGTATGGCACGCACTGTTTTGAGCATTTGTGAATGCTAGGTTTTTTGTATTTTCTAACCTGAGTATTGAGTCAGTCTTGTTGTGTTGTTTTGAGTCAGTCTTTTTGTGCAGAGTCAATCTTTTCTTACTGAGTCAGTTGGGTCTGTCTTGTTGTATTGAGTCAATCCTGTTTTGTTAGAGTCGGGTGATCCCAAGGGTGTTACCTCGGATATCACAATTTTGTTTTGTGTTGTGTTTGTCTTTTCGCTTTCTTTTGAGTCTGTTTCTGCTGGGGAGCCAGTTACACCAGTAGATTTAATTGAAATAGTTGTGGTTTTCATGCTTTTGTGCTTGTTTCTGCTTTCAGCCTGTTGTGCCAGCAAACTTGAATGAAACAGCAGTGTATTTCACCTGCTCTTTTGTGCCTTGAATTCATTACATCGACCTAAGTTTTTCAAAAAAAACTCTTTTTGAACACTGCGGTGAAAACAAAGAGGAAGGAATTCCTCGGGATTTGCAAAAATTTGATCAATTGAGAGAAAGAGAGGCATGCTAAGCCCTTAATAAATGAGATCGTGCTTGTTAGTGCGAGTACTAGGAAGGATCCTGGCTTGATCCAGATTGGTTCTGCACTGTCTTCAGCGCGAGCGATTTGTCGCTTTCTTAAAAGATTTCAAAAAAATGTTTTGCGCGGTCTTGCGAAGACCTGTGTGGAATTGCTCTTGAGATTGTGCAGCCTAGGATCACTTTTAGCCTCGAGACTCGACCCCTCACTTTCAGACCTTGAACTGGGATTCAGAATGTTTAACGATCAACCACAACGTGAGGCCTGTGTGGCCGGATCAGAAGCAGCCTTGAACTAGGGACAAGAAAGCCAGGTCAAAGAAGATCGGATATGATCAAAAGAAGCTTGCAAAGTGTCACGACCCAAACCCGTCCCTATGGGTTTAGCATCAGAATCGCCAAGAATGTCGAGATTACAAGGCCCTTATGATAAGAAGACGATAATGTAGTAGGGCATGGCGAGCCAATACAAGAATAAACAATGTCCAATGAGCTGTGATAGTCTGTATGCTAAAAGACTTTTCATATGTTGGAACAGGCAGTGACAAAACAGTATGTACATTGTATACAATCATTCAGAGCAGGACTAAAAACCCTATTAAAACAGTACAGTACAATCTATACAGTATCACAAAACGGTACAGAGACAGACGGGGAAATCAAACACCCCCAAGCCATAGCTTGAACAGGCTTGGAACCTCGCAGTGAGACACATAGGTTGGCTTGACAAAACTGGAGTTACCTCAACGCTTCTAGCATTGGTCCGGTGCCTGCACACCTACATATATATATGAGCAGTGAGCTAAAGCCCAGTGAATAACGTAATGCGTAAAGGGGTTTAGAATGAATGTCCTTTCAGTAATGAAAACAGTTCATTTCAATAAGTATATCAGTTGTTCAGGACAGTAAACAATCATATGTGGTACATCCATTAGCATAACAGTAAACAGTGGGCCTAAAAGACCGAACAGTCAATGATGGCCATCAATCAAGATGCGATGTGGTTCCAACGAGGAACCGACAGAGATCTCTATAAGAATAGTAAACGAGGTGCTAAGGATGCCACAAGATGCAGTTGAATATAGGACATACATTCATTCAAGAACAATATCGATTCGATACTTGCCTTCAAGATTCAGAAGATAATCATTTTGAACATATCTTTACACAATTATTACTCACAGAGTTTTGGGCTACAGTATGCTAGAGCGTGTCTCTCCAGTCGCCAACCCTACACAGTTAACAGATTGAACACACACTAAGCTACACAGTTGGGAAAGATAATAACTTAATCCCTAATTGCTTTGGTGTGTTCTACCTCTATATCCTTCTCAAGATGTCTTAAACTAGGCCTAAGAATGCCTAGGATGGGATGAGGATGCAAAGATGCACTTAGAAAACATTTCAGTGAAACAGAGTCCCGCTCGAGCGTGGGTTTCCCCGCTCGAGCGGACATGCAACAAAGGCACACGCTCGAGCATCAAATCTCCCGCTCGAGCGTACTATAAAAGTACTGGATAGGTGAAATCTCCGCTCGACGGACGCTCGATGCCCGCTCGAGCGCAAGACACAAAGTCCCGCTCGAGCGTCCAATACTCCGCTCGAGCGGACTGTAAAACATAACAAAGTACTGGATGCTCGAATTCCCCGCTCGAGCGCCACTTTCCCCGCTCGAGCGGGAGTGCAAAATCTGGAAAACCCAGATTGCACCTTCAAGCTTAAAACCAAGTTTCGATGCACTAAAATCGATCCTCTTGGGCTGAAAACCTAGAAAACACTTGTAAACCCATGACATTACACGTTTCAAAGATCAATTTGTAAAATCGAAGCCCAAGGGTATTTAATTCAAGCCCAATCTCAAACCAATTTTCATGAACATGAAGAACATGAAGAACATGCAAACATGCATGATTTTAAACCAAATTAAAGCTTCAAAGCTTGCTCAAATGAGCTCATTCTTTCAAATTCAAGATGAAATCATGGTTCTTAACATTAACATGGACATGCATGTGACAATTTTCCATGAAACAACTCACAACTCAACAATTCAAACATGCATGCAACAATTAAGCTTTATATCAACACTTATTGAACTAATTCATGCCTTAACTCTACAATTTAACTTGAATCATGCAAGATTAACCTCAAACACACAATGAAGGAGGTCAATGGTCTACCTTAAGTCTTGAATTCAAGTGTAGAAGTCCAAAAATGCAAGAATCCTTTCAATTCTCTCAACCTCCAAGCCAAATCTCAAGAGCTGAAGCTCTCTCTCCTATCTCTCTCTCTAATTCGGCTATGAACAAGAAATGAGCTGAGCAAAATGTTGCCTAAGTGTATAAAGGCTCAAATATTTTAATAAACAAAAGCCCACTCACAATGGCAATTTGGTAGATAAGACAACTTATGTGTTTTACATTCTTTAATCTAGTTTAATCATACAAAATCAATTTTCAATTAAATACACCATAAAATCATATAAATCATAACGATCATAAAACACTAGTCGATTTCCGGTTTGGCCGCCGATAAGGCCTTCAATCAGTACTTTAAACATAAAACATGAACAGATAATTTGGCAAGTAAACAGATAGAATGCAATTTAACTAACATATACTCAATCAATCAGCTTCAGATTTCAGTCAGTTAGTTCAGTATTTCGATCACTTCAATTATCAATCATAATCAGTCTCAGTTTTAACAAAAATCAGTGGTTTATCAGTAACCAGGGGTGAGGGTTATTACACAAAGCTAGATCAGAAGCACCCCTCGAACTAGGAGCAAAAATGTCAGACAGCTCGAAGAGCCAGAGGTGGATCATTCCGCAAGTCAATGAAGATCAGCAAGAATGCCAAATCCCAGAAGGGAGGAAAGAAGAAGGTATTGCTGAAGGACAGCCGAGTTCCTATCCACAACACTAGGGGCAAATTCAGCCCCCCCCCATTGGATGGACTCATGCGTCGTCGTGAAACAATGATCATTCTCTCGATTCAGATGACTTCAAGATCTCAAAACCATTTGACATGGACAAAGCTACACTTTTACCCTTGAGAGGCTCATTTGGGCGAAAACCCTAAGAAGGCCCTGTGCAAAAGTTAGAGCAAGAAAAGAAGAAAAAGAACAAAAAAAAAAAGAAAAGAACAAAAGAACAAAAAAAAAAAAGAAAAGAACAAAAGAACAAAAAAAAAATGCAAAGAAAAGATCAAAAAAGAAAATCAAAAAAAAGAAATAAAATGAAAGGAAAAACAGAGCTCGCAAGGTTGAAAACCCGGAAGGGCGGCCTTGGCAAAAGTTAGAGAATAAAAGGAGAGGTTAAATACCTGAGTGTACTTTAACCCCGAACTACGTAAGGCTTGATTCCTATCTTTGGGATACGTAGACAACTTCATTCTTAAGTCCAGCCATAAACACTTCCAAACCGATTATGTCCATGTAATAGTTTTGATCATCTTTGCCTTCTCTGTATCTGAGAGTCTAGTTGTGTTCATCGCTCTGAGAACTAACTACAATGCGCTGCAGTGCCATTCAAACAAGGGGCAACTTTCCATTGCCATTCAATGCGCTGCGGTGCCGTTCAAACAAGGGGCAACTTTCCGTTGCCATTCAATGCGCCGTCTGATCTTGGCTCAAACAAGGCAACCGTCTGCTACATGCGCCCCCTTAAGCAAGGGGCAATTTTCTTTCGAATCTGAGGTTGTGCATCTCGAGAGTAGGCTCTATGCTTGTTGAGCAGTGGCCGTTTGAAAAAACAATTTTTGAGAATTTTTACTAAGGTTGACTGATCTTCTCTCGAAAACTATTCCATTTTTTCAAAACTGGACCTTTTTCTTGGATCCAAAAAAGGAAAATTTTCAGTACTCATCACCTAACTTGCATGATTTTGAATCAAAAAATCGAACAAGCGTGTTAATCTAACTCTCATTTTGGTTAAAATTGTTTTAGTAGAAAGCCAAAAACAAAAAAATGGTCAAAATGATGAACTAGGGGCACAGTTGAGTCAGGTGTTCTGTCTTTTCCCCATTGTCAACATACATGCTAGAAAGGGCACCATACTTACCAAGAAGGGCACTCTACCTGCCAGAAAAGGCACAACTGAAGGTGACAACAAAAGGGCCAAAAAGCTCTCACATCTTCAGAGCAACGAGGTATCAAGCCAAGTATGAAGCACAAACTGGAATGGATCTAGATGTTCCACTTCCTTATCTGGACAGATCCGATCACGTCCAAACTCCCTAGCAGAGCATCGTCAACCGATGACAGCTGCACATTCGCTGCACACCCAGTTGTAGCACAACCCCTCTGTAGGAGGAACTCACTAGCTGCGCGCAGAAGAAGAAGGATCTGGCAGCATGCTAGGGGCAAGAGCCTGCAATTTCTTGTTCATCCATCAACCACCCAGGGGAGGGATAAAAAAATGAGAGATTAAAGAATAGAGAGATGTGCGTTGAGAGAAAAAGTGAGAAAAGGGTTTTTTTTTTTTTCAGAAAAACAAAGCTTGAGAGCCGAGTGATGTGAGAATCACAAATAAGAAAGGGTGGGAAACAATACCTAGAGGAACTGGCTCCTCATGCATTGAGAGGTCTCTTGCCATTGGAACACATATGTGTGTCGTGTCAGTCGTTTTGTTTGTCTCAATTCTTGTTTCGAGTCGTTTCGAGTGTCTATAGATGTGTTTAGGTTGTCTTACCTTGTCTTTCCCTTTGTTATTGAGTCGTGGTGTGTTGTGTTCAGTTGAAGGTTCAATACCCAGTTGCGAACTTATTCTCGCTCTCAATTTCAAAAAAATCGTTTTGTGCTCAGAGTGCCGTACTGTTCTCCACATTTGTGCAAAACAAGATTTTGTTCTTTCAAAAAAAAACCGCAGGGTTCAACCTAGGTCATGTGAGAACAGTAAAAGCAAGACCTATCTGAAGCTATATAGGTTCCAGACTTCGAAGCAAAAGAAAAAAGAAAAATGTCGGGCATCTGAGTTTGTTTCAACTTCTGCAAGTTCCGTCGTCGCGTCCTGTATGTTCAGAATGAGCTGTGTGTTCAAAATTAAAAGAACACTGTGTTATGAGCCATGTGTTCAGGTTGAGCAGAGTTGTGATATGAGCTGCGTGTTCAGAAATGAAATATAGAAGCTGCATGCAAATGAGATGAATGAGCTATGTGTTCAGAAGTGAAGTGTATGAACTGTGTGTTCAGTATAAGCTGCGTGCAAATGAAATGTATAAGCTGTGTGCAAAATCAAATCAGATACAGAATCTGGGCTGCATGTTCAACCTTTTACAAAGTGTGTGTTGTGTGTTCACCTCAACAATGAGCCGTGTGTTCAGAATTCAAGTGTTTGGGCTGCGTGTTCAACCTTCTACAAAGTGTGTGCTGTGTGTTCACCTCAACAATAAGCCGTGTGTTCAGAATTCAAGTGTTTGGGCTGCATGTTCAACCTTCGACGAAGCGTGTGTTGTGTGTTCACCTCAACAATGAGCCATGTGTTTAGAATTCAAGTGTTTGGGCCGCGTGTTCAACTCTCAATCAGTGTGTGCTGTGTGTTCACCTCAACAATGAGCCGTGTGTTCAGAATTCAAGTGTTTGGGCTGCGTGTTCAACTCTCAATCAATGTGTGCTGTGTGTTCACCTCAACGATGAGCCGTGTGTTCAGAATTCAAGTGTTTGGGCTGCATGTTCAACTCTTAATCAGTGTGTGCTGTGTGTTCACCTCAATGATGAGCCGTGTGTTCAGAATTCAAGTGTTTGGGGCTGTGTGTACAACTCTCAATCAGTGTGTGCTGTGTGTTCACCTCAACAATGAGCCGTGTGTTCAGAATTCAAGTGTTTGGGGCTGCGTGTTCAACTCTCAATAAGCGTGTGCTGTGTGTTCACCTCAACAATGAGCCGTATGTTAAGAATTCAAGTGTTTAGGTTGCATGTTCAAATCTCAATCAGTGTGTGCTGTGTGTTCCCCTCAACAATGAGCCGTGTGTTCAGAATTCAAGTGTTCGTGTGCTGTGTGTTCACCGCGACAATGAGCCGTGTGTTCAGAATTCAAGTGTTTGGGCTGCATGTTCAACTCTCAATCAGTGTGTGCTGTGTGTTCACCTCGACAATGAGCCGTGTGTTCAGAATTCAAGTGTTTGGGCTGCGTGTTCAACCTTCTACAAAGTGTGTGCTTTGTGTTCACCTCAAAAAAAATGAGCTGTGTGCCTGAAAAACGAGCTGTGTGCTAGAAAATGAGCTGTGTGCCCGGAAAAAAAAGCTGTGTGCCTGAAAAATGAGCTGTGTGCCCGAAAACGAGCTGTGTGCCCGAAAATGAGCCGTGTGCCCGAAAATGAGCCATGTGCCCGAAAAAGGAGCTGTGTGCCCAAAAAACGAGCTGTGTGCCCGAAAAACAAACTGTGTGCCCCGAAATGAGCTGTGTGCCCAAAAAAGGAGCTGTGTGCCCGGAAAACGAGCTGTGTGCCCAGAAAAAGAAGTCAGTGTCTAAAAACGAGCAGTGTGTTCAAAATAAGCTGTGCCCAAAAACGAATCAGGCGCCTTGAAAAATAAAGCTGTACTGAAAAACGAAAGCCCAAGACGAGTATGTCTAAAAAGAAGCTGTGTGCCCGAAAACAAGCTGTGTGCCCGAAAAAGGAGCTATGTGCCCGAAAACGAGCTGTGTGGCCGAAAAATGAGCTGTGTGCCCGGAAAATGAGCTGTGTGTCCCCAAACGAACCGTGTGCCCGAAAAGGAGCTGTGTGCTGGCCAGTGTGTGTGCGAAATGAGCCGTGTCAGTGCGTGCCAGTTAAACAAAGTGTTGTGTTGTGAGCTGTGTGCTGAATGAATGGAATGCTATGTCGTAAGTTGTGTACCAAGTTTTGCATTGTGCATGCATTTCATCGCGCTATTTTGCGCACCTTACCTATATCGCACTGTTTTGTGCATTCACCCTACTCGCACTGTTTTGTGCACCTCTAGCTCGCACTGTCTTATGCACTCACCTGGTCTAGGAGACCTTAAATCCTGCATCTTTATTTGCACTGTCTTGTGCACTCTCTAGTATAGGAGACCTTAAATCCTCTAAAGGTGCAATTCCTTTGGTGTTTGTCGTGCCCGAACGACTTCCGGTGGTCTGGTATAGCCACCTACCTTTGTTTGCGGTGAGTTCCTAGGAGACCAACTGAGACGGTGGAAACTAGAGTTTGAATGGCTCTTGCCTAGAACGCAAAGGTTCGGGATTTCTGAGACTAAAGTCTGGTTTAAATACCCAAAGGTATATCCTCGACTTGAAATCTGTATGGCAGCCCCATAGATTGAGATAGCATGTATATGCACCTCAATTCTGGATACGGAACCAACCTAGTCTGTCACCCTGTTGGAGAATATAGAAAGCTGCGACGATAGTCAGGGAGAAAAGTAGTACCTGTGGTTCAACCAAGAAGAAGCGAAAGATTCCCACATCAAAATGAGATAGGACATTGCCGACGCACGATATTGTATGTACGGTTCATTTGAGGCTGGTGCGACTAGACGAGCCGCACAGGTCTTGTATCTTCTCTGTGTGAGATGTGGCGAGAATTGAATAATTCTCTGCATTCTTAAACTGCATGAAATGTAGTATCACTTTGCATTCTTGCTTAAAATAGTTGCATCTATTGTGAATATTTGCTTCGTTATAGCTTGTTGCATTTGTATAATCATGAGGTACCTTCGGCTTCTTGCATTGTCGATTGCATTTTGCCCCCTGCCTGCGGGCATGCCTGCAGGCACATTTCTTTGTTATCTAGTATGTTTGTCTAAGTCTTCGGCCTTGTCAAAAATGGGTCGTCTCTGGGATTTGACATTCACTCCCGTCACTCCTTAACTTTCGAGTTCTGTCAAAGAGGGGCAGCTGTAGACACCCCATTTTTGACCAACCTTAAGACTCAAACGTCACCGATTGAGCGCTTGGTGATGTTGCATATTGTGCTCGTTCAGAGGTTGCGAAGTCACGACTGTGAGCCTTGCCTCCGGACTTCCGGACTCTTTTGTGTTTTGCCTCGGTTTGCGAACCAGGCCCTGTTTTCTTTGTTCTGTCTTCCCAAAGGGAGGGAGAGGTGTCGTAGATCATCTCTCAGTGGCCATAGGCTACATTTCGTGGTCGTAGGCCATTTTTTCTGTTTGGAGCCCGGTTCCCGGTTTTCAGAGCCGTCGGCTGTGTGCCTCGGTTCGAGACCGCTTAACCACCTCCGTTTGCTCCGGTTTTTGGTATACACCTTGTTTCCACCCTTTTGAGGGACATTGTGGCTCGAGAGACCAACTTCGTGGTCAAACGCCACCTCCGGTGCTTAATAGTCAGTTTTCGGGGCCCCGGACTGCGCGTTTTGGCCCCCGAACCTTCGTTTGGCATTGGTTTGGGTTCATTTTTGGCAGAGACCTTATTTTCATTGTTAGAAAGGTTGTAGGAAGGTGGGAGGCCAACAATTGTTCTAAAAACCAATTTTATTTCTTCATCGCTATTCATCGCCCGTTTTCTTCACTAGAAAGCTGATTTTTCTCATTCCCGGGCCACTTTTTCTGACTTTCCACCACACCATTGTATTGTACACACTTGGGAGGCCACCAATATGGGTAGGCCGGCTAGTAATTCCCCCTGACCCTTTTGAACCTTTCTAACAAGTTGGTTGTTCTCTCTCCTTGGTTACATTTTCTGGTTTTTCTCCATGTAGTTGTGTTGCACTCATCTGGAAGGCCACCTTTTTGGGGTGGCCGGCCACAATCTTTGACCCTTTGACTGGCCGGCCAGGAGGTGGCCGCCACCTAAACCTTTGAACTCAGGCCATTTTTCTCTCTCCTAGTGCATTACAATTGCGGTGCTTTTGCACCAGATCCCCTACCGAGGGTTCTTTTTTGGAAATTTGAATTGATTTTTCCCCCCTTTTCTTTCACTCCTCTCCCTCTATATAACCAAAAACCCACCTCCATTTCTAAGGGTTAGAAAAACCAACTGGAGCCTTTGCATACAAACCTCCATATCTCTCTCATCCAAACCTCAAAACACCCTTGTTCTTGCACCATTTACACACCAACTCATAGCCTACCACCTCCATCCTCCATTCCAACACCTTGAGGCTGATTTTTAGAGGTTAGGGGCTCATCTTCTTGGACCAAAAGCTGCTGCATTGCTGTGCTACAAGGGTAAGTCCTCTTTTCCCCTTTTCTAGCCTTATTTTGCTTCATCTCTTAGCCCCTTTTGCTTACATTTTTGGGCTTCAACCTAAACTGAAAATAGTCTTATTTTGAGCTCATCTTCATGTTTGATCCATGACTTTTCTCTATTTGAGGTCTTCTACTCACCCTTTGTGCTTTATCTCTCTTTTAGGCCCTTATCTTGCATGATATATTAGCCTTGTTTGTGAGCATTTATGGGCTTCAAGACAAACTGTAAAGTGCCTTATTTTGAGCCCCTCATAAACTTTGTTGAAGGGCTCTTTTATTTTTGAGGCCATCTACTGCCTCTTGCCCTCTATCTCTCTTTTAGGGTTATTTTTGCATCTTGTTTTAGCCTTACTTGTAGACATTTTTGAGGTTTTCCACAAACTGTAAAGTGCCTTATTTTGAGCCCCTCTTAAACTTTGTTGAAGGGCTCTTTGTTGTTTGAGGCATTTTGCTGCCCTGTTTGTTCAATCTCTCTTTTAGGGCTGTTTTTACATGATACATTAGCCTCATTTGTGAGCCTTTTTGGACCTCAACCTAAACTGAAGAAAGTCTTTTTTTGGCATCATCTTCATGTTTGATTAAGTTCTATTCTCTGTTTGGGGTCATCTCCCCCTTATGCATGCTTCATCTCTTCATGATTAGGGCTATGCATTAGAACACTTGCATTGGCCATGGTTTGGCCTCTTAGCCATTATAATCCAGTGGATTTTCAATGGCTTAGGTGTATTCTTGAAGGCCAAAATCAGAGGGGGGTGACCCCCTCTCTCCTCGTCTTGTTTGGTGGCCTTTTTGGCCTTCCAAAGGACCCTCTATTTGCAAGCTTCCAAGATTTGTTTCCATCACTTTTTAGTGGATTTTAGGACCCCCATAACTCATTTCTAGAGTTGTTTTGGCTATTCTAAGTGTATTTAATGCATGTGCTTAATAACCCGTTGTATGCCCTTCCAAAGAATCCCCTTGTTTTTGCATGCATTGGCTGCATTTCAGTGATTATTTGGGCATATATTCACATGTTTTGTTCACTGATTTTTTTTTGGTTTGATGAGATCTCACATGCTTCACATACATGCCATGTAAATCATGTTTGCTAGTCAAAATTGCAGGCTATTTTAGCCCATCATGCTAGCATCTTTTGGCCATGCTTTAAACTAGAAATGTTCATGTTTTGGGACTGGCTTGGCTCTATCTTTATGCTTCATAGTCAAATAATGCATCCTTCGTATAGCTATAAGTCAATACATGTGCCTAGCTTTGAGTTTCGGGACTCATTTCATGCATCGGGTGCCATATTTCCATGTTTCGGGACCATTTAGCATCATGTATCAATGCTGGAAGTTACATGCTTGTATGTCATCTTGCATCCCTTGCCATGCTTTGGTAGAGTGGCATTCTATGCCTTAGGTTCGGTCCTCGGTTTGCGTGTATGTGTGCATGCATTTCGATAGTCTCATTTTCATCTTATGGCTACTGATGTGAGTGTGGCTGAGGTCCACTCACATTGGTGTAAGCCCATATTGCATTGCGTATACCAATCTTAGTCCATAGCATTGTGTATGCTAGGTTGTATGTTAGAGCATTCTGTATGCCATGTTACATCGAGCATTGTGTATGCCATTTCATAGCATTGTGTATGCTAGGTTGCATGTTAGGATTGCATTCACGCATGTCATGCATATTGCATTGTGTTTGGGATAGGAGTTAGCCCAAGCACGGGAAACGAGAGACGTTTCGTACTTCGAGTGACGGAACGTGTCTCAATTCCCGGTCACCGACACTCCGGATTATCCTTGATGGAGCCTCGGTCTTGTTATGTTTACATATGCATTCATTTCATATTGAGTCGTGCAATTCGACTCCTCGACCATCATGCATCGAGATACATGATTGGTGGCACGAGGATCGAGGTATGCATACATATGTGAAAATACTTTGCCATGCCCCTTTCTTGCTCTCTGTTGTAGCAAATCAGAAATCAACAGCCTTCTAGAGTTTCGCACAACATTCCGAGATTAATTGCAAACAGAGGCAAACCGGGGCATCGCAATGGATTTCCATACAAGGCAATCCAAGCATGCATCATTCATCATTCGGAATAGAGCTGAGGCGGTCCATGAGCTTGCATGCTAATTTACTGCTTTCCTAATTAATTTGGTTCATTAATTAGGGTTTTGTACTTATTCGGACTGTATTATTCACTTCGGATTGTATATTATTTATTTGGACCCTCCGAGTGAGGACACAATTGTAATAAGTGTGCGTGTGTGTGTTGTATGTCTTCCAACCCTACGACTTTCTCCCTTTTATTTACCAGCTTATGATGGTTGGATTAGGGCATGTTTCAATTAGCATACAGTATGATAGCATGTTTGCATTCATTCATCTATTTTGCATGCACCGGGCTCGGCGCATCATAACTCACTGCATTGTATTTCAATTCTGAGTTGAATACTTATTAGCTGTAGCATTCCATATGCCATGTTCAGAATAGCTGAGCCTACTTAGTTGCATTTTGCATGTGCTACATTAGGCATTTCTGTATAGTTAGGATCATGCACGGATTTCTAAAATAGCTTCTGTTTTGACTTGGAATACTCGGTAAGTTTTTATGTTTTAGCATCCTTGCATGCGTGTGAGTGACTGCCATGATAGCATGCTTACCATAAGGCTATATGCTTATGTGATATCTGCCTGAATGCCTGTGGGTGAAGGTTGGGTTATTTGGATTGGAACAATTCATTCACTGTAAGTTTTAAGCCCACTAGATAGTGGCAAAACCATGTTTTCTAAGCCCACCTGAGGGTGGCAAAATCTACATTTTAAGCCTACTTGCGAGTAGCAAATCACTTTAAAAAATAAGCAGGAAATGTTTTGTTCCAATTCAAGCGACTCAGTCTATATTTGTATGCTGTGCGCATCACATAGTAAATCTAGGCTAATAACCGGAATAAGAACGCATAATGTTTTCAAAACTAGATATCATGGTTAGTAGAGGCCGATCTTTGATCGGGCGAGCGGGGGTGCTCACGAAGTGACCCCCCAATCGTACCCAAGTTCCCGAGCCGAGACAACTTTGGTGATGACGGACACGTGGCCTTAGGCATGAGTCAGGGTTTCCTAAATTTCCCAAAATAAAATATTTAGGTGGCGACTCTGTATCTGGCAAAGCAGTCCATGTTTGGCACTTCTTTCAAACAATCTGTTTTCTCAAAATGATTTGCCGGATTTGGACTCTTTGGTTCAGATTGAGAACCGTGACAATTTGAGTCCGAACTGTAGCGAGCCCAAAATGAACAAAACGGGACTCATCCTCTCAGGGCGTTCAGGGACGTCTACAATACTAAACTAGGGTTGTGGCATGACTCGTCTCCCCTAAGCATGACTTGTCTTATGGTTTGTATATACAAGAAAGTAAAACAGTTGTATAATCATGCATTCTCAATCACAAAAATCGAATACATAAATTGAATGAAAAGATTATTTGAATAAAAGATCTAAAACGATCGTATAACAATTCTCCAAATCCAATGAAAAACTAGCATTAAAGTACAAAATCGCATAATACTTGATTAGAGTTTCATCTTGATACTAAGAAAAAAGCTTAGTCCCTTATGGAGAGAATCTACTCGTGCGGTTTTTGAATTTTGCTCGAGCGGATTGAATCAGTTAGGAATTTTTGCTTTTTTGAGATCTTTTTTTTTTTTTTTTTTTTGTCTCCGGAGGGATATTAGCCTGAAGAAGAAGAAAAATGCATTATTGTATCAAATATCATAAGCTAGAAGACTAAAAATATAAGTTAGGGGGCCTCAAAGTGTAACATTTTAACTTAGATCACACCTCCAATTTACGCTTTACTAGTCCTCGAGTAAAGCAAAGCAAAGCAAAATCTATCTACGCCACATTTGTAGAGATCACGATTGCATTTAGCATATGCTACAAGCCTTTTAAACCACAGGGTTACCCAAATGGACAAGTGAAGTTTCATGAGGGTTTCCAGACATGGTACCTATAAACATCCTACTTGATCGAAAGAGTTAAAACTTAGCACATGTTCATATACAAATATTTAGCACTACCCCTTTTTCATCAAAACCAGCCCCTCTTACTTATGAGAAATTGCAAGCAAGCAAATCAGATGGATCTTCAAACTATTCATGAGCCCATAAATATGCAAACAAACAGCATCAAATCACAATCAGATAGAATGTATCACATGTTGCTTTCGTGTAAAGTGAGATTTGGTGTAGAGTGAAAGGCAACATCTTCGACTCATGTACTTGCTCCCAACTTGAACCTTCAAAATCAACATGGATTCCAATTTTTCAAAAATGAACGGATAAGCATTAGGCCAATAACTCCCAAACTGAAATGACTTTAGGGCACTAGATGTAGAGACACCCTAAAGGGCTTAATAACTCAAGTTAAAAAGGCTACGGGCCAATCATGCGCAATGCTCCAATCCTTTAAACTTTCTAATTAACCCATGTAGTAAGCGCTAGGCCAATGAAACCCAATCCAGATGGATTTGGGGCATTAGGTGTAAAGACACCTATGGGATGCCTTTGGGATTACCAAGCATACCCAACAGCTTGGACTCCCAATCTCTTGATCTAGTCCCACAAGTGCAATATAAAACATAAATGAGAGTCCAGATTTGGCAACTTGTACAAAAAATACATTTTGTTGCAAAACCTTTGCTAGAAAATGGACTACATCACTTGATCTCAAAGTCGCCACCTAATTTTTTAGGAAAATTAGAAAACCCATGTGTAAACATGCCCGCAGGGGGCCTCGCTACAGTTCGGACTCAATTTTTTGTTTGTTGCGGTTCTTAATCTGAACCAAAGAGTCCAGCTCTGGCAAATCATTTTGAGAAAAATAGATTTTGAAAGAAGTGCCAAACATGGACTGCTTTGCCAGATACAGAGTCGCCACCTAAATATTTTTTTTAATGGGGAAATTTAGGAAACCCTGACTCGGTGCCAAAGGCCACGTGTCCGTCATCACCAAAGTTGCCTCGGCTCGGGAGCTTGGGTACGATCGGGGAAGGTCAGCTATGAGCACCCCCTTTCGCCCGGTCCGAAGACCGGCCTCTACTAACCATGATATCCGATTTTTAAAACATTATGTGTTCTTGTTCCGGTTATTAGCCTAGAATTACTATGTTATGCACACAACAAACAAGTATAGACTATATTGCCTAATTTAGAAACAAGCATCGCATATCCGTTTGTTTTGAAAATACTTTGAAATTTGCTACTCGCAAGTAGGTTAAAATACGGATTTCAATGAGTTTTTCCAACTCAAACAACCCAACCTTCACCCACGGGCAATCAGGCAGTTTATCTCATATAAGCATTTAGCCACATGGTAAGCATACTGTCATGTTAACATTCACACGCATGCGAGATGCTAAAGCATAAATACTTACATCATACTCCGTGCCAAAACAATAAACTGGTTAGCAAACATGCATGTCCTAGTTCATGTTAAGTGGCTAATGCAACACATACAGGATGTGATTAAGATGGGCTCGGCAAACCCTAAAGTGGCATGTGAAATGCTCCAACTATCACGTATTCAATTTGGAATTGAAAATACAATGCAGTTTGTATGATGTACTGAGCCCGATGCATGCAAGACAAATGCATGGATGCACGCATGCATTACATGAGATATGCTAATTTAAACGTGCCCTAATACTAACCATCAAAGCAGGTAAGTAAAAGGGAAGAAAGAAGTGGGGATTGGAAGACATGCACACACACGCACCCACACTTATTACAGATTCGCCCTCATTCGGAGGGACCAAAAGAATAATACAAATTAACCAACTACGCAAGCTAATTAAATATTACAAATTGCCTAATTAGTTAACAACTAACTAAACTAGGAAAAATAGTAAACCGCCTCGGGAGGAGAGCCTGAATGCAACGCATGTTCGGGTCCTGCTCGGAATTGCGCTACCATGCATAGACTGCCTCTGTTTTCCCTGCTATTCCCCTCTGGAGATTGCCAAAGTCTCAGGAATGCTTCTTCAGATACTGCGGATCACTACCGGCTGAGTAGAATAGCCACCGGCAGTGAATTATGGTCATCAGCTGGAAATGAGGCTATCGGCCACCAATACATTGCCGGTCGGCACTAAATATTGCCGGTCGGCAAAGAATGCCTGCAGAACCTGCAATTGATAGTAGCAGAGGGCACAACTTGCATGGAAATACAATTCAAGCAATGTATGCACCAATCATGCCCCCTATCATGTTTGTGACTCAAAGGGGCATGTGCCTCGATTCTCGGACCATCAATCACGCATTTCCATGCATGATGGCCCAAAGAATCAAGCATGCACTTTCATGTCAAATGAAATGCAAACCAAACAAACAAACCAAGGCCCAATTCCTATCACCAAATCAAGGAACAAGGCATGCATGCAAGATGCAATGCAACCTAGGCATGCAAGCTAAGGATGCAACATGGCATGGCAAGATACTTATGCAAGCATACAAGCAAACATGAGGCAATGCAAACTAATGAAAAGATGGACTTAAACATGATTTAGGCAACTCTAAATAGGCCTAAAACAGTGGGCAAAATGCCCAAAAATGAAGGCTAAACACACATGCACATATGCACATGTTGTGGTCCAAACCTGAAGCATTAAACAAGCAACTTTCAAGCACACTTAAAAGGGGCTATCATGGACAATTAGTATGCAACATAAGCTCTGAAAATCATGTTAAAACATGGTGCCAAACCAACTTAAACAAGACAAACATAAGCATGAAAATGGCCCAAGCACTCAAGGCTCACCAAAGAGGCAATGGACTACACTTAGTATAACCACACATGGCAAGACTTAAGCGACCATAAACAGAGTTTTAGCACACAAAACAAAGCCCACAAGACCACCTAGATGGCATATAACCACACATGGCAAGACTTAAGCGACCATAAACAGAGTTTTAGCACACAAAACAAAGCCCAAAAGACCACCTAGATGGCATCTAAATGGTTCAAATTCAAAGGCATGCACAAATGCTAAAACATGGAGCATACAACACAAGCTTTTGAAGCATCAAAGAGGTGTCCAAGGCAAGCGTACAAGCACACCAAAGGGACTGAAATGACATGTAGGATGGTCCTAAACCACTAAATTAATGCAAGCAATGCATGCTACACATTCACCTACTTGAAGCATACAAGCCATAATACAAAGGAGCTATATAAAGCATGCCAAAATCAACCCAAACAATTATGGACAGACCTTAAACATGGAAAAATAAGCACAAAACCTTCACAAGGTTAAACCTAAAACATGCTAGAACAAAGGCTAACAACCTAAGGCATATTAAGGCAATAACAAGGCATTACATGGTAGGTATGCTAAGCATGCATGGTGTACCAAAACCAACTTAAAACCATGTTATATTATGACAATATAAGCATGAAAAATAGCCAAGACATGATCAACAAAAGCCTAAGCTAGATGCTCCCTTAAGAGGTCAAAAATGGTCCTTTTCAAGGACAATAAGGAGAGGGGGTGGCCCTCCCCTTCTTGAGACTTCAAGGCACCATCTTCACCACTGAAATCCCTCAAGATTTCAGTGGTGAAGAGGCCCAAACACCAAATTCCCGAAACTTGCACAAAATAGCACAAAAAGGAGCCTTACAAGGCCTAAGGGTGGTCAAACACCTCCAAACCACAAAACACCCTTAACAAACAATCAAGAGGGTTTAAAAAAAGAACTTTTTTGTATTATACACTAAGCACAAAAATAGTTCTAAGATAGGTAGAAAAGCAATGCAAAAATGGGGAATAAAAGGGGAGTTTCTTACCCTTGAAGCCTTTCTTCACAAGCAATGCTCCAACAACCTTCCTTGGCTTTAATCCAGCTCCAAAACACTAGAACAACCCTCCAAAGGTCTTAAGTCCAAGAGATGGTGTGTTGGTGTGTGTTTGTGAGCAAAAGTAGGACAAAACACACACTTATAGAGATAGAATATATATCTAACCCTAACCCTAGAACTCAAGCTTTACAAAAGCTGTCTAAAATGTCTAACAAAGGTCTAACCCTTGGCCAAAGAGAAGAAGCTCTCCTATATAGGCAATTCCCTCTTATAAGGCTTACAAAACAAGCCATTCAAGAGGGAAATCCCCCCATACACGTGTATGGAGGGGAATGGGGTGGGTGCCAGCTATCACAGCTGGCACAAAATATCTACAAAAAGTAGATGAACAGTAGTCGGCTGGCCAAGATTGTCATTTTGACAAAATTGATGGCCGGTCGGCCAAAAAGAGTGCCGGCTGGCAATATACATTGCTGGTGGACACAAACAACAGCCGGTGGCCTCTAGCCATGGCCGATGATGTGTGGGGATGCCTCACAAGGCATTCCCTGCCCCTCCAAGGAAAAACACAAGTGTTTGGTGCAAAACCAGACACAGAACGGTCGAGTTCGGAGATCCTGAGGCAAGGCGCATAGCCGAGACCACCGGGAACTCCAAATGAACACAAACATGGATGATCACCGAGTGTTCAAACGGTGACGTCCAAGTCTTGAGGACGGTCAAAAATGGGGTGTCTACACCATGACTCGTGCCAAATGCCACTGTCATCACAACAAAAGTGTCTTGGTTCTCACTTACAATTTGCAGATGACTCATTACTTTTCTATGATGCTAACTGGTCAGAAGTGTTAAATTTAAAGAGGATCTTAAGGTGATTTGAAGTTGCATCAGGGCTCAAGATAAACTATCATAAAAGTGTGGTCTGTGGGTTTGGTATTTCTGACTCTTTGCTCAATGAGTTTGCATCCATGTTAAATTGCAAAACTCAGAGATTACCACTAAAGTACCTTGGGTTGCCATTGGGTGCTAGGCCAAGTAGAAAGAAGATTTGGAAACCTGCCATTAAGAAGCTTAAACTCAGGCGTGCTGGTTGGAAGATGAGCTTCTTTCTTTTGCAAGTAGGCTAACTCTAGTTAAAGCAGTGTTATCTAGTCTGTCAATGTATTACCTCTCTGTAGACGTCCCCGAACGCCCCGGGAGGGTTAAGTCCCGTTCCGTTCATATTGGGGTCACTACAGTTCAAGGACTCAAATGTCATGGTTCTTAATCTTGAACCAAAGAGTCCAAATCCAGCAAATCAATTTTGAAAACAGATTTTTTTGAAAAGAAGTGCCAAACATGGACTGCTTTGCCAGATACAGAGTCGCCACCTAAATGTTTTTTTAATGGGAAATTTAGGAAACCCTGACTCAGTGCCAAAAGCCACGTGTCCATCATCACCAAAGTTGCCTCGGCTCGGGAACTTGGGTACGATTGGGGAAGGTCACTTCGTGAGCACCCCCGCTCGCCCGGTCAAAGACCAGCCTCTACTAACCATGATATCTTATTTTGAAAACATTGTGCGTTCTTTTTCCGGTTATTAGCCTAGGTTACTATGTGATGCGCACAACATACAAGTATAGACTAAGTCGCCTGAATTGGAACAAAACATTTCACGTTTCTTTGTTTGAAAATGGTTTGCTACTCGCAAGTAGGCTTAAAATACGGATTTTGCCACCCTCAGGTGGGCTTGGAAAAACATGATTTTGCCACTGTCTAGTGGGCTTAAAACAAACATTTGATGAATTGTTCCAATCCAAATAACACAACCTCCACCCACAGGCATTCAAGGCAGTTATATCACATAAGCACATAGCCTCATGGTAAGCATGCTATTATGGCAGTCACTCACACGCGTACAAGGATGCTAAAGCATAAAACTCACCGAGTACTCCAAGCCAAAATAGAAGCTCATTAGAAATCATGCATGATCCTAAATATACAGAAATGCCTAATGCAACACATGCAAAGATGCAACTATAGCAGGCTCGACTATTCTAAACATGGCATATGGAATGCTACAACTAACATGTATTCAATTTGGAATTGAAATACAAATGCAGTTTGTATGATGCGCCGAGCCCGGTGCGTGCAAAACAGATGAATGATGCAAACATGCTGTCATACTGTATGCTAATTGAAATATGCCCTAATCTAACCATCATAAGTAGGTAAATAAAAGGAAAGAAAGACGTGGGGTTGGAAGACATACATCACACTCACCCACACTTATTACAATTGTGCCCTCGTGCAGAGGGTCCAAATAAATAATACAGTCCCAAATGAAAAAATAATACAGTCCAAATGATACAGTCCAAATATTTACAAATTCCTAATTAATTAACAAATTAAAAGAAAGCTGTAAAACTGGCATGCAAGCCAGGGACTGCCTTGATTCTGATGAATGATGCATGTCCGGGTTGACTTGCGCGGAAATCCACTGGGATGTCCCAATTAACCTCTGTTTTGGCAACTATTCTTGAAGTGCGTGCCAAGCCTCGGAAGACTGCCGATTCTTGATTTTGCTGCAACAGAGAGCAAGAAAGAGGCATAGCAATGTAATTCACAAATGTATGCATGTCTCGATCCTCGTGCCACCAATCACGCATCTCGATGCATGATGGCCGAGGAGCCGAATTGCACAACTTGATATAGAATGAATGCATATGAAAACACAACAAGACCTAACTCCCTCACGGATGATCCGGAGTGTCGATGACTGGGGAATTGAGACACGTTCCGTCACTCGGAGTACAGAACGTACCTCGTTTCCCGTGCCCGGGCTAACTCCTATCCCGAACACGATGCAATATGCATGACATGCATGAAATGCAACTAAGATACAACCTAACATGCAAAATGCTACGAAATGGCATACACGATGCACGAGATGAGATGGCATACACAATGCGCTAATATACAACCTAGCATACACAATGCTATGGAATGAAATGGCATGCGCAATGCAATATGGGCTTACACCAACATGAGAGAGCCTCAGCCACACTCACATAAGAGGCCATTAGATGAACATGAGACAACTCGAAATACGTGCACGCGTGCATGCAAACCGAGGACTGAACCTACGGCACAGAATGCCACTCTAATGAGACATGGCAAGACATGGAATATGATATGCAAACATGAAAATTTCAGAGGCAAAATGACATGCAAAACAGCCCCAAAACATGGCGAAATGAAACCCGATGCAAGGAATGAGTCCCGAAACATGGAATTAAGCACATGAAATGGCCTATAGCTATGCAATGCATGCATGATTCATACATGAAGTGTGAATACAGAAGCTAGGAATCCCCAAAAAAATAATTTTTACAGTTCGAAGCATGGCCAAAAAGCAAGCACAAGTAGGGATAAAATAGCATACAAAAATGGCTCCGCAAGGGAGGCAATGAGGCAAGTGGTAGATGAAAAGCCCAAACAGAAAAATACCCTTCTACAAAACTGAAGAGGGACCAAAAATATAATGTTTTTCAGTAGATTACAATCCCCAAATCAGTATATAAACATGCTCAAAATGCAATGCCAGATTAAGGCCAACAAAGGGGCAAAGAAGTAACTGATATATGGGGGGCTCAAACAAGTGAGGGACCTACAACAATATTTAATAGGGTCCCAAAATATAGCATTTTACAATATATGATCAAGCCCAAATCAGTATACAAACATGCTCAAAATGCAATGCAAGATTAAGGCCACAAGAAGGCTATAACACAAAGTATACAAAATATTCATCAAACAGCCAAAGACCCTTAATGAAACATGACAAGAGGGTCAAAATATGGCCACTTTCAGCTCTGATAATGGCCGAGGAATAGAAGCAAGATAAGCTAACAAAACATGCAAAAATAGGGACCAAAGAGGGGTACAATGGCAAGTGATACATGGAGGTCCCAAACAGTGTTGAGCCCTTCTTCAATATTAAATAAGGCCTCAAAATAAGCCTATATACAGTTTATGACATGCTCCAAAACAGATCACACATAGGCTAAAAATATCATGCAAGATAATGGCATTCAAGAGGATAATGAAGCAAGTGCCAAAAAGAAGCTTCAAACTGCAATGAGCCCTTAATGAAACATGGAATATAGCTCAAAAAAATGACATTTTCAGTTTTGGTCGGAGCTCAAAACAGCAAGCAAGAGGGACTAAGAAACAGACCAAAAAAATGCAAGAAAAGGGGAAAGTGGGACTCACCCTTGAAGACCAACCCTTAGCAACCTCTTGGACCAAGTTTGGGTGCTCCTTGCCTCCGAAAAACAGCTTCAAGCTGTTGGAATGGAATGAGGTGGAGTGGTGTTAGGGCTTGTAGGGAAAAGGGTGTAGGAACTTAAGGGTTTTTGAGAGTTGAAGTGTAGAAGGAGAGAGATACAATACAAGAGGCTCAAAACATTTTTTCTAACCCTCAAAACCAGACCTGGGGCTGCTGTTATATAGGAAAAATGGGTGGAAAAGGGGGGGGGGGGGAAATGGAGGGAAAACAAGCCAAGTTTCCCCCCAAAAGGGCCAAACCCTCGGACATGGATGAAGTTTAAAACAAAATACATGGCTGGAACACACTCCCAGGGGCAAAAATGGCCGGCTAGTTTAAAATGGCAAAAAATATCATTCACCAAAAAAAGTGGCCGGCTGGCCAGGCCAAAAGGGGAAATGTGGCCGGCCACACTCTAGGACGAAGCCCCAGAAGTTACCTTTCCAATGCCACAAACCTTGCATTAAAATTCCTTCTGTAGAAAAAGTTATGCCAGTTTCCGTAAAGCCGCGCAGATTCGGTCCAACCGGACTTCAACCAACCATATCTCCTCCCCCTGGATTTAGACTTAGGAGATTCTTGAGTGAAAAATGAAGCCCCAGAAGTAAGATTTCCAATGGTGGTGGCCTCATATCTTAATTCCTCTTGTGCAAAGAGTTACGCCCGTTTCGGTGAAGCCGCACAGACTTTCTCCTTCCCAGATTCATGCTGAACCACTTTTGACCAAACAAAAAGTTGGTTGTCAGAACAATTGATGGCCTCCCACCCTCCTACAAGCTTCCTAATAATGAAAATAAGGCCTCCACCAAAAATGAGCCCAAACCGATGCGAAATGAAGGTTCGGGGCAGAACGCCAGCCGGGACCCCGAATCGATCGTTGGGCACCGGGAGTGGTGTTCGACCACAAAGTTGGTCTCTCGGACCCCAGTGTCCCTCAAAAGGGAGTAAATAAGATGCATGCCAAAAACCGAAGCAAACAGAGGTAGTTAGGCGGTCCCGAACCGAGGCACACAGCCTGACGACTCCGAAAACCGGGAACCGAGCTCCGAAATGGGAAAAATGGCCTGCGACCACGAAACGTAGCCCATGGCCACTGAGAGATGATCTACAAGACCTCTCCCTCCCCTCAGGAAGAGAAAACAAAGAAAACTGAGCTTGGTTCGCAAATCGAGAAAAGGCACAGAAAAGTCCAAAAGTTCGGAGGCAAGGCTCACGGCCGAGACTCCGCAACCTCAGAACGAGCACAGTATACAACATCACCAAGCGCTTAATCGGTGACGTCTGAGTCTTAAGGTCGGTCAAAAATGGGATGTCTACAGTTGCCCCTCTTTGACAGAACTCGAAAGTCATAAGAATGATGGGAGTGAATGTCAAAGCCCAGAGACGACCCATTTTTGACAAGACCAAAGACTTAGACAAAGCAGACAAGATAGACAAAGATGTGCCCGTAGGCAGGGGCAAAATGCAAATGATATGCGGGAAGATTTTGATAATTGGACTTATACGCTACGCGAAGCCGGTTTGATAATTGGACTTATACACTACGCGAAGCTGGTTCGAAAATTGGACTTATACGCTACACGAAGCCAGTTTGAAAATTGGACTTATACGCTACGCGAAGCCGATTTGAAGATTGGACTTACACGCTACGCGAAGCCAGTTTGAAAATTAGACTTATACGCTACGCGAAGCCAGTTTGATAATTGGACTTATACACTGCGCGAAGCCGGTTTGATAATTGGACTTATACGCTATGCGAAGCCGGTTCGAAAATTGGACTTATACGCTACGCGAAGCCAGTTTGAAAATTGGACTTATACGCTGGGCGAAGCCGGTTTGAAGATTGGACTTATACGCTACGCGAAGCCGGTTTGAAGATTGGACTTACACGCTACGCGAAGTCGGTTTGAAGATTGAACTTACACGCTACACGAAGCCCGTTTGAAAATTGGACTTATACACTACGCGAAGCCGGTTTGATAATTAGACTTATACGCTACGCGAAGCCGGTTTGAAGATTGGACTTATACGTTGCGCGAAGCCGGTTTGAAGATTGGGGATTCATGCAATGCATTGTAATGTAGTGGCTAAAATGCAATGTGATAGCTAAGAAAAGGGAGGTACCTTACTGGGGCAATTGGCAATGACTTACCTCGACAATGTCCTACCTTATGCTGATGTGAGAATCTTCCGCTTCTTCTTGGTTGAACCACAGGTACTACTTTTCTCCCTGACTATGGTCGCAGCTTTCCCTATTCTCCAACAAGGTGACAGCCTAGGTTGATTCAGTATCCAGAATTGAAGCGCATACACATGCTATCTCAATCTATGGGGCTGCCATACAGATTTCAAGCCGAGGATATACCCCTGGGTATTTAAACCAAACTTTAGTCTCGGAAATCCCGAACCTTTGTGTTCTAGGCATGAGCCATTCGAACTCTAGTTTCCACCGTCTCAGTTGGTCTCCTCGGAACTCACCGCAAACACAGGCAGGTGGCTATACCAGACCACCGGAAGTCGTTTGGGCACGACAAACACCAAAGGAATTGCACATTTAGAGGATTTAAGGTCTCCTAGACCGGGCAATAAAATAGATATGATGCAATGGATGTGATAGATGTGATGCAATAGATAATAGACGCGATACAACAGAGAGTATAATAGATGCAAAATGGTGACATACTCCAATCGTGCTGGACTCGTGAGAGGAGAGAGAACAAAGAAAACCAATTAGGCGCGTTCCACGCAACCTAAGATAAATTCCAAACACGCTGAAAATCGTGTGAGGAAGGGGACACTCAAAACACGCTGATAATCGTGAGAGGAGGTCCAAAAACAGCCCGCCCAACGCGTCTACAACGCAACCTGGGATAAATTCCAAACACGCTGAAATCGTGTGAGGAAAAGAACACTCTAACCACGCTGAAATCATGAGAAGAGGTCCAAAAACAACCGCCAGTGCATTACAACGCAACTGAGATAGATTTCAAACACGCGAAATCACTTAAAGGAACAGACACTCAAACCGCTGAAATCGTGAGAGGAGGTCCAAAACAACCGCCAGTGCATACACAACACAACCTGAGATAAAATCCAAACACACTGAAATCGTGTGAGGAAGAACCAAACTCTAACCACGCTGAAATCGTGAGAAGAGGTCCAAAAACAACCGTCCATGTGCGTACACAGCGCAACCTGAGATAGATTCCAAACACGCTGAAATCGCGTAAGGAACAGGACACTCAAACCACGCTGAAATCGTAAGAGGAGGTCCAAAAACAACTGCCCAAGTGCATACACAACACAACCTGAGATAAAATCCAAACACGCTGAAATCGCGTAAGGAGCAGGACACTCAAACCACGCTGAAATCGTGAGAGGAGGTCCAAAAACAACCGCCCAGGTGCATACACAACACAACTTGAGATAAAATCCAAACACGCTGAAATCGTGTGAGGAAGAACCAAACTCTAACCACGCTTAAATCGTGAGAAGAGGTCCAAAAACAACCGCCCAGGTGCGTACACAGCGCAACCTGAGATAGATTCCAAACACGCTGAAATTGCGTAAGGAAAGAACCAAACTCTAACCACGCTGAAATCGTAAAAAGAGGTCAAACAACTCGGGAGCGTGTTCCACACAACCTAAGTTAAGTCCCGGGGGACAACGATCCTAAACGCTGCTCAGCGTAAAAGGATAAACAATAAGAGATAACACAAGATGCAAATAAATGCAATAAGTGCGATGAAACGTGTGTACAATGCAAGACTTGGCACACAGCTTACGACATAGCATTCCATTCATTTGGCACACAGTTCACAACACGACACTCTGTTCGTTAGGCGCGCAACTCGCAACACAAAATTCTGTTCAATCTGGGCACACAACTCTTTTGGGGCACACAGCTCATCTTGGGCACACAGCGCATCTTGGGTACACAGCAGATCTCAGGCAGACAGCGGATTCTTCAGGCACACAGCTCATTTGGGCACATAGTACATTTCTGGGCACACAGCACGTTTTTCGGGCACACAGCTCATTTTGAACAAACAGGATGCAATGACAGAACTTGCAAAAGTTGAAACAATCTCAGATGCCCAACATTTTCCCTCTTTTCTTTTGCTTTGCAGCCTGGAACTTTCACAACTTCAGATAGGTCCTAGTTTTACTGTTCTTACATGACCTGGGTTGAACCCTGCGGTTTTATGAAAGAACAAATTCTGTTTTACACAAATGTGGAAAATGGCACGACACGGGACTCGGAGCACAAAATGATTTTATTTTTGAAATTGAGAGATGAGTTTTCGATCAGGTATTGAGCCTACGACTGGACACAGCAAAACGACTGAACACGGAAATAAAAGGCACACAACCTAGACACATCGCGTAACACTTGAAACGACTCAAAACAAGAATTGAGATAAAAAAGACACGACACTCAGACGTGCACAGGGAGCCTGTTTCACTGGGTAGTGTTTCCCACCCTTTCTTATTTGTGGTTCTCACATCACTTGGCCCTCAAGCTCTGTTTTTCTGAAAAAGCCCTTTTCTCACTTTTTCTCTCATCACATATCTCTCTATTCTTCAATCTCTCATTTTTCAATCCCTCCCCTGGGTGGTTGATGGTTAAACAGCAAGTTGAAGGCTCTCGCCCTTAGCACTCAGCTAGATTCTTCTTTCTTCTGCACGCAGCTAGTGAGTTTCTCCCATAGAGGGGCTATGCTACAACTGGGTGTGTAGCAAATCTATAGCTGACATCGATTGATGATGCTCTGCTTCGAGTTCGGACGTGATCAGATCTGTCCAGATAAGGGAGTGGAACCTCTAGTCTCATTCCAGTTCGTGCTTCGCACTTGGCTTGATATCTCGTTGCTCGGAGGATGTGAGAGCTTTCAGCCTTTTGTTGTGCCCTTCAGTTGTGCTTTTTCTGGCAGGTAGAGTGCCCTTCTTGGCAAGTATTTTGACAAGGGGGAAAAGACAGAACACCTGACTCAACTGTGCCCTTAGTTCATCATTTCGACCATTTTTGTTTTTTGGTTTTCGACTAAAACAATTTTGACCAATATGAGAGTTAGATTAACACGCTTGTTCAGCTTTTTGATTTGAAATCACGCAAGTCAAGCTATGAGCACCGAAAATTTTCCTTTTTTGGGTCCAAGAAATGGTCCAGTTTTAGAAAAATAGGATAATTTTCGAGAGAATTGGTCAACTTCAGTAAAAATTCTCAAAAACTATTTTGCAAACGACCATTGCTCAACGAGCATGGAACCTACTCTTGAGATGCACAACCTCAGATCTGAAGGAAAATTGCCCCTTGCTTGAAAAGAGCTGCATGGCAACGGAAAGTTGCCCCTTGTTTGAATGACGCCGCAGCATACTGAATGGCAACAGAAAGTTGCCCCTTGTTTGGATGATGCCGCAGCGCGTTGAATGGCAACGGAAAGCTGCCCCTTGTTTGAATGGCACCGCAGCGCATTGTAGTCAGTCCTCAGAGTGCTGAACGCAACCAAACTCTCGGATACAGTGAAGACAAAAATGACTAGAACCATTGCATGGACACAATCAAATTTGAAGTGTTTTACGGCTGGACTTCAGAATGAAGTTGCCTACGTATCCCAAAGATGAGAATCAAGCCTTATGTAGTTCGGGGTTAAGGTACACTCGGGTATTTAACCTCTCCTTTTTATGCTCTAACTTTTGCCAAGGCGCCCGTTGCAGGTTTTCGACCTTGCGAGCTTTGTTCTTCTTTTCTTTTCATTCTTTTCTTTTCATTTTCATTTCTTTTCTTCTTCTTTTTTTTTTCTCTTTTTCTCTTTTTTTTTTTTTTGTATTTTTCTCTTTTTTTTTTCTTTTTGCATTTTTTGTATATATTTTTTTTGCCTTGCTCTAACTTTTGCCTGGGTCGCCCTTTCGGGTTTTCGGCCCAGCGAGCCTCTCAAAGGGTAAAAGTGTAGCTGGTCCATGCCAAATGGTTTTGAGATCCTGAAGTCATCTGAATCCCGAAAAATGACTGCTATATTGATTCGCAGAAGGATCCATCTTTAGCTCTTCGAGCATATCGAACATTTTTGCCCCTAGTTCGAGGGGTGCTTCTGATTTAGCTTCGCAAGCTTCTTCTGATGAGGTCTGATCTTCTTGATCTGACTTTGGTGCCTCTTGTTCGAGGGCTGCTTCAAATCTGGCCACACAGGCCTCACATCGTAGTTGACCGTTGAACCTTCTGAATTCAAGTTCAAGGTTTGGAAGCAAAAGGGGTTGAGTCTCGAGGCTGAGAGCGATCCTAGGCTGCACAATCTCAAGAGCGACTCCACACAGGTCTTCGCAGGACTGCGCAAAACATTTTGTTTTTGAAAATTTTTAAGAAAGCGACAAATCGCTCGCGCTGAAGATAGTGTGAAACCAGTCTGGATCAAGCCAGGGTCCTTCTCAGTACTCACTCCAACAAGCATGATTTCATTCATTAAGGGCTTAGCACGCCTCTCTTTCTCTCAGTTTGATCAAAGTTTTGCAAATCCCGAGGAATTCCTCCCTCTTTGTTTTTACCGCAGTGTTCAAAAGGTTTCGAAAAACTCAGGTCATTACAATGACTTCAAGGCACAAGAGAGCAGGTGGAATGCACTGCCATTTCATTCAAATCCCGGCACAACTAGCACACGGCAGAAGCAAATGTGAGAGCGTGAAAATCACTGCTGTTTCATTCAAAATCTATTGGCATAACTGGCTCCCTGGCAGAAACAGACTCAAAACAAAACAAAAAGACAAACACGAAACAAAATGGTGACGCCCAAAGTAATACCCCCCCTCCCCAAGAATCACCTGACTCCTGTACAATAGGACTGACTCGATACAACAAGACAGACCCAAAACAAAAAGACTAACTCAAAACAAAAGGGCAGACTCAAAACAAAACAACAAGACTGACCCAATACCTAAGTCAGAATACAAAATTAACAGCACTTGTACATTGCTCAAAACAGTGCATGCCATCCACCACAGCTGAAGTAATCTGAGCGCTATCCGCAGGTGGTTCATCCCTCGATCACATAATCACATTATCCTCCAAGTTCACTGACCCAGTGCCGATAGACTTTGCAGAGCTTAGCGCGACAATGACCCCATCGTCAATCAAATCTTGCACTTCGTGGCGAAGACGAAAGCAATTGTCAGTGCCATGACCGGTTTGTTGATGGAAGGCACAATACTGGGCAGCATCATGTGTAGCCGGAAGAGGGTTCGGGAGAGGCCGAGGCTCAAGGGGTTTGAGATGGCCTTGTCCTACAAGGATTTGGAAAGCTTTGGACAAAGGCATGTGGAGGGCATGGAAGACCCTTTGACCTTGGGGTTGGTACTTCAAGGCTTGTGGATTTTTGCTGGGCGCACCCGCAAAGGGACTGACAGGTGCTGGCCTGGTTTGCTGATCTCTTCTAAGTGGAGGATTAGAGCTAACAAGATCATTTCTGGTACGACAGCCCTTTTCTCGATTTTTCCCTTGATTCAGACTGCCCCCAACTTGAATAGCGAAAGTGTCATCCACAATTTTTGCAACAACTGCGAGGACTTGCTCTTTGTGCAGTCCCTTGGCTTTCAAAGCCTCAACAACAAACATAAGATGTTCATGGGGATCCATGCCCGCCCCTGCCTTGTTCTTCCCACTCGCCTCCACTTTGCCAAGGGATTGGCATTCCTCAAATACAGCCCGTTCCAAGATTGGGAAACCTTTTGTCGTGAAACTCTTAGCATGTGTTGTGGTCGATGACGGAGCCAATGTCTCGGAGGCTAGATCTATCACGGTTCTCTGAAGATCTTCGATCATTCTCTTCAACTCAGAAGTAGTGGGCTCACGGGTTTAAGATGATTGGGGTCCAGGTGCATCCATCATGCATAAGTCCATACTTTCTGGAATGAACACCTCAGGCTTGGGTAGATGGGCTGGGGTGATGTATATGCTGGGGTCGTAGGTGGACGGCAGTACATGGATGAGGTTGAGATGTAGGGGTGACGGGTCAGTACTAACCTGAGGTCCTTTTGGTGGAGCTAGGGTCTCTTCATCAATAAGATCCTGAATCTTATGACGGAGGCGGATGCAACGGTTCGTATCATGACCGTGCTGTTGATGGTAGGCACAGTATTTAGCTGGGTCGTATCTTGTTGGAAGAGGGTTTGGAAGGGGTTGGGGTTCTAGGAGTTCTAGGTGCCCTTCTTCTTGCAGCTTTTTCAAAGCTTGGGAGAGACTCATGTAAAGAGGATGGAATTTTCGGGCTTGGGGTCGAGTTGAAGTGGTTGGTTTTTGGTCATTGAGGGAAGTGGTGATAGTGTCTACTTCTGAGCATTTCGCAGTTGTGCTACCATCAGTAGTAGCATTGGAACTGCGAGCAACATTCCTCTTCAAAGGCTCATTATCTTCTGCAAAGATCCCTTGTTTGATGGCATCCTCGATTTGAACCCCCATTTCATGAAGGGCTGGAAAGGTAAACAGAGGTAGAACGACCATCTTTTGCAGCAACTTGCCATGCAGATTCCGAACAATCATCCTGATCTGATCTTTGTCGGAAGGCCTTGTAGTCATCATTGAGGCCTTTGCTCTCCATCTCGTCACGAACTCTGAGAAACCCTCCTTTGGCTCTTGGCGGGTGACTTCAAGATCACGAGTTGTGACCTCAATCTGTGTGTTGTAAGAGTATTGAGCACTAAAGGCCTCAGCCAGCTCTTCCTAGTTCTGTTTCACAGAGTTTTCCAATTTTGCATACTAGATTGCGGCCATCCCAGACAAGGTTCGGCCGAATAGTGACAATTTCTGGGCTGTGGTCAAACCCATTGGCCTCAAGATATCAGAAAACAGTTGGAGGTGCACCATTGGGTCTTCAGAGCCATCGAACGGATCAATATGCGGCATTTTAAACCGCTCCGGTAATGTTACCACTGAGTCGGTATAACCATCCTCTATATCAGGAATATAGTGGGCCCCTTGAGACTTTTTGAACAACTTCTCAAGCTTGCTCACTTTCAATGTTGTAGGGTCCGTCTCGAACTCAAAGGGTGAACTTGGCAGGTTGATCGGTGCTTTGGATAGCTGGGGTAGAACCGGGGGCAGAGGTGGCCTTGTCGGAATGTCCGTATCTTCTTGGACATTAGCTGTCTCCCCGAGCGTTGGAACTCTGGGTGGGGGAGGAGCCTGGTGTGAAGTAGATACCCAGTTCTTTGCTCTAGCACGCAATTGTCTCTGCCTGTTGGGCTATAATCTCGGCCTGGCTTTTGGCAAATTCCGCTTGACGGGCAGCGTCCTGCTGCATGAGTTTCATACTTTCTTGGAGTTGACGCATCATTTCCTCCATCCCTGCCATATTGCCTGGTCTAACTGAACAACTGGTATAACTGCCCCTCGATCGCCTTTTTTACTGCCTTTGGTGAAGGAACACCGATTGCCCTCGAATCAATCTTCGACCGACAAAGTCTATCGACAAGTCTAATGATCCTCGGGGGATATTGGAGCCTTCCGAAGTTATGGTTCCAAGACTACCTAGCAAAAGAGAAAACATCAAGATCTCGGCTGATGTTTACCAAACAGACACGCCTAGCAGATGATCAGGTTCTCTTGAATTTCGCCCCAAATTACCTCAAAATCAATCGATACCGCAGATAATCGATTCCTAAAATCTCGATCTTGGTGCTCGCAGTTCGATGCCCAAACTTGCAAACTGATACATGCATTCCTGTAGAGACGCACTCTAAAAGCACATAACATATAAGTGAGAGCCAAACACCCCTATATTGCGGTAGGGTTTCCCTGTCCTATTTTGTCAGGAGTTAGGGTTTCACTACGCACGCAGCGGTTTTAAACAACCTATAAACGGGTAAGCAACCTGTCCTAGTTTGGAATGGTCACTATGGATCCGAATATGCACTAGGTCGAATGGTCAAAAAGGGTGCCCCGGTAAAACCGGGGTTTGTGTTCCCATACTGGCAGAGCCGTAGAATCGGCCAAATTATGGACATGCCTTGACAAGACAAGCCTCTGGCAAACCGCTCAGGAATAGCAGATGGCAAACACGGTGTCCTAGGCACACCAATGCAAATGCAATGCAAAGAAACACACAAGTGTAGTCAAAACCAGATATCATGAGTTCAAGTCAAGTTCTCTAACTCCCCAGTAGAATTGCTAGAAACTGTAGACGTCCCCGAACGCCCCGGGAGGGTTAAGTCCCGTTCCGTTCATATTGGGGTCACTACAGTTCAAGGACTCAAATGTCCCGGTTCTTAATCTTGAACCAAAGAGTCCAAATCCGGCAAATCGATTTTGAAAACAGATTTTTTTGAAAAGAAGTGCCAAACATGGACTGCTTTGCGAGATACAGAGTAGCCACCTAAATGTTTTTTTAATGGGAAATTTAGGAAACCCTGACTCGGTGTCAAAGGCCACGTGTCCGTCATCACCAAAGTTGCCTCGGCTCGGGAACTTGGGTACGATTGGGGAAGGTCACTTCGTGAGCACCCAGCTTCGCCCAAAGACCGGCCTCTACTAACCATGATATCTGATTTTGAAAACATTGTGCGTTCTTATTCCGGTTATTAGCCTAGGTTACTATGTGATGCGCACAGCATACAAGTATAGACTGAGTCGCCTGAATTGGAACAAAACATTTCATGTTTGTTTGTTTGAAAATGGTTTGGTACTCGCAAGTAGGCTTAAAATACGGATTTTTCCACCCTCAGGTGGGCTTGGAAAAACATGATTTTGCCACTGTCTAGTGGGCTTAAAACAAACATTTGATGAATTGTTCCAATCCAAATAACACAACCTCCACCCACAGGTATTCAAGGCAGTTATGTCACATAAGCACATAGCCTCATGGTAAGCATGCTATTATGGCAGTCACTCACACGCGTGCAAGGATGCTAAAGCATAAAACTCACCGAGTACTCCAAGCTAAAACAGAAGCTCATTAGAAATCATGCATGATCCTAAATATACAGAAATGCCTAATGCAACACATGCAAAGATGCAACTATGGCAGGCTCAGCTATTCTAAACATGGCATATGGAATGCTACAACTAACACGTATTCAATTTGGAATTGAAATACAAATGTAGTTTGTATGATACGCCGAGCCCCATGCGTGCAAAACAGATGAATGATGCAAACATGCTGTCATACTGTATGCTAATTGAAATATGCCCTAATCTAACCATCATAAGCAGGTAAATAAAAGGGAAGAAAGACGTGGGGTTGGAAGACATACATCACACTCACCCACACTTATTACAATTATGCCCTCGCGCAGAGGGTCCAAATAAATAATACAGTCCCAAATGAAAGAAGAATACAGTCCAAATATTTACAAATTCCTAATTAATTAACAAATTAAATATGAAAGCTATAAAACTGGCAAGCAAGCCAGGGACTGCCTTGATTCTGATGAATGATGCATGTCCGGGTTGACTTGCGCGGAAATCCACTGGGATGCCCCAATTAGCCTCTGTTTTGGCAACTGTTCTTGAAGTGCGTGCCAAGCCTCAGAAGACTGTCGATTCTTGATTTTTCTATAACAGAGAGCAGGAAAGAGGCATAGCAATGTATTTCACAAATGTATGCATGTCTCGATCCTCGTGCCACCAATCACGCATCTCGATGCATGATGGCCGAGGAGCTGAATTGCACAACTTGATATAGAATGAATGCTTATGAAAACACAACAAGACCTAACTCCCTCACGGATGATCCGGAGTGTCGGTGACTGGGGAATTGAGACACGTTCCGTCACTCGGAGTACAAAACGTACCTCGTTTCCCGTGCCCAGGCTATCTCCTATCCCGAACACGATACAATATGCATGACATGCATGAAATGCAACTAAGATACAACCTAACATGCAAAATGCTACGAAATGGCATACACGATGCACGAGATGAGATGGCATACACAATGCGCTAATATACAACCTAGCATACACAATGCTATGGAATGAAATGGCATGCGCAATGCAATATGGGCTTACACCAACATGAGAGAGCCTCAGCCACACTCACATAAGAGTCTATTAGATGAAAATGAGACAACTTGAAATACGTGCACGCGTGCACGCAAATCGAGGACCGAACCTACGGCACGGAATGCCACTCTAATGAGACATGGCAAGACATGGAATATGATATGCAAACATGAAAATTTCAAAGGCAAAATGACATGCAAAACAGCCCCGAAACATGGCGAAATGAAACCCGATGCAAGGAACGAGTCCCGAAACATGGAATTAATGGCCTATAGCTATGCAATGCATGCATGATTCGTACATGAAGTGTGAAGACAGAAGCTAGGCAGCCCCAAAACAAGAATTTTTACAGTTCGAAGCATGGCCAAAAAGCAAGCACAAGTAGGGCTAAAATAGCATACAAAAATGGCTCCGCAAGGGAGGCAATGAGGCAAGTGGTAGATGCAAAGCCCAAACAGAAAAAGACCCTTCTACAACACTGAAGAGGGACCAAAAATATGATGTTTTTAAGTATATGAAAAGCCCCAAATCAGTATATAAACATGCTCAAAATGCAATGCCAGATTAAGGCCAACAAAGGGGCAAAGAAGTAACTGATATATGGGGGGCTCAAACAAGTGAGGGACCTTCAAAAATGTTGAATAGGGTCCCAAAATATAGCATTTTACAATATATGATCAAGCCCAAATCAGTACACAAACATGCTCAAAATGCAATGCAAGATTAAGGCCACAAGAAGGCTATAACACAAAGTATACAAAATATTCATCAAACATCCAAAGACCCTTAATTAAACATGACAAGGGGGTCAAAATATGGCCACTTTCAGCTCTGATCATGGCCGAAAAACAGAAGCAAGATAAGCTAACAAAACATGCAAAAATAGGGACCAAAGAGGGGCACAATGGCAAGTGATACATGGAGGTCCCAAACAATGTTGAGCCATTCTTCAATGTTGAATAAGGGCTCAAAATAAGCCTATCTACAGTTTATGACATGCTCCAAAATAGGCCACACATAGGCTAAAAATATCATGCAAGATAATGGCATTCAAGAGGATAATGAAGCAAGTGCCAAAAAGAAGCTTCAAACTGCAATAAGCCCTTAATGAAACATGGAATATAGCTCAAAAAAATGACATTTTCAGTTTTGGTCGGAGCTCAAAACAGCAAGCAAGAGGGACTAAGAAATAAACCAAAAAATGCAAGAAAAGGGAAAAGTGGGACTCACCCTTGAAGACCAACCCTTAGCAACCTCTTGGACCAAGTTTGGGTGCTCCATGCCTCTGGAAAGTAGCTTCAAGCTGCTGGAATGGAATGAGGTGGAGTGGTGTTAGGGCTTGTAGGGAAAAGGGTGTAGGAACTTAAGGGTTTTTGAGAGTTGAAGTGTAGGAGGAGAGAGATACAATACAAGAGGCTCAAAACATTTTTTCTAACCCTCAAAACCAGACCTGGGGCTACTATTATATAGGCAAAATGGGTGGAAAAAGTGGGGAAAAAATGGAGGGAAAACAAGCCAAGTTTCTCCCCAAGATGGCCAAACCCTCGAACATGGGTGAAGTGTAAAACAAAATACATGGCTGGAACACACTCCCAGGGGCAAAAATGGCCGGCTAGTTTAAAATGGCAAAAAAAATCATTCACCAGAAAAAGTGGTCGTTCGGCCAGGCCAAAGGGGGAAAAGTGGCCGGCCACACTCTAGGATGAAGCCCCAGAAGTTACCTTTCCAATGCTGCAAACCTTGCATTAAAATTCCTTCTGTAGAAAAAGTTATGCCAGTTTCCGTAAAGCCGCGCAGATTCGGTTCAACCGGACTTCAACCAACCATATCTCCTCCCCCCGGATTTGGACTTAGGAGATTCTTGAGTAAAAAATGAAGCCCCGGAAGTAATATTTCCAATGGTGGTGGCCTCATATCTTAATTCCTCTTGTGTAAAGAGTTACGCCCGTTTCGGTGAAGCCGCGCAAACTTTCTCCTTCTTGGATTCATGCTGAACCACTTTTGACCAAACAAAAAGTTGGTTGTCAGAACAATTGCTGGCCTCCCACCCTCCTACAAGCTTCCTAATAATGAAAATAAGGCCTCCACCAAAAATGAGCCCAAACCGATGCGAAATGAAGGTTCGGGGGCCGAAACGCGTAGTTCGGGACCCCGAAAACTGACTATTGGGCACCGGGAGTAGTGTTCGACCACGAAGTTCGTCTCTCGGACCCTAGTGTTCCTCAAAAGGGAGTAAATAGGATGCATGCCAAAAATCGGAGCAAACGGAGGTAGTTAGGTGGTCCCGAACCGAGGCACACGACGGCTCTGGCTCGAAAAGGCTCAGGAAATGGGAAAAATGGCTGCGACCACAAACGTAGCCTATGGCCCGAGAGATGATCTCTGAGACCTCTCCTCCCTCGGGAAGAAACAGAGAAAACCGAGCTTGGTTCGCAAACCGAGGCAAGGCACAGAAAAGTCTAGAAGCTCGGAGGGAAGGCTCACAGCCGAGACTCCGCAACCTCAGAACGAGCACAGTATACAACATCACCAAGCGCTCAATCGGTGACGTATGAGTCTTAAGGTCGGTCAAAAATAGGGTGTCTACACTCTCACTTTTCAAGATACCAGAATGGATTGCAAAAGAAAATGATAAAATACAAGCCTCATTCTTATGGGGTGGCTCTGAGTTGAAGAGAAAAGTACATCTAGTGAAATGGAAAGAGGTAACTAAAAGAATTAAGCAAGAGGGGCTGGGAATTAGAAGAATCAGAGATGTGAATGTTTGTCTATTAATTTAAGTGGTGATGGAGGTTTGCCAATGAGGAAACATCTCTATGGAAGAAAGTGATTTGTAGCATATACAAATTTGATGGTGGGAAATGGTTACCAAATCTGCACTCAAGCAATAGATTCTCTAAAATTTGGGGTGATATTATGATAGCAGCAGATCAAAGGGTCAGCTTACTGCAATTTTATGTAAGTAATCTCCAGATTATAGTAGGAAATGGATATAGAGTGAGGTTCTAGCATGATTGTTCGAGTGGAGGAATTTGTCTTAAAGAGTTATTCCCTAGATTCTTTAGGTTGTCTAATGATAAGGATGGGTCACTTAGGGCATATGTTGTTAAAAAAGACAACTCTGAGAATTGGGTATTCAGTTTTAGGAGGGCCTTATTTCAATTGGAAAATGAGGAGCTCCACACACTTAACTAGTTTATAAGAGTAGCCCCTGTTTTGAACATGAATGCTAATGATAGGTCAGTTTGGCTAGCAACCAAAACAGGGCAATCTTTTGTCTCAACTTTATATAATCACACTAATATTGATAATGGTGAGTATAAGAGTCTAGTAGATTGGTGTGGATCAAGTACCTTCCCCCTAAAGTACAATTTTTTGGGTGGCTTGCATGGAAACAAAAGGTTAAAACTTTCGTATTTCTGCAAAAGATTGGAATTTTGGAAGAGAGTGCAGCTACCTTATGTATATTTTGCAAAGCTGATCAAGAATCAGTAGAGTTTTCCTTCATCGCTCGAGCAATGGGTTGGTCACTCAAGCGGTCTCATGAGTCTTCCAGTACTTTTGCATGCATGTGATTCTGAGGGTTGTTGATCTTCACTCGAGCATAGGTTTGGTTGCTTGAGCGGTCTATCCGAATTTAGCTTCTATAAAAGTCAGTTTTTGTCAATTTTGGATCACTTTTCTCTCTCTTTCTTCGCTCTTCTTCTGCTATTGTTGAGCTCTCAAGCTCTATATGGTTGGTTTTCATCTACTTATACTCATCTGTGACCATAGCATAGAGGGTCGCGAGGGCTTCATTTTAATCTAAATCGATTGTGTTTTTGTCGCCGTGGGTTTTTTGGTTTTCTCATCATCACTTCAAGCGGTTGGGATTTCTTGGCTCCTCTTAAATACCTCGTCTATAGTAGACATGTGGTAGATTTTATTGCAAAAAAAGCATGTTCATTATAAACTTAAAAAAAAAAAAAAAAAAAAAAAAAAAAAAACATATAAAGGGGATCTTGGGGTTTGAATGTTTGGGGTTGAAATATTAAAATTGATGGTTGTTTGGGTTAATTGGGAAGTAGTTCAACGTGTTTATGTTGTGAGGAAGGGAAAGCCGTTGTATAATAATTTGACCTAATGAATTAAAAGGGGGTAAAGTTAAATATTGCTTGTGTGTTGACAATTTTAATTGTGTTATTGTGTTGTTAACATAAAGGGAGAATTAATTTTGGTATTGGAATTTTAATTGGACAATCATGTTAAGTTGAGTTGGGTTATGGCTTGAAATCTATGAATGTGGTTTTATCGAAAATGCGGAAATTGATTTTTTTTTTTTTTTTTGAAAGAAAATGATTTGGGCAAGTTAACTTTTAAAATAAAAGAGTTAATTTTGAAAAGAGAAATAAACCATGATGTATTACAAATTTAGAATTTGAACTTGAGGTTAGATTTTGAAACCGTTGAATATTGTTGTTACTATCATTGTTGTAGGACTTAAGGTCAAGTGAGCATTGGATTATTGTATTACATGTGTTTAAATATTTATGTTTAAAGGTTTTGTCCTTGGTCATCAGTGGAGGATGACATTGTGATGTTGAATATATTTTGCGTATGTAGTACACTCAGATTATTTTTTTTTTGTTGAATTATGTGATGGTTGGAAATGTGCATGTGCTAAGAATAAGGGATACCATTACCTTCCAACTAGCGCCTAGAGAATTGGCTTCGCTGAAAATGTGGGGTACCAGTACCTTCCAGCTAGCGCCTGGAGAACTTGGCAGGGGTATCATTACCTTCCAGTTTGTGACTGGTAAATTGGCTTGAGTATTGGAAAAGTGTATCCTCGGTTTACCGTGATTGAGGCTGGTAGAGCGTTGTTGGGTTTCTCGTTATCATCTTGATTCTATTTACATATTTCATGCATAGTAATGATTATTTCGTAGAGGATGTCAATTGTCTTATATAGTTAGATAAGAAGCATTTTATATGCATTGTCATCATGTTTGTCAGGGATATTTCTATTTGGAAATCGTGATTTGGAATAGGGTGTAAGTTCGGTAATTCGGTGAAATGTAATTGGATTTCGTGGGTTTGTTTTTAAATACCTGTTATTGTCTGGCAAGTTAAAATAAAAAGGGATAACAAGAAGAAAGAAAAGCAAATGGTTTTTGTTGTTGGATAAATTGAATGATTTTGAGAAAAGTACCTATATAAGTATATCTTCATGTATAAACTAGCCCTTATGTATATGGTATGACCTAAAGCATTCATGATCATGGCTATCTGCATGTTGTTATTGTTTAGGATCATGTTGGAATCTCTACTAGATTTTATGTACATCCCACGTTGCTAATTATTTTTTAAGTGAACATCGAGAAGTGTTTTAAGATTGAGGATCTTCATTATCTGTTGGCCACGGGGCCTTTTTATTTGTTAGCTGAATGTCATTGTTGTAAAAAAGATTAAACCCTTTCTCTTTCATGTAATGATGTAAGCCTGCAGGCAATTTATTGTAATTATGTCCCATGTTTCATTCATCCTGTATACGAATGAGAGAATCCCCATTTACTTATCTTTACTAAAATATTTGACTTTTGTTTGCTATTTCTGAAATTTTTTATAATAATGATTTTGTAATTTTATTTGAGTAATTAAAAAGTGAGGCGTTACAATTAGACTTGCAATTTGGTTGAAAACGTCATCCATGGACTTCCAGTACTCTATCAATGACTTTCTGTACAATATTGTGCAGATTAGTAATTGAATTGGAGGAAGGGTGTAATGTTGCAATGTTTTGGATGTATTGAGGTATTTTGAGTTGGACTTTGTCAAACTCTTTTTGGGACTTTGGAAATACACATGATTAGTCTTGTTTTGCGTGCCAAGCTACTTGGGATGCTTAACTTTGATAATAATGCAACTTCTTTCCAACCTATTTGTACCTTTTCATCATCTAATAAAATTTGATTTGCTTGCAAGGCTATCCCTGGGCTAAGGCCACTAAGGCCCACAAATTTTGGCTCAAAATAAGGCCTCAGATTTATTAATTTTATATTATATTAAAAGTTCAAAATTCAATCTTTTTTTATTGTTTGAGGCCCAGTCTAAAAGGTTGCTCGAAAAAATCTATTGGGCCAAATTAGAAAAATATATGTAATCATTGTTAGGCCCAATTAAAATTTTATATAATTAGTCCAAACAAATATGTATGATGTAATGAATACAAATAGAGTCTAATGTCAAGATTTTAATAGAATAAATAACTTTATCGTAATTTTTTTGCCACCTCTCTTTATCATATCATAATTGAATAATTTTACTGTAATTTATTTTCCTTAATTTTGTTTGCCCTAATTTTTTTGCCCTCTCTCTTTCTCATAATTTAATTGAATAATTTTGCTTTAGTTTTTCTCCCATTTTTTTCCCCAATAATTTGTGTTTTGTTATCGAATAATTAGTTGATTGTGATTTGTGTAAATTATGATTGTGTTATCAAGTATTATATTACGATAACGTAATCATTTCGTTATCAGATATCAGTGAATTATGTTGTTTGTGTTGATCATTGCTAAACTATAAAACAACATGCTATTTTATCTTTTTTAAGTCTTTGTAATGATTTTTTTCGTATCTTGTGAAAATAAATTTTAATGATTATGTGTAAGGAAATTTTTTGTAGCTACTAAATAATAAAAAAATTTATTAATAACTTATTATTTTATCTATAATTTTTTTTTTATAAAAAAATATGTGTAAGGAAGTCCTGCTTTCAAAACCCGTCAAAGTCCTGTGAATCTTAGGGCCGGCGCTTGCTGTTAAAAAAAAAAAACACAATAATTGGTTGATTAGTCCAACAAAGTGGTTGATTAGTTTGCTTTGACTGTCTTTCAATAATTGTTTAGGGGTGAGACTTAATTCGATTTAAGAATAAATAATTATTTATAGTTTCATAAAGTATGAAATTAAATTAAATATAAATTATGAAATTAGATTAAATCATAAAAATTTTGGATCTAAATTAGATCGAACTAATAAAACATAGTTTGATTTAGTTCAGAATCACAATTTTTAAAAATTTTATAATTATTCACAACATAATCATAAAATATTATTTATAAATTAAAAATTTTATAAATAATTGTTTACAATTAGTTTTATAATACATAATTGCAAGAGCAGAGGGTACATATTATATGTATATATATTCGATATTAATAAGATATTTAAGTGTTTATGATAAGTAACAATTTATATATATGTATGTATTTAAATGATTCAGTTCAGTTTGATATTGGATTTGTAACTATAAAATTATGGATTAAATCGTAAAGTACAATACACTTATTTTAAGAATTAAGACTGAACCGTACATTAAGAAAACCAAATTAAACCATGTTGTTTGGTCTAGATCAAACAGATTTAGAATTTTTTCGAATTTCTTACTCAATCCTAATAAACATGGTGTCCATTAAAGGTAATAAATTACTAGATACTTTTGAAATTGTTGGAAAAATGGTTTTATATAGGCATATTTTTTAAACCCAATTTGGGTGAACCCCAAACGTCTTTTGGGGTGGGTCCGAAGAGGTGTAGTGGTGAAGACGGAACGTCAAAACCATTTATGAGTGAATGGGAAGATGACGTCGTTTTCGGATGTAACATTAATTTTTTAGATAAAATTCTTTTGAATTTTTTCAATAAAAATTATTGTGAGAATTTAATTTAATTCTAAATTCTAATTTTAGGTTCCTAAGAAGTTTCCTAAAATTGATACATTTTCATTTATTTATTTAACTATTCCATTAGATTAATATATATATATATATATATGAAATAGTTTAAATAATAAATTACCTATAAATTTGACTTGGTCAAACTTCGGATCATTTTCAAATTGTTTGAAAAGTGGCTGCACAGTGGAGACGCTTGCAAGGTTTGGAACTTGTTCCATCAACAAACCAAAGACCCTTTTCAAATTGTTTGGAAGATTTAAACCGTTCCTGTTCAACGGTCAAATAATTTGAAAGTGAACAGTTGCTTCTGTTCTTTCAAAATTAAGAAGCTGTTGGGACCTCAGTTTTTGCCTATAAATAGAGTCATATTCCAACAGTCTGGATAATGAATAATTCAGTCTGTTTTGTAGTCTTTTTGCTGTCCAAAAATTCTGTATTTTTTTATTATTCCTCATATTAGTTCTAGTATAAATTTCAGAGAGTTAGAACATAGGTTTGGTTCGTCGAACAAATTTATTTGAAGTGCTTCTATAAATTTGTGAAGATCATTGTATCCTGGGAGATAGACGCTATTCAACCGTAGTAAGCGTAGAATGCATCTTTAGAGAGAGTGTCACACACTCGACTTGGTCTTGAATTATTTTCTCGGTTCGATAAATAAATCTGGTATGTCATTTATTTATTTTGTTTGATTTATTTCAGTTTATTTTATTTATACAGAAGATTGTTCCAACAGAAATATCCAGTAATCTTATTTATGTGGTTCTCCTAACTAATAATTAACAATCACAACACATATTATTAAGTTGGTTATTCATTGTCACTTAACTAATTAAATTGGCAACCCATAAAAATTTTTACTATCTAATTGAATTAGAATATCACATAAATAATATCACATGATATTTCGAAATTAGTAACTAAGTAGCCAATATGTTAAGGTATTGTGAGTTGTTACGTGAATATTTCTTTGTATGGCCTACTACACATTTTGTTTATCGTTTTAAAAATATTTTTTTGCGTTTTCGTTGGCCCTTGCTGCTCTCCAGTAGCCGATCGACTTTCTTCTACTCTTTGTCGGTTATTGATTTTTTTTTAAAACATTTTAATCAATTTATTTTTTACTTTTTAAATTCACTTAATCCAAATATAAATAATTTTTTTTAAAAATTCAGTAAATACAATAAAATATGAAAATATACTGATTTTTTTTTTTTTTTTTTTTTTGTATTTTTTAGTATTGAATAATTTTTTGAACAATTTATATATTTTTTGAGTATATCTAAATTAAGTAGATCTAAAAACTCTAAAAAAAACTAATTAAGATGTTTAAAAAATCTCTAAAAAAATTAATTAACAACTCAAAAAATATTTTTAAAAATTCCAAACCACAGTGTTGAATGAAAGTCGGATAAGAGCTACCACCTTTTCCATGAAGTCAACATCGCAACTTATTCCACATTCATTATTAACCTTATTAGTCTTCCTTTGAAAACGGCCACATTTGGCATGGAAGGTAAAAAGTCAGTTTATTAGTTTTTAATTACAACATCTCTTTATTTTTTTATATATTTTTTTAAAAAGAGTAAAAAAAAAAAAATTTTAAAATTAATTTTTAACATACTTCTCAAAATATACCAAGGTAAGATATAAGATAACCAACTAAGATAATGCCACTACTAAAGATCTTGTTAATGATAGTTTTAAGAACCATCAATAAGAATTACAATTTGTCAAAAATTTTATAATTTTAATACATTTTTTTTACATATCTCAAAATACTTTTATATATTTTAATATAGTTTTTACATAGTTTTTCAATTCTAACAACTGTCCTAAAACGCTATTAAAAAAAACTAAAAACATTCCTAAGGGTTGTTCTTTGCATTTTCCTTATAACAATGCTACTTACTTAATAAAATAAAATAAAATTATTTTAAAAAAAATTCATAATTTGAAATTTTAGATTGAGATTTATCTTCAAGTGACTTATACTATACGAAGTTTATTATATCATACATAATTCAAATATTAGGTGTTTTTTGGAATGCATAACATTTTTGCTCGTAGATATCTTTAATTAGGATTAGGCCTAAGTTTACAATGGAGTCATTTATATATTCTCACACGAGCTCACTTTTAATTTGTTTTGTTGTTGTTGTTGAATTTTTTTTATTTATTTATTTATTTTTTTTGGGGGGGGGGGGGGTGGTTGTGTGTTAATGCCAAGGGCTAAATTGTATTTAGGATTGAAACCCACTTTTGGTGTAATAGGGCAAGGCCCTTGGAACTTACAAGTCCTTAAGGCACATGTTTTGATATTCTTATTTATTACTATATCTTGTAAATTACAAGTTATAGATTCAATCTTGTAAGGTTGTGGATTTGTCAATCTATGTAATCTTATTTTGGAATATTGGGTTGAAATACAAGGAAATTGAGGTTGATTTCAAGAATTTATATTGAGTTAATATATAGCTTCCACATGTGTAACTTGATTGATAAATGGAAATGGATAGGAAATATAGTTATATCCAATGAGTTGGGTACTGTGTAATTGAGGGTGTCACAATATGAATACAGATTAGTTCCATAATGCACTAACTGCACTTGTGAGATTTTAATTTTAGCAAATTTAAACTCAAGTGCTTAGGCCATCTTCAATAGTTCATCAAATCTATCATCAAATTTAAATTTGATGAAAAAAAGTTACTTTTTGTTCCTCTATCAGTTCATCAAATCTATCATCAAATTTAAATTTGATGAAAGAAAAAAGTTACTTTTTGTTCCTCTAATGGTTCATCAAATTCATCATCAAATTCAAGATTTTACTTTTCTTTCATCAAATTGTGGACCAATGGGCTTTTCATCAAGTCACTGTTCATTGCCGTTAGATTTTCACCATCAGATGTCCCTCTGGATATTCTCCGGATGACCACTTCAAGGCAAAAATTATACTGGTTGGTCTTTCGCCCAATCAACCGATGGTTTAATGAAGTTACAAAACCCTCCGTTGACGCACTTGATATCTAAGAGAGCTTTTACTCAAATTTAGTGAAAAAATTGATGCATCATTGGAGATGCCCTTACCTCCAAATTGACGACATGAAAAAGAAAAAGTATTTTATATGATTTTTATCAAATATTAGTTCTTTTTTTGTTTGTTTTTGTCTTGAGATATATCTCTTGGGTTTGCTATGTTTTTTCAATAAACATTGTTCTACATTGCTTTTATTATTGGATTTATTTTTATTTGTTATTTTTCTTTTTTTTGGTTTATCACATGTGTGATCGTTTATATGTTTCTTATAAACATCATAGCATAATTTGTTTATTTTGTCATCCATTCTTGTTTGAATACCCTTGCAATTTTGATATTCATTAAATTTCACACTTCTTTTTGAAATGAGTTATCTTCTTATTGATAGATTGATTCATCTTGTATTAATTTTACATATTTTAGTTCCATATTGGAACGTATAATTTTATTTATGAAATTGGTGGAAACTAAACTACACAATATGATAGAACATGATTTTCTAACATGTTACTTGATTATAAGTACTTTTTTATCATGAAACATTGTTGAGCATAACTCCATACACGTACAGATAGTAATAGTTATTAGGGTAGATTATATAAATAATCCCTATAGTTTATATGATGTGTCAATTTGGTCCCTATTGTTTTAATTTGCTCGATTTTGTCTCTTAATTTAACGGATTGTGTCATTTTAGTTCAATAAATAACGGTTGTTAAGTTTGGTGAATGAAAAGTCAAATAATGTGTTAATTTAGTCCCTGTTAAAATTGAGCAAATTAAAATAATAGAGACTAAATTGACACATTGTGTAAACTGTAAGGACCAAATTGATACTTTGTGTAGACTTTCCGTCCACCAAACTTAACAACCGTTATTTATTAGACTAAAATGACACAACCTATTAAATTAAGAGACAAAATCGAGTAAATTGAAACAAAAATGACCAAATTAACACATCGAATAAATTATAGGGACCATTTGCATAATTTAACCTACTTATTATTTTTTATAAGTTAATATAACCATGAAAATATGTTTAACTTTATGAACAAATTTGAATGATGTTATGTTTCTTGAAAGAACTAGCAAGAAAAATTTCATGAAGATTCTCCATCATTTGATTAGTTTATGATGTTTTATTGTATATATAATTCAAAAGTAAAGAATTTTTATGAAACCTTTTATAAAACCTAAAATTACTCATCAAATTTTTATATTGAACCATGTTCACAAAAACTGTCTACTTAATCATAATATCATTTACATTTTGTGTTGATAGAAATTAAAAATGCATTTTAAAATTTTGAAAACAAAAATTTTCGTTCAGCACTTATATGTATTTTTGCCTTTTACCAATGAAAATCTTAGACCTGTCCCCAAACACATATTCTTGTCTTTTCACTTTTCAAGCAAAATGTAATGCTAAAATAGTATGTATCATATGTAAGTTATGATATTTATAGGTTTGATTAATCACAAATGTTATAATTTAATTCTATAGAAATCATAACAAAATATATATATATATATATTATAACTAAACATCATATAAGGTACAACTAAACAATTCTAAAATCATAATCAAAATAATATTATGATCAACATTACAATATGACATACTAATATTACAATAAATCATAACAAAAGAAATAAAGATAGGAACTAAAAATGATTGTAACCAAGGTGTATATCATAAAAATTTTCCAAATGTATATTATAAAAGTTACGTACACAAAGGAAAATGCAAGACAATGATTTTTTTATTTTTTTATGTTTTTGGTATAGAAGTCATTTTGTTTTTCTCTTCCAAAACTTCAACGCATGACCAATTATCCTATCCTATGTGTTGTGTGGATTAGCATGACTCATACCCCCAAAAATGCTATAAAAGAATTTTAGCCAGGCACAAAATGTACTCCTCGACTAGAAACCAGACTTTGTTAAAGCAAGAAACGATGTTGTTATCACATTTCTTATCTTTCTACTTTCTTCCACTGTTCCTCTTCGTACTCTTCCTCTTCCTATGCTTTTCCCTTATTACCACTACTCCGACAGACCACAAAAAACTACCACCACCTTCTCCTCCAAAGCTCCCAATTGTTGGGAACCTCCACCAACTGGGTTTGTTCCCTCACTGCTCTCTCCGATTACTGGCTCAAAAATATGGACCGCTTATGCAACTTCACTTCGGCAGTGTCCCAGTCCTTGTTGTCTCCTCGGCCGTTGCAGCACGTGAGATCATGAAAACCCATGATCTCGCCTTTTCAAGCAGACCTAAAACAAGCATTGCTACAAGACTTACCTACAACTCTAAGGATGTCGCGTTTAGTCCCTACGGCGAGTTTTGGAGGCAGGTGAGAAGCATTTGTGTCCTACACCTTCTTAGTAATAGGAGGGTACAGTCCTTTCGAAACGTGAGAGAAGAAGAAACTGCCCTTATGATTGAGCAAATCAAACACTACTCTTCTTCTTCTTCGTCTTCATTGGTAAACTTAACCGACATGTTTGTAACACTTACAAATAATATAGTGTGTAGGGTTGCATTGGGAAGGAAGTATGGTGGAACAAAAGGAGGGAGGAGGTTCAAGGAACTCCTCGCGATGATTGTAGAGTTGTTGGGTGTTTTCAATGTGGGAGATTATATCCCATGGCTTGCTTGGATGAATCGAATAAATGGTTTGGATGCTAAAGTGGAGAGTGTATTTAAGGAGATAGATGAATTTCTTGAGGGAGTAGTGGAAGAACATGTTGATAGAAGGAAAGAGGGTAGTGACACTGTGAATATTGGAAGTGAAAGCAAATATGATTTTGTGGATCTTCTACTTCAAATCCAACAAGAGAACACAGCTGGCTCCCCTATTCATAGAGATACCATCAAAGCTCTCATCTTGGTAAAATGACTTTCTGTTTTCTTATTTAATGCTAATTAATTCTTGTTCTCATTGTTTTAGTTATTTTTTTACAGCTTGATTTAGGGATTTAACTTTTTTTTTTGATCGGCAAAGAAAATCTTTATTGATGAAAGCAACCAAAAAAGATAGATTACATCAATAAATAGGAGCTTGGAGCAAGCACAAAGCTCCAAGCGCCAGTTGGTGAGAAACCAACAAAAAGTGAACAAAAGAAGGAGAAGAAAAAAGCACAAAAACCAGAAAGAAGACAACAAAAAACAGCACACACAACCAAACAACTTCACCACAAGGACACCTACAACCAGCAAAACAGCACATAACAGAGCATGAGATCAAGAAGAGGATGAGATCACCTATCCCACTCTTTATATCGTTGTTTGTCTCCTACTCTTCTATTCGTTGATTTTCTTTGTATGATAATATGTCAGAGATATATATCACTACAATAAACATAGGAAAAAAATACCTAGAAAATTATTCATAAAAAGGGATCAATGGTCTATATTCATTGTAAGTGTAACATACTTCCTATTAATTTTATAATAATTCTACATATACTAACAATCTTGTTAAACTTTTTTTACTAAACATACAATAGGTCAAATATGATTGGTTGTGAAAAAAATAAGCACCAATGATATTTGGACATATAAAAATTTTATAAAAATTTCGATACATGTAGCATTGCTATTTACTTTAAATTTACACTCCATATATATTTTTAAGATAAAATTCAAAGTAAATTTTCACGATCCCTAATATTTTTGATAGATATAATATAAAACATATACAGTGGTTCACTCAATTTTATTACTTTTGTTGCATTTGTGCCTTGGATTGTCTTTCATTTATCTAATGATTTTAAAATTTTAGCCACCTTTCAACTCCATTACAAAAGTCATTGTCATACTCATGAAAGTGCTGGCATGTACCTAAATGAGAATTTAAAATACTTTAATTTAAAATGTTTTTAAATGAGAATTTAGGTTAAAAATTAAAAGTTAGATTATGATAATTTTATGATAATGTTAATTTATGATTTAATTTGTTATGTATATGTGTGTGTGTGTGTTTAATTTAAAATGTTATTAAATAACAAATTGGGTTAAAAGTTAAAAATTAGATTATGGTATGATTTAATCTTATGGTAATAAATTATGGTATTTAGGTTAATTTATGATTTAATTTGTTATATATATGTGTGTGCGCGCTTATGTTTATTTTAAAATTTTATTAAATAAAAAAAATCAGATTAAAGTAATTTAATAATTTAATTTTATAGTAATAAATTAAGGTATTTAGGTTAATTTATGATATAATTATATATATATATATCTATATATAACACATAATAAATTAGGAGCTGCTATTCCCACCTCACTTTATTTCAAATACATTTTTTTTTTATTCTTATTATATATAGAATGGAGTGTATTTGAAGTAAAGTGAAATAAAAATAATAATTATATATAATAAGAATAAATAAAAAAATATATTTAAAAAAACTCCTCGCAATGCTTGGAGAGTTGTTGAGTGTTTTCAATGGAGGGAATTACATCTTAGGGCGTGCCAGTGGCAAATTTACTCAAGGACCAAGGTCACGTGCCCCTTAGCTTTTTGGTAATTCAATTAGCACCCCTATATATATATATATTATGTTTTATATATCTTTTATAAAATTGTAATAGTGCCTTCCTTCAAATTGTAATTAAGGATTTTTTTTTTAAAAAAATTTTATAATTACAAAGATCCTACTAAAATGGGTCCTTTTACTATACACTCTCTCCAAAAAGGTATACTGTATAAAAGTTATGATATCTCATAATATTAACACTAAAAAATGTTATGATTAAATCATTTTCAATTATAACTAAAAAGACCACTATAAATAACAATCAAATACCACTTCTTTGGTCATAACCTAAAAATAATTCTAATAGGTCATAATTAAGGATGACAAAATATCCCGATCTGTCGAGTCTCCAACTATCATTGATCCTAACGGAATGTGTTCAGGGATGATTGAATAGGGTAAGGTCGGATTTGAAAAAACTTTTGAAAATTCTTATTCGATTCGAGTCAAGGATGGGAGTTATATTTGCGAGTTTGGGTTTGGGTTTGGATTTGGTTGGGGATGGGGGTGGGGGTGGGGGTGGGGGTGGAGATGAGAGTGAGGTGGATGCCCCGACCCATACCCTACCCCTTGCCATCCTAGTCATAACTAAGGCATAAGTCACCTAACACCACAATGAGTACTAATTAAAGGTTATAACCAAAATAACAATCACAAGAAATCATAACTAAATTATGACCAATACCACAGTGATTCATAACTATAATATCATAATTGCGATATATAATACACACTATTTTGCGATCTATTTTTATAAAAAATTTCTACTAAAATATATCATTTCTATCTCGACTTACTTATTTATTTATTTATTTTATAATTTTTCAACCTACCTATAATAGTTACACTCCAATATTTTTATAAAATTCAACCTCAAATGGCTTAATTTGAAGTTCATATTTATTCAAACAGACTCAAAATATTTAAGTTTAGTAATATTTCACTATTGTTCATTATAAAAAAAAAAAAAAAAAAAAAAACAATATTATCTTTAATTTGTCCCCTTTAGTTGAATTCTTGACTTTGCCACTGTGGCTTGCTTGGATGAATCAAATCAGTGGTTTGGATGCTAAAGTGGAGAATTTTTGATATAAAGTCTCATTAAATAAGGTAAGTTTATGGTAATAAATTAGGATGTTTAGTTTAATTTTGGGGCAATTACAATTTAGTGTAACTTTTTAAAAATAATTTTAGATTAGTGGGAAACTTATTAACATTAATAATTAAAGTTTTAAATTTTTCCATAAATTCGTCATTATTTTTTGTAAAAAGAATACTGGATTGTAATTTTTATTTTAATTTATGATATATATATATATGTGTGTGTGTGTGTGTGTATTTATGTTTATTTTAAAATTTTATCAAATAAAAAATTAGGTTAAAAATTAAAATTAAAAATTAAATTAAAGTAATTTGATGATTTAATTTATGGCAATATATTAGGGTATTTAAGTTAATTTATGGTTTGATGTGTTATATATATACTTTTAATTTAAAATCTTATTAAATAAGGTAATTTTATGGTAATAAATTAGGGTGTTTAGTTTAATTTATAATTTAATTTGTTATGTATTTATATATATGTATGTTTATGTTTATTTTAAAGTGCTATTAAATAAAAATTAAAAATTAGATTAAAGTAATTTGATGATTTCATTTTATGGTAATAAATTAAGATATTTAGGTTAATTTATGGTTTAATACATATGTTTAATTTAAAATGTTATTAAATAAGAAATTAGGTTAAAAAAATAAAATTGAAAATTATATTAAGTTAATTTTATGCTAATAAATTAGGGTGTTCAAGTTAAGTTATGATTTAATTTGTTAAATATGTGGTTAAGATAGAAAATTATATGAATTAGAGAAGAGAAAAAGTGAACATGGTATAAGAGTATTTAGGTAATTTTTTCACTATTATTAACAGTGCTCGCACTTTAATCCAAAATCATAAAGGGGTTCTCTATCTATATTTGAGCTACAGGAGGTAAAGTAAATTTCGTCCATTATTATAAATATTTATATATAAACATATATATTTGGTCAACATATTTATGTAAATATACATATCTTGAAATATAAAAATAATTTAAATGATTGTATCTTGGCTAGTATTTTTTTTTTTATTTAGGAATAATATTTAATATATTTATGATATAAATATGCCATCACGATTTGATTCCTATTGACCCAACAGTTGAACCAATAATCCTTAACCTAATCTTTTTCTTTTTCTTTTTCTTTTTCTTTTTTATTTGCCCAATGGCCCTACTTTCAGAACATTGCACACAAGCTCTTATTTTTGTAAATATTTTTAAATAAATAATTAGAACTATTAGAGAGTTACAATTCCTAGCAATCAAATAGTATGTAAAGAGGAAATTTCTTATAATCTTTTACAATTATAATTCAGGACATGTTTGCTGCTGGAACTGATACCGTATTTACAACTATGGAGTGGACAATGGCAGAGCTCTTAAAACACCCACAAATCATGAAGAAACTACAGAATGAGGTGAGAAAAATAGTCAAAGGCAAATTGAATATAACCGAGGATGATTTAGAAAACATGTACTATTTGAAAGCAGTGATCAAAGAATCTCTAAGGATGCATCCTCCAGCCCCATTGTTGGTTCCCCGAGAATCAATCCAAGATGCCAAGGTAATGGATTATGACATTATAGTTGGTACACAAGTAATTGTCAATGCTTGGGCAATTGCAAGAGACCCATTATTATGGGAAGATCCTGAGGAGTTTCGGCCAGAGAGGTTCTTGAATAGTTCAATAGATTTCAAAGGGCACAGCTTTGAGTTTATTCCTTTTGGTGCTGGTCGGAGGGGTTGCCCTGGTATTCTATTTGCCATGAATGTTAATGAGCTTGCACTTGCAAGTGTTGTTCTCAAGTTTAACTTATCGTTACCAGATGGAGCGAGTGGGGAAGATTTGGACATGACTGAAGTTGCTGGTTTAACTATCCATAAAAAAAACCCTTTAATTGTTGTTCCAACTCCTTACTCTTGCTAGTGTCATATAGTCTGCCATATGTTTTAGAGCTATATGTTATATCAGTGATAGTTAAATCGAAGAAAATAAGTGCTTAGCCATATAAATCTAAATGAATTTTGTGCTTGAGAGTTGTATTAGATGGACTGCTATTTCTAGTTCTGAACAAATCAATTTATATGAGAAGTTTTTTTCTCTCCTTTTGTGTAATGATGATCACTTATATGTTCGCTTTATGCCCTTATCAAAACGCAATTGGGTTGGGTTTAGTGGATAGTCGATTAGTCTTCATTGTTGGATTTTTCTATTATGAAGTTATTCAAGCAATCATCTTCGCCTTGTTGGGAAATTAAGAAAGAATTATCAACTTTTAGTATTTTTGCTAGTTTGCATTATTATTAGAAAAATCTAAAAAATCGTATTCTTTATGAAATGTAAGTATACCTGAGTCAAGGCCCGATCCTTTTATGTTATTTGGTAGTGAGTTTGCATCTATTTGGGTTGTTTTGCATCTTTTTGTTATTTAGTTGTCACAGGGAATCTTGGTTTTAACTCGACACCATTGGCATATTTTCCTTCTATTTGAAAGGTTAAGCCCACTACTATTTTTGTCGAAACATGGCCTTTAGGTTAGTTGGACTAAAAAAAAGTGCATGGCCCATGATGGTGGCTCACAAACTGCGGGATCATGCCTACGAACGGGGTTACCACGACTGCGATTGTGACTCTCAGGCCCACAATGTGGGTTTTGTGCCCACGATGCGTCTATCTATAAATATCACAAAAAAGTTGAAAATATCTACTTTTGATCTCATCTTTTCCTCCCCTCTCTCAAATCACCCTTTTAGCCCTTTAAGCTTTTAAACTCTTGGTTTCATGTCTTTTTATCCATTTTCTACCCCTAGTCGATGCGTTTATCTATAAATATCACAAAAAAGTTGAAAATATCTACTTTTGATCTCATCTTTTCCTCCCCTCTCTCAAATCACCCTTTTATCCCTTTAAGCTTTTAAACTCTTGGTTTCATGTCTTTTTATCCATTTTCTACCCCTAGTCCTTGAGGCCAAAAGCTAGGACGCATTGAGAGTTATGTTTTAATCTGAAAAGTTTAAATTTCCATCTCCATTGATTTTTGGTTGTTGCTCTCTTCTTCCTCTTGCTTTGAGGTAGGGATTCTTTAATGATTTGCATGTCATTTTGTCTTGTTATGTGTTATTCAAATAATTTAACACTTTAAGAGATTAGGGTTTGATTAATGAGTATTTTAAATGCATAAAAAAAAGGGGTTTTCTTAATGATTTTCTTAAAACACCCTAGTTAGTTGTTTATGATGATGAATTGTATTGAACTTTTGAGGAAAATTGTTTTCTTTAAGGTAAGAAATTCCCAATTCTATCAAAATCCCAGAAATGTTCCATGTTGAGATGTTATTGGTGTTGTTGAGAAATTATGGACTTCATGGTGAACTCATAAGCTTGGGCTAACTATGGAAATTGATGAGACTTTGAGAATTTTGAACTCTTGAGAAATATTTCATTATGTTGATGTTATTGGAAATTATCAATGTTGCTTTCATTATATTGTCCATTTGGAATATATTGAATAGAGATAATTATTTTGGCTATCGATGGAGGATAACATTAACTTGTTGTAGAGATTACATGATAACCAGGTGAATTGAAACCATATTTATTCATGCATTCCATTTTATCATTTGTTTCATACTTATACATTTGATAATGTTGAAAAGAATTGCTTTGAGGAAAAAAGGGTGAATACCATGGTGAATGTGGTTGGGATGTGTGGTTGTGGTTAATTAAGTTGACCTCAGTGTCCATGGTGAAAATCCTAAAATCTGCACAGTCAGGATGCCTTCCTTCTAGTTAGCTGCCGGTAAAGTGGCTTGGTAGCGCTTGTGAGCCTACTTGCAGACACGTACCTAGAGATTACCAGTGTGTGTATTTATCACCCTATTTTCTATTTTAAAGGAAAGAATAATTAATCGTGATTTTGAACTCTACCGTAACATTGTTTCAAAAAGGGAAAAATGCTTGTTTTGTAACGGTCATAAGCATTCACCATATGACATTGTTAAATATTAGACATGTCATTAAATTATCTCTACTAAGCTTTAGCTCACCCTACGTGGAAAAACATTTCAGGTGCTAATAGTATGCCTCCACCAAGAGATAGCTTGGAGTGACATTGGAGCTGAACGCTCATTTTGTTGTTTTATTTTGTATAAGCCTAGGGCTTTTCTATATTTGGCTTATTGCCTACTTTTGTTGTAACCAAGTATAGTTTTGGAAACTTGTAGCTAATAAGGCACGAAATTATAATAGTTTAAACGTTGATGCTTATCGATCACATACTATACATTTAGGTTTTAAAATTAGTGAATGTATCAGTGCATGAAATATGATTTTGTAATATTATAAGGATGTTATATATTAGATGTTTCAAATTTAATTAAGCTTCTGCATGTTGAATGAATAATGTATGTAATTGAGATGTGGAATGGTTAGTTCGAGTCTCTTTATTTTTGGGGCATGATAGGAAAAAATTGTTTCTACGTCTGAAGTAGATCCACTTGTCAGTTGTCAATCAAATTCTAAATTAACATATGAATCTAGAATTATGTGTTGATGATATTTTTGAAATTGTAGTTAATAGCAATTTTATTAGAAGGAGGACAACAAAAGAAACAACATCATTCAAAGAAAATTTAATACAAAAAATTGGTTTGTGTATTATTCATATTTTATTTAACATTTTATATAATATCATTAGATTGATCAAAGAGTTATGCTAGGTATCCCAAATTTTCGACCAAAACTCTCACATAGGTGTGGGACCCACACATATGTGGGTTTGTGTGGATTCCACACCTATGTGAGACTTTTGGTAGAAAACTTGGTAAATTATTTGGCGTCTATAGCATTTTCATTGATGAAATAGATTCCTTACTTATATAACTTATCAATATAGTAATAACATATCATATATATCGGTAACAATAAAATAATTTTTTTATTAGGCCTTAACAAAATGTAAAAATGTGAGCTGTGAAAAAAATTATAGGACCAAAATGGTAAACAAAACCAAAAAGAGAGCAAGCTCAAAAAAGACAAAAAGACAAAATAGATATTTTAGTTAGGGTTGAAAATAAGTTGCGTTGAACTGAGCAGTAGGTTGTTCAAACTTAGTTTGATAAATTAACGAGCCTAGAAATATGTTCAAGCTTGTCTTATTTATATAACAAGTCGATCTCAAACAAGCTTTTAATGAGCCGAACACGAGTTGAGTTCGAGTAGCTTGATTTTTTTATAGCGCTGTAGAAGTCCCTGAACATCCCAGGAGGGAAATCCCATTTTGTTCATTTGGGGCTCACTACAGTTCAGGATTCAATGTCACGGTCCTGTATCTAATCTCGCAGAGTGCAATGCAAGACCGATGAATCATCAAAGAGTCCAAATCTGGCAAATCGTGTTTGAAAACAGATTTTTTTTTTTAAAGAAGTGCCAAACATGGACTGCTTTGCCAGATACAGAGTCGCCACCTAAATATTTTATTTTGGGAAATTTAGGAAACCCTAACTCGTTGCCTAAGGTCACGTGTCTGTCATCACCAAAGTTACCTCGGCTTGGGAACTTGGGTACGATTGGGGAAGGTCACTTCATGAGCACCCCCGCTCACCCGATCAAAGATCGGCCTCTACTAACCACGATATCGAGTTTTGAAAACATTATGCATTCTTATTCCGGTTATTAGCCTAGATTCACTACGTGATGCGCACAACATACAAGTATAGACCGGATCGTCTGAATTGGAACAACACATCTCATGCTTGTTTATTTTAAAAATGGTTTGATGGTGCTACCCGCAAGTAGGCTAAGACGTGGATTTGCCACTCTCAGGTGGGCTTAGAAAATATGATTTTGCCACTCTCAAGTGGGCTTAAAACTCTCAATCGGTGAATTGTTCCAATTCAAATAACCCAACCTTCACCCACAGGCATTCAGGCAGGTATATCACATAAGCACATAGCCTCATGGTAAGCATGCTATCATGGCAGTCACTCACACGCATGCAAGGATGCTAAAGCATAACCACTTATCAAGTACTCCAAGCCAAAGAAAGAAGCTAATTAGAAAACATGCATGGATCCTAACTATGCTGAGATGCCTAATGCAACACATGCAAAAATGCAACCATAATAGGCTCGGCTATTCTAAGAATGACATATGAGATGCTACAGCTAACACGTATTCAACTTGGAATTGAAGTACAATGCAGTTAGTATGATGCACCGAGCCCGGTGGATGCAAGACAGATGAATGGATGCAAACATGCGAGCATAAGTATGCTAATTGAAACATGCCCTAATCTAACCATCATAAGCTGGTAAATAAAAGGGAGAAAGACGTGGGGTTGGAAGACATACATCACACACACGCACACTTGTTACAATTATGCCATCGCTTGGAGGGTCCGAATAAATAATACAAGCCGCCTAATCAACTAACTCATGAGCTAATTAATTATTACAAAACCGAATTAATAACTAGTTACAACTAATTATTACACAACTACTAACTAACAAGTAAGCAATAAATGAATGTTATTCCAGCTCTGTTTGGAGAAGAGGAAGGTATGCATGCTCGCTTCGGTTCTTCGCCTCGAAACACCTTCTGGTTGCTCTTTAAAGGCTCTGTTTGCAGGGTGTCTTCTAGTGTTTATTGTTGGAACTTACCAAAACACTATTAGGGAATTCACCAGTGGCCTGCCGGCCATGAAAGGAGAGATGCCGGCCAACAACGAGAACCTTGCCGGCCAAGGTGTGACATTGCCGCCATCGATTGGTACACTGCAGTCTTTGTGACACCAAGCTGCAATGAAGCACAAAATAGAGAGAATGGAGGGTCTCCCAGGGGCATGTATGCACTATGTCACCCCATATCGCCTCAAAACATCAAGGGAGAGGCCTAGTCAGATCCACGACCATCAATCACGCATCCCGATGCATGATGGCCAAAGATCCAACCTGTGCAAATTAATATGAAAATGAATGCACAAATAAAGCAAGTAAAGCCCAGAACTCTATCATGAATCATCAAGAGCTTCGGTGACCGAGAATTGAGACATGTTCCATCACTTGGAGTATGAAACGCCCCTCGTTCCTCGTGCTCGGATTAACACTTAATCCAAACAATGCAACACGTAAGGATGGCAAACATGCAATATGAATAACCTAACAAGGCTAATGACATGCAACAAGCACATAGGCATGATGTGAGGTGACAACCTTGGACAACATGACAAAATGCAACATGAACATGAAACAACATGTAATGGGGCTAGCATGCGACAACACACAGAGATAGAGCAAGCATACAACAATATGCAAGACAGGGATGCGACAACATGCAAAGGGATGGGCTTAAACTAATGTGGGCGGCTCTCAACTAAGCCCAAATCAGTGGCCAAAAGTGATGAATTGATGGCATGAAAAGCATGAAATGGCAAGGCAAACATGTATGCCAAGTGGCTTAAGTATTAAGGCACAAAGAGGAAAACTCTTAAGCACACTTAAGGAGCAACAAACACGGATGTATGACAATGAGGTAAGCTCTGAAATCTCATGTAAAGTGATGCCAAATGGAATCAACAATGCAAGCATAGCATATTATGATGCTCAAAGCTCAAAGTGAGCAAAGGGACTTAAGCCATGCCCATACAAGGAAAATCCCAAGGGGCCGAGGGGACCTAAAACAGTCCTAGGGTAGGTCCAAACAAGACCAAAACTAAGCTCAAAGCTAGCCAACATAGGCTAGAACACAAAGCCAAAAAACATGGAGCATGCAAGGCTTTAAAGAGGCAATGCACTACACCTATTGAAACCAACCGTGACAAGAGTTGGACAACATAAAACAAAGTTACATCATGGTATAATAAGACCCAAAATGCACTGAAATGATGAGCCAAAGGCTTAGGCTTAATGGCATGTAGAAAAGTCAATTCTTGAGGCATAAAACACAAGCTCTATAAAGCATTCAAGGCATGTCAAATGCAAGTGTATGACAACATTTCATGGACTGAAATAGCATATGGAATGAGGACAAAGCATGCAAATATCACACATGTATGGCATGGTAGGGGCCTCAAAACCCAAGACTAGCCTAAGCATTTACATTATAGCTATACAAAGCACGAGTGATATGGCCATGGCAGCTCAAAAAAGTCCTAGAACAGCTCAAAATAAGCATAAAATCATGTTAGAGGAAAGCCAAAATATGCTAGTGTGATAAGTCAAAATGTCATGCACAAAGGGCTAGTAAACAAGATTTGTTCTACACCTATATGGAGCATGCAAAGGATGGTCAAACCAACTATGGATAGGGTCATGACATGCCAAATGATGACCAAATACATGCTGAAATGTAAACCAAACAAGCTAACATGACATGGCAAAGCACAGAGCATATGAAGCTAGTTTAGGGGATTTACACTACAAGTGTATCGTGCAAGCCATGGGGGGTGGCCGGCCGGCCACCTGCAACTAAAGTACCTAGCCGGCCTGCTTCCTCAGTGGGGGTGTATTACAGCTGTATATCTGTTTTTTCCCAAAAATATCTGTACCCAGGGGAAGCTTTTGGAGGGAAACTTGGTGTCATTTTCCTCCTACCTTGCTCCCTCTCTTTGGCCTATATAACCAGCTGCCGAACTCTTGTTTTGGGGTTACAAAAAATCCCTAAGAGGCCTCACATTCATATCTCTCTCCATCTCTCTCAAATTCTCAAGTTTTGGTTCCATTTCTTCATCATCATCAAGCACCACCACCACTACTCTATTTCCAGCAGCTAGGAGAGCTTTCCAGCAGCTAGGAGGCATCCATTCTTCAAGCAAAAGGCAGCCAAGACTTGTCTACAAGGGTAAGTTGCCATTTCCCCCTTTTGTAGCTCATTTTTGCACCATTCTTCTAGCCTATTTGCTTGTTGTTTTGAGCTTCGACCCTAACTGAAAGGGTCATTATTTTGAACCATTTTACATGATTTTTGAAGGGTTCAACCCTATTTGAGATCACCATCTTGTACTTGCTTCAATATCATCTTATATGTCACATTTTTGCATGACATTTCTAGCCTATGAGTGATTTGTTTTCGAGCATAATGTAAACTATAAGTGGACCTATTTTGATCCCCTCTTCAACATTGAAGAAGGGCTCAACCTTTTTTGGGTCCCCTATCTTGCACTTACTTCATAATCTCTCCTATTTACCGTAAATTTGCATGATTTGTTTGGCCTATATGTAAATTGTTTTGGAGCATGTCATGAACTGTGAGTAAGCTTATTTTGTGTACCTCTACAACATTGTAGAATGTATCAACCCTGTTGGGGGCCTCCATGTTGTACCTACCATTATACCCCTCTTTGGCCCCCATTTTTGCATGCTTTTTTTAGGCTTATCTAGCTTCTGTTTTGGGCCATCATCAGAACTAGAAGGGGTCATATTTTTATCCCCTGGACATATTTCATTAAGGGTCTTTTCCTGTTTGATGAATGTTTGGCCTACTTCATGTTATACCCTCTTGTGGCCTATTTCTTGCATGGCATTTTTAGCATGTTTTCATACTGATTTGGGGGATGTCATCTACTGTAAATGTTCATATTTTTAGTCCCTAATCAGTGTTGTAGAAGGGTATTTTTCCATTTGGGATTTTCATATACCACTTGCTTCATAGCCTCTCTTGTGGAGCCATTTTTGTATGCCATGTTAACCCTATTTATGATTGCTGTTTGGCCATGTTTTGTACTGAAAAAATTCTAGTTTTGGGGCTGCATTGCTTCTTCCTTTTCATGTCATGTATCAATTATGCATGTTTGGTGTAGCTATAGGCCATTTCGGGTGCCAAAATTCATGTTTCGGGATCATTCCATGCATCGGGTACACTTTGGCCATGTTTCGGGACTGTTTTGCCCCACATTTCAGTGCTGAAATTCATTTGCATGTTTGCATATCATATTTCCATGCCATTTCATCGCGTATGCCATTTTTTCGGTTTGCGTGCCCGTGTGCACGCATTTCGAGGCATCTCTTTTTTTATCTGATGACCTCTTATATGAGTGTGGCTGAGGTCCACTCATGTTAGTGTAAGCCCATATTTCATTGTTTATGCCATTTTAGTCTCATTGCATTGCGTATGCCATTTTCTCGATTTGCATGCCCGCGTGCACACATTTCGAGGCATCTCTTTTTCATCTGATGGCCTCCTATGTGAGTACGGCTGAGGCTCTCTCATGTTGGTATAAGCCCATTCTTGCATTGCGTATGCCATTTCATCCGTAGCATTGTGTATGCCCGGTTGTATATTACCTCGTATAGCGTGTATGCCATTCCATGATATTGTGTATGTTAGGATTGTATATTAGCTACATTTCATGCATATCATGCATATTGCATCGTGTTCGGGATAGGAGTTAGCCCGGACACGGGAAACGAGGCACGTTTTGTACTCCGAGCGACGGAACGGGTCTCAATTCCCAAGTCACCGACACTCCGGATTATCCATGATGGAGTTAGGTTTTGTTATAGCATTCATATGCATTCATCCTATATTGAGTTGTGCAATTCGGCTCCTCGGCCATCATGCATCGATATGCGTGATTGGTGGCACGAGGATCGAGGCATGCATATATTTGTGAAATACATTGCTATGCCCCTTTCCTGCTCTCTATTGCAGCCAAAATGAAGAATCAGTAACTCTTCGAAGTCCGGCACGCATTTCGAGAAACATTGCAAACAGAGGCTAATTGGGGCATCCTAGTGGATTTCCGCGCAAGGAAGCTCAAACATGCATCATTTCCTTATCCGGAGCGGAGTCAATGCAGTCCCGGGCTTGCGTGCCAATTTACTGTTTTTCTTAGTTAATTTGTTAATTAATTAGAAATTTGTATATTATTCAGACTGTAATATTCTTTTATTCGAGACTGTATTATTTATTTGGACCTTCTGCGCGAGGGCAAAATTGTAATAAGTGTGGGTGAGTGTGATGTATGTCTTCCAACCCCACGTCTTTCTTCCCTTTTATTTACCTGCTTATGATGGTTAGATATAGGGCATGTTTCAATTAGCATACTGAAGATGACAAAGATATTTGCATCATTCATCTGTTTTTTGCATACTGGCTCGGTGCATCATACAAACCGCATTTGTATTTCAATTCCAAGTTGAGTACTTGATAGTCGTAGCATTCCATATGCCATGTTTAGAATAGCCGAACTGCTATAGTTTGCATCTTTGCATGTGTTGCATTAGGCAATTCTGTGCATCTAGGATCATGCATGGATTTCTAACGAGCTTCTATTTTGGCTTGGAGTACTCGGTGAGTTTTATGCTTTAGCATCCTTGCATGCGTGTGAGTGCTGCCATGAATAGCATGCTTACCATGAGGCTAAATGCTTATGTGATATAACTGCCTTGAATGCCCGTGGGTGGAGGTTGAGTTACTTAGATTGGGACAATTCATCAAATGTTTGTTTTAAGCCCACTAGATAGTGGCAAAATCACGTTTTCTAAGCCCACTCGAGGGTGGCAAATCCACGTCTTAGCCTACTTGCGGGTAGCACCATCAAACCATTTTCAAACAAACAAGCATGAAATGCTTTGTTCCAATTCAGGCGATTCAGTCTATACTTGTATGATGTGTGCATCACATAGTAACCTAGGCTAATAACCGGAATAAGAACTCACAATGTTTTCAAAAACAGATATCATGGTTAGTAGAGGCCGGTCTTTGATCGGGCGAAATGTGCTCACGGCGACCTTCCCCAATCGTACCCAAGTTCCCGAGCCGAGACAACTTTGGTGATGACGGACACGTGGCCTTTGGCACCGAGTCAGGGTTTCCTAAATTTTCCATTTTAAAATATTTAGATGGCGGCTCTATATCTGGCGAAACAGTCCACGTTTGGCACTTCTTTCAAAAAAATCTGTTTTCAAAACGATTTGCTGGATTTGGACTCTTCGGTTCAAGATTGAGAACCGTGACATGTGAGTCCTTCGAACTGTAGTGACCCAATATCGAACCAGAACGGGAGGGGGGAGGGGACTCGTACCCCGTTTCCCCCGGGATGCGTTCGGGGACGTCTACAGTATGATAAATACACTGAAGGTGAACACAAAGTGTGGTAGATGCACTAAGTGAACAAAGTATGATATATACACTAAAGGTGAACACAAAGTGTGATAGATGCACTAAAGTAAATGAAGTGAATATGTGCATGATAGATACACAAAATGAGGATGTGTGTGATAGATATAGAAAAATGAGAATGTGTGTGATAGATGCAGAAAATGAAAGAAGTGTAATTGATACACTAAGTGAAGAGAGTGTGATTGATACACTAAATAAATGAAGTGTGATTGATACATTAAGCGAATGAAGTGTGATTGATACACTAAATAAATGATCTCAAACGGAACTTCTTTGAATGAACTGTACATACAATATCATGCATGAATGAGAAAGAAACTTGAGAGGTACAATGCAATACAATGCATGATGTAATAAACAAGCATAGCGGCGCTTTAGAAAGCACCTCATGGGGTGAGTGGCGATGAACCGCTCTACTCTGACGGGGATCTCCCCTCGTGCTCTTCAAACACTTACCTTTCTTACAGTACAAAGGCTCTGAAATACTGACAAGGGCTCTTCACGTAGAACACTTTGGATGCTACCTTTCTTCCTGATCATATTCACAACTTTCCCTATTCTCCAACGGGGTGACAGACTAGGTTGGTTCAGTATCCAGAAGTGAGGTGCATACACGCTATCTCAACCTATGGGGCTTCCATACAGATTTCAGGCTGAGGACACGCCTCTGGGTATTTAAACCAGACTTTACTCTCGGAAATCCCGAACCTTTGCGTTCTAGGCATGAGCCATTCGAACTCTAGTTTCCACCGTCGCAGTTAGTCTCCTAGGAACTCATTGCGAACACAGCCGAGATGCCTCTAGCAAGGAATGGTACTCAGGGAGAGCACTTTTGATCACCATTTTGGCTTGAAGCAGACTTGATCTTGAGCTTGAGGTAGAGGCACACTCATACTTCAGAGCATTGGCAAGACCTGAAGAGGTACACACGGGATGCAATCTCGGAACTTATTGAAGTTGAAACAAACTCAGATACTCGACATTTTCCCTCTTTTCTTTTTCTTTGCAGTCTGGAACCTATATAGCTTCAGATAGGTCCTGGTTTTACTGTTATCGTATGACCTGGGTCGAACCCTGTGGTTTTACGAAAGAACGAATCTTATTTTTCACAGATATGGAGAACAGCACGGCACCTGAAGCGCAAAACGATTTTATTTTTGAAATTGAGAGATGAGTTCTCGACCGGGGTTTTGAACCTACGACTGAACACAACGCACTACGACTCAACAATGGAAAACAAAAGGTAAACAATCTAAACACATCGAGTAACACTCGAAATGACTCAAAACAAGAATAGAAATAAAACAAAAAGACACGACACTCAGATGTGCACAGGGAGCCTGTTTCTCTGGGTATTATTTCGGACCCTTTCTCATTTGTGATTCTCACATCACTCGGCCCTCAAGCTCGGTTTTTCTCTCAAAACCCTTTCCTCGCTTTTCCTCTCAGTGCACATCTCTCTATTCTTCAATCTCTCATTTTTTATCTCTTCCCTGGGTGGTTGATGGATAAACAAGAAGTTGCGGGTTAATGCCCAACGTTATCAACTCGCGGCTATTTCCTTCGATGACATTTAGTCGATGCCCCAGATGAAGGAGTGGAGTATCTTGATCCATTCCAATTCGTGCTTCGCACTCGGCTTGATACCTCGCTGCTTGGAGGATGAGAGAGCTTTCAGCCCTTTGTTGTTAACTTCAGTTGTGCTCTTCTTGGCGAATAGGGTACCCTTTCCGGCAAGTATGGTGCCCTTTTCTGGCAAGTATGTTGACAACAGGGAAAAGACAGAACACCTGACTCAACTGTGCCCCTAGTTCATCATTTTGACCATTTTTTGTTTTTGGCTTCTGCTTAAAACAATTTTAACCAAAATGAGAGTTAGATTAACGCACTTGTTCGATTTTCTGATTTGAAATCATGCGAGTTAGATTATGAGTACTGAAAATTTTCTTTTTTGGGGTCCAAGAAATGGTCAAGTTTTGGAAAAGTGGAATAATTTTCGAGAGAATTAGTCAACCTCATTAAAAATTCTCAAAAACTATTTTTGCAAATGGCCACTGCTAGACTGACACAGAATTTACTCTTGAGATGCACAACCTCAGATCCAAAACAAATGGAAAATTGCCCCTTGTCTGAACGGCACTGCATGGCAACGGAAAGTTGCCTCTAGTCTAAATAGCACCGCAGCACATTGTATGGCAACGGAAAGTTGCCCCTTGTTTGAATGGCATTGCAACGCATTGTAATCAGTCTTCAGAGTAACGATCATAACCGAACTCTCGGATACAGAGAAGATAAAGATGACCAAAACCATCACATGGACACAATCGAATTTGAAGTGTTTTACGGCTGGACTTCAGAATGAAGTTGCCTACGTATCCCAAAGATGGGAATCAAGCCTTACGTAGTTCGAGGGTAGGGACACTCGGGTATTAACCTCTCATTTTATGCTCTAACTTGTGCCAAGGCCGCCCTTTCTGGGTTTTCAACCTTGGGAGCTCTGTTTTTCCTTTCTTTTCGTTTCTTTTCTTTTCATTTCTTTTTTTTATTTTCTTTTTTGTTCTTTTGTTCTTTTCTTTCTTTTTTTTTTTTTTTTTGTTCTTTTTCTTCTTTTCTTACTCTAACTTTTGCCTAGGCTGCCATTCCGGGTTTTCAGCCCAGCGAGCCTCTCAAGGGTAAAAGTGTAGCTTTGTCCATGTCAAATGGTTTTGAGATCCTGAAGTCATCTGAATCCAGAAGAATGGCTGCTATTTGTCGATTTATGCAGAGTTCATCCAAAGAAATGAATCGCCCTAGTGTTGTGGATAGGAACTCGGTTGTCCTTCAGCAAAAATTTCTTCTTTCCTCCTTTCTGGGATTTGGCATTCTTGCCGATCTTTATTGATTTGTGGAATGATCCATCTTCGGCTCTTCGAGCACAATCTGGCATCATTTGCCCCTAGTCTAAGGCGTGCTTCAGATCTAGCTTCGCAAGCCTCCTTTGATCACATCTGATATTCTCATCCCTAGTTCATGGGCTGCTTCTGATCCGGCCACACGGGCCTCACATTGTGGTTGACCGTTGAACATTCTGAATCTAAGTTCAAGGTTTGAAAGTGAGGGGTCGAGTCTCGAGGCTGAGAGCGATCTTAGGCTGCACAATCTCAAGAGCGATTCCACACAGGTCTTCGCAAGACCGCGCAAAACATTTTTTTGAAATTTTTTTAAGAAAGTGACAAATTGCTCGCACTGAAGACAGTGTGGAACCAATCTGGATCAAGCCAGGATCCTTCCCAGTACTCACACTAACAAGCATGATCTTATCCATTTAGGTCTTAGCATGCCTCTCTTTCTCTCACTTGATCAAATTTTGGCAAATCCCAAGGAATTCTTTCCTCTTCATTTTCATCACAGTGTTCAAAAGGTTTTGAAAAACTTAGGTCAATGCAATGAGTTTGAGGCATAGAAAAGTAGGCGAAAAGCATTGCCATTTCATTCTAAACTTGCTGGCACAACAGGCTCAAAATAGCAATATGCACAAAAACATGACAGCCACAGCTGTTTCGATTAGATCTCCTAGTGTAACTGGCTCCCCAGCAGAAACAGACTCAAAAGAAAATGAAAAGACAAACACAAAACAAGCAAGTGATGTCCGAGTTAACACCCTCGAAATCACCCGACTCCAACAAAACAGGACTGACTCGATATAACAAGACAGACCCAACTGACTCAGTATGAAAAGACTGACTCTATATAACGGGATATACTCTAAACGACATAACAAAAACTAACACAATACCCGAATCAGCAAGCACAAAAACCAGCATTCACAAATGCTCAAAACAATGCGTGCCATACGCTATATCTGGAGTAAACTGAGTGCCGCCTGCAAGTGGTTCATCCCTCGATCACATAGTCACATTATCCCCCATAAGTTCACTGATCAAGTGCCGATGGACTTTGCAAGACTGGTGCAGCGATGACCCTGTTGTCAAACAGATCTTGTACATCATGGCGCAGACGAAAGCAACTGTCAGTGTCATGACTGGTTTGTTGATGGTAGGCACAGTACTTAGTCTGGTCATGCTTTGGAGGGAGAGGATCGGGTAGAGGCCATTGTTCCAATGGTTTCAGATATCCTTTCCGGAGTAAGGCCTCTAGAGCCTTTGACAAAGGCATATAAAGTGGGGTAAAAACCCTCTTGACTCGAGGTGGATATTTGATTTTTTGTGAGCTACTTCCGGACGCATCGGTGAATAAGGTAGCTATTTTTGATGTGGTGGTGGTGACCATGCCCACTTCAGAAGATCTTGCAACTGCATCACCACTGGTGGTCGCATTCGAACTGCAGAAAAATGCCCTCCAGGGCTGCTCCTTCTCTTGGTCAATAAGGCCCTGCCTCATAGCGTCCTCGATTTGCACCCCCATCTCATGCAGATCTGAAAAGGTAGGGAAGGGGAGAACAATCATTTTCTGCATAAGCTTGGGCTGGAGATTGTGCACAATCATCCGAATATGATCTTTGTCAGTGGGCCTAGTGGTCATCATTGAGGCCTTTGCTCTCCATTTCGTCACGAACTCTGAGAAACCCTCCTTTGGTTCTTGGTGGGTGACTTCGAGATCACGAGTTGTGACATCGACCTGTGTGTTATAGGAGTATTGAGCAATAAAGGCATTAGCCAGCTCTTCCTAGTTCCGTTTCACAGAATCCTCCAATTTTGCATACCATATTGCAGCTATCCCAGACATGGTTCGGCCAAAGAGAGACAATTTCTGAGCTGTGGTCAAACCCATTGGCCTCGAGATATCAGAAAACAGATGGAGGTGCACCCTTGGGTCTCCAGAGCCGTCAAAGCGATCGATATGCGGCATTTTGAATCTATCAGGCAGTGTCACAGCTACATCGGTATACCCATCCTCAATGTCCAGGATGGACTTTACTCCTTGAGATTTCTTGAACATCTTTTCAAGCTTGCTCAACTTCAACGCTGTAGGGTCCACCTCGAACTCAAAAAGAGAGTCCGGTTGATTGATAGGAGTGGGTGCCTTGGATAGTTGAGGTAGAATCGGGGGCAGAGCCGGCCCTGTCGGGGTGTCTATATCCTCCTGGGTATTCTAGACATTTGGTGTCTCCACGGGTAGTGGGACCCTTGGTGGGGGAGAAGCCTGATGTGAGGCTGATGCTCTGGTTTCTTCTTGTCAGAATCGTAATTAGCTCTCTGTCTTTGGGTCATGACCATAGCTCTTTGTTTGGAAAATTTAAGCAGCGGACGTCCTCTTGCATGAGTTTCATACTTTCTTGGAGTTGGCGCACCATTTTCTCCATCCCTGCCATGTTCTGCTGTTCCAGCTGACTGACTAGTATATCTATCTTTGTGGTAAAAGTAGATATCTCAACCCAACTGCACACAGGTGAGATGGATAATGACTGTTGATCCGAAGACTGTTGAACTGATAATCTATGCCTGACTGGCCTTTTTACCCTGCCTCTGGCGAAGGAACACTGATTTGCCCTTGAATTGAATCTCTGACCTGACAAAGTCTATCAGCACAAGCCCCAATGTACCAGGGGATATTGGAGCCTTCTGAAGCTATAGTTCCACGACTACCTAGCAAAAGAGAAAATAGAGAGCATCTTAACCAGATTTCACTAAAACAGATATGGGCATAGCTGAATGATCAGATTCTCTTGATTTACATCCCAAAACGCCTCCAACTGATACCCTCGGGTAAACTGATTCCCAAAACATCGATCTTGATGCCCGCAGTTCGATACCCAAAATATCTTGGTGCCCGCAGTTCGATGCCTAAACTTGTAAACTGATACATGCATTCCTATAGAGACGCACTCTAAAAGCACATAACAAACAAGTGAGAGCCAAAACACCCCTATGTTGGGGTAAGGTTTCCCTGTCCTATTTTGTCAGGAACTAGGGTATTGCTACACACGCAGTGGCTTCAAACAACCTATAAACGGGTAAGCAACCTGTCCTAGCTTGGAATGGTCACTATGGATTCTGAATATGCACTAGGTCGAATGGTCAAAGAGGGTGCCCTGGTAAAAACCGGGGTTTGTGTTCCCGTCGTGGCGAGCAACCGTCGACCTTATGGCACGCTTCGCAAAGCAAGCCTCCGGCAAACCGTTCAGGAATAGCATACGGCAAACACGGTGTCCTAGGCGCACCAATGCACATGCAATGCAAAGAAACACATAAGTGTGATTAAAACAATATATCATGCGTTCGAGTCAAGCTCTCTAAGTCCCCAGCAGAGTTGCCAGAAACTGTAGATGTCCCCGAACGTCCTGGGAGGGAAATCCTATTTTGTTCATTTGGGGCTCACTACAGTTCATGACTCAATGTCACGCTCCTGTATCTAATCTCGTAGAGTGCAATGCAAGACCGATGAATCATCAAAGAGTCCAAATCCGGCAAATCGTTTTTGAAAACAGATTTTTTTTAAAAGAAGTGCCAAACATGGACTGCTTTGCTAGATACAGAGTTGCCATCTAAATATTTTATTTTTGGAAAATTTAGGAAATCCTGACTTGTTGCCTAAGGCCACGTGTCCGTCATCACCAAAGTGCCTCGGCTCGAGAACTTGGGTACGAATGGGGAAGGTCACTTCGTGAGCACCCTCGCTCGCCCGATCAAAGATCGGCCTCTACTAACCATGATATCGAGTTTTGAAAACATTATGCATTCTTATTCCGGTTATTAGCCTAGATTCACTACGTGATGTGCACAGCATACAAGTATAGACCGGATCGTCTAAATTGGAACAACACATCTCATGTTTGTTTATTTTGAAAATGGTTTGATGGTGCTACCCCAAGTAGGCTAAGATGTGGATTTGCCACCCTCAGGTGGGCTTAGAAAACATGATTTTTGCCACTCTCAAGTGGGCTTAAAACTCTCAATCGGCGAATTGTTCCAATTCAAATAACCCAACCTTCACCCACAGGTATTCAGGCAGGTATATCACATAAGCGCATAGCCTCATGGTAAGCATGCAATCATGGCAGTCACTCACACACATGCAAGGATGCTAAAGCATAACCACTTACCGAGTACTCCAAGCCAAAGAAAGAAGCTAATTAGAAAACATGCATGGATCCTAACTATGCTGAGATGCCTAATGCAACACATGCAAAAATGCAACTATAATAGGCTCGGCTATTCTAAGAATGGCATATGAGATGCTACAGCTAACACATATTCAACTTGAAATTGAAGTACAATGCAGTTAGTATGATGCGCCGAGCCCGGTGCATGCAAGACAGATGAATGGATGCAAACATGCGAGCATAAGTATGCTAATTGAAACATGCCCTAATCTAACCATCATAAGCTAGTAAATAAAAGGGAGAAAGACGTGGGGTTGGATGACATACATCATACACACGCACACTTGTTACAATTGTGCCCTCGCCCGGAGGGTCCGAATAAATAATACAAGCCGCCTAATCAACTAACTCACAAGCTAATTAATTATTACAAAACCGAATTAATAACTAGCTACAACTAATTATTACACAACTACTAACTAACAAGTAAGCAGTAAATGAATGCTATTCCAGCTCTGTTTGGAGAAGAGGAAGGTATGCATGCTCACTTCGGTTCTTCGCCTCGAAACACCTTCCGGTTGCTCTTTAGAGGCTCTGTTTGTAGGGTGTCTTCCAGTGTTTGTTGTTGGAACTTACCAAAACACTGCTGGGGAATTCACTAGTGGCCTGCCGGCCATGAAAGGAGAGATGCCGGCCAACAACAGGGCACTGCCGGCCAAGGGTGTGACACTGTCGGCGATCAGTGGTGCACTGCCGGCCATTGGTGTACTGTGACACCAAGCTGCAACGAAGCACAAAATAGAGAGAAGGGAGGGTCTCCCAAAGGCATGTATGCACTATGTCACCCCATATCGCCTCAAAACATCAAGGGAGAGGCCTAGTCGGATCCACGACTATCAATCACGCATCCCGATGCATGATGGCCAAAGATCCAACCTGTGCAAATCAATATGAAAATAAATGCACAAATAAAGCAAGTAAAGCCCAGAACTCTATCATGAATCATCAAGAGCTTCGGCGACCAAGAATTGAGACACGTTCCATCACTCGGAGTATGAAACGCCCCTCGTTCCTCGTGCTCAGATTAACACTTAATCCAAACAATGCAACACGTAAGGATGGCAAACATGCAATATGAATAACCTAACAAGGCTAATGACATGCAACAAGCACATAGGCATGATGTGAGGTGACAACCTTGGACAACATGACAAAATGCAACATGAACATGAAACAACATGTAATGGGGCTAGCATGCGACAACACGCAGAGATGGAGCAAGCATACAACAATATGCAAGACAGGGATGCGACAACATGCAAAGGGATGGGCTTAAACTAATGTGGGCGGCTCTCAACTAAGCCCAAATCAGTGGCCAAAAATGATGAATTGATGGCATGAAAAGCATGAAATTGCAAGGCAAACATGTATGCCAAGTGGCTCAAGTATTAAGGCACAAAGAGGACAACTCTTAAGCACACTTAAGTAGTAACAAACACAGATGTATGACAATGAGGTAAGCTCTGAAATCTCATGTAAAGTGATGCCAAATGGAATCAACAATGCAAGCATAGCATATTATGATGCTCAAAGCTCAAAGTGAGCAAAGGGACTTAAGCCATGGCCATACAAGGCAAACCCCAAGGTCCAGAGGGGACCTAAAACAGTCCTAGGGTAGGTCCAAACAAGACCAAAACTAAGCTTAAAGCTAGCTAACATAGGCTAGAACACAAAGCCAAAAAACATGGAGCATGTAAGGCTTTAAAGAGGCAATGCACTACACTTATTGAAACCAATCGTGACAAGACTTGGACAACATAAAACAGAGTTACATCATGGTATAATAAGACCCAAAATGCACTGAAATGATGAGCCAAAGGCTTATGCTTAATGGCACGTACAAAAGTCAATTCTTGAGGCATAAAGCACAAGCTCTATAAAGCATGCAAAGCATGTCAAATGCAAGTGTATGACAACATTTCATGGACTGAAATAGCATATGGAATAAGGGCAAAGCATGCAAACATCACATGTATGGCATGGTAGGGGCCTCAAAACCCAAGACTAGCCTAAGCATTTACATTATAGCTATACAAAGCACGAGTGATATGGCCATGGCAACCCAAAAAAGTCCTAGAACAGCCCAAAATAAGCATAAAATCATGTTAGAGCAAAGCCAAAATATGCTAGTGTGATGAGTCAAAACATCATGCACAAAAGGCTAGTAAACAAGATTTGTTCTATACCTATATGGAGCATGCAAAGGATGGTCAAACCAACTATGGATAGGGTCATGACATGCCAAATGATCTCCAAATACATGTTGAAATGTAAACCAAACAAGCTAACATGACATGGCAAAGCACAAAGCATATGAAGCTAGTTTAGGGGATTTACACTACAAGTGTATCGTACAAGCATGGAGTGACAAAACCAACCCAAAACAGAATCATGGCATAGTAAAACATCACCAAAAACCCACTGAAATGGACTCAACACAAGCTAAGCACACATGCTACTTTGATGAGCTATGAATGGAGTTACACAACACATACTAGATGCATGCAAAATATGACCAAACCAGCCATGGACAAGGCCAAGACAGGTCCTAAAAGTCACAAAAATAGGCCTGAACCAAGCCTAAAAAATGCATGGAGGGATGGTCCTTTGGAAGGCCAAAAATGCAAGCAAAGAGGAACCAAAAGAGAGGGGGCCACCCCCTTTGATTAAGGACCTCAAAACCACACCTTTACCACTGAAAATCCACTGGATTTCAGTGGTAAGAAGGCCAAACCAAGGCTAGCTCGGAGGCCTCAAGGAATGGCTTAAAACAAAGCCAAACAAAGCATGCAAGGGGGTTACACACCCCTAGAAGCAAAAAGACCTTAAACAAACTTCAAAAGCACTTAAATACAAGACTTTTTTCAGTTATAAGAAAAGCCCAAATCAATATGCAAGAAGGGCTAAAGTGAGGTACAAAAAGGTGCAAAAAATGGGGAAAATACTCACCCTTGAAGACCCTCTTCGAAACCAGCAACTTTAGGGGGTGGAAACCAGTTTTCAGACCTCAAGAAAACCTCCCAAGAAGCTTGGTCCAATGGTTGTGGTGTATCTGTATGTGTTGTAGTGTAAAAGTGCAAGGAAATCTGACTTCTAAGCACAAAATATAAACAATATAGAGACAAAGAGAGCTTTTTCTCTTCAAAATAGCTTAAACCCTTTAAAGGAGAGAGGCTCTCTCCTTACATAGAGGAATACAAAGCTAAAGCTTCCTCAAGAAGCTTTACAAAGTTCCATCCCTCCATACACGTGTATGGAGGGGAGCAAACAAAAAACCAGCTGGCTCAAAAGATCTGGAGGAAAACCAGCTGAGACGAGGGGGTGCCGGCCATCATCAATGGCCGGCAGTGGCTCACTGATGGCCGGCAGGGCATTACCAATGGCTGGCAGGCACAAAGACATGGCCGGCAGTGCACCAAAAGGTCTACTATGAAAGGACCTAGCCAAGGTCCAAAAAAAGGGCAGAAATGATACAAGTTCCGAGAAGCTCGAACCGATGACGTTCCACCGCGACAGTCGAGTACTCAGCGAGCAATCGAACTAGTTGTTGGGTGTACCTACAAGCACAACCAAGTCTTGAGGCAAAATTGTTCAAGCTTGACTTGAAAATTTAACGAGTTTAAACTTATATTCAAGCTTGACTTGTTTACATAACAATTAGTATTTCTAATGAGATTTCAATGAGTAAAATATAAGTAGTTAATTCATTTAACATCTCTACATATCATGAATTAAAGCCATATAAAATTTACCAAAAAATCTAAATGAGTAGAATGCAAGAAAACATGATGTGATCAAATAAAAAGGAAAGAAAGAAAAGAAGAAAAACAAAACAAGTCACATTACAATGGGTAAGTGAAGCGTACTTTATACTAAACTAGCGATATTAATATATGTGTATTATACTATAAACGTGTCTTAATATCTAAACCCAACTATCATTCTAAACATCTAAACGCAACATAAAAATCATCACACTGTAATTGTAATGCCCCAAAAATTGGGCAGGGTATATCTATTTTATGCAACAAAACCCACCTAGTAAAAAAACACATATATAGCTACCTATTCCATACATCCATTTCCATTAAATCCCAAATTCCAAATACATGTTGTTCACATCTCAATGCCTCAGTTCCAATCCCAAGCATGCATTTTGCAACAAGTATGAAATAGAAGCCAAACAGATAATAAGTGCCCTACAGGCTTACAAAGTTATCCAAGAACATTCTTGGTTACGCAAAATAGAGTTTCAACTCAACGCAAATACAACCCAGGCTTACATTCAACAAATAACAATAAAACAAAAATGGAGCCTCAGCTCCGAGTCTTCCCAAGTCAGTACCTTGGCGGAGGCATATCACCTGTACCTGAAATGGTTTCTCTTATAAAGTGAGTTACAACTCAGTAGAGATATAGTACACAACATGTGTACCATGACAAGACTAAAGAGGAGTATGCTCATGCCATGCTCCTAATAAAACAGTTTATCTCTCTTTTTATAAAGCATGCAATGCTGAGATGTAACAATAGATATAAAACCATTTCCATTTTAAACCATATCTGTTACATGAATACAGGCTTTGTGAATCTCTAGGTGAGTGTCTGCAAGTAGGCCCTAATGCACTACCACTGTCATTTTTACCAGTAAATTGGACGGCTTGACACCTAATCGCGCAGTTCTACACCCCCATACCTAGATTCACCAAGTATTTGTCTTTTCACAAACAGATACATTTCCAAACATTTCTCAAAAACAGATACATTTCCAATGAAATGAATGTAATGCAATGTCTGATGCAACAAATGAGGAATGTTGTTCAATTTACCTAAGTCATGCATTTCTACAACAATCATACCTATCCTTCACCGATAGCCCAAAACAAATATTTCTAAATAGATATTTAAACAATTCAATTCCAAAAATTCTGATAAATACAATCTATTCCACATCTCATCAAATATGAACAACTACACTAATTTTCATAACACAATCACATCCGGTAACCTCTTAAGGTCCATTTCTAACCGTGTCAGTTTTATTCCAACAGATACATTAAGCAAAATAATACCGTTAATGCCCAAGAAAACATCATTTTCTTGCCAAACTCATTCTCCAAGCATTATTCAACTATGACATCCTATTTTGATCAAAAGCCCCAAAAGTTAAACGTAATTCCTTTGTTTTCTTTAAAAATGCTCTTTTGGTCACAAACCAGTAAAAATTTCAAAAACCAATTGAGTCGAAGTCCGTTTTTGTTCAAATTTAAAACATAGCTCTTCTATAACCTTACAAATATATTCCAAGTTTACACTTTTGCAATTTGGGCATCAACTCTTTATTTTTTCTCAAAATTTCTCCTTAAAGCAAATAAATCACAAGTTTTTCAAAAAATTCTAATTAAATTATATACAACTCTAAGCTCCATGTAATCAAGTAAAAGTGCATAAAGAAGTGTAAGAAAAATCCCTACCTCAAGCCAAGAAGCTTTCAAATTTTTTGACAACATAAATTAAATTTTTTTGGAGTCAAATGACACCTTTTCCGCTCTCTATGTTTTGATCCAAAGCACTAGGGGTCAAAAATGACTTATACTAGATCAAACCCAAGAAAAACCAACTTAAAACCTTTTTTCTTTCTTTTCTCACGGCAAGACCTCCCAAGAACTCCCAAAAGTTGAATAAAAAACCATTTTGGTTACTTTTATAGATATTTCTTAAACAAATATCTAACTATATATATATGCCTATATATATATATATTAAAAATACATTTCAACATCTTTAATGACAAAAGTAAATATAATATTTTCTCACTACAAAATATATTTCGTTTAATGGTACACACCATAAATATTCACAAGTCTTTTGTGGTAATTAAATAATAATAATAAAACCACAACATTATTACATGGTTACTAACGGGTCACAATTCAATCAATCAATTGGGTCCAAAATGAATGGAATTTAATAATTTAAAATAAATCCCCAACTGAGATTAAAATATAAATTTAATTTGATTCAACTCGTTACAACCTTCCCCCTTAAGGAATTTCGTCTCCAAAATTTAAATTAGATAACCTCGCTGAATTAAAATAAATTACAACCATAGAAACGTAATCATGGTATGATAACAGAACCTTCCAATTAAACATAAGAAATTCACCCTATTTCGTAACATATACAATGTACATCCTAATATCAAAATAACGTTTCTATTACAACTCTCAAACATTAATAAAAAGGTCCGGATACTTCTCGCGGACTTCAGCCTCACGTTCCCAAGTCGCCTCCTCAACCCTGTGGTGTCTCCACAACATTTTCACCAAGGGACAAACACGAACAAAAGATACACAGACACATACGGACAAATACGGAGAAAATACACAGATACGTGCATATACACAAACACATTTGGGGAATATGCCATTACTGACAAGGAATATTCTATCTAAGGACATCAGTGAGCATATGCTATTACTACGACGGAATATTTTGTTAGCTAACGTCATCGCGCATAAGCAAAACATGCAAAAAAGAAATAAAACACGAATGCAGGGATACGGGGTTTCGAACCCCCGATCTCAAGCATTAGGCCCTAGCCCAAACCATTGAGCCAAACCATTGAGCCAAGCTACTCTTGCGACAAAAATAGTCGAATAAATGTATATAATACATAAATATACAATATATATACATATATGTATACAACTTTCCCGTTTCTCTCTCTTTCTTCGAAAATCGCGTTTGACACGTGGTCTTGCTTTTGCGTCAACTGGCCGACAAAAGCAGACCTCTTCGATTTGTAAGCTCGCCTCGGCTCTCTCTCCCTCTCTGTCTTCTTCTCTTTTGTTTTCTTCTTCTTCTTTTTCTTCATCACTTTCTTTCGTCTACTTAATCACTCTCTTCTCATTCTTTTTCCTCATTCCCCTTGAAAGAGACAGAACAACGAGACTGAGCGGAGGAGAAAAGATATCCCAAAACTCAGTCTGTTCTCTACTATTTCTCTAACTCTTCTTTCTTTCTTTTTTACACCTCTCACCACACATGGCCTCATCTTGTCCCCTCACTCTCTTTCCGGACCTCAATGATCCAAGCTCTCTTGGACCGAGTGTCCCTACTCCTACTCTTCCTAACTTTCCTGGACAGGGTGCCCCTATTACTACTCTTCTTAACCTTCCTGAACATAGTGCCCTTGCTTCTACTCTTCTTAACTTTCCCATGATGTCAGTTGAGTAAATCATGGCCGCTCAATCTGACATTGAAACCAACCACTTCACACTGAGATCCTGTATGGAGACAGTGACTGCGGTTACCAAATTGTCTCACCAGCTGTAGAATAGGACCAGTGAGGTACATCAGTTAAATGCCCAACTTTCTCTGCTCTAGCGCATGTACAAAGATGCGCGAGCAGAGATTTGCGCACTGAAGGTAGAGAATAAAGAGCTAAAACGGAAGACCACTGTCATGGCCCGATTTGGAGCACCTTTGTACTTCACCTTTGACAGCTAGCAGGGAGTCAACTCTCTCGGCGGTCCTGCATGCACTGAGGTAGGGCCTTCAAGGGTCTCCCAAGATGACAAAAAAAGGAAGAGCTTGGCGAGAGAGTTGTGTAAGTGAAGTTGGTGTGTGGCCATTATCAAAAACAAGATCTTTTTCTTTTTCTTTTTCTTTTTCTTTTTCATGTTGCCTTTGCAATCGGGGATGTCACTCCCTAACTTCAATAAAATCAATTTCATTTTTTGGTACCTCTCACAACCAAAGGTGCTGGAACTAACTCTGGCGTGGTAACAGCATACACACGTCCAGTAGGTGTCTGATCTACCTGCTCCTTTCTCGGAGCATAAGCTGGATGTACAGACTGAGCCAAAGAGGCTTCCGGAGTGGCCATCGAGGCCTGTGCCGACTGTGCTGGTTGGTGACTCTAAGTCTGCCTTGATCCAGATGCAGCAGGTGTGCCATCCAACTGTGGACAGTACCTCTTCATGTGTCCTGGCTCTCCACACTGAAAGCAAGTCAAAGATTGCCCCCTCCCCTGACTCTGGCTCAGTGGGTGGATTGAAGACGGAGCAGACCACTGTCCTCTCCCCTTCTGTGAGCAAGAAAAGGACTTGTGAGCCAACTGGCCACACTTGAAACAAGAAAATCCTCCTTGGCCACCTCCTCCTTCCCTTGAACGCGGCACTGGAAAAGTGGACCTAGACTGTGCCCTATGAGACTGCTATGGTGTAAAACCTCTCTGTCTCTTGTTGTCTCGGGTCTCACCCTGCATCTCTTGGCCTTTCTGCCTGAAACCCCTCATATCTCTCTCTCCAGCTCCTAACCGGGTTTCCATATGTGATGCTTCCTCAACAAGACAGTTATACTCTCTCATCATAGACCAGCTTACACAGTAGGCAAGCTCATCTCTCATTCGAGTCTCAAACTCGATACAACAGCACTCCTCTATCGCCACAAGCTCAGGAGCAAATCTGGACAAACTAGCAAAACTGGCCTCGAACTCCGCCACCGATGTGCTAGGCTGTTGTTTGAGGTTCTTGAACTGTTCCCTCAACCTCTCTTTAACAATAGCAGGAAGATACTTATCTTGAAAGGCATTGTCAAAGGCCTCCTAGGTCACCCCAATACGTCCTTGCATGTATTTCCACCACTGACCCGCTTCTCCCTTCAGCTAAAAGGATGTCAAGGTCACTCTCAGAACATCCTCCTCAATGTCTAGCATCTCGAACGTCTTAACCTTCTACTCTAGCCACTCATCAGCCTTCAGCGGCTCCTTAGGATCTCCCATAAAAATATCCAAATTGGTCTAGAAGAACTCTCTTTTTAGCAGGAGTGGTCCTATCTCTGCAATTGAGGCTGCTGGGGCCTGTACTAGGTTCTTAGCCCTTAGTATGTTTAGTGCCCTTGCTATCTCTCATGCCAAAGTACCCATGGCCTGTTGACCAGTTGGCTCAGCCACATATGCCTGTCATATCCCCTCCTCTTGCGCCGAAATCTCATCCGGTATTGGTATCTCATGCCTCCTGGGCCTACCATGACTACCACTGCCCCTTTCACGTCCTAACATCCTAATAAAGATAGCACTCGAGATTAGCACAATCACAATTGTGCCAAAACTAACTCACTCACGTCCTAAGGCAATGGACAACAGTTAATTCATTCCACATAAGCACATAGTCACATAAGCACATACAGATTTTCTTTCTAGATAATGATTGTCCCATGACGTTGCTAGAGTTCCAATAAAAAATAGCAGTGATCAAGTGCACTTCTAACTGGACTTCCAGGAACTCACAGACCCAATCAACATCTCAGAAATCAAACCCCATACCCATATAATCACATAAGCATGTTATCACATAGCACCTCATCATATAGATATCTCTATCAAGCGAGATAAACCCACTGTGGTACTAACCACTCCCCACATACCCAAAGTATTCAAACCCAGTATGCTCTGATACCAAATTGTAACACTCCAAAAATTGGGCAGGGTATATCTATTTATACAACAAAAGCCACTTGATAAACAAACACATATATATAGCTACATATTCCATACATCCATTTCCATTAAATCCCAAATGCCAAATACATGCTGTTCACAACTCAATGCTCCATTTCCAATCCCAAGCATGCATTTTGCAATAAGTATGAAATAGACGCCAAACAGATAATAAGTGCCCTACAGGCTTACAAATTTATCCAAGAATATTCTTGGTTACGCAAAATGGAGTTTTAACTTAATGCAAATACAGCCCTAGGCTTACATTCAACAAATAACAATAAAACAAAAATGGAGCCTCAACTCCGAGTCCTCCCAAGTCAATAACTTGGCGGAGGCATATCACCTGTACCTGAAATGGTTTCCCTTATAGGGTGAGCCATAGCCTAGTAGAGATATACTACATAACATATGTACCATGACCAGACTAAAAAGGAGTATGCTCATGATAAAATAGTTTATCTCTCTTTTTATAAAGCATGCAATACTGAGATACAACAACAGATACAAAACCATTTCTATTGTAAACCATATCTGTTACCTGAATACAAGCTTTATAAATCTCTAGGTGAGTGTCTGCAAGTAGGCCCTAATGCACTATCATTGTAATTTTTACCAGTAAATTGAAAGGCTCGACACCTAACTGCGTGGTTCTACACCTCCTAGCCAGATTCACTAAGTATTTATCTTTTCGCAAATAGATACATTTCCAAACATTTCTCAAAAACAGATACATTTCCAATGAAATGAATGTTATGCAATGTCCGATGCAACAAATGAGGAATGTGGTTCAATTTACCTAAGTCTCATGCATATCTACAATAAATCATGGCTATCCTCCACCAATAGCCCAAAACAGATATTTCCAAACAGATATTTAAACAATTAAATTTCAAAAATTCCGATAAGTACAATCTGTTCCACATCTCATCAAATATGAACAACTACACTAGTTTTCATAACACAATCACGTCCGATAACCTCTCAAGGTCCATTTCTAACTGTGTCAGTTTTATTCCAACAGATACATTAAGCAAAATAATACCATTAATGCCCAAGAAAATATCATTTTATTTCCAAACTCATTCTCCAAGCATTATTCAACTATGACATCCTATTTTGATCAAAAATCTCAAAAGTTAAACATAATTCCTTTGTTTTCTTTAAAAAGGCTCTTTTGGTCACAAACCGGTAAAAATTTCAAAAACCAATCGAGTCAAAGTTCATTTTTGTTCAAATTTAAAACATAACTCTTTCATAACCTTGCAAACATATTCCAAGTTTACACTTTCGCGATTTGGGCATCAACTCTTTATTTTTCTAAAATTTCTCTTTTATGTAAATAAATCACAAGTTTTTCCAAAATTCTAGTTAAATTATATACAACTCTAAGCTCCATATATTCAAGTAAAAGTCCATAAAGAAGTGTAGGAAAAATCTCTACCTCAAGCCAAGAAGCTTCCAAATTTTTCGGCAATAGAAATTAAATTTTTTTGGAGCCAAACGATGCCTTTTCCGCCCTCTATGTTTTGATCCAAAGCATTAGGGGTCAAAAATGACTTATACTAGATCAAACCCAAGAAAAACCAACTTAGAACCTTTTTTCTTTCTTTTCTCACGACAAGACCTCCCAAGAACTCCCAAAAGTTGAATAAAAAATCATTTTGGTTACTTTTATAGATATTTTGTAAACAAATATCTAACTATATATATATGCCTATATATATATTAAAAATACATTTCAACATCTTTAATGATAAAAGTAAATATAATATTTTCTCACTACAAAATATATTTCGTTTAATGGTACACACCATAAATATTCACAAGTCTTTTATGGTAATTAAATAATAATAATAAAACAACAACATTATTACATGGTTACTAACATGTCACAATTCAATCAATTGGGTCCAAAATGAATGGAGTTTAATAATTTAAAATAAATCCCCAACTGAGATTAAAATATAAATTCAATTTTATTCAACTCGTTACAGTAATGAATAATAATTTTAAAAGTTTGGGTACCCTATAATTAGCATAATGAGTCACATTCATATATATGTCTTGTACACATGGCATGTAGGAAGTGTAGATTAAATGAAGGTAATGCGTTCTTTCTTTCTTTCTTTCTTTCTTTCTTTCTTTCTTCTACATATCATATACCATTGTAGCAACTGTATTGCAATACTGGCAGCGAAAGTGATCCACAAAGTTGGCATCATTATGAATATCCATCCTAATTTTTCACATAATTAGATTTTCCCTCTTCCACTTCTAGTATGATTTTTCTACCTTCGAAAGAACCTTAGCCATCTAACAAATACAACAATTTAAATATTTGAGTCAAAGACTAATGAACAATTACAACAATATAATCCAATCAAAGAAAAAAACAATTAAAACATATAATGTGAAACCATCATTCTAAAGAACAACTTCTAGATATTGCATATTACTTGCAAGTATTTAACCAAAAATGGTGGGAGAGTCGGTAACTAATTGTAAGAAAAAAACTAAAATATGTAAACTGTGTTCAGCATGAAAAATCCAAAATATAAAATACAAGAAGCTGCTATTGGAAACATATCCTAAAATTGTGATCATCACCAATAATCCTGACTCTCCAATTTCAAGGCTTCCATGTACAAAGCACCTCTTCACCAAAGACCAAACCTAATGACAAAATAAACCAACATTATGCTCATAAGTAGTTGAAAAATCTCAACAAAAAGAAAAAAAAAAAAAAAAAAAAAAAAGTACCCAAACAAGTAAAAAATAAATAAATTGATGAGAATCACACTATAATAGAGTAAGAGCAGCAGATCAAGGATGGTTCTAGATCAAGTGCATCATCTGATAAGGTTGAGGAGTAGATTATGATATCTCATAAGAAGTTTTTACAACTGTAGATGATTAGGGGTTAGTTTGAGGATTGGTTGTATAGTTAGATATAGCTTTAGGTGTATGCCATATCTTGAATAGATATATATATATATATATACTACTCTATACTACAATTTATTCTTTCAATAAAGAAATACTTCAACTTTTTCAGTTTTGCTTTATGGTATCAGAGCTATAGCTCCAACGAGCATAGATCTTGTAAAGGTTCTTCAATGGCTACCATGGTGTCTTTATCTTCATCTCTTCCCCCAAATCTTACTCTAATCATCTGTTTGTCCATCTTTAACTATGGTTGACTCTTCTGGCAACACTGTGACGAATCCAGAATTCTTGACATGGAAATTGATCGATTCACATCTCTTCAGTTGCATTACTACGACTTTAACACCTGCGGTTTTCACATCTGTGTTTCAATGTGTGGCTTGCAATGAAGTTTGGTCTCTTCTTACTAAGAAATTCATCTCTCTCTCTCTCTCTCGCTCTCTCTCTCTCTCTCTCTCTCTCAGTCGCACATTCACCAGTTAAAGAACAAACTCAACAATATCTTGAGGAAATCTTTTTCGATGGATAAATATCTGCAACAGATCAAGAACATTTCGGATAAGCTATCTCTTGCCGGATCTCTTATTGATGATGAAGATCTAGTTCTTATCACCTTAAATGGACTTCCTGCTGAGTTCAATGCTCTCAAGACCACTGTTTAAGCTAGATCTGAGGCTATAGCTATGGAGGAACTTGCCTCATTACTCTGCTCAGAGGCTTTACATGTTGAATCTTAATCCAAAACTTCTATATCATATCTCACTGTGGCTTATTCTACTACAAGAGATTCAAATTAATCTCAGTTCAATAATTAGTCTTCTTCTAATTTTCGAAGCAATTCAAATTCCTATCACCGAAGGAATAATTTTTCCAGAAGAGGACACTTTCATGGAAATCGCAGAGGAGGAGGCAGATCATGTCACACAGGCAAACAATTTCCACATGCTCAATCTTCATCACCTTCCTCATTTGGTGGTTCATCTCTGTTTTTCCAAATTTGTGGCAAACCTAACCACGTAGCCCTTGACTGTTGGTTTCGTGTGGATTCTTCCTATCCGTCCTCTTCCTCTTCTCCATCTCCTACTGCTTATGTGACATCCCAGTCTCTTTCTTCCCCTGCTCCACCTGCTAATTAGTATGTTGACTCTGCTACAACCAGACATGTTACCAATGACCTTTCTAATCTGCAACAGTATAGTCCATATTATGGGTCAGATCATGTCACTGTTGGTAATGGCTCATTCGTTCCCATTATGCACACTGACCAAGGTATCCTTCCCACTCCCTCATTTCCTTTTAGACTTCATGACATGTTTCACGTTTCATCTATCTTTTCTAATCTTTTATTTGTTCATCAACTAACTGCTGATAACAATTACTCTATCACATTTGATGATACTTCTTCTATTATTCAGGACAAGCATTCAAAGATTCCTCTGTAGAAAGGTCTTTATAGTCAAGGCCTTTATTAGTTACCTTCTACTCTATCTAGGCCTGTCTCTCCTACTGCCCTTGATGCACCTGCATCCTCTACTACTTGGCACCAGAGGCTCGGGCATCCCCCTCCACACAAATTGAACTTTGTTTTGAATAATTTTCACTTACCTGTTTCTAGTAAATGTAATAAGCATGTCTATACTCACTGCACTATATCAAAGAGCCGCAAACTTCCATTCACACTGTCCAATTCCATTGTTAATGCACCATTATCCCTTATCTATAGTGATGTTTGGGTTCCCTTTTCTCCTTCTACTTCTGGTTTCAAATACTATTTGTTGTTGGTGGATGACTTTAGTAAGTTTTCTTGGGTATATCCTCTTTCCTATAAAAATGAAGTCTTCTCACGTTTCAAAGAATTTAAAAGTTTTGTTGAAAATCAATTTTCCACCACCTTGAAAGTGTTTCCCACAGATAGGAGAGGTGAATATACAGGAAATTAGTTTGAGCAATATCTTAAATCCCATGGCATCTTGCATCAGGTGTCTTGTCCTCACACTCCTCTCCAAAATGGAGTGGCTGGGAGGAAGCATCGTCATATTATCACCACTACCATTGCGTTGCTTCATCAATCTGGCTTGCCTCTCTCTTTTTGGTTTGACACTTTTGCCACTTCTATGGTCCTTATTAATAGGTTGCCTAGTTCTTCCTTGTGTCAACAAACTCTTTTTGAAAAATTATATCATAAGCCACTAGATTTTGCCTCATTCAAGAGCTTTGGTTGTTGATGTTTTCCTTGGCTCAGGCCCTACACTTCTCATAAACTTGCTCCTAGGTCTATCCCTTGTGTTTTCATTGGTTATCATCATTCTGTTAAAGGTTTTCGGAGCTTAGATCCTATCACAAGTAAAGTATATCTGTCTCGTCATGCTGTTTTTGATAAGTCCTTGTTTCCATTTGTTACTCACCCTCTTTCGTCTATTCCTTCCCCATCTCTTTCTCATCTTCAACATTTTTTCTGGCCTGCTGTCCATTCTCCTCTTCCATCTATAGCTTCTTCTCATTCCTCTATTTTTCCTCAAATGTTTCCCTCATCTTCTTCTTCTTCTCAATCTTCTGTTTCCAATTCCCATCATCTCCATATTTCCAATTCTTCTCATGTTCTAATTGATTCTCTTACTATTGATCTTAGTTCATATCCATTTCCTGTTCCACCTCCATCTACAGTCAATACGCATCATATGATCACAAGATCCAAGAAGAACTTTCTCATCAATCTTCGTTGGTCTTTACTGCTAGTGACCCTACTCTAATTGAACCCCATGCTTTCTCTAATGCTATTAACACTCCTGCTTGGGCTATTGCTATGACTGTGGAATTTCAAGCCCTCCAGCGCCAAAAGACTTGGACATTGGTTTCTCTTCCCTCTAGTAAACATCCTATTGGCTGTAAATGGATCTTCAAACTTAAGAAAAATTCTGATGGATCTATTGCTCGGCATAAGGCTAGGCTTATGGCTAAAGGCTATCTTCAGTCCAAAGGCATCAATTATCATGAAACTTTTAGCCCCATGGCCAAACAACCCACGATTCGAGTGTTTCTTATCTTCGCTCTTCATTTTTCTTGCCCTATTAAACAGTTAGATAACTCCAATGCTTTTTTGCATGGCATCTTATAATAAGAAGTTTTCATGACTCAGCCTCTAGGCTTTGAGGATTCTATTCATCCCTCTCATGTTTGTCTACTACATAAAGCTTTGTATGGTCTCAAACTGGCTCCTCAAGCCTGGTACTCTACTTTTTCTTACTTCTTGGTTTCTTATGGTTTCACCAACAACAAATGTGACTCTGCTCTCTTTATTTTTCTTTGTGGTTCTTCCATTATTCTTTTGCATGTCTATGTTGATGACATTCTCATCACTGGGAATGATATCACTCTTGTTGTTTCTCTCATTAAGCATATGCAATCTGCCTTTTCTATGAAGGAGCTGGGGAATCTCTCTTATTTTCTTGGTATTGCCATCCATCATACTGCCACTGGTTTGTTTTTGTCTCAGCATAAATATGCTTCCGAGATTCTTGCCAAAGCTGGAATGCTTAACTGTAAATCTTACACTTCTCTTATGGCTACTAAGGCTATGGTTGCTTTCTATCGCAGCATTGTCAGTGCTTTGCAATATCTTACGATCACTCGACCAATCCTCTCTTATGTTGTCAATCATTCTTGCCAGTTCATGCGTGCTCCCACAGTGGCTCATTTTAATGTTGTCAAACGCTTGCTTCGATATCTTTTGGGTACATTCGCCTATGGGCTCGTCTTTTCATCCGATCCTTTAGCTCTTCATGCTTATTTTGATTTTGATTGGGCTGGGAGTGTTCTTGGCAAGAAATCTACTACTGGGTATTGTATATTTTTGGGTCCCAATTTGGTCTCTTGGGCTACTAAGAAGCAATGCACTGTGTCTCGGTCTTCAACTGAAGTCGAATATTGGGCCCTTGCTCAGACAGCTGCTAAATTGTCCTAGCTTCGCATGCTTCTCTCTTAGCTTCATCTTTCTTCTCCTTCTCTTAGCTTATGGTGTGACAACCTTTCTGCTATTGCTCTTGCCTCTAATCCTGTCTTTCATGCTTGCTCAAAGCATATTGCTGTTGATTATCATTATATTCGTGAGCAAGTTCTTGCTAAACTAGTGGTTGTCAAACATGTGGCCTCCTCTGATCAAATTGTTGATATCTTTACTAAACCATTGTCTTCTGCTCGTTTTCCTTACCTGCAGTCCAAGCTAATGGTTCGTGCCTCTTCTATTAGCTTGCGGGGCCCTAATAAGAATTACACTATAATAGAGCAGGAGTAGCAGATCAAGGATGGTTCTAGATCAAGTGCATCATTTGATAAGGTTGAGGAGTAGCATATAATATCTCATATAAAGTTGTACAATTACCAGATGGTTAGGGGTTAGTTAGAGGATTGGTTGTGTAGCTAGATATAGCTTAGGTGTTTGTCATATCTTGAATAGATATATATATATATATACTACTAGAAACTAAGCTTTGGAATTTACATTTGTTTGAGACTAATGCAAGTGCATTATGCATTTTCTTTCAAGTAAGTCACCCAATTTCTCCTACAAAACAAAGTAATAATAATAGTTTTAAATAAATAAAAATAAAAAGCAAATTTGTACAAATTTACAGCATTAGTAAATACAACATTAGTAAGACCTACTTACACTATTTACATGCGGGATGAAATTTTTTTAGTATTAGCTTTTCAAAAATGCGACGTATAGCTTCTATGAAAATAGATAGAAGATTTTCTATTGTTACTCAATTTGCATCTCTTCCACCTTTAACTTATTATCAAAATTTAACATGCTACATAAATAATGAAAAATAAAATATAATAAAAATAAAAAATTAAAATACTATGGCATTACCCAATCACAGTAGTGGTGTAAGACATTTCTACAGATCTAGTAAATGCCTCTTGAATCTCTATAATTCTGACCTTCCATACTGTACGAATAAAGTTGTTTAACAGCACACTGTCACATCCAGTCAAGATTCGCCTAAACAAAGTCTACCTTAGAGGAAGTCTACAAGAATGGAGACTAATTGAAGAATCAAGAACTTTCTAGAAAACGCAGGAAGATATAAGAATATTGTATATAATTCTAGATGTGTATAGAATATTCTAAAATAGTTTCTAGAGGATTCTTTGAAGGTTATAGAGAGCTCTATGAAGCTTCTACACACCTCATTTAATAATGTATTCTAGATTATTCATAGAAGGCCAAGGGTGCCTATAAAAGGAGTGTAGGCTCATTTGCCTCACATCTAACTTGAGTGTAAAGTTCTCTAGAGCAATAGAAATATTCTCTCAAATTCACTTGTGTTCTCCCTTGTGTGTGTGCTAGGTCTTTCTCTTGCGCACTAAAAGGTTAAAGGCTGATTTAGCATCACTTGCTTAGCTTGTGAGCATCTAAGCAAAATAACCAAGGCCATGACAACATTGTGGCAAAAAATTTTCCTTCACGTCCCAACCTTGCATTTTTGTCGTGGCCTATGCATTTACTTTCCCCATCTGTGACCTTTTTTCTCTTTTCCCCTACTTGCTGATGTCCTTCTTATGCTCCTTGTGGATTTTCTTTTGAACTATCATCCTTGTCATCACGTATGATAACCTCTTGAAATTTTTTGAAGTCTTGCTTTGAGAACTTCCATACAATGTTAAGAAAGGTAACTTTGTCCTCCCAATTGAAAACCAATACCAATACAAAAAAGTAGCAAAGTTTTTGTAAAAAAATCATAACTATGTTAATTTAAAAAATCATAAATTATAACAAACAAAAATGGCATGTGATCATGTGTACTATTCTAACCTCATTTCTTCAAAACTGTTAATATAATCGTTAAAGTGCCGCATATTTTATAAAAGGGTTGTAACACTGGAAGATTCTTGGAAAAATCTTCATTGGCTGAAATGTGGCCACGATGCTTCTTGTGCTTCTTAATAACTAGTTTGACAAGTCTGTTCAGGCCATCAAAATCCATAACAAATCTTCTCTGGAAATATGAAACAAGCAAGGTTTATTAGTCTTTTTATAAAATAAAAATATTGTGTGGTGATTAAAAAAATAGAAATAGGAGGGTGTAGAGGCAAGTATGGTGGTAGACTTGGTGGTGCAGGGCAAGATTGAGAGAGAAAATGATTGGTCATTTTTCAATCAAAAATAAAGAACTAAACTAAACACTAATTCTGTAGAATAGTGGATTGATTGTCTAGGTATCGTACCATGAAGACTGTGAATTGAGTTGTATCAATTCGATTGGTAATTTCTAATTTAATTTGAAGAAGAGAGGATGATTAATTTTTACAAATGAGAATTTAAATCAAAACTAAATTAATTGTAAATAAACTTTGTTGTTCCGAATTTAAAGAGAGACTTAGGATTTCGAATCCACTACTAATTGCATATCACATAATTTAAATACCTAATTCTAGTAAATCAATGTCTCAGATAATAATGATGTGTCTGAGTTACAAGCCTTGATAACTGTAATAATCCCGACCCGTAATTAGCTACTAATCAGTGATTAAAGATGCTAGTTGAGTGGATCAAATGAATTATGGGATTAATACGTAAATTGCATGATATTTGGCCTTCTATCTGTTACTTATAGAAATATCTGTTTGGAATTCCACTTTAATATGTAAATTGAAAGCCTTATCGGCATCCGAAATCAAAATTGACTACACCGATATGTTATTTGGAATTTTTAGAACCTTATGGCAAGTTTTATTAAAAATTGATTCAGGACGATTAATTGGGTCATGTATGGTTAGCCTAATATTCTAATTAATGTGTTTTAGCACCACAAATATATATATATATATATATATGAGCCTTAACTCATTTTTTTTAGCTCAATTCTTTGCTCCTCTTAGTGCAAAAATCTGAGGTTTTCTTTTAGAGAGAGAGTGTGTGCAATTCTAGAGAGAGAGATGAAGGAATTGAAGGAGAATTGAAGACCTCGGCTTAGATTCATTAAAACTAAGCTAGAGCTAGATTAATTCAAGACTATAGGTATGAATTCAACCCCTAAATTATGAATCTAAGTTATCAATATGAAGATTATGTGTTTAAGGGTGTGTTTTGAGCTTAGAATGAAGATTTGAGTGGCAATTCATGCATGCATGTACATTTTCTTACAAATTGAGCATGATTTCCATGAATCCTCTCTTGCATGTTTGAAATTCATCTTCATTTGGGGAAATCATCAAGTTTCAAGTTGTTTTGTGGTGTTTGATCATGTTTTGGGAAGCCCAAGACCAAGAAAACCCATACATGTTGTGTTCATGAACATTCATCATGTTTTAAGTTGAAATTATGAGTTTTTAACAAACTCTTGGGCCATGATTTTGTGAAATGATTCTAAATTCTTCATGTTTTACAAGTTTACTATGTTATCTCAAGTTTTGGGGCCCAAGAGATGTGTTTTGAAGGTTGGAATTCGAGTTTTGAGCTTGAAGGTGCAATATGGAAATTCCAGAATTTGCATCTACGCTCGAGCGTGGGAATTCACACTCGAACGACCACTCTGAGTGTGTGCACTTCGCTCAAGCGACCAAAAGTCCGCTCGACCGTGAATTGCAAGCTCCCAGAAGTTTCATGTCATTTACAGATCGCTCGAGTGAAGGAATGTGCACTCGAGTGACCATTCACATTTTGTATGTCCGCTCGAGCGAGGAAAGCTATGCTCGAGCATGGACCTTATTTTCAGAAATTTTGCCTAAGTGTTCCAAGGCATGTTTTGGTATCCTCATTGCATCTTAGGCATTCCTAAGCCTTTATTAAGCCATAGTAATGAGGTTATGGATTAGAAACACGCTAAGAAAAGAATGTACCAAGTTCTAAAAGTGCAAGTGTGTGTGTTTTAGGCAATGTGATAAGAAAGAATAAGAACCAATGTAATGAAAGCTAAGCCTTATTGGCCACTTGAATGTATAATGATAAGACATGCTTGTGTTATGTATTTTGTGATTGTAGGTCAAGACTCGAGGATTGATTGACCGCTTACTGGAACCACTGTGAGTAACGTTATCGTAAAGATACGTTCATATGAATTATGTTCTAAATGAAATATGATAAGCTGTGATTTCTAAAATGATATCTATTTTCGTGAATGAATATTCCATGTTTGAAATCTATTATGGCATCCATAGATAGTCCCAAGTCATGGGGACGGCATGAAAATGCGGGTCCATGACATATAAGTAATTACGAGATCTCATTAGCCACTTCATTGTGGTGATATGTGTTTAATCGGTATCCGGAACCGATTACTCTAGTCGGAAGACGTTCTGTGATGTGTTCTACGAGATTTACCATTATTATGTTCTGATACAAGAATGATTATGCTCTGGTCTGTTTTCTACTTATGATATATATTCAGATTTCATTTACTAACCCCTTTACCTTAATGTTATTCACTGGGCTTTAGCTCATTGTGTGAATATATATGTATAGGTGAGCATTCTGGAGCCTGAGCCTAAAGGCTTTTTGTCTGGACCTGTGTTCTGTTGTCAGCCAACCATTATGCCTCACGTGGAGGTTCCCAAAGAGTCCTGTGTTTAAGTTCTGTTGTTTCTGTACATATAAGACTTGGTAGTTTTGTTGGTTGTACTTAAGATACTTTAATGTGTGTAGGCATAATGTATGAATGACTATTGCATACTTATATAAAGTTTTAAATATTATGTTCATATAAGTCAGCACAGCTCATTGGACAACTATATTTATATGTTTGCTTCCGCTAGCCCCTTAATCTTGCTAATCTGTTCAGAGGCCTTCGATAGTCCAAGGATTACTGGCCGATTACGATGTTAAACTTATAGGGGCGGGTTTGGGTCGTGACAATAACATCACCAAGAGGATAAATATATTCAAAATGTAGGCACAAATAATCTCTCATCCATACTAAACTAGGGTTGTGGCATGACTCGTCTCCTCTAAGCATGACTCGTCTCATGGTTTGTATATACAAGAAAGTAAAACAGTTGTATGATCATGCATTCTTAATCACAAAAATTGAATACATAAATTGAATGAAAAGATTGTTTGAATAAAAGATCTAAAACGATCGTACAACAATTATCCAAATCCAAAGAAAAACTAGCATTAAAGTACAAAATCGCATAATACTTTATTAAAGTTTCATCTTGATACTAAGAAGAAAGCGTAGTAGCTCATGGAGAGGTTGAACACTTCGAAAGTTGAAGAGTACGCAATGGATTGATGATTGTTTTCCTTCTCTAGCTTCTAGCCCTCTTCTCTATGATTTCAATCCCAAAACGAGTCCCTAAAACCTTGCAGGAAAACCAATGATATACTGTCAGACTAGAGTAAATAAGAAGATTTATCATATTCTGCTAGATAAGGTCAGGCAATCCACACAAAACGAGGCAAGTCTATTCATGCATTTAAATATTCCGCTCGAGCAGATCAAGTCAGGGCAAAAAGAAGCTCAAGAAAATCCGCTCGTGCGGTTTTTGAATTTTGCTTGAGCAGATTGAGTCAGGTAGGAATTTTTGCTCTTTTTGTGATCTTTTTTTTTTTTTGTCTCCAGAAGGACATTAGCCTAAAGAAGATGAAAAACACATTATTGTATCAAATATCATAAGCTAGAAGACTAAAAATATAAGTTAGGAAGCCTTAAAGTGTAACATTTTAACTTAGATCACACCTCTAATTTATGCTTTACTAGTCCTCGAGTAAAGCAAAATCAATCAACGCCACCTTTGTAGAGATCACGATTGCATTTAGCATATGTGTAGACACCCCATTTTTGACCATCCTCAAGACTTGGACGTCATCACTTGTGCATTTGATGAGCCATTGGTGTGGCCGGTTGGCCACCAGTCTCTTTTTCCAGATATTTTAGATATTTGTTGACAGTTGTACCAGCTGTTAGCACATTGAGTTGCATCTCCTTACACGTGTACGGTGGGATGTTTCTAAGCTCAAGACTTGTTTTTCTATATATAGGGGGTTTCCTCCCCATTTTGGAGGTTAGAAAATGTAGCCCAAAAAAATCTCTCTCTCTCTCTCTCTCTCTCTCTCTCTCTTACAATTTTGTGCCTAAGTGCTTGTTTTCTCTACACTTTTGCATACACATCCTAAATCAAACCCTCTTACCTTTGAGCTGAGGTTACATGGGGTCCTCTTTGAGCTGTTGAAGTTGGTTTTAGCTTGGTTTTGTGCTTAGAATTGCTCTTCGCTTCAAGAAGTAGTTTACTTGCCTTGTTTACTTTGTTTTGCAAGCTTGTTTTACCATCTTTTCTTACCGTTTTGGGGCTAGTTTTGAACTGAGAAAAACTCTGTTTTTATGGCTTAAAAGTGGTGGTTTAACCCCCTTTTTTTAGTTAGAGGGTGGTTTACCCTTTTTGCTTATTAGTTTGTAAAGCTTTTGTGTCTTATTCATCACTTTCAAATCAACTTTTTTGGGCCTTTTAACCACTGAATTTCAGAAGTTTTTCAATGGAAAAAAACTTAGTTCATTTGAGTTTTGTTTTGCATAGTTGTAGTGTAACCCCTTTCACTAGCTTGTTGTTTTAAAGCTTTAACCATCATTGATGTGAGTTGATTGCATGTTTTAGTTCTTTTTCTACTTCATTTTAGCACTTATAATCTCTGCAATCTCCCTCATTTCTTCACTTTTTGGTTTTACTTTGAAAGTGGTTTCAAACCACTTGTTTGCCTAAGTGTGAAATGGAGGTGCTACACCTAATGGTTTAATCCCTTAGGAGGTTCATTACCAACAGTGTAATGCCTCTTTCATGCCCAAAGCAACTTGTGGTTTGAACCCTCCTTTCATTAGAGGACACTCACCAATGGACTTAATGGATTAAAGGATGATTTGATAATTAAAATGAGTAAACAAAATTGGCAAGTAAAAGAGGCAAAATAAGCATTCTTTGTGTTGCATTGCATGTGTTCAAATTGGACGTTAACTTGAACACAAGGAAAATGGGACACTTCATACTCAATAGGGCTGAAATGTGCCATTTTCCTAGGTCTCCATTACCCTTGATCATGCATGATAGGGTGAAGGTCATTTGAGTCTTGTTTTTTGGATTTATTGAACTTGCACAATTGCTTTCACAAGCCATCATGCAATGAAATTGCTTGATTAGTGGTTTTGTGAACCAAATCTTGTCCCCCCTTTGATTTCCTCATGAAAAGGAGAGATAGGGTGTGCAAACAACCCTTGAGAAATACACTGTTTTGCTCTCTGTTGTAGCAAGGAAGTTCAAACCAATAGCAGCCATCACCAGTGGCCGACCGGTGTAGACACCCCATTTTTGACCAACCTTAAGACTCAGACGTCACCGATTGAGCGCTTGGTGATGTTGCATATTGTGCTTGTTCTGAGGTTGCGGAGTCTCGGCTGCGAGCCTTGCCTCCGGACTTCTGGACTCTTTTGTGCCTTGCCTCGATTTGCGAACCAGGCCCCATTTTCTTTGTTTTCTCTTCCCAAAGGGAGGGAGAGGTCCCATAGACCATCTCTCAGTGGCTGTAGGCTACGTTTCGTGGTCGTAGGCCATTTTTCCCGTTTGAAGCCCGATTCCCGGGTTTTGGAGCCGTCGGCCGTGTGCCTTGGTTCGGGACTGCTTAACCACCTCCGTTTGCTCCGGTTTTTGGCATGCACCTTATTTCCTCCCTTTTGAGGGAAAATGTGGCCCGAGAGACCAACTTCGTGGTCGAACACCACCTCCGGTGCTTAATAGTCAGTTTTCAGGCCCCCGGACTGCGCGTTTTGGCCCCCGAACCTTCGTTTTGCATCCGTCTTGGTTCATTTTTGGTGGAGACCTTATTTTAATTGTTAGAAAGGTTGTAGGAGAGTGGGAGGCCAGCAATTTTTCTGAAAAACCAGCTTTTTTTGGTCAAAAGTGATTCAGCATGAATCCGGGAAGGAGGAAAACATCTGCGCGGCTTCACCGAAACGGGCATAACTCTTTGCACAAGAGGAACTAAGATATGAGGCCACCACCGTTGGAAAGCTTACATCCGGGGCTTCATTTTTCACTCGAGAATCTCCTAGAGCCAAGTTCGGGTGGGGGAGATATGGTTGGTTGAAGTCCGTTTGGACCGAATCTGCGCAGCTTCACCAAAACAGGCATAGCTTTTTGCACGGGAGGAATTTTGATGCAAGGTTTGCCGCATTGGAAAGCTAACTTCTGGGGCTTCATCCTAGGGGGTGGCCGGCCACCTTGACCCTTTTGACCTGGTCCGCCAGCCACCTGAACTGGTCGGCCGGCCACCTGAACCTTTTGAACCTGGCCGGCCATTTTTGCCCTCCTGAGTGTGTTCCAGCTATGCCAGTTATTCTGCACTTGACCCACTGTCCGAAGGCCTTCCCTTTTGGGGGGAAATTTGAATTAGTTTTCCCCCCCCCCCTTTCCCTTGGCCTCTCTCCTCTATAAAGCCAGCCCTTGAGCCTCATTTCTTAGGGTTAGAAATATTGGCTAAGGCATACATCCATCTCCCTCCATAACTCCCTCTTCCAAGCTCTAAAGTCCATATTTCTTGCATATTTACACTACATCTCTTAGCCTAACACCTCCAATACCAACCTAAGCTTCTTGGAAGGTCTTGAGAGGTCCTAAGGGGCTGATTTTGGGGACCAAAAACTGCTGGAGGTCTTCTCTACAAGGGTGACATTCTATTTCCCTATTTTTGGTCATTATCTTGCTTCATCTATTAGCTATACTTGAAAGCATTTTTGAGATTCAGTGTTAACTGGAAATAGTCTTATTTTGAGCTTCTCTTCATGTTTGTTTAAGAGCATTTTTCTTTTGGGGGTCATCTACCCCCTTGTATGCTTCATCTCTTTTTGGCCTTTATCTTGCTTCATAGCTTAGCCATATTTGCAAGCATTTTTGGACTTCGACCCGAACTGTAAAGTGTCTTATTTTGAGCCTCTCTTCAACTTCGTTGAAGGGTCTCTGCTATTTGAAGCCATCTGCTACCCCTTTCCCTTTATCTCTCTTTTAGGGCTATTTCTTGCATGATATGTTATCCCTATTTGTAAGCATTTTTGGGATTCAAGCCAAACTTTAAAGTGATTTATTTTGAGCCCCTCTTCAACTTTGTTGAAGGGATCTTCACTGTTTGAGGCCACCTACTGCCTCTTGCTCTCTATCTCTCTTTTAGGGCCATTTTTGCATCATGTTTTAGCCCTACTTATGAATATTTTCGAGGTTTGATATAAACTAGAAAAAATCTTGTTTTGACCTTCTCTTTAAGTATTCTTAAGGTCACTTTTTTGTCTGGGGTCATCTTCCCCCCATGCATGCTTCATCTCTCCATGATTAGGGCCATACATGTGAGCATTTGCATTGGCCTTGTTTTGGCCTCTTAGCCACTGAAATCCAGTAGATTTTTAGTGGCCTTGATGTGTTTTTGAGAGCCCAAATTAGAGGGGGGTGACCCCCTCTCTCCTTGCCTTGTTTGATGTTCTTTTGGTCTTCCAAAGAGACCCTATCTTGTATGCTTTGAAGCCACATTTCAGTGTCAATTTGGTGAGTTTTAGGGCTACCATATTTGATTACCAGAGTTAATTTTTCCATGCTAAGTGTCCTTGATGTATGTGCTTAATAACCCCTTGTATGCCCTTCCAAAGGACCCCTCATTTGTGCATCTGTTGGCTGCATTTCCATGCTTATTTGGACATATTTTGGCATGTTTTGTTCACTGATTTTTTTTGGTTCGATGAGTTCTTACCTACTTCATGCACATGCCATGTAACCCATGTTTGCTAGTCAAACTTGCATGCTATGTTAGTCCGTCTTGCTAGCATCTTTTGGTCATGATTTGAACTAGAAATGTTCATGTTTTGGGACTGCCTTGGTTCTGTCTTTATGCCTCATGATCAAATAATGCATGCTTTGTATAGCTACAAGTCAATATATGTGCTTAGTTTTGAGTTTCGAGGCTCATCTCATGCATCGGGTGCCATTTATCCATGTTTCGGGATCATTTTACATCATATTCCAATGCTGAAACTTGCATGTTTGTATGCCATATTTCATACCTTGCCATGCCTTGTTAGAGTGGCATTCGTGCCTTAGGATCGGTTCTCGGTTTGTATGCATGCATGCATGCATCTAGAGTGTCTCATTTTCATCTTATGGCTACTGATATGAGTGTGGCTGAGGTCCACTCATGTTGGTGTAAGTCCATCATGCATTGTGTATGCCATATCATTGCATAGCATTGCGTATGCTAGGTTTTATGTTAGAGCATTGTGTATGTCTTGCTACATCGTGCATTGTGTATACCATCTCATAGCATTACGTATGCTAGGTTGCATGTTAGGATTGCATTCATGTATGTCATGCATATTGCATTGTGCTTGGGATAGGAGTTAGCCCAAGCATGGGAAACGAGGGACGTTTCGTACTCCAAGTGATGGAACATGTCTCAATTCCTAGTCGCCGACACTCCGGATTAACCATGATGGAGTTTCAGTCTTGTTGTGTTTTCATGTGCATTCATTTCATATTGAGATGTGCAATTCGACTCCTCGGCCATCATGCATCGAGATGCGTGATTGGTGGCACGAGGATCGAGGACTACACTCCCTGAAGGGTAGTCGTGTATACATATGTGAAAATATTTTGCCATGCCCCTTTCTTGCTCTCTGTTGCAGCAAATCAAAAATCAGCAGCTTTCTAAAGCCTTGCACAGTATTCCAACATTAATTGCAAACAGAGGCGAATCGGGGCATCGCAATGGATTTCCGCGCAAGTAACCCGAACATGCATCATTCATCATCCAAAGCAGAGTTGAGGCAGTCCCTAGCTTGCGTGCCATTTATTGCTTTCCCAGATTAATTTGTTAATTAATTAGGATTTTGTACTTATTCGGACTGTAATTATTCATTTGGGACTGTATTATTTATTTGGATCCTCCGAGCGAGGGCAATGTTGTAATAAGTGTGCGTGTGTGTGATGTATGTCTTCCAACCCCATGTCTTTCTCCCTTTTATTTACCAGCTTATGATGGTTAGATTAGGGCATGTTTCAATTAGCATACAGTATGATAGCATGTTTGCATTCATTCATCTGTCTTGCATGCACCAGGCTCGGCGCATCATAACTTACTGCATTGTATTTCAATTCCAAGTTGAATACTTGTTAGCTGTAGCATTCCATATGCCATGTTTAGAATAGCCGAGCCTGCTATAGTTGTATTTTCACATGTGTTGCATTAGGCATTTCTGTATAATTAGGATCATGCATGGATTTCTAACATAGCTTCTGTTTTGGCTTGGAGTACTCGGTAAGTTTTACGTTTTAGCATCCTTGCATGTGTGTGAGTGACTGCCATGATAGCATGCTTACCATGAGGCTATATGCTTATGTGATATAACTGCCTAAGTGCCTGTGGGTGAAGGTTGGGTTATTTAGATTGGAACAAATCATCAATTATAAGTTTTAAGCCTACTAGATAGTGGCAAAATCATGTTTTCTAAGCCCACCTGAGGGTGGCAAATTCATGTCTTAGCCTACTTGCGAGTAGCACCATCAAACCATTTTTCAAAACAAACATGAAATGTTTCGTTCCAATTCAGGCGAACCAGTCTATACTTGTATGTTGTGCGCATCACATAGTAAATCTAGGCTAATAACCGGAATAAGAGCACACAATGTTTTCGAAACTAGATATCATGGTTAGTAGAGGCCGATCTTTGATCGGGCAAGCGGGGGTGCTCACGAAGTGACCTTGCCCAATCGTACCCAAGTTCCCGAGCCGAGGCAACTTTTGTGATGACGGACACGTGGCCTTAGGCAACGAGTCAGGGTTTCCTAAATTTCCCCAAAAATAAAATATTTAGGTGGTGACTCTGTATCTGACAAAGCAGTCCATGTTTGGCGCTTCTTTCAAAAATCTGTTTTCTCAAAATAATTTGCCGGATTTGGACTCTTTGGTTCAGATTGAGAACCGTGATAATTTGAGTCCGAACTGTAGTGAGCCCAAAATGAACAGAACGGGACTCATCCCTCCCGGGGCGTTCGGGAACGTCTACAACCGGCCACCAATGGTATCCGACCAGCCACCATTGGTAACCAACCGGCCCCCTGTCGGCCACTAATGAAATTTGCACAGTGCATTGGTAAGGTGGAGCAAAGGTGTTCTGGAAGTGGACAGCTTTGTTGTTGTTCATATGTGCAAACAGAGGCTTTCAGCAGCAAGGCAGTGGCTTTTTGGGTGAAAAATCGAGCATGCATGCATCCCTCCCTTCCTTGGATTAGCTAATTAGTTTAATTAGCATTAGATCAAGTATATGTTGTAATTAATTAGTTGTAGCTAATTAAGTGTTGTAAATAATTAGTTAGTTTAACTACTTATTCAATTTCGGTTTGTAATAATTCGTTAACTAGAATAGTTAATTAGTTTCGAGTTTTGTAATAATTAGTTAGCTTAATTAGCGTAGCTAGTTGGTTAGCTTATTCATTCGGGCCCTCTTTCGCGAGGGCATAATGTTGTAATAAGTGTGCATGCGTGTGTATATGTCTTCCAACCCCGCGTCTTTCTCCCTTTTATTTAATCACTTTCGATGGTTAGATTAGGGCCATGTTTCAATTAGCATACCTTATGCTTGCATCCATTCATTCATATTGCATGCACCAAGGCTGAGCGCATCATTCAAACTGCTTTGTTATTTCAGCACTTCTTTGAATACGTGTTTAATCGCATGTTGTTCAAATCGATCCATATGCCATATTAGTAGCCGAGCCTATTAATTGCATTCTTTCTATGTGTTGCATTAGGCATCTTGTATAGTTAGGATCATGCATCTTTCTAACTAGTTTCTGTTTTGGCTTAGAGTACTCGGTGAGTTTTTACGCTTTAGCATACTTGCATAAAGTGTGAATGTTGTCATGATTAGCATGCTTGCCATGAGGCTATGTGCTCAAATGCTAAATTGCATGAATGCCTGTGGATGAAGGTTTTTTATTTGAATTGGAACAATTCAACAAATGTGCGTTTTAAGCCCACTTTGTTGAGTGGCAAATCATGTTTTAAGCCCACTATGTTTGGTGGCAAATTCGCAAACTTTAAGCCCACTTGAGCTGGCAAATTCAAACCATTTTTGAAAACAAACATGAGTTGAATTGTTCCAAATTGAGCAATCTAGTCTATACTTGCTTGTGTGCATCACATAGTAAAGCTAGTTTAATAACCAGAATAAGAACACATAATGTTTATAAAAAATCATATCATGATTAGTAGAGGTCGATCTTTGATCGGGTGAGCGAGGGTGCTCAATTCATGACCTTCCCCTCCTGTACCTAAGTTCTCGAGCTGAGGCAACTTTGGTGATAATGGACACGTGGCCTTTGGCATGAGTCATGGCTTTCCTAAATTTTCCCAAAAATAAAATATTTAGGTGGCGACTCTATATTTGGCAAAGCAATCAATTTTTCAAAACAATTTGCCGAATTTGGACTATTTGGTGTTTATCAGTTTCACATTGCACTTGTGAGATTAGATTCAAAATCGTGGGAGTCTGAACTGTAGGGCTTTCTTTTAAGCCTTCCGAAAGGGGGCACGAAAAAGCTAAGCCACGATATGCTACAAGCCTTTTAAACCATAGGGTTACCCAAATGGACAAGTGAAGTCTCATGAGACATGGTACCCATAAACATCCTACTTGATCGAAGGAATTGAAACTTACCACATGTTCATATACAAATATTTAGCACTACCCCTTTTTCATCAAGACCAGCCCCTCTTACTTATGAAAAATTGCAAGTAAGCAAATCAGATGGATCTTCAAACTATTCATGAGCCCATAAATATGCAAATAAATAGCATCGAATCACAAACAAGTGAAATGTATCACATGTTGTTTTCATGTAAAGTGAGATTTGGTGTAGAGTGAAAGGCAACATCTTTGACTCATGTACTTGCTCCCAACTTGAACCTTCAAAATCAACATGGATTCCAATTTTTCAAAAATGAATGGACAGGCATTCTAATTAACCTATGTAACAAGCGTTAGGCCAATGACTCCCAAACCGAAATGACTTTAGAGAACTAGGTGTAGAAACACCCTAACGGGCTTAGTAACTCGAGTTAAAAAGACTACAGGCCAATCATGCGCAATGCTCCAATCCTTTAAGCTTTCTAATTAACCCATATAGTAAGCAGTAGGCCAATGAAACCAAATCCAGATGGATTTGGGGCATTAGGTGTAAATACACCTGTGGGATGCCTTTGGGATTACCAAACGTGCCCAACAGTTTGGACTCCTGATCTCTTGATCTAATCCCACAAGTGCAATATAAAACATAAATGAGAGTCCAAATCTAGCAACTCGTACAAAAAATCCATTTTGTTGCAAAACCTTTGCTAGAAAATGGACTATATCACCAGATCTCAGTCGCCACCTAATTTTTTAGGAAAATTAGGAAACTCGTGACTCGTGCTAAAGGCCACTGTCATCATAACCAAATTGTCTCGGTTCGAGAACTTAGGTAAGAGAAGGGAATGTAATAAAATAAGCACTCCACTCACCTAATCAAAAGATTGGCTTTTACTAAGTCATGATGTGGTTTTTTATAATCAATATATGCTCATGTTTCGATTATTAATAAGGCTAACATTACTATATGATGCAATCAAGTATAGATTGTGTCATTAGTTTGGGTCATGCTTTGATTTTGTGCATTTTGAAAAGCCCTCTTTTTTTCTCTTTTTTTAGTTTTATTTTTTATTTTTTATTTTTTATTTTTTACAAACTTAGAAGCATAAGAATCAATTGCACTCCACTACAAACAACATGACCTTCATCTATTGGCACTTGAACAGATATTATATTTAAGCATCTAGCCTCATGGTATAACCATAGATGTGATAAATAACATACACATACAACATGTTAAAGCATAAATGCTCACCTAGTACTCTGAAGAAAAAGTCAAAAGAACCATATTAGAATGTATGTATGAAACTATATACAAATGACTAGTGTGAGACACCCACAATATGCAACTAAGGATTCAATTGCTACCATATGGCATGTGCATCATTTCAAGACATGAGATAGAACCACCTTTGAATTGATAAAATCTACAAATACAAATGAACCGAAACCATATGTATGAAAAATAGATGCATAACATAGGTATGATAAATAAAACGTGATGTTGTACAACACACACAGAAAGCATGTAAAGAAAAGGAATAGAAAGACGTAGGATTGAAAAATTATTACAACAACTCAAATAAGGAAAGGGGGAAAGAAATTATTACAATACTTGAATGAATAAATAAATAAATGAAGAAAAAGACGTGGGATTGGATAAATTATTACAACAATGGATAGATTTAGCCAAATTATTGCTAAATCTAACAAATCATTAAATAAAAAAAAAAAACTTGATCAACAACTCCAAAACCACCAAGGAGAGCACTTTCCAGAAACTGTCTGCTTTGTTCTTGGAAGGATCATTTGGTCAGCCATAAAAATGGTTTGGTTGACTACATAGGTGATTGGCCGAACACTTCCTCTAGGTAAAAAATCAAGTTGGTGTAGAAAGTCCATAACAAAATCTAAGGATACCTTCTAAGAAGTGCTTATCCATTCTATCTCTTCCACTCACAGAAGCCATTTAAGGAGGAAGATAGATAAGCCTCAACCCTCAACAATAGCATAAACAAATATATATACAACAGGTATTTTGCAATAATTCAACAAATTAAGGAGATCAAAGCAAGAGCAAATTCAAGCCCAAGGAATAGATGAGAACCTATATCATCTCTTTGTGAATAAGGAGGAGTTAATACCCAAATCCATTCTATTAATTGGAGAGAGTAGATTAATGCACATTATTTCTTAATGGAAGTTTTGCTTTTAAAACAAGGGATTCATCAAAAGCTATTGAAAACCCTTCTTCTACTCATGGAACAACAATGTTTCCAGCCCTTTCCATGTTCACGAATGATTGACTAGAGAGATTTCAACTCTCTTGACCTAAAACCTCTTGTTTTACTTCCAAAACAATCAATAAAATTGAAAGCCACAATCTTCTCAACATCAAACCCTAGGAATCACCCAAGTAATACTATGAAACAACCACTATTACTCATTAATATTGAGCTTCGGTTGAAACATATGGATTAAGATGCTTAGATGATAAGATATGTGAAAAGAAGATGTGCAGCAAGAAAAAAATCTATTCTACATATCAAACTTGTGAATGAATGGCTACTTTCTACTCCCATCACATCCACAAGGTTCTACAAATGATAACAACAATGGACTTTAGTTATGGAAACCAAGAAAGTATAGACAAGTTAAGGAAAGAAAAGAAAGAGAAGCTATCAACTCAATGGATGAGTGGCTAATCTACCCCCAACCACATCCATGAAGACTTATACACAACAATTATGGAACAATAATAATAAATAAATAAATAAATAAAAAGCTATCAACTCAATGAATGGGTGGCTAATCTACTCCCAACCACATCCATGAGGACTTATTACATAGCGACAACAATTGTAGAACAACAATATAGCTGAATATGAAGGAAAAAAAAGGGAGATAGATGATGAATAGTACAAGAACTTCACCTCTTGAAAAGGGTGAGTTCTTTGGTTGGCCAAACTTTTTCTTGGTTCCCTTAAGATCCTCTAAATATGCCTTGAAATGTCCATGAATCTCAGCAAAAAGCTTATGATTGAGCTTCAATGGTGTTTGAGTCTTGAAAGTTGAAGAAGGTAAGTGGAGGATGATGAAGAGAGAGAGAGGGTGTAACTGGACTTTTTGTGCTCTTTTCGGATACGATAAGCCTTCAGTTTGGACTCTCGTGGTTCTGAATCTGATCTTACAAGTGTAATGTGAAATAGATATACACAAAAGAGTCCAAATCCGACAAATCTTTTGGAAAATCAATTTTGAATCAAAATGCCAAAAATGAACTTCTTTGCTAGATACAAAGTCACCACCTAAATATTTTTGAGAAATTTAGGAAACCCAAGACTCATGCCAAAGGCCACTTATCCGTCATCACCAAAGTGTCTCGGCTCAGGAACTTAGGTATGAGAGAGGAAGGTCATGAATTGAGCACCCCACTCGCCTGATCAAAGATTGGCCTCTACTAATCATAATGTGATTTTTATTTACATTATATGCTCTTGTTCCGATTATTATTATTAGGCTATTTTTACTATGTGTTGCACACAAGTATAGACTAATTTGCAAAAAATTGGAACACTTTGATTCATGTTCATTTTGAATAGTGTTTGAATATGTTCTACTTGAAAAAGTGATCTCATATGCACATTGATCAAATCATCCCAGTTTGAGCAACTAGCCTTCATCCACAAGCATTCAAGAGTTATATCAATTATGCACTTAGCCTCATGGTAATCATGCTCGACATGGCAATAATCACACTCATGCAATATGCTAAAGCACAAAAGTACTCACCTAGTACTCCTAGGCGAGCCAAAACAAGCAAAAAGATTAGAAAACATGCATGTCCCTGATTAATGCAATATGATTAATGCAACACATGCAAGATGCAATTAATAAACTCGGCTACTAATATGGCATGTGAATCAATTTGATAGCATGTGGTTTAAGCACGTTTTCAAAGAAGTAATAAATACAATCCATTATTAGAATGATGTGTCGAGCCTCATACATGCAAGACAATGGATGCAAATCATGAGAAATGCTAAGTAAACATAATGATCTATACTATCCAACATGAGTGGGTAAATAAAAGGGAGAAAGACGTGGGGTTGGAAGACATACACACTTATTAGGAGTTTGGCCCTCACACAAGAGGGTCCGAATAAATGCCCTAGCTAAGCTATTTACTAATTATTACAAACCAAACGAATAAATTAGCTAAGCTACTTAACTAATTATTACAACAACGAATTAACTAACTAGTTTTGCTAATTAAATAAGTACAACACAAAATTAACTAGCTATTCTACTTAGTTTAATACAAAAACTAACTACCTAATTACAATGCACAATTAATTAGCTAATTAACTAACTATTATGAGCCCCAGGGAATGAGGGTTGACCCATGCATGCCCCCGGATTTCCATCTGAAAAAGTCCCCTATTTTGCTACTAGAATGCCTCTGTTGCACAGTTAGATTATTGCACTATTTTTCCACATCAACCTCTGCTTTGCTGGAAAAAGGACACTACCTGGCTGGAAAAAGTGGATAGCAACCCATAAGTAATGGTCGGTTGACCACCAATAGTGGCCAACAACCCAGTAAAAGTGGCCGGCAAGTTCTTTCCTGTAGCAACAGAGAACAAACAAAGCACAAACCAGAGTATTCTCAGGATATGTTTGTCCACCCTGCCTCTCGTTATCAACAAACAGGTCAAAGGAGGGGTAGGCTTGATTCACAAGTCACTAATCAACGCAATTTCATTGTGTGATGACTTATGAACCGAGGGATACAATTTCAATAAATGGTAAGGAAAGACTAACAAAACCTCATCCCTATCATGGATTGATCAAGGGAAGTGGTTGACCTTGGAAACTTGAACCATTTAATCACTAACAAATATGAAATAAGCCAAGTATGTGTTCAATTAACGTCCGATTGAACACCAAATCATTTTATTATCTTGCTTCATTTTAACCCCAACTTTGTTACTCCATTTTAATTACCTTTCATTCATTAGTCAATTGAGTCCAATAATGAGCTTTAAGTCCACTAATTGAGAGAAGTACCAAACCAAATGTTGTTTTAGGCATGAGAGGGAGATCATGCCATTGGTAATGAACCCCCTAAAGGGATTAAACCATTAAGTGCAATATCACCCCTTCAACCTTAAACAACACTCCTTTTGGAGCAACTCTCAAAACAAAGAGAAAAAGCCAAGAAAGAAGGAAGGTTGCAGAGATTCTTAGAGGTGAACACAAGTATGGAAAGCAACAAATAAAGGCTATCAACTTAAATAGGTTGGTGGTTAAGGCCTAAACCGCCAAGCCTATGAGGACCATTATAATACAAGCATACTACACAAAGCATGAATGAAGCTAACTCACAAAAATAGTTCTAAAATAGTCCAAAAAAGTGCTGGAATTAAGACAAAAACAACTACAACAACTAGCTAAAATATTGAGGGATTAAAACTAATCCCTCCACTTTTGGGATTTCAAAACATGATTTTTGCCTCTGAAAAAAACTTCTAAAAATCAGTGATAAAAAGTTCAAAAAAAGTTGATGAGAAGATGGGAAACATAAGGACAATGGAAGCAAGGTTAAAAGAAGGGTTGTCAACCCTTATACCTTTAATGGCCTTAAACCGCAAGTTTCAGCCCAAAAATACAGGTAATAAACAACTCAAAATCAGCAAGAAAATATGAGAAGAAGATGGTACAAAAGAACTAGAATGTATACCTCTTGAAGATGAATGATCCCTTGAATTTCCAAGCCACTATTTCACACTCTCAAGTGCCTCAAGAGCTAAAATATAAGCTCAAATCACCTCAGCAAGGAACTCTCTAGGTTTGGTTTAGAGTGCCTAGGCAAAGGTTATGTAAGTTGCAAGAGAAAGAGAATTGTAGAGAGAAATTTTCCAAAATTTTACTCTCCAAAATTTTCCTAATTCAAAATTTTTTCTAACCTCTAAAACATAAGAGAGGGTCATCTATATATAGAAATATATGAGAGACTTTCAAAAATATCCTTACAAACACAGCTGGAATGATGCATGTATCTGTGGAGACAGTTAGCAAAAAATATTTGGTTTTTTGCACTAGTGGTCGGCAGGCCACTAATAGTGGACAGAAGGCCACATTAGTGGGCGGCATGCCACACTAGTGGGTCTGCTGGTCCCTAGATACTCAGGCCTGAAAAACCACTGTTTTAGTAAAAAACAAGGCACAAGGTTTGTAGGTTCAAAACTGAGGTTTCCTGCTGAGGAAGTCAAGCATTTGACAAGTGTACACATTCATCATTGAGTGATCAATCAATGGTGCCCAAGTCTTCAAAGCCGTAAAAAATGGAATGTCTACAATTGCCCCTCTTTGACAGAGCTTGGAGTCATGAAATGACATGAGTGAATGTTAAAACCCAAAGACAACCCATTTTGACAAGGCTGTAACACTTGGGCAAACAATCAAGACATAAATACAATTGGTTGAACTCACAAGCTGCCTACGTATCCTTTTGCAGGGAATCAAACTAGCATAGATCTGGGGTAGGAGGCAAATGATATGCACACACACAAAAAAAAAAAACTTTAAAATCTGGACTTGCATGCCTTGCGAGGCTGGCTATTTTGAAAACTCATGATGACGCAAGATAATGCACTAAGCAATAATAGATGCAATGAGCAATAACAAGAAGTCCAACCGTATTTCACACAAGAAGAACTAAAAACGCGCACTCTAACCACGCCAAAGCCATGAAAAAATGAGAGAAAAACAGCCTAGGGTCGCGTTTCATGTAGCCTAAGATACTCTAATCACTCTAAAATTCATGAGAAGAGAATAAAAAATCGCTCAGGGTTGCGTTTCACGCATCCTGAGATACTCTAATCACACCGATTTCGTGAGAAAATGAGAAAAAAAATAGGTCATGGTTGCGTTTCACGCGTCTTGAGATACTCTAATCATGCTGAAATCATGAGAAGAGGAGAAAAAACCACTCAACGTCGCATTTCACACGTCCTGAGATACTCTAATCATGCTGAAATCGTGACAAGAGAAGAGAAACTGCTCAAGGTCATGTTTCACGCGTCCTGAGATAGATGCAAAAAGGATGAGATTGTACAATAAATACACAATGTAATGAAAGTGTGCGATAGATGCATAAAGTGAACAAGTGCAATAGATGCACAAAGTGAATGGGTGCGATAGATGCACAAAGTGAGTGGGTGTGATAGATGCACAAAGTGAACAAATGCGATAAATGCACAAAGTAAACAAGTGCGATAGATGCACAAAGTGAATAAGTGCAATAGATGCACAAATGAGCAAGTGCGATAGATGCACAAAATGAGTTGGTGTGATAAATGCACAAAGTGAGTGAGTGCGATAGATGCACAAAATGAGTTGGAGTGATAGATGCACAAAGTGAGCAAGTGCGATAGACGCACAAAATGAGTTGGTGCGATAGATGCACAAAGTGAACAAAATTACAAATCAATACAGTGACAACGCATGTTCTATGCAAGACTATAGACAACTGACATATGATGTTAATTGAAGGCATGTTCAAGAGCATGTTCTATGCAAAATTGAAAACATGTTCTATGTAAGCATGTGGATCATAAAAGATGCAAGGCACACATGCAACATAAGTGTATGTGAAAACGCACATTCTATGCAACAAAAGAGAACAGATATGTAATTTGACAGAACGAACAAAAGCGATGTTCGGCGACAACCTCCGACTCACCCCTTGGAGACTTTGCAACATGCTCAAAAGGGATACACCTTATTCATATTGACAAGTGGGGCACATTCTCGCACCGGAACACAATGGGCATTGGGAATGGCACAATCGGAACACAATTTCGAGCTCCTCAAAAATCAATCTAGACCCAAAAGAGAACCTCTCATACACTGTTAGGGAAAAAGAGGGACAAAACCAGCACTAGGCCATAAAGGAAGACTACCGGCCACTAATAGTAGGTAGCCAGTCACTAATGTAAAATCAGGGGCAGATTTATCTTTTTGGCATAGATCTTTTTATACACATCACCACATCTCATTTCCTCACATACCCAAGGTCGAAATCATCCTCCCTCTCTCTCTAGGTGCTTCATCTCTCCAGATTTGTACTTTGTGTGCGTTTTCCAATGCCCCACGCAAACTTTATTCGTAAACCCTTTTTGATCCTCTACACTTTGAACCAGTCAGATTTTGTTTTCGTTGATTTTTTTGAGTTTTCAACACTTTGGGCTTGTTTCCCTCGAGCTTCTCTCGGGTTTTGTGAACTTTCTCAGGTTTTGACTTTTTTTCCCATTTTCTCTCTCCTAGGGTTGACTTTTTCCAAGCTTTCCCTATTCTTCTTCATTTTCTTCACTTTTTCACCAATCTTCATCCACTTTTCAAATGGCAGAAGACATTCATCATGCTGATGCCCTTCCTGAGGTTCCACCTACACTTTCACCTCTTGTTGAGGTCGAGTAGCCAGTGGTCGCCGAGGCCAGCGAGGCGATGAAAGGCATTGCGGCCGACTTCGAGGTAGAGTTCGCTTCAGGGTTCAAGCTTGAGCCACTACCATTGAGGATATGGCCCTTTGATCCGGTCACTTATCACCCTCGCACGCACATGCTGGCGCATGGAGGCATGATGCGTTTTGACGATTTTTGTTGGTGGCATGCCAGAGGACGTTTTGATGAGAGAGCCATACTCTTACATTTTTTACGGTGCTTCGGAGGTAGAAACTTTATTTTCATGCATTCTTGTCTTTCATTTGACTATATTTCTTACACTGCCTATCATTTAATTGTAGCGATCCCAATTTTGATCCTTCTTTCATGTTTTGCCACTTCGACTGGGCCGGTCAGGGATCGAGCGGCCCAGTCAGCTCGCGAGGGTCCAGGGGCAATGCCCCTTGGCAGGTCCGAGGGCAGCTGTAGACGTCCCCGAACGTCCTAGGAGGGAAATCCTGTTCTGTTCATTTGGGCTCACTACAGTTCAGACTCAATGTCACGGCCCTGTATCTAATCTCACAGAGTGCAATGTAAGACTGATGAATCATCAAAGAGTCCAAATTTGGCAAATCGTTTTTGAAAACAGATTTTTTTTTAAAGAAGTGCCACACATGGACTACTTCGCCAGATAAAGAGTCGCCACCTAAATATTTATTTTGGGGGAAATTTAGGAAACCCTAACTCGTTGCCTAAGGCCACGTGTCCGTCATCACCAAAGTTGCCTCGGCTAGGGAACTTGGGTACGATTGGGGAAGGTCACTTTGTTAGCACCCCCGCTCACCCGATCAAAGATCGGCCTCTACTAACCATGATATCAAGTTTTGAAAACATTATGTGTTCTTATTCTGGTTTATTAGCCTAGAATTACTATGTGATGCGCACAGCATACAAGTATAGACTGGATCACCTGAGTTGGAACAAAACATTTCATGTTTGTTTTTTAAAGTGGTTTGCTACTCGCAAGTAAGCTAAAAAGTGGATTTGCCACCCTCAGGTGGGCTTAGAAAACAAGATGATTTGCCACTCTCGAGTGGGCTTAAAACTCACAATCAATGCATTATTCCAATTCAGGTAATCCAACCTTCACCCATGGGCATTCAGGTAGGTATATCACATAAGCAGTTAGCCTCATGGTAAGCATGCTATCATGGAAGTCACTCACACGCATGTAAGGATGCTAAAGCATAACACTTACCGAGTACTCCAAGCCAAAACAGAAACTAGTTAGTAATCAAATGCATGAACCTAGTTCATGTTAAGATGGCTAATGCAACACATGCAGGAATGTAACTACAATAGGCTCGGCTATTCTAAAGATGGCATGTGAAATGCTACAACTAACAAGTATTCAACTCAGAATTGAAATACAATGTAGTTAGTATGATGCGCCGAGCCCGGTGCATGCAAGACAGATGAATGAATGCAAACATGCAAGCATAAGTATGCTAATTGAAACAAGCCCTAATCTAACCATCATAAGCTGGTAAGTAAAAGGGAGAAAGATGTGGGGTTGGAAGACATACATCACACACACGCACACTTATTACAATTGTGCCCCCGCTCGGAGGGTCCGAATAAATAATACAAGCCACCTAATTAACTAACTCACGAGCTAATTAATTATTACAAAACCGAATTAATAACTAGCTACAAGTAATTATTACACAACTACTAACTAACAAGTAAGCAGTAAATGAATGCTATTCCAGCTCTATTTGGAGAAGAATAAAGTATGCATGCTCGCTTGGGTTCTTCACCTCGAAACACCTTCTGGTTACTCTTTAGAGGCTCTGTTTGTAGGGTGTCTTCCAGTGTTTGTTGTTGGAACTTACCAAAACACTGCTGGGGAATTCACCATTGGCCTGCCGGCCATGAAAGGAGAGATGCTGGCCAACAACAGGGCACTACCGGCCAAGGATGTGACACTGCCGGCCATCAGTGGTGCACTGTCGGCCACTGGGGTGCTGTGACACCAAGCTGCAACAAAGCACAAAATAGAGAGAATGGAGGGTCTCCCAAGGGCATGTATGCACTATATCACCCCATATCGCCTCAAAACATCAAGGGAGAGGCCTAGTGGGATCCACGA